>CM044309.1:127615687-128815687 GCA_024291935.2 Okapia johnstoni
CCACCAATAAAACAAACCCGTCTGGGCCGTGTGATGGCAGAGACAGCGAGGCAAGTTTCAGGATGTTGTTAGGTAACGCAGCCTAGGGTCTCATCTTCCCTGGAAGCTTTTGACTCTGACTCGCCTGGTTTCACGTCCCTCCCTCAGCTGATCCAGACCGTGAGCGCCGTGGACCAAGACGACCCACGCAATGGCCAGCACTTCTACTACAGCCTGGCTCCTGAGGCCGCTAACAACCCCAATTTCACCGTAAGGGACAACCAAGGTAATCCGTTGGCTACTGATGCTCCTCCACAGCGTGGGCTGGACACTGTGGGTTGTGTACCATGCAAACGGTGTCAGAGGTCACTGCCTCTTTAACGTTAATAGCACGGAAGACATTAATGCTCATCTGTATGATCCTTTTAAAGTTTTGTTTCAGAACATCAAAGACAAAGAACGTCCTCTGCTAATTCTGAAACTTTTACTCAGTCAGTTCACACATGTTTGCGCACTGGCTCTGGGCCAGATCGATGGAGGCACACAGGCTACAGGCCTCCTTCATCCCCACCGAGCAGCCTTGTTTGTATGCTCTTTAACTATGAGAAGAATTTGAGCAAAGAGACAGAAGCAGCCTAGACAGAAAAACCTGAGGGGACCCTTCTAAGCAAGGATCAAAGGGGGAAACAGAGAAAAGCTCCCAGAACAAAAGGGAGACAAAGGCTAACTAACAGAGAACAAAGGGCAGATTCAGAAACAGTGAGTAGTTCTGGCACCGACACCTCCATTACTTTGGAGTGATTCAGAAAGAACAGTCAGGTGGGGTTCCCTATTCCAGAAAGTGCTTCCCACTACATCTCTGCTGGAATAGAATTCGACACCCCTCTACTCCAAAAAGCATTCAGATAGCTACGGAGCTGATAGACCAAGCACACTCTTCACTGGGCACAGATGGGAAAAGGAGTGGCTTTTGTGCTCTGGCCAGAAGATTTTTCATGGAAAGGTCAGAGCAAGTGAAAAAATAACTTAAATCTGTCGAGTGAACCCCTTCTGTTGCTAGGTCTGCTACCAACCAGTCTGACCTTGGGGAGGAAGGGCCTCATTTCTATTCCAATCTAAAGTGCTGTCAATGCTAACAATCTAAACAAAGGGTAACAAAGGAACATGATTCAGGCGTACCTAGTCGTGGTCTCAAATGTCAAAGTATTAATTCCATCCCACATGACGCTCTGCGATTGAAACCTGGGGATATCAAACCTGTTTTATTCTAAATGGAAAGCATTCTTCCAAGTCATCTTTTTAAACTTCTGCATAAAAAAAATTATCAAACCATTATGGTAATTCTGAAAGGAAGAGCAGTATAAATTACAACAGAAGTAGTATAATTAAATATCCTCATATCTTCGCTGGGTCAAATTTTGAATTATTCATTCATCTACTTCTTTTGTGTTAGTTGCTCAGTTGTGTCTGACTCTTTGTGACCCCAGGAGCCCATCAGGCTCCTCTGTCGTGGGATTTCCCAGGCAAGAATACTGGAGTGGGTTACCATCTCCTTCTGCAGAAGAATCTTCCTGACCCAGGGATCGAACCTATCTCCCACACTGCAGGCAGACTCTTTACCGTCTGAGCCACTAGGGAAACCTACTTCTTCTGGAAACCCGTAAAAGGTCACTTGGCCCCTTCAGGATAGGATTTATGGTAGCAACCCTGGGGGATAAACAACCCATTATGCTGTTTCTTCGTGTTCCTAAGTGTCCCTGTGCCTTCGCTGGTGTTCGTAAGGTCAATACAGAAACAATGCGCAGCAATTGCAAACTGCTGCAATTTTCTTAACTGAGATTTTGGACACCAGTTCATGGAGTCAATGTCACAAGACGGGCCACTGGAACATTCTGACTATAAGAAGAAACGATTCCTCTCTTGGAAGGTTTTCTGAAACAGAAGTCGGCACATCTTCAGCAGAGAGAATGAGCTCTCAGTCTCCTCATAACAATCCATCCCTTGAGTATCCTTTACCGAGGCTCATTAAAAAAGTGACCAATGTCTGATACGGCGGATCCACTGTTAGACCCTCCAATTCCCATGCCTGAAACGCCATTTTCACTTATGAACACAACAGTGCACTATCTCAAGTAAAGCCTTTCTTACTTTTTTTCCCACTGAGAAGGAAATGAGAGAAGGCCTGTAAAAAGCAGGAAGAGATTTCAATTAGCTGAATAATTTTCAACATTGTTACAAAACTAAGTGGTCACATAACACAATGGAAGGAGTATGTATTTGGAGTCAGAGACCAAAGTTGCAATCCCAGCTCTGTTGATCAGTCAGTGACTTGGACCCCACTGCATGCTCGCTCCAGGCCTTGACTCTCTCAGCGTGACAGGGTGAGATCACCACTATGTCACCAAGGGGTGCTGAAGAGGAAACGAGCTACTGCACGTGAAGTCTAACTACCGTGCACATGAGCGCTCAAGAAACAACTGCGCTCGTGGAAAAACAGGGGGAGGCAGAGGGGGAAAACTAATGAAGGAATAACGTGTTACTCAGAATAGGCTGGCTAGGCTGTGGAAACAAAAGACACCAAAATCTCAGTGGCTTAACGCAACCGAGGTTAACGTCTTGCTCACACAAAGCCGACCGTGGGTCTGGAGATGCAGGACAGCTGTCCGCATGCAGGCGGCGCAGGCCGCCTGGCTGTCCACTCCAACGTGCTCTCACACACCACACCGAGGCAAGAGCGCCAGAATCACACCAGCTGGCACACGCTGCTGCTCGGAGTGACACGGATCACCTCTGCTCATTCCCATCAACAAAAGCAAATCATATACAAACATCCAAAGTCAAGAGCATAGAAAAGCATAACCCTTTATTATGTAAGAAATATTGATACTGATATTCATAACGTTTCCTTTGGTTAGGCTCTCAGAATTTTTTGCGACGTTCTACACTCCTCCCTGTGGAATGTGAAACGCATCCAGAGAACCTTCCGTGTTGCTGATGTCGGCTTTGACAGTCACTGCTTTTATGTCCTTCCACATCTCAAACTTTTTCTCTGCTGAAAAAGACCCCACCTTTGCAAAAACCGACTCAAGAAAACTTGAGAACATAGATTCAAAAATAAAAGATCCTAAAAACATTACATTAAGCAAATATAAATACACATACACACACACACACACACACACACACACACACACACGAGCTTTGTAAAAACATACCAAACAAGTTGGCTAATCCTCTTTAAAACTGGAGGGAAAAACCAGTATTGAATTTTCACCAAATTCATATGAATTGCTTAAATTCAGAACACCAAGTACTGGGAAATAACAGGGTATGTCATATGATTAGGGGATTTCAAATAAGCTTCTGCTAAACGAGCAGGTTCATCAGAAAGCACCGGAACTGGTGACTGCATTTCAAAGGCATAAAAGAAAATAGCCAAAGACATGAATTCCAGCCTTAGTGGCAAAAAGCAGCAATCTGCCAGAGCCACGTGGGCTCCTCCGCATTCTTTTCCTGGTGGCACAAAAGCAGCAGCGGGGGCCTTGGAAAGCTGCTGAGTGAGAACAAACAGGGACCACAAGTCGCCAGTGATTGCTCATTTCTGTCGAGCTTTCCCAGGGACATTTCTGTTAAATCTGAAGCCTGACAGTTCGCCCTGGGCACTTTATGTCACAAAGGGGAAGACAGACTCTCAAAAAGGGTTTCTCTCCTAGGCCTCAGGGTTTTGTCTAGAAGCAAGCAAAAATCTTGGTTTCTGAACCCAACTGCTGATCCTGACAAGTCTAAGCGGCCGTGGCAGACCTCCTCCAGGGAATGCCGTCCCTTCTCCCACCTTCCCCACCGGGTGCCTGCCCCCTGCTTTCCCCAACCCCCAAAATTAACTCTCCCCCTGGTTCTTGCTTTCCATTCCCTTCTCCTTTTCCCTCTTCCCTTTCCGATCCTGGAATCCCTGTCCTCTCCAGATAACACTGCCCGGATTCTGACCAGGAGGTCCGGCTTCCGGCAGCAGGAGCAGAGCGTCTTTTACCTGCCCATCCTGATCTTGGACGGCGGGCAGCCGGTGCTGAGCAGCACGGGCACGCTGACCATCCAGGTGTGCGGCTGTGACGATGAGGGCCACGTGCGGTCCTGCAGCCCCGAGGCCCACACGCTCCCGGTGAGCCTCAGCCGCGGCGCACTCATCGCCGTCCTGGCCTGCGTCCTCGTCCTGCTGGGTGAGTGAGCGGCTCCCCTTCACGCTGGGGGGCCCTGCAGGTGCTGCCATGACAGCATCCCGTCGGCACCCTAACTCAGCCGGCCAGGACTGGTTTTCCACACCGGACTGATAATTGCAAGGGTGGCGGAGCAACGCTGGGAAAAAGGAAAGAGAGGGAAGACTGTCCCTTCCTTTAGATCAAAGCACACGTTTATCAAGCATTTATTAGAGCCAGGCTGCCATTCTAGGCACTGGGATTAGTAACACGGAAATGTCCCAGCCTTCACAGAGCTTACTTCAAAACAAAGCAAGTCATTCTGACATCACAGATCCTACGTGGTAATTCTGGACAGGATGTGATGATCACCTCTCCTAACACCCTCCTCTTAGATATGGAACAGCTATTATAAATCACAGACAGGCAGTGACAGGCCCAAGCCAAATCTCAGGGGCAGAGCCAGGACTGAAAAGCAGGCAGGCGCCACTCTGCACATCCCTGCACCTGAGCAGTACGACCCTTCTCCCGAATGTTCATCCCCAGCTCCCAGAGGTGTAAGTGTTACAGAGAAGGAGGGAGGGACACAGAGTCCTGAGAGAAGAGGAGGCAGAGCTGGGCATCACTTTAAGTGGGGCAGTCAGGGAAGACCTTACTGGTAAGAGAGCCTCTGAGCAGAGATCTGAAAGAAGTGACAGACTGAACCACACGGGTAGCTGGAAGGATCAGTTGCTGGGGGTGTTAGCACATAACCCAGGTACGGTGGCCTCTGACCAGGGCTGGCGTGCCTCTGCTGGTGCAACAGAAAGACGTGATGACAGGTCAAGGGCAGGGCACTATTGGGACAGGGAATCTTCCTCTCTAAAGGCATACGGCCTACAAAGCAGTGCCCAGCTCCCTGTGCCTAAGGCCATTCACGCTGTCATTCTCAACATCCACACTCCAAAGCAAACAATAAAATGCCTAAACCAGTTCCTGAAACCAAGAAAATATCTGTACATAGCTCCCACCTCTTCCGATTGAGTTAATTCATAGCATACATATTTTGCTTAGAGAAAAGCAGACTTACTAAACAATATTATTATTCAATTTGGAAGAAATCCTAGTATTCTATGAGGGAAAAGAGTAAAGCACTGGGGATTTAAATTAGAATGTAAGCCCTGATCTTAAGTTTACCTCCACACCAACAGACTGAGTCAGACCAAAGAAAGGTCTGAGTAAAATGTCAGTGCTTGACTGCATTTCTAGCAGGTCTGTTGAATATGCTTCTCAAAAAACATTTTAAAGTACAACATGTGGTTCAGTTTTGTTGTCTCAGCTCAGTGCTACCTGAAGGGAGATAACAGGATAAAGAAGTTACCTTTTAAGTCCTTGAATCCCTGGATCAGAGAGAACCTTTAGGTTTCCGGTCCCTTTCTACATTAACAAATAAAACCCTCCTGCAATTCCCTGAGTGTCCAGAAGGTGGCACTGGAGTCCTTGAGTGCATAACAGCATAACTTGCAAGAGGCCCTGCAGAAACCTGCTCCCAGGGGAAAATTCCAGTCTTGCTGTCCTTCCTTCCATCTTTGGAAAATGTCTACATTATAAATTCACTCTAGCCCACAAAGAGTAGAAGGAACCACCATTACAGAGACACTGATTTAGAGACTGGCACAAAGAGGCTCCTAGGTTAGAAGTGGTATGCAAGGGGCAATTTATTTTGTGGCTCCCAAACGCATTATGTCTTGTCTTTTGAATTGTATGTAATAAACAGACAATTTTCAGTACCTAAACTGAGCAAAGCTGTCCTAAAACCCTTATACTCTTAGGCACTTTTTTCTAAAAGTGCACATTTCACATTAAATATAATTCATAAAACTGAGTAAGACTAAATTGCAGTTGATTTGTTAAAAAAATACATTTTGTGGACACGTATATAAACATGTTAATTTTGACTATTATTTTTCATGTCTCAAACATGTATCTAGCTCCTAGAAAATCTCATAGGCCCTATGCATTGAGGCCATAGATCCTAAATAATAAACATCCCTAGAACCAATCTCTTCTATCAGGGAAGCCTTTCAGCTGAATAGGGTCAGTTTCCCCAAAATTTGATTTTTAGTCCTGTCTGACTTTCTGTGACCCCATGGCGTGTAGCCTGCCAAGCTTCTCTGTCCATGGGATTCTCCAGGCAAGAATTCTGGAGTGGGCTGCCATTCTCGACTCCAGGGGATCTTCCTGACCCAGGGATCGAACCTGGGTCTCCTGCATTGCAGGTGCATTCTTTACCTTCTGAGCCATTTAAATCAGATTACCTAAAAAATAAGACATGCAGCAATCTTTATTTTTTTAAGAGCTCTATAAAGTCCCTAATTCTCTACTGGAAATTTCTACTGGCAAGAATTCTGGTATTAAGAGACTTTTCTAATTTTGCTTCCCAGCATTTTCTGAAATCCCACAACTATCACTCCAGTGTCCCTGGTGTGAAGGTTTTCCCAGTGCGCCAGGAAGAATGAACTGGTCCTGCTTCTTCTCTGTGAAGCTCTTGTAGCTCTATGACAGTCCTTATCACTGCCTGATTGATATTATCATTAACATCTATCATCTCCTTAGATTGCAAGCTTATAAAAAAAGAAATCATGTCATATTCAACTTTGTTTACCCTTTGCTTCAGATAATTCCCCCAAATACTGCAGTTTAGGAACTGCTCACTGAATCCCACAAAGGCAGCAAGTTCACTTACAATCCCATTTCTCCAACCTGCATCCATCCATCCAACTCACACCCCAACCATCACAGCCCACTTCAAGCCACCACTTCCTTAAAGTCCTATTAGCCCATTTCTCCAAAATCCCACAGTTCTGTAGGCTGGGTTATATTTTTTCACACAAAGATAACATACAAGAGTTTATAACTGTTTCCTGTGTGTGCATTTTGTCACCCAAGCTATACAGAGAAACATGATGTATTAACATTAATTGCAACTCACATTCCACACTCAGGTTTTAAAAACCATTACTGTGATTTAAGTTAGTCCATAATGTTAATGGGCATATGACTGTACTCCATTTCCCTCCCTTGGATAAAGTGGGGTCTTATTGTGCAGTGTTGTCAAGCTGTCACTGTTCACCAGCTGTAACAAAGCACACCAGGAAAAAAAAAAAAAAATCAATAGCGGTTCTACAGCCAAAACCCCAAGACACTTCCTGGAAAACATTTTCAGTCACAGAGATAAACCGTTCAATGGGCTTATCTCTCTCTCTCCTTTAAACCCCACCAAACACATATCCTGGGGGGGGGGGGGGATTTGTTGGGATAAAATTTTATCCAAACCCGCAAGGGCACATCTAACAGTGTGGTGCTTTTTTGATAACATGATGAATTATATAAAATGTCACTGCTCACTCCCTCTCTTCCATGAACATCCTTAGATCCGGAAAGTCACAACCATCTCTCTAAAGAAGGGTTTTCTGAGGAATCTGAGCTAACTGGACAATGGCAGTCATTTATGCGCTGTTATTTTTTGGAGAAAACATGAAAAGACAAAGACTTCGGCTCATATTTAGCATATGTGTCTATATGCATTTGCATTAATATATGCTTGCAGCTGACCCTTGGACAACGGTGAGGTGGGGTTAGGGGGTGCAGACCTGCCCTGTAGTGGTGCATACCCTAACAGTTGGCCCACAGTATCCACCTTTCAGCATGTGCGGCAACCAAGCCCAAATACTGTACTATGTACTTATCGGGGAAAAAAAAAAAAAATCCACATCGAAGTGGACTCCAGTAGTTCAAAATCCATGTTGCTCTAGGATTAACAGTATATTTAGAGTAGAATCCTATAGAGACACCAATGTTAAAAAAAGGCAGGATTTCACCTACAGAGTAAGATTTTCACATTGCAATAAAAGAAATATGTATGCGTCCTTACCTAGTCAGAAGATATCACCTAATCCTTAAGCATATACTCTATGGCGGGCCACTGGGCTTTGTGGTTGGTTAATGAGGCATTACACTTGAGTGGTTGGGTGTAGACACCCTCACGCATTTCATTGCGATAAAATAAGGCGGAGACCAGGGGGTGCTGGTGGTAAAGAACCCACCTGCCAATGCAGGAGACTCAGGTTCAATCCCTGGGTGGGGAAGATCCCCTGGAGAAGGGAATGGCAGCCCACTCCAGTATCCCTGCCTGGAGAATCCGATGGACAAAGGGGCCTGGCGGGCTACAGTCCATGGGGTCGCAAGAGTCGCACATGATTGAGTTACTATCACTTTCACGTGTACCTGGACCACCGGGAATTACATATCACGTAGGGTTCTGCTGCCCGCAAGCGCTCCGCCGGACGCGGCAGGCAGAGTGAGACCAGGGTGCCCTTGAGGTGACGCCCAAACTCCGCCTGGCCCCACCCCCACCCCGAGCCTCCCCCTCCCCCCCCGAGCCCCCCCCCCAGCCTCCCCCTCCCCCCCCGAGCCTCCCCCTCCACCCCCCCCGAGCCTCCCCCTCCCGCCGAGCCTCCTCCCGCCCGACCTCCCCCCCCCTTCCCCCGAGGGCCCAGGCCCCGGCTCTCCCACCTACCGCGGCCTTGTGTGTCCTCAGTGCTGGTGCTGCTCATCCTGTCCCTGCGGAAGCACCGGAAGCAGCCCTACATCCTCGACGACGAGGAGAACATCCACGAGAACATCGTGCGCTACGACGACGAGGGCGGCGGCGAGGAGGACACCGAGGCCTTCGACATCGCGGCCATGTGGAACCCCCGCGAGGCGCAGGCGGCCGGCGCGCCCAAGACGCGGCAGGACATGCTGCCCGAGATCGAGAGCCTCTCGCGCTACGTGCCTCAGACGTGCGCCGTCAGCAGCACCGTGCACAGCTACGTGCTGGCCAAGCTCTACGAGGCCGACATGGACCTGTGGGCCCCGCCCTTCGACTCCCTGCAGACCTACATGTTCGAGGGCGACGGCTCGGTCGCCGGCTCGCTCAGCTCCCTGCAGTCGGCCACGTCGGACTCGGAGCAGAGCTTCGACTTCCTCACGGACTGGGGGCCCCGCTTCCGGAAGCTGGCGGAGCTCTACGGGGCGTCGGAGGGGCCCACGCCCCTGTGGTGACGGAAGCCGGGAGGCGGGGCGCGCGGCCAAAATTGGCCGTTCTGGGCGGCTGCTTCGCGGAAGAGGCTCCCGGCCCACGGGAGCGACGGCGTGCAGGCGAGCGCGGCCGGCGGCTTGCGGAGCTCTCTCTGGATCAGCTTTACTCGGTGAGATTAAGCTACATCCTCAAAAGGAAACAGGAAGAGGGGGGCAGAACCGCCAACGACCTTTATTTTATTTCATTTTTCATTATTTGTGACCCTGTAGCCCAAGGTGTGGGGTCTGAGGTTGCGAATGGCGGGCTTGGCTTGTCTCCGCCATTCACGAAGGCGTTTGTCTTCATTGCCACCTCAGAGAGGCTGAGCTTTTCAGTGCAGAGATGGCCGTTGGAAACTGTTCTAATCTCCTATGTGTTTGGGGGCTTTTTTAAAAAAGTTACGTTATATTCTCTCCATTTAAGGATTTGGCAGGCGCATCACACTGCACAAACCAACCCACACAAAAGAACACTAAAGTGATTCCTCGGTGAGATTAACCTCACTTGTTCTGGGCTGCATGGAATCTCTTTCCATCCTTTTAAGACCAGGTTAAGGCCCAGTTGGCATTGCATGGGGGGGGGATGGGGGGGAGAAGGAAGAGGCATTGACTTTAAGCTCAAGTTGAATGGCTGAACCAAGAGTTGTTGGCATCACAGCCAATCCACCTCCATCGAGTTAGAGCGCTCTTGTTCCCTCAGCTCTTTAACTGTGCCCCGCAAAACTGCTGGGAAGGAAACCAGAAACCCTGCCTCGTTTGCACTGTAGACGTCTCTTCCATGTGCCAAATGTGACGATTAGATGCTACAAAACGAAAGCCAAATAAAAAGAAGTATCTGATAAAAGCATGGGTTAGCGGGCTTTCCTAATCTGTGTGAGGTCAATCCAAGGGATGTTTACATACTGTAGATAACCTACTTGAACACAAATCAGTATTATAGAGAGTAAATGGATGTAAGAAAATTACTTGTATAAGTTTTGTATATTTGTTAATAATTTTGGTAATAAATATGTACTGTATCTCAGTACCTTTAGCACTTCTTTTAATAAAAGTTAAATAGAAGGGAAAGTCTGCTGCACATTTGTTTAATTGCTGAGCAGGTAAGAGATGGTTTTGTGATCCTGACCTAGTCTGAGGTTCTTGCGGCTGGAGCTGATTCATAAGGTTGCGGGTGCCAAAGCACCAAAGTATGAGGCTGTGCGTTCTGTTTTGGTCATTGATCAAATGAATGTATGGTTTAAACTGTGACCCTGTTAGGATTTTCATGAATGGTCTTCATTTCCCCATCTCTTAAAAGACCAAAGGATGGTTTGATAACAGCAACAACACAGTACTGAGTTTAGCCCATATTTTTTCATCTCCTGAGAGGGTATTGCATGTAACCACCAGAGATGCTATTTTCATCTCTGTTTTGTTGGCAAATCAAATATCTACCAAAAATACATAACAAATGTACATCTTGCTGATACTGGATGGGCTCAAAGAAGGCTGAAGCCATATTTATATATGTTTCCTAACAGGGGGTACATAGTAAGTGCTTAATGGGTACATGATGAAAGGGATCTCTTTCTTTGACATCCTATTATTCAAGGATATTTTACACAATTATCCTCACCATTGGGAACAAATTGTGAATGAAAATAGTTTTCTGAGTGTCTTAGTTCTACATTCTCAACTTTTGATGTATGTCAGGGTCATTTGGAACATGATCACTTGTTAAACTGTAGCTTGCCGGGTCTTTGCCCACAGAGTTTCTCTTTCAGTAGATCTAGGGAAATCTGCATTTTTAATCTATCTATTTATGGCCACATGGCCTGCAGGATCTTAGTTCCCCTACCAGGGATCGTACCAGTGCCCCTGCAATAGAAGCACTGGGCCACCAGGGAAGTCCTGCAACTTGCATTTCTCATAAGCTCCTCGAGTCACACTGGTGCTGCTGGCCCAGGCAGGAACCCCACTTTGAGAACGCCTGGTGTATGGTTTCTCTTTCTCAAATATATGATGAAGGTTAGATTGTCAGTCCATTTTTACTGGGGCCCACACCATCAGTAGAGTGGTGTTGTCCAGGAAAAAGGACAGTTGGGCAGAAATAATAAAAAGGTTTTAGAGTCTGGGAGCCAGCAGGCTGTGCTTTGTTCTTTACTGTATGGTGCACTAAGACAGTGTTAGCATCACTGACTCAACAGACATGAGTCTGAGAAAGCTCTGAGGGCTAGTGGGGGACAGAGGACCCTGAAATGCCACAGTCCACGGAGTCACAAAGAGTTAGACCTGACTTAGCGACCGACTAACACCACCACTAAGGCAAATTCTCATCTCAGCCTTCAGCATACTGACACTTTCCTCCATGAAAGGCAGGTTTTATACGTCCTCTCGGAGGGTAAAGTGTGATGTAAAAATAAACTTAGCAAAGAAAAAGCAAGAGCTTGAGTCCAAACGAGGCTTTGCAACATACCAGTTCTGTGAATATAGGCAAATTAACCCCTATTACATTCTTTTCTGTCGCTAGCCCTGAGGATAATCTTTTGACCATCTCACTCTGTGTTGCGTGTTTTAAAAACTGAGAACAACTGTCTAACCACAGGGGGTTATCATGCCCCACATCCTGCAAATGTGGTCCGCCGTGATACTGGGCATGAAGTGATTAAGCAGAAGCTCCTGGAGCTTCTGGTTCCTGGGAGGATGTTTAATGGTGTGATATAGAAAGTGTTGGAGAAGCACAGGATAGGAGATCCGTTTCAGCTCATACTCTAAGCTGAAAGAGACTCTTCCCTCCAAATGAGTTTGGAGTTCCCTCTCCACTGCCACAGTTCACCACAAATGCTGGTTCCTCTCAAAATAAAACACCATCACGACCAGGCAGAATGCATTGTTAAGCAAGAGAGCTGTGAAGTGATCCAGCCAGTTCTCTGTTAACGGGTAAAGCAGCTAGCCTTTAATTTACATGCTAGAGGGAAAAGGAGCATCATGGAAATCAGTTGATAAGGCTCTGTCTGGAACTGGATTCTGAACAAGCACACAGCAAAGATCAAGTTTAGCGATAGATTTTCTGAATCAGAAAAGCAGAATAGGGACTTCCCTGGTGGTCAGTTGGTTAAGAATCCACCTTGCCATGCGGGGGATGCCAGGTGGCTCCTTGGTTGCAGAACTAAGATCCCGCATGTCACAGAGCAGCTAAGCCTGCCTGCCACAACTAGAGTCTGTGCACCGGACAAAACATCCCACGCGCTGCAACTGAGACCTCGTGCAGCCAAATGAATAAATATGAAAAAGAAAAATATTCTAAAAAGCAGAACAAGGACCCTCTATATAGCACATGGAACTCTGCTCAGTATTATATGGAAACCCGGACGGGAGGGGAGTCTGGGGAAGAATGGATACATGTATATGTAATGCTGAGTCCCTTTGCTGTTCAGGTGAAGCTCACAACATGGTTTATCATCTGTACCCCAATACAAAACAGAAAGTTAGAACAGAAAAAGCAGAATATCCCAACATGGTAGATAGCAAAGACAAAGAAGGGAGTCGTTTACACAGGAAAGAATCTAAAAACCCTGAAAACAAAGTCCAGACAGGCCAGAGTCAGAACAGGCACACGACTAAGCGTTGTTACTGGTTCACTGGTGATCCGGAACCAAATCTTGATGTCAAGAGTCCCCAGTATTTTCTTTCTAGTGCCTAAACTACGTGAGCCTGGGATACACTTTACAAGTAGTTCTTTTTGCAGATGAACTCACTCTCAAATCCATTTGTCATCTTCGTAACAGAACTTTCAAGATACTTTTATGTGTCAATACCTCTATTTGGGGGACTTCTACTTGACCCTAAGGTTCAAGGTTCTGGTATAGGGCATGGACAAAATTAAATCAAGGAATCTTCTTTGTAAAATGATCTACTAATGAGACGTATCTGTCTCCTGTGTCTGTTGTGCAAAAATTGTTAAGTAGTAATTTATAGTACAACATCAACCAAAACCACAGTTTTTCTTAAATCTTGCCTCCTGGGATAGGAAGCTTGAAAATCCTACCCCATTTGTTTGGTCCATACTATCTATTTGTAAAGACTGCCAAATAACTGATGATGAGGCTGTTTCTTACACTCCAGGCTTTTTAACTGCTGTGGTCACCTTCCTGGCACCTATGATGGCAAGGGCTACTTTCCATCCCAAAAAACCTTAAGCCACTTCACGGAAAGGACCCTCTTTCAAAAGCTAGTGAAACTACCTCTGAGTCTTGTCTTATTTCGCAGGAGAATTCGATACTAGCTTTTATTATTTCCACTTCTCTTTCTCCATGCCAACTGTTTTGCTAGCATTGCTGCATGAAAAGACACTAAGTGGTATAAAACAACAGTTACTGTGCTCACAGATTCTGTGGGTCAGTTGGGAATTGTGGAAGGATATGTTAGTGACACCTCTTCTCCACATCAGGACCTTAACTGAGGCGACTCCACAGCTAGGACTCAGCTCATCCAAACACTGACTCCTCTGCATGTCTGGTGGTTGATGTGGCGATCAACTAAGACCTCAGATGGAGCTGTCAGCAAGACTTCCTTGAGCTGCGTGGGCTTCCTCACATCATGGTAGGTTCCAAGAGTGAACATCACAAGAAAACTGGGCAGAAGCTGAATCCCCTTTTATAATTTCAGAAGTCGTTTAACACTGCTTCTAGAGTGGTCACAAGCATCTCCACAATGAAGGAGAGGGAACACAGACTCCACCTCTCAATGGAAAAAGTATCAGGATACATTGGAAGAAAAAGTAATGCGCCCATTACTGGAAAATGCAGTCAGTCATCGTCTTTCCCTTTTTTCCACTTTGCCTCTTTCCTCTATTCCAAGAATCACTTTGGATTTCATTCACCATTTCTTTTCTCTCTTCCATCTCTCTCCTCTCTATAAAAAACATTCATGTTACATAGGTTATAGCATTCTCTGAAATCCAGTTTTATCCCTACCATACAGTACTGTCAGAAATAAATATTCCATGAAAATACTTAGCAAAATATCTGATATATAACAGGCATACAGTATATTTTTATTGAGGTGTAATTAATATACAGTCAACTACAGGTAAAGTATACAATTTAACAAGTTTTGACATATGTACATACCCATGAAGCCATCACCCTGATCAAGACAGTAAATATATCTGTTACCCTCAAAAGACTTCTCATACCCAACTGTAATACCTCTTTCCCATCTCTGCCACCCATCCCTCCCCGACTGCAAGCCAACACTGATGTGCTTTCTATCACCATAGATTTGTTTATATTTTCTAGAGTTTTATCTAGATGTAATCATGCGGTGTGTGCTCCTTTATTTGTGTAGATGATGGGCGCAGGGGGTCAGGCTTTCACTCAGGTTTATTATTTTGAGATTCATTTATGTCACTGTGTGCAATAATAGTTCATTGCTTTTTGATGATAAGCAGTATACCATTGTGTAGATACAACACAATTTGTTCATTCATGTGTTAGTCTCCTCATGCTGCCAAAATAAAAGGCCATAAATTGGGTGGCTTAAATAACAAATTTATTTTCTGTTAGTTCTGGAAGCTTGAGGTCCAAAATCAAGGTGCCAGCCTGGTCAAGATTCCAGGGAGGACTCTTCCTGACTCTCAAATGTCCACCTTCTAGTTGTGTCCTCACATGATGGCAGGAGCAAGTGTCTCTGGTGTCTCTTCTTACAAGTACACTAATCATATCAGATTAGGGCCCCAACCATATATCCTCATTTAACCTTATTTACTTCCTTCCTCCACATACAGTCATATTAGAGTTTAGGGCTTCAATGTATGAATTTGGGGCACAGAAAGTGGAAGTGTGAGCCACTCAGTTGTGTCCCAACTCTGTGACCCCATGAACTGTAGCCCACCAGGCTCCTCTGTCCATGGAATTCTCCAGGCAAGAATACTGGAGTGGGTTGCCATTCCTTTCTCCAGGGGATCTTCCCGACCCAGGGATCAAACCCACGTCTCCCACATTGAAGGCAGATTCTTACCATCTGAGCCACCAGGGAAGCCCCCGTGGAGGGGGACACAATTCAGCCCATAACAATTCATATGTTGATGGACATTTTGCTTATTTTCAGTTTTTGGTTGTACAAGTTAAAAGCTGCTAAGAACATTTGCATGTGAGTCTCTGTATAGACATTTATTTTGTTTTCTCTTGAGTGGATGATTAGGAGTGGGATGGCTGGAATCATTCGATAAGTATTATGTTTTCAGTTCTAGTTTTGGTTCTTCTAAACTGCTAAACTATTTTCCAAAGTCTTTTTACCATTTCCCATTCCCACCAGCAGTATGTGAGGGTTCCGTTTCCTCCTCATCTTCATCGACACTTGGTATGGTCAGTTTTTCATTTTAGTCATTACAATAGGAAGGTTGTATAGTAGTATCTCACTGTGGTTTTAGTTTGCAATGCTCTGATGACTGATAATGTTGAGCATCTTTTCATGTGCTTATTTGCTATCCACTTGTCTTCTTTGGTGGAGTACCCAGAGGTATTTTCCCAGTTTTAACTGAGTTATTTGTCCCCACATTGTTGACTTTTGAGATTTCTTTTTATTTCCTGGATATGAGTCCTTTATCAGGTACACACTTTGCAAAGATTTTTCTCCCAGTCTGTGGCCTGTCTTTTTGTTCCCTTAACAATGCTTTCTGAAGGGTAGGAGTGTTTTTTTCCCCCCCATGAAATCCAATTCATCAATTCATTCTCTTATAGATTGTGCTTTTGGTATCATTTCTAAAAAAAATCTTTGCCTTCCCAAGGTCACAGATATTTTCTCTAATTTTTTTTTCTGGAAATTTTGTGGTTTTAGGTTTTACACTAGGTCTATAGTTCATTTGGTTTTTATCTTTGTAGATCCTAAATACGCTTTTTTTCTTTTTCGGCATGTGCATATCCAGTTGTTCTAGGAGCATTTATTGAAAAAGGCTATCCATTTTTTACTGCATCATCTTTTTATTTATTTATTTGGCTGTGTTGGGTCTTAGCTGCAGCATTCAGGATCTTTGTTGCATCATGGGAGATCTTCAGTGTGACTTGAGGGCTCAGGAGTTGCAACGCGTGGGCTTAGTTGCTCCACGGCATGTGGGATCATAGTTCTCCGACCAGGTATCAAATCTGTGTCCTCTGCGTTGCAAGGCAGAGTCTCAACCGCTGGACCACCAGGCAAGTCCCGCTGCATTGTCTTTGTTGTGAGTTGAATTGTGTCTGCCACAGAGATGTTCAGGTCCTAACGCCCAGTACCTGTGAACGTGACCTATTTTGGAAATAAAGTCTATGTTTACAGATATAATCAAGTGGAGATGAGGTCACACTGGATTAGGGTGAATCCTTGTCCAAGGATTGGTGTCTTTATAAGAAGAGAGAAATCCAGACGCAGAAACAGAGACACAGAGAGGAAACTGCGTGGTTTCCTTCTGTCTCCTGTACTTGACATTCCCCTGCTGCCCCAGGAAATGGATGCAGTCCTCTGTGATTCCCCGCCAGGCCCATATGTGGTGAAATTCACTCATCCTAATCGCCAGTCTTCACTAGCCTCCTGGGGGCACTAGCTGTCTGGCCCGGGGTCTACCTCCAGGACTGGCCTCATAAGCCTCAAATTTTTACATTTGCCCATGACATCGGGACTTCAGCTGTTGGACTATATGATGGTTGGTGTAAGATGAGATTCTTAGGTGCAGGGTATTATTACCTGAGGGTGAATATTAATTACACCCAAGAGTGGACTCAGGGCCTTATCCCCATGCTCCCAGCTGACACCACTGCTTCTGAGCCGAAGCAGAGGGAAGGGGAAGGAAACAGCCAATTATCGAGCACCTACTGTATGCAGGCACAGTGCTTGGTGCTTTCTTGCAAATTACCACATTGCAAACATAAGCAAAGCAGAGATCTAAAACCAGAAAAGGACACAGAGCCATGTGTAAAACATTCACCCCAGATGTTGATGCCATTGGCCCCCTTGGGAGCTATAACATGTGAGGAGCTCTGCACCCCACACATCCTTCCCCGCTGATTGTTCATATCCCATCTACACCTGAAGCCCTGGAGAACTGAAGGCTGGCCTTCACAGTGGGCAGTAAAACCAGGTGAGGACAGCTGACAAGAGCCACCGAGAAACAGGGAGTCATCATGCTTTCAAATTCAGTCCTACGTTCTTTCCTGAAAATCAGTGCTGTTAAGTCACTGAGTTGTGTCTGACTCTTGCGACCCTCTAGACTATAGCCTGTCAGGCGCCTCTGTCCATGAGATTTCCCAGGCAAGAATACTGGAATGGGTTGCCATTTCCTTCTCCAGGGCATCTTCCCAACCTAGAGATCGAACCCGAGTCTCCTGCTTGGCAGGTGGATTCTTTGCCACTGAGCCACCTGGGAAGCCCCAAAAGTATGTATATTTCACTATGATATGAAGATTTTTGTAAATGAATGTCATTGGCTAGGACTTCATTATCAGAGATCTTGCACAACTCAGGTTAACCTCCTCTCAGAGGAGCAGGCGGCTGTTTCCAGAGGACACTGGCACCCTGCCATGCTTACAGCATGTCCCTTCCCTACAAAGCAGGCACAGATTCTCTGTAAACTCCAAGCCGCTGACCACATCCACACTCCCAGTGGATCTAAGCATACGCCATGGACACCTCAGGCACAGTGGGCAAATAGGTTATTTATGGGACTTGGCAGAGACATCTTGATCAGGGTTTTGAGCCACCGCCTCCGTGACAGCACCCACTGTGCCAGTGAGCAGGTGAAGTGAATAATAATACATCCAGCTGGGGGGGTCAGCTCCCGCTCCTGCTTCTCATTATTCCATATGTGATTATCGAGAGCCTCTGCGCAGCTTAGCTCCCCACCATGAAGGTGGGCCGCTCATGGCTCAGACTGGTCCTTTGGTCGCGGAGGTAGGAGAGCAAGAGCGGAAACTGCTCCAGAGCAGTCCTTTTATTTTGGGGAAAAAAAGGCGCCGTTTGTTGACTTATTGAAATGGAAGTCTAGAGCCTATCTTCCCTCTTTCCGTTTCAGCGCCATCCTCACTGTTTGAGTTCATCGGTAAACCCTGAGGCTCTATTAAAATATAACTTGATTAGGGATCAAGCTTTAGCATCATCCTAATTATTTGTTTCCCTCCTGACTGAACACCTTCCTCTGAAGGGAAGGGAAATTATGGAACCCTCCTGTTTTATCTCAAAGAGAAAAAGCAAAAAGACACCAGAAGCTGCAGAAATAGGAACTTATAGCATAGACAGATGTCTCTTCTATAGGCTCTCTCTAGCCAAAGTTAGAACTAGACTCAAAAATGCCAACGTGGGAGAAATGTGATCATCTAAATGACGTTCATGTTAATTGTGTCACTTGGCCACCCTTGGCCAAGTTTTCTAATAAAGCCTAGATAGATAAACTAGATAAATAGCAAGCTTATGTAAACAGATGATTTTTATAAACTCTGTATTAACTAGCACACTTGGAAGTCTAAATTATTGAATACTGATCGTAAGACTATTCAAAGGATGACCACACATCCTTTATCTTTGTGTTCTAAGTCTTTGTTTATAAATAGCATTATCCAATAATATATAAGTCATATATATAGATTATATATTATAGAATATTATAGAATAATCAATTATAAATAGTCATGTTCTGACAACTTGCTCAGCATTGTATCCAGTTGTTTGGCCAAAGTTTCACCCTGCAGAGGAGAATTCTCCCTCTCCCAAGCTGAGAAGAACGGTAATACCAACGAGCCATAACTCTGAGGCTGAAGAAACCCACATCTCAGCGTGGCAGACATTGGCTGCTGCTGCTGCTGCTAAGTCACTCAGTCGTGACCGACTCTTCGCGACCCCATGGACTGCAGCCTACCAGGCTCCTCCATCCATGGGATTTTCCAGGCAAGAGTATTGGAGTGGGTTGCCAGTGCCTTCTCTGGGCAGACGTTGGGGCAAGTCACAAAGATTGCAGTTACCCTCCGTCCAGGCACACGGGCCTGAACTTCTCCACTGGGATATGGTTCTTTCTGGCCACGTCACTGCACTGAGCTAAGGAAATATGAACAGGAGTCCTAATAGCCAAGGATTTGCTGGTTTCCCAGTCTCCTGCTGCAGTTACCTCTCAACTCTGTGCTGTGATGGTGCCTCTGTCTGCCTCGGTCTGAGTGACCATATCAAGTCATGTCCTCCTGCTGGCCTGCAGCTGAGATGAAGTGAGAGCTGTCACAGGACAGACACACCGAATTTCACAGTTTTGATTCGCTGAGATTTTAGAGTTACTTACTGTTGTTGTTGTTTCGTCGCTCAGTCGTGTCAGACTGCTTGTGACCCCATGGACTGTAGCCCACCAGGCTCCTCTGTCTGTGGGATTTCCCAGGCAGAACTGGAGTGGGTTGCCATTTCCTCCACCAGGGGACCTTCCTGATCCACGGATGGAACCTGTGACTCCTGCATTGCAGGCAGACTCTTTACCACTGAGTCTCCAGGGAAGCCCTATAATTTTGCCCACAGTAATACAAGAATGACAAAAACTGCTAGCTTCCCATAGGAAGAGGAGCTAACCAACTGGTATGACTGACCTTCATGATGACTACTGATGCTTCATCCAAAATACATGTGCCCCAGTTGTTTTCCTCCCCATGAGTAAGAGTGGATCTCAGTTCCCTGTCCATCACCAACTCCTGGAGTTTACTCAAACTCATGTCCATTGAGTTGGTGATGCCATCCAACCATCTCCTCTGTCATCCCCTTCTCCCATCTTCAATCCTTCCCAGCATCAGGGTCTTTTCCAATGAGTCAGCTCTTCGCATCAGGTGGCCAAAGTATTGGAGTGTCAGCTTCAGCATCAGTCCTTCTAGTGAATATTCAGGACTGATTTTCTTTAGGATGGACTGGTTGGATCTCCTTGCAGTCCAAGGGACTCTCAAGAGTCTTCTCCAACACCACAGTTCAAAAGCATCAATTCTTCTGTGCTCAGCTTTCTTTATAGTCCAACTCTCACATCCATACATGACCACTGGAAAGACCATATCCTTGACTAGGTGGACCTTTGTTGGCAAAGTAATGTCTCTGCTTTTTAATATGCTGTCTAGGTTGGTCATAACTTTTCTTCCAAGGAGCAACCGTCTTTGAATTTCATGGCTGCAGTCACCATCTGCAGTGATTTTAGAGCCCCCAAAAATAAAGTCTGTCACTGTTTCCACTGTTTCTCCATCTATTTGCCATGAAGTGATGGGACCAGATACCATGATCTTAGTTTTCTGAATGCTGAGTTTTAAGCCAACTTTTTCACTCTTCTCTTTTCATTTTCATCAAGAGGCTCTTTAGTTCTTCTTCACTTTCTGCCATAAGGATAGTGTCATCTGTGTATCTGAGGTTATTGATATTTCTCCAAGCAATCTTGATTCCAGCTTGTGCTTCATCCAGCCCAGCATTTCTCATGATGTACTCTGCATATAAGTTAAATAAGCAGGGTGACAATATACAGCCTTGACATACTCCTTTTCCTATTTGGAACCAGTCTGTTGTTCCATGTCCAATTCTAGCTGTTGCTTCCTGACCTACATACAGGTTTCTCAAGAGGCAGGTCAGGTGGTCTGGTATACCCATCTCTTGAAGAATTTTCCACAGTTTGTAGTGATCCACACAGTCAAAGGCTTTGGCATAGTTGATAAAGCAAAAGTAGATGTATTTCTGGAACTCGCTTGCTTTTTCGATGATCCAATGGATGTTGGCAATGTGATCTCTGGTTCCTCTGCCTTTTCTAAATCCAACTTGAATATCTGGAAGTTCATGGTTCATGTACTGTTGAAGCCTGGCTTGGAGAATTTTGAGCATTACTTTGCTAGCATGTGAGATGAGTGCAATTGTGCGGTAGTTTGAACATTCTTTGGCATTGCCTTTCTTTGGCATTGGAATGAAAACTGACTTTTTCCAGTCCTATGCCCACTGCTGAGTTTTCCAAATTCGCTGGCATACTGAATGAAGCACTTTCACAGCATCATCTTTTAGGATTTAAAATAGCTCAACTGGAATTCTATCACCTCCACTAGCTTTGTTCATAGTGATGCTTCCTAAGGCCCACTTGACTTCACATTCCAGGATGTCTGGCTCTTAGTGAATGATCACACCATCATGATTATCTGGGTTGTGAAGATCTTTTTTGTACAGTTCTTCTGTGTATTCTTGCCACCTCTTCTTAATATCTTCTGCTTCTGTTAGGTCCATACCATTTCTGTCCTTTATTGAGCCCATCTTTGCATGAAATGTTCCCTTGGTATCTCTAATTTTCTTGAAGAGATCCCTAGTCTTTCCCATTCTATTGTTTGCCTCTATTTCTTTGCACTGATCACTGAGGAAGGCTTTCTTATCTCTCCTTGCTATTCTCTTGAACTCTGAATTCAGATGGGAATATCTTTCCTTTCCTCCTTTGCCTCTAGCTTCTCTTCTTTTCACAGCTGTTTGTAACGCCTCCTCAGACAACCATTTTGCCTTTTTTGCATTTCTTTTTCTTGAGGATGGTCTTGATCCCTGCCTCCCGTACAATGCCACAAACCTCCGTCCATAGTTCTTCAGGCACTCTCTCTGTCAGATCTAACATATATATGTATTCCACATCCTCTTTATCCATTCATCTGCTGATTGACACTTAGGTTGCTTCCAAGTCTTTCCATACATTGGCACCAACTATGTCATGGTCCATTAGTGTCATTGCCATTGATGACGACATCAGAGCAACCAAAGGAATAGCCAATGACTACACCCAGACCTGGGATATTTGAAGTAAAAAACCATCATTAATCAATGAGAACAAAACAAGAAACCTAAGACTTAAGAGGCAAAAGTAAAAGTTAATCTGCAAACGTGAGACTTCATGTACATACTGCCGTGTTAATGACTGTGTACACATACCACATGCCTCAACAGAATTTCTGTTTATTCATTTGTTTTTCATCTTAATGAGTTGGCTCCCAGGTAAGGTATCTGCTGGCTTCCACACATACTCAACTTTCTTTCCAGGCATATAGCAAAGCCAATTTACTCATTTTGGCTGGGAAAAAAATCCTATTTACCTAAGAATGAGCACCTTTCAATCTCATGAGGACTAAGTTTCACTCTATTAAGATGCAACCAAAACACAGATTTCTGTCTCACACAGAGAGAAAACCAGTTGAAGGTCTTCTCCCAAAATGCCTGAGAGTTTCACCAGTCAACTTTATCATTTGAAATCAAATCCCTTACAGGCAAACAAATTAATCTTTCAGCATTCATCTTCCCAATTTGTGGTGTTTGGAGGATGCTTTAATTAGCTCAGCTGCTTTGTCACTTTCTTAAGTGTCTGAAAGTATCTGTTAGCTTCCTACAGGTTTCAGTAAGATGGCCCCTTCCCTAGAGATGGCTGGGAAGTCTGTGTGTGTGTGTGTGTGTGTGTGTGTGTGTGTGTGCGCTCAGTGTCTCCAACTCTTTGTAACCCCATGGACTACACTAGAGTGGGTTGCCATTCCCTTCTCCAAGGAAATCTGTATTTGGTTGCAAAGTTCTATGGCTTTCTGAGACTAGCATTTCGTCTGTTATTTCCTTTCCAACACTAACCACTGAATGTTGAAAGCTTTAGGTAATTCTGCATGCCCCAATCCACAATAAACCTGAAACTAGCGAAAATCAACTGAAAACTAGCCTGTGGTCATTCCTGTCCCTGGAACAGGTCACAAAGGTGGAGAGTTGACTGTCCACACTGGGTTCCAGAAAGGGTCTCTAAACTTCTCAGCATTTCCCCTACAGGTCCCTTCTAAAAATGCAAATAAACTGAAGGAGATAAACGCTCTTTATCAAGATTTTTTTCCCATAGCAGCATTAATCAGGGCACAGAAGTGATGGAAATTTTTGTATAGTCAGGAAGAAAGGGCTCTGATGGTGCCTGGGTCATTTAAACTCAGAATATGGAGAAGGGAGAATCCAAAGAGAGTTGAGGAAAGACCGCTCAATCTCTGATCAGACAAAACATTGTGGTCCCCACAGAGCAGTACCACACCGAACAGCAAGAAAGCCCTAGATGTTTGAGAAGCTTTATGAGGAGAGGGCTGAGACAGCAACACCGGGCAGGGACAGAGCCCACCCCCTCACTCTGGAAGCTGGCTCTCACCCTGATTTTACTCCCATATTCAGGATAGAGCACTTAGTGAGGAGCTAGGGGAAAGAACGGCCAGAAGGAAGTCAACGCAGGGTAGAAAGCGAGCAAAGCCGAAGATATCACCTAAAATCCAGTGTTCCAAAACCTCCATGGTAACGTTTCAGGTCAGAGATCCACGAATACCGCCCGACCTGGCCCCGTGGTGGTGGACGCGGCCACGTGTCCACGAGGAGTCTGTCCCTACTTGTAATAACAGGAGGCTTCATACTCACGGTGGCCTAAGTGAAGATTTCTTTTTCTCACAAGCAAGAACTTTCGCCGTTGCTTCAGTGACTCGGTGGTGCCAAGGCCAATATCGCTATAATTCTCAGGTTGCAAGATGGCAACAGTGGCTCCGACGATCAGATCTGGCTCTCCTTCAAGGGCAGGGTGCGGAGGCCGGGGCTCGGACTGGTTCCCTCCAGACCTTCCTCTTAGTAGGAAGGAAAACCCTTTCCTGGAAGGGCCCCGCAGACTTCCTCCAGTGTTGTTGATCTATACTATATGCCTTCCCTTAGACGAAGGACCGTGTCCAGATTCCCTAAAGTTAATAGAGGCCCATCTGATGCATGGAAGGTGGGGCAGTGCCTTAAGGGCTTTAAGTTCTGTTGCTGATGAGGTCTGAGGGCAGACCAAGAGCGCTGGATCAGAGCAGAGCTGAGCCCTCAAGAGCAACAGAAGCAGGAGACTGCCGGGCCAACCCGCAGAGAGAAAAGCATCCAGCCCGCATAGACATGCTCCCTAAATTTAGAAGCAAGAGCCAGCCTTCCCAGAGGTTCCTTTGAAACTGTTACCAAATTATAACTAGAGTCTGTGCCTCTGCTAAGCGTTTCATCCCAGGAGCTCAGGGCACCTCCCTGCACGGTCTCATTAACCTCCACACCAACCGAGGCGGTTGGCATCTATTGCCATCTTCATTTTCAGGATGAAGGAGCTGAGATGTAGGTACAGGTTAATGACTTGCCCGATGTCATATGCTCAGTGGGTCACCAGCCAGCTGGGGATGGGACCGAAATTGATGGGGGAACAGTAGCTACCGCAAATCACTGAGGACCCCGGGCAAGAACGTGGAGCTCATTTACTTACCCAGATAGTGTGAACCCTGAAAGGGGGCTGATGGAAGAGTGAGCTCTGGACAAAGGGGCCGGAGGAGCGAGTCTGAGCGGGGATGCCCGGTCCAGGAACCTGGGGCAAGGCACCCGCACTTCGTGAACATTTTTCTTATTTAAAAGTAAGGAGCTACCCCATCTAATTCACTCAGCTGTTTCACGTGAAACCACGTGAGCAGGTTTGAAACCATCGTGTCAAGTCTAAGTCCACCGAGAGAGCTGGTAGGACCAGATTTCAAATCAGCCTGTATTCTTGGCTCACCGTGACGATCCCAGCTTGCAACCAGACAAAGATCCAGGGCTCTTCCCAGATGACCATGAAAGGCCTTTCTGCCTTTCAACATGCTGCGAGCCTGCTTCCAGCCCATCCTTCCGGACCGTGCCAGGCCCCACGCAGGTACACCCGGGGCGTGACCTGTGTCCTCTAGGAAATCCAGGCTGGCGGAGGAGGTGGACACGCGAACCACTTATTTCCCTGAGACGCAAATGAAATGACTGAGGACAGATAAGGAGGGGTGGTCTCCAGAGAAGGTTTGGGCCAGCCAGTGGGCTGGGAGAAGGCAGAGTGGGCAGACGCGCCAGTGGACAAAAGCTGAAACAGGAAAGACCCTTAGCTTTTACGTTCCCGCCTCAGCGCCCATCACCCTCCCTGCCGAGAAACAGCGAGTCAAGGCGGGCGGGCAGCAGAGGCGGAAGCTTGGGTTTGGCCTGCTTACATCTGCAGGAAAGGGGGTTCGGAGAGAACACGCGTTCCTGGGCGCGCCTCTCCCTGCGCGCAGTCTGGCTTTCGGCCACCGGGGGGCGCTTCCCGCCTCCGCCGGTCCCTTCGCCGCGGCCGCCGCCGCGCGCCTCCCAGCGGCAGCCCGGGAGCCCTGCGCCGCCCCGGGGCGCCCGGAAGGCGGGGTCGCAGCGCGCCCGGCCTCCAGCATTTTCTCTCTTGGAGATCGAGATGTCCAGAACAGTGTCTCCCACCAACAGCGTGTGATAAGAGGGCACTAATCCCTAGAAAATTCTCAGGAAATGCTTTCGGAAGATTGTCTGTGAGAGGGGATCAGTTTCATCAGGAGGTGGAATTAGTGTCTCTGGTGCTAAATGGGAGATTCTCTCCCATTTCCGGGCTTAAAACAGGGTGGTAGGGCGGTCCAGCGGTCAGGGCTCCGGGCTTTCGCTGCCGAGGGCGAGGGTCCAGTCCCTGCTGGAGGACTGCCGTAGCAGGACCTGGTCCCTCCCCGAGGGGACATCCCGTGCGTGCTGAGGTGGCCCAGTAAAGGACACCCGACCAGAGCCGGGGAACGGCCCAGTAAAGGGTACCCGACCAGAGCCGGGGAACGGCCCAGTAAAGGGTACCCGACCAGAGCCGGGGAACGGCCCAGTAAAGGACACCCGACCAGAGCCGGGGAACGGCCCAGTAAAGGACACCCGACCAGAGCCGGGGAACGGCCCAGTAAAGGGTACCCGACCAGAGCCGGGGAACGGCCCAGTAAAGGACACCCGACCAGAGCCGGGGAACGGCCCAGTAAAGGACACCCGACCAGAGCCGGGGAACGGCCCAGTAAAGGACACCCGACCAGAGCCGGGGAACGTTCGCTTCTCATTTATTTTTGTTTCGACGATTAATTGTTAACATACCTGAAGGAAGGAAACGATCAGGGCTGGCTCTGCACCCAGCAAGAATTCCTAAATTGCACGAACTTGGCTGCCCCCCAAACTCCCTCTGTTCCCTCCACACCCTCCTGTCAACATACCCACCCACCACCAGCCTGTATTATCTGTCTTCAGGGAGTTAGCAGGAAAGTTCTAAAATAAGACAGGATGAGATACTGACGGCCGGTCAGGAGCCCTTCGCTCAAACCTCCCCATCAGAATTTTGGAAGACTGGTTCTTTTTGTTGGTTTTATTGCTGTTTGTTTGTTTTCACCTCCTAAGTCTACTAATTCCATAATTTCCGGTTAAGCCCCTGGATTGGAATGACTCTTTGGATAGAAGCAAAGTTCCTAAACTTTGAGATGAACAAGAGCTATCACAGCATGTAAAAACAAGAATTACCAGCATGCTAAAATTACCTCCTCAGAAAGGAAGAGGAGTCTCTGAGTATTAAAAAGATTTTTAAAACAATCTAATAACTATACAGTAACACCCAAAATATCTCTTGAATCATCTGAGAGACACTTGGGCTAAAATCCCATAACTTGCTGCAGAATGTTTGTCTAGCCACATGCCCCAGAAGTACTGTATACAGTCATAGGAGCTGTCAGTGGAGTGGATCGCCATCACCACCGTCATCACCAACATCATCACCTACAGATGAGTGCTTTATCAGCCAGAGGCTGGCTCAGACGGAACACAGAGTTGCTGCTGCTGCTGCTGCTAAGTCGCTTCAGTCGTGTCCAACCTGTGCGACCCCATAGACGGCAGCCGACCAGGCTCCCCCATCCCTGGGGTTCTCCAGGCAAGAACACTGGAGTGGGTTGCTATTTCCTTCTCCAGTGCATGAAAGTGAAAGTGAAAGTGAAGTCGCTCAGTTGTATCCAACTCTTAGCGACCCCATGGACTGCAGCCCACCAGGCTCCTCCGTCCATGGGATTTTCCAGGCAAGAGTACTGGAGTGGGGTGCCATTGCCTTCTCTGGAACATAGAGTTAACGGTTTCCAATCCTAATTGTTTTTCCTTTATTTTGCTGAGCCTGGGTGATACCTGGCACACTTGCTAGGTCAGGACTTTCGTTAACGTTACTGTAGACATGAAAGAAAACCTCTTCATTCCCCACCACACAGTGGAACACCGTAGGAGAAATCTGAATCCAAGCATGCGTAAGTAGGACAGCATCTTCATCAGCAATATTGGGCAGAGTCCGTCTGTTTGGGGGTGTGTTTACGGATGGTGTGGGCTGGTGTGAAAAACAGTGATTCGTGTACTGTCTGTACTGGCCACACCTCTGCTGTGAGGTTTGTGTGTCTGAAGTCACACCACCCTCACTCACTCCAAGGAGATTTGAAGCTGAAAACACTGCAGAGAACAAGACTGGAGAATAAGGATTATGTAATAGTTAATTTTATGTATTAATTTTGCTAAGCTATGGTATCCTGGAGTTTGGTCAAACACTAGTCTAGATGCTGCTGTGAAGGTATTTTATAAACATAATTAAAATAACAATCTAGTGACTTTGAGTAAAGGGAATTACCCTCAATAATGTGAGTGAGCCTCATCCAGTTCGTTGGTGGTCTAAAGAACAAATGCTGGGGTTTATTGTTGAAATAATTCTGTCTCAAGACAAAAGTTACCAACCTCTTCCTGTCTTTTCAGCATGCTGGTCGGCCCTAGAGATTTCAGTCTTGCCAGGCTTCTCAGTGGAGCCAGGTTCTTCAACTTGTGTGTGTGTGGTATATGTGTTTATACACACTTCTGCTTTTGTTTCTCTGGGGAACACTGATACTCAGATTTCAAGTGAGTTTTAGTATCATTTTTGAGTGCTGTCTATAAATTAAGGCAATGAAGAGACACTCATAATGCCGATTTACATCACACTGTGCACAACTTGCTTCCCTGGTGGCTCAGTTCGTAAAGAGTCTACCTGCAATGCAGGAGGCCCAGGTTTGATCCCTGGTTGAGAAGATCTCCTGGAGAAGGAAATGGCTACCTGCTCCAGTATTCTTGCCTGGAGAACCCTATGAACAGAGGAGCCTGGCGGGTACAGTCCACAGGGTCACAAGAGTCTGACACAACTGAGCGACTAAACCACCACCACCATCATGCACAACTTGGACTCCTGATTTTGTTTGGGCACCAGCCCCTCTAATAGCCCACACACCTCACTGGAAGCTGATCTGACTTAAAAAAAATAATAAAGGTAGTAACATGAGGTGCTCCTGGCTGGCCTGAGGGTGAGCAGTCCCCTTGCCAATGTGTGGTTCAGGTGGGGTCATGTGACTTAGTAAGGGTCAATGAGATATGAGAAGAGATTGGTTGTGGACTTTCAGTAAGGTTTGTTCTCATACTTCTGAGAAGCTGTGCAGAATGAGCCTTCTCTCTGCTGTTGGAGGAGAGTGAAACAGTAACTCTGGGTGGGTGCTGGCAATGACCTTTTGTGGGAAATAACCTGGGTCCCTGATGGTGGCTTGAGCTGGATGGATCAGTCAGCCCTAGAGCCAACACTGACTCTGGCCTTCCTTTTAAGTCAAGCAAAACATTTTCTTGAAGAAGGAAATGGCAGCCCACACCAGTATTCTTGCCTGAGAATTCCATGAACAGAGGAGTCTGGAGAGTCCATGGGATCGCAAGGAGTCAGACATAAGTGAGTGACTAACACAATACGTTTTCTATTACGCAAGCCACTTTGAGCCTTCTCGAGGCTTCTTGTTAGTTGCAGCCAAAGGACTAAGTTTTCTTACCCTTAATTTTTACCTATAAACTGGGAGAGTAGAACTAGATAATCTAAGATCTCCTTGATCAGTCAGTATTTCTGAATTGCACGTTGAGGCACTAGCACTAACTGTATCAAATACTGTCTAGAGAATCTGAATGTTATTGCAGGTTTCTAAATACCTTTTCATTTTTAGAAATATGTATGTTTCCAGATACTTCTTCAGGGACTTCCCTGGCAGTTCAGTGGTTAAGAATCCTTGCTTACGCAACAAGGGGCATGAGTTCAATCCCTGGCTGGGGAACTAAGATCCCACATGCCAGCCAGATGAGGCCAAAAATAAATAAATAAGTAAATAATTTTTAAAGGAAAAAAAGAAATGAATACTTCATTTTAGAAACAGCAAAATGACATGACTTTTAAATTCTTAAAATATAGTTTGACAGTATTTTTTCCAGTAGCCTTAACCCTAGTCGACCACAGCAATAATAACTTTTACTAACTTTTTTAATGTATAAAAACTCTAACAAATGAACAGTAACTATAAAAAAAGCCTAGTAAAGAAAGAGGGAGAGGATAAGAGTAAATAGTTCTCAGCAAAAGAAGTGCAAAGAATCTTAAACTGATGAAGAGATATTAAACCTCCCCTATACAGAAATGCACATTAAAATGACAGTGAGATTTTTTATTTCACCTAGAAGAGTGGTAAGTTATAAAAAGTTTAACAACACACTACTGGAGAAGCCATAAGAAAATTACAACATTTATACCAATATTGCAAATTATCACCGAACATCAGCAATTACAGGTAAGGGTGGCAACAGAACAACTTTCAAAAAAGGCAATTTGGCATTATCTGTCAAAATTACAAATCCTTATACTCTTTGACATAACCATTTCCCTTCTAGAACTTTATCCTGCATTTATATTTGCCCATATATAAAATGATATTATTGTAATTGCAATAGTTAGAGACAACTTAAATACATATGAATAGAGAAGAGATTAAACTATCATAGAGGCAGAATAACTTCCAGAATATACAACAGAATAACTTTCAGCTGTTAAAGAAACGAGGTATGCAATAAATGTATGCAACAAAATGGAATAATCTCTAAATTTTATTTTAAATAAAAAGAGCAAGATGAAGAACAATGAGAATGATATGCTGCCATTTATATACTTTTTAAATTTATTTCTATATATTTTTTGCCATGCTGCACAGCAAATGGGATCTTAGTTTTCTGACTAGGAATCAAACCCATACTTTCTGCAATGGAAACATGAATTCTTAACCACTGGCCCACCAGAGCACTCCCTATACTTTTTGATAAGAATTAGCTAAATATGTTTTGGTGTAGGAATAAACTAGGAGACTACATAAGAAACTTGGAATTGTGGTTATGTCTAGGGATTGCAACATGCGAACTAGAACATGAGAGTGAAAGAGAAGTTAATTTTACCCTGGATATCTTTTTTAGAATGTTTCAACCTATGAATGTATATCAGTTATTTTTAAATTAATGAAGTTTGGGGGAAAGTAAAGTTATTATAAATACATTTCCTGATTTGCTATTATGACAGTCATTCTGAAGCTAAATTACATCACTTATGTTTTGGATAAATGATAATTAATGATCGGATATGAAACAATGATTTGGTACATTTGTTCTCATTTCCTTTTATGTCTAAATAAGGGCATTAAGAAAAAAAAAGGATCTTGAATTAAGGAGAGGAAATTAATCTTATCTATATCATTTTAAAAACTGTGTTGCTAGGCATTTACTTTCCATGCATTCTACCCCTAAATCACCTTACCTAGATTTCTCCCAACCCTGTGTCCTATTGTTCAATCATGTCTATTCATTCGACAAATATTTACTAAACATTGGTGTGCCGGTCATGGGGGCCTCAGATGAGAATCAGACAGACAACTGCTATCCTTAGGAACTCAGTCTTTGCACTATTGTCATCCTTCCAGACAGGCAGAAGTGCCGTGGTGAAATCATAAAACTGAAAGCTGCAGGTCCTAAAATGTGCAGAACCCACAAGCAAGTAAAACCACCAACTGGGAAAGAAGACAGTGAGGATTCTATCAGGACACTGTCAGTCCATAGAAAACCATTCCAGAACGAACACTTCCACTGTGGGCTTTCAATGCCCCAGTAAATGCTAATTTTAGGAAGAATAAGAAGGAAGGGAGGATGGGAATGACAAAGAGAAGAAATAACCTCCAGACCTGAGGTTAATACCTTCATTAATTCATCCCCTTTCTATAAACGTTTACTGAGAGCCTACTGTGTGACCAAGACTCAGAGAGGAACCCGGAGCACTCCCACCTTGCGAGCTAACATGCGAGAGAGAGAGAAGAAGTCACTCAATACGGGACTTCCCGGGTGGTCCAGGGGCCAAGACTCTGCCTTTCAATGCAGGGGGTGGAGCTGGATCCCTGGTCAGGGAGCTAAGATCCCATGTGCTGGGGGGTCGCAGACAAAACTCTAAGTAAATAAAAGCAAACAGATAAGCCACATTCGGAGAGTCATAGAGTAGAATGGTGGCTGCCAGTGGCTGGAAGGTAAGGGAAATGGGGAGCCTAGTGGTCAAAAGATACAAATTAAAAAAAAACAAAACCGCTGAGTGTACGGTGCATTGGCAGGAGCTGATAAATGCTGAGTCAAGGACAGCCCGCGGGGGCGCCGGCGCGGCCGGGCCGCCATGCTGGACGGGTGGGGAGGGACGTTCTCCCCGAGGAGATGCTCTCTGAGCAGAGAATTGCAGGAAGTCAGGAGCCGTGGGGGGGCCCGGGAGAAGCATTTTCTAGGCGGAGAGAGGAAGGAGCCCTGGCACGGACATGTACTAAGGAAGTGGAAGACTCAAGAGGCAAGATGAGGGAAGGTCCTCGCGGAGTTTAGAAAAACACAGCTGAGGAACAATGCCGGTGTTTCTTCCAGAAAACACACCCAACAGTTACGTAACTCCACACAAGCAGCCCTGGATCCTTCGAGTACAAACAATCTTATTTAGAGACGGGGTGGGAATCTGCTCGCGTGGGGTGGGGACAGCCTGACGGAAAAATCCTGCCCCTCGCGCTCACAGATCCTTGGCTTCCTTCTCCAACAAGCGGGACACCAGACTCGTATCTTGAGGTGAGCTTCAAAGTGCAGAATGCCTTAGAGAATGCTCCGATTTGAATTCATACCAAAGTCAAAATAACATTATCTCATACTTCTGTGAACAGTATGGGCTTTCTGAATTCAGGGGAAGACAGGGCCTTGAAAAAATTACATGCCTACAACAGGAAAGCTGCAAGCCCTCAAATCAGGCTTCGGCAGCTGTGCTCTTTTCTCTCAGACAATCACTGAACAGAAACATTCTTTCTCCCTAGAGAGAGAGAGAGAAAAAAAGTATTTCTGTTAGGCTTCCATAGCTTGTTAGAAATATCCCTTAAGGACACACAACTCCCTTTGGAGTCTAATTATATATTCACCCAGTGGTGCTCCAACCTGAGTTTAGCTACCTGGGAAATACCCAGGAAGAGAATGCCATTTGCAGACAGTCGCACTAAGGAAGGCCACATAATGAATTAATAAATGTATTCTGTTTTATATAATTCCGAGTCGGATCGATTTTGCAGACATGATAGAGCCAAAGCCCCAAATCTGAAACAACCTAAGAAATAGATGGAAGGGTCACTGAATTCAAAGCATCACTGTGAACCCCTTGGTTAGACTTCACAGTGCTAAAACCTTCCCAGGGCTGATTACTAAGGGGCTTCATTTCCTGGTTATAGACCATAGAAGGAAACATCCATTTATTCCACAAGAGATGTAGATAAGCAGGTACTCTGCGCCATGTGTCAGACAAGAAAAAGCAGGACCTGTCTCCTTCCAGCTGAGGCCACACACATCCAGCTGTTAAGCAGAGTGGGGCCAAGGCTGAATTCAGGCTCACATGGAAGGTCCTCTACTGGCTTGGTTTCATTTTCACAAAGAAACTGTCATCTAGGGGTTACTGGTCAATTTTGAACTCTGAAGCATAGGCACCGACCTCTGTATGTGTGGCCCTTAGTGACTTAAATGTTAGGCTGGTACCACCTCTTCTCTTAGCCCAAGGAGCGTAGGGCCTCCTGGGAGGAAAGACATGGAGACCTCCTTTCTTGTGAGGATTGGAACTGGTGTTTCACTCTCACAGTTCTCAGCTGAGACCAGATCCCAGAGAGGAAGAAAAAGGTTCAGGAGGAGAAGCTCTACAAAAGAAAGGAAGAAGACAGCTCTGGATATGTGGACTGGATCCAAATATCCAGGCCGAGATGTTTCTATCAGGAGGCAGGATCTAAATGTGTCTGGTTGGTACCGATAACCATGCTGAGCCAGCTGACGTTCCTATAAAGTCATGGCTTAGTACCCACTGAGTGAGCAGGACATAGAACGAGAACAAGAATCCCGAAGGAGCTCCCCACTAGGAACATGGCCCTCAGGCCCCCTGACAAGGCAGAACATGGGAAGCTCCCACAAAAGGTGCCGAGAGTCACCCCTGCAAGAATGGCAGCCTCGTTCACCTGCCCCCCTCCTAACGCAGACACTTGTCACTCCCTATGCCCAGCCTCGCTCACTGACACTCCTCACACTAGGAGAGCTCAAGCCACAGCAGTTAGCTCAGAGTGGCCTCAGGGTTGTTGGAAGGAGGGCAGGTAGCAAGCGGGCTTCACCAAATGACTGAAGCTTGGGGTTCAGACAATAGGCAGGAACCCTGCCGAGTTCAAGGCCAAGGTATCATGGACTCCGAGCCCCGGAGGGTGTTGTTTCTGGCTGCCGGCATCTTCTTGTCACCCAGAGACTCAGTCCCAGGCTCAGAGGGTCAGCCTGGCAGAGCCTAAGTCCTGGCCCTCAAGCTGACGGTCCAGGGACAGAGAGAGGGTCCCCCAAGCTCAGGGTCTTGGAAAGAAAAGGACCCTGCTTCCCTCTCCTTGCACCCCATCTCCCACCCTGCCATACACGACGTGGAAGGAGACCCCAGGGGTAAGAAGTGGGTGTGGTTTGGGACCCCTGGATGACAGCTGATGTTGGAAGTCAGAGAGGCAACAACGAACAAGCAATGTAGACTCGGTGGACAGCTCCTCGCACAGTCCATGCAATTCATACAGTCTGTCCTGAAATATGTAAGGATGCTGCAAGGAAAAGAACAACTCCAACTTTAAGAACAACCCTGAAAACTTCCCTGGTGGTCCAGGGGTTAAGAATCCTGCCAGTGTGGGAGACGCAGGTTCCATCCCTGGTCCAAGAAGTTCCCACGGGCTGCAGGGCAGCTGAGCCTGTTAGCTGCGACGACAGCACCCACTTCTCAGGAGCCCGTGCTCCGCACCGAGGGCAGTCACCACAGCGAGAAGCCCACACACTGCAACGGGAACCCAGCGCAGCCAAATAGAGTGACCCTGAGATCATCCCTTCTTGGTTAACTGTGAGGAGATATTTCTACAGAAAGAAACAAACAAAAACAAAAAATTTGACATTTCTACCTGCCCTAGATGGTATTATTGAAAGATTTTGAGAAATAAGCTATCCAAAGTACACCTCAGAATTCTAAGTCAAACAAATTTAATGTTAATTATATATTTAGTGTGGCTTCCCTGGTGGGCTTCTCAGGTGGCACTAGTGGTAAAGAGCCTGCTTGCCAATGCAGGAGATGCAAGAGACGCGGGTTCTATCCCCTTGGGAGGATCCCTTGAAAAAGGACATGGCAACCCACTCCAGGCTTCTTGCCTGGAGAATCCCATGGATAGAGGAGCCTGGAGGTCCATAGAGTTGCAAAGAGTTGGACACAACCGAAGCGACTTAGCACGCAAGCACTCATTTACTTCTTACGGCTAAAAATTAGAAATGAGTCCAATTTATGATATAGTGAAGCTATATTTTTGATATAACATAAATATATTCTATAATACATTAGTGCCTATTTAACAACCAATATTCACAGTACATTTATGTCTATTTTATGACTTCAAGCATAATTTTACTATTTATATGATTATAAAGGTTTATAGATGTTGTGGTTTTACATGTATTACATATTCTTGGTCTGGTCCATAATTCTTTGAAAGAAGAATGTAACCTCCAAAGCATTTAAGATTGACCTTGCCTTTGGCAATAATCTGCTTTATAGCATAGTTTCCAGGGACATAGCAAAAACTAAGGCCTGACCATTTGCTGTACTTTTGTATAAAATTTGATTTATTACTATAATAAAATAGTTACGCCTTTTGGCTGGGTTTTCCTTGAACCTATAACTTGACAAAACCACGTGCATCTATAAATGCTTGTCAGAGTGTTTTCATTTTCCAAAATAATATGTCCCATTAGTGTCTGGAGACTATGACAAACATTTCTACTGCCAGTAGAAAGGAAGAGGCTATGAAGAATGCCTACAGGAAGAAAAGGCAAATGGAGAGCATACCTGAAGCCCCACTGCTCACCTGGGTTATTAGCTTACACCAAAGCTGGTGGGGGATTTGGTAATTGGTCTTTTCCCAACATTGCTCACCCACTGGACTGCCCCTGATGTCTTCCTCCCGACTGTTCTCTACAAGCCCAGTGCTCTGCTCAGCCCATGCCATGCCTTTGGCGTGAGTTGATATATGTGAGTTGAGGATAGAACTTATTGTGAAGTTGATGAAAAACATGACTTGCATTTGCATGATTGCAACAATCTAAAAATCTACATCCTGGTGTTATGGGCTGAATGATGTCCACCCAAAATTCGTATGTTGAAGACCTAGCCCCTCAGAAGTAGACTGTGTTTGGAGACAGGATGCTGGGTGGGTTTGGCTTCGCTGGGTCTCGTTGCTGCCTGTGGGCCTTCTCCAGTTGCAGTCAGCGGGGAGCTGCTCTCTAGCTGTGGTACACGGGCTGCTGGTTGTGGTAGCTTCTCCTGTGGCGGAGCACAGGCTCTAGGCACACAGGTTTTGCTTAGTTGCCCCGTGGCATCTGGGACCTTAGTTCCTGGACCAGGCTTCGAACCTGTGTCCCTTGCATCGGCAGGCAGATTCTTAACAATTGGACCACTAGGAAAGTCCCAAGATAGAGTGTTTAAAGGAAAACAGTCTTGAGACATTACTTTGCCTACAAAGTTCCATCTAGTCAAAGCTATAGCTTTTCCAATAGTCATGTATGGATGTGAGAGTTGGACTATAAGGAAAGCTGAGTGCCAAAGAATTGATACTTTTGAACTGTGGTGTTGGAGAAGACTCTTGAGAGTCCCTTGGACTGCAAGGAGATCCAACCGGTCCATCCTAAAGGAAATCCTTTAGGATTTTAGTCCTGAATATTCATTGGAAAGACTGAAGCTGAAGCTCCAATACTTTGGCCACCTGATGTAAAGAACTGATTCCTTGGAAAAGACCCTGATGCTGGGAAAGATTGAAGGCGGGAGGAGAAGGGCGCAACAGAGGATGAGATGGTTGGATGGCATCACCGACTTGATGCCATGAATTTGAGTAAGCTCCGGGACTTGGTGATGGACAGGGAGGCCTGGCGTGCTGCAGTCCATGGGGTCACAAAGAGTCAGACACAACTGAGCGACAGAACTGAACTGAACTGAGTCTTGTAGGACTGAACACTTAATCTGTGTGATCTGATGCTATCTCCAAGTACACAATGTCAGAAGTGAATCAAGTTGTAGAATGCCCAACTAGTATCAGAGCATTGCTTCATGGATATGAGGAATTATACACATACATTGGAACTGGGTGTCAGAAACCCGACACCAGCCCAATCAGAGCCCCAGCCAATCTTACGGGGACCTCTGGAGCTAATTACCTCATTAGAGTTATTCTAACTTGGGCCAAGATGGCCAGGCCTTATAGCTCCTCATAAATCAGGTTGGCCGTTGGCTGTGGGCCAGCCAGATAAAAGGCATGATCTTGGGTTTTCTTGGATGTGTCACAAATCACCACAAACTTTTCAGCTTAAAACACCACAAATTTACCACCTCACAGTTTCCATAAGTCAGGAGTCGAGGAACAGCCCGACTAGATCCTCTGCTTAGGGTCTCATGAAGCTAATATCAAGGGGCTTCCCAGGTGGTGCTAGTGGTAAGGAATCTGCCTGCCAACGCAGTAGACAAAGGTTCGATCCCTGGGTTGGGAAGATCTCCTGGAGTAGACAGTGGCAACCCACTCCTGTATTCTTGCCTGGAAAATTCCATGGACAGAGGAGCCAGGCAGGCTATGGCCCACGGGGTCGCAAAAGAGTCACAGCTTAGCAGCTGAGCGCAGCAGGCTGATACCAGGATGTTAGGCAAGGCTGCGGTTCTCATCAGGGCTTCGGGTCTCCCAGCTCAATGGCAGAGGCCACCCCTCCAGGTACATGAGTGCAGTCTCTGGATGATTGCTGGCTGTCAGCCAAGGACTGAGTTCTGTTCCTGGAGGCCCCTCCCGTTTCCTTGCCGTGTGGCCCCCACGTTCAGTTCACAGTGTGGATTGGTTTGTTTTCTTCCCCACCAACCAGAGCGTGTCTCTGTGACTTCCCCCTGTGACTCCTGATTCCCCTCCAGACAGCTGCAGCAGCCGTCACCACCTGCCCTAGAGTGGAACATGATCAAGGATAATCAAAGGAGAGACAGCCCATCATATCCACAGGTTCTACCCTCACCAGGGAAGCGGCCTTCTTGAGGGTCGTCTTGGAGTTCTGCCCACTGCCCAGGGCGAGCTGGCTCTCGGCCGCTGTGAGGGTCTCTGGAGGGGCTGACAGCTGAAGTCTGGCTGCACAACGCTGAGAGCATAGTTAATGCCACTGACGTGTACGTTTCAAAATGGCTAAAATGACAAGTTACTCTTTTGTTTTACCACGAGTTTTCATAAAAGGGTATGGTTGTGCGGAAGAGGATAGGGAAAAGGAAGAGGCTTCTTGATGATCTCTATTTTTAAACATCAAAAATCTAATTAAAGATCAGCTTGGGGGCGTCCCTGCCAGTCCAGTGGTTAAGACTCTGCAATTCCACTGCAAGGGGCACAGGTTCGATCCCTCTGGGGAAACTAAGATCCCAGAAGCCGCCAGTCAGAAAAAAAAGAAAAAAATCAACTTGGTCTCTGTCTATAGCCCAAAGTTTTCATTTTCTACACTTAAAGGGGAAGAATTGAGCAAAAGCATCAGAAATTCATTGGTCAGGAGAACCTACAGGCCAGTTCTGGTGAAATATTGCCCTCCATTCAGTGGATTAGCCATTTGTGGTAAAAGAAAAACTCGTTGTTCTTCAACTATGACTTTCTTTTAAATATTCTATTAGGCAGTAGTCCATTAAATTAGATTTAACTAAAGTTGGATTTGATCGATCGACTAAGATCTCATAGTCTTTCCAAAGGCCACTCACTTTTGTGTCATTGATCAAAAAAAACAGCCCTCACCTTTTGGCAACCTTGTGGCAAAATGATTTATTTCCTTGGTAAAACCAAGCAATATTATTGATCTCAGGAAACATCACTTCAGCCATCCCTGTGCAGTGGAGGTTCTTATTAAATCAGCCGTTCATTGGCTGTCACATCACAAATTGAAACCACACACACAAATCACACGGCTGAACTTGAAAAGCCAAACTTGTTTTTATTGCACTGTGGAAACTAGAAATGAGATTTCATTCCGCCGAGGTTATCACATGGAAATAAAAAAAAATGCAAAACATCCCTCCTTTTAAAAATAATAAATGGCATAAATCACCTCGACAGCTGACCATTACACTGTAACATTCCAGTGAGTTTTGCATTAATAGGAAGCTGAATTAGATTAATAACTATGCATTCTACTAAACATGTCGAGGAAATTAATTTAGCTCTTCACATGTCTGACCAAAATGCTTTGGAAATATTAACTACCTGATTCTTACCACCAAAAGCATTGCCTTTACACCTTTTTGCACATGGGGCTTTGCTAAGCGCTTTTAAGCAACTCAAACTGATGGCTTATATAATCTAAAACTGCAGGTTTTTTTCCTATTAATAAGACAACCTGCAACTTGTTTATTTAAGTGCCAGCAGCACTTTTTTCTAAGTTGGGTTATTTCTGGTTGTAAAATGTGGGGAGGTCTTATTTCATTCAAAAGCTACATCTCACAAGACCTTTTATAATTCGAACTTGCATAATTCAAGGATGATTTTCTCAAGGGAATAAGTATAAAATAAGACAGATGCATTCTCAGAGCACATTTACAAGCTGTAACATATTTTTCTTTACAGCCGCTGTTCCCATTCCCGGCGTTATATCTAATATTTCTCAGAGGTTGTCTCCCATATTAACTGCACCATGTTTCACTGTGGCTGTTTGCTCTTCTTCTTGGTGTCTTATCACATATAACTTCCCTTCAACAGCTATTGATTTGGGGGTGCATTTTCCAGGATGAGCAGTTACATCGTTATTTTATGAATACTTGAACGACATTGTTATAGGTCGTAAAAATAGTTTACATGCTAATAACGCTGAATGCTAAAATAATAGCATAATAGAAAAAAAAGAATCACTGGCGTGAGCTGCACGTACACAGCGGCAGAGCTTAGAGGCTCCTGCAAAAGCAGGTTCATGTTTCTGTTTACCAGCTGAAGTGACAAACCATGTTATAAACCTGTAAACAGACTTACAATATTCTGCCTTAGGAAATTTACTTGTTCCTTCCCTTTTTTTTTTTTTTTTTTTTTGCTTTATCGGGTGTTAGTTGCTGCACACAGGCTTTGTTGCTCCGCAGCACGTGCAGTCTTAGTTGGCCGACCAGGGATCGAACCTGTGTACCCTGCATTGCAAGGCAGATTCTTAATCACTGGACCATCAGGAAAATCCCAAGGACTGTACATTTTAAATCAGCAGTGTATATACAGTCAAGATTCATTGAATTACACCCTTTAAACAGAAGCAATTTTACTACACAAATTATATCTAAAATCAATTTAAAAAAACTCAATGATTAAAGCTATAGTTGCTTACTATAGTGCTAGTGGCGGAGGAAGGTTAGTTGCTTTAGGCTGCACTCATCTAATGTCAGCTAGGTTCACTCATTACCTGTCTGCAAGTTACCTGTCTACAGGTAAGCTGAGGATCTACTCTTGTCTGGCTTGGCTGAGACCTCTTGGCTGGGAAGCTCTGTTCTAAGTCTGTCATTCTCCTCTTGGGACCAGAGGACTAGCCTGACCTAGTACTTCCATGGCAGTGGCAAAGCATGAGACAAAAGTGGAAATGCATGCCCACTCTTGAACAGTAGGCTTGGAGCTTACACACAATGAATTCAGCCTCATTCATCTGGCAAAGCAAGTGACATGGCTTAGCCCAGCCTCCGCAGGGGTAGAAGGAAGAGTAGACATTGCCTGTTAAGTGAGAGAAAATGTAAAGTCACATGGCAAACGGTGTGGATATTAATGCAATCAACCCCAGGATCTATATGGAGATATCAGATGGGTATTTGGAAATATTCAATTCAGGTTAGTTCAGTCGCTCAGTCGTGTCCGACTCTGTGCGACCACATGGACTGCAGCACGCCAGGCCTCCCAGTCTATCACCAACTCCCGGAGCTTGCTCAAACTCATGTCCATAGAGTTGGTGATGCCATCCAACCATCTCATCCTCTGTCGTTCCCTTCTCCTCCCGCCTTCAATCTTTCCCAGCATCAGGGGCTTTTCCAATGAGTCAGTTCTTCACATCAGGTGGTCAAAGTATTGGAGTTTCAGCGTCAGCATCAATCCTTCCAATGAATATTCAGGACTGATTTCCTTTAGGATGGACTGGTTGGATCTCCTTGCAGTCCAAGGGACTCTCAAGAGTCTTCTCCAACACCACAGTTCAAAAGCATCAGTTCTTCGGCTTTCTTTATAGTCCAACTTTCACATCCATATCTGACTACTGGAAAAACCATAGCTTTGACTAGACAGAGCTTTGTTGGCAAAATAATGTCTCTGCTTTTTAATATGCTGTCTAGATTGGTCATAGCTTTTCTTCCAAGGAGCAACCATCTTTGAATTTTATGGCTGCAGTCACCATCTGCAGTGATTTGAGAGCCCAAGAAAATAAAGTCTCTCACTGTTTCCATTGTTTCCCCATCTATTTGCCATGAAGTGATGGGACTGGATGCCATGATCTTAGTTTTCTGAATGTTGAGCTTTAAGCCAACTTTTTCACTCTCCTCTTTCACTTTCATCAAGAGGCTCTTCAGTTCTTCTTCCCTTTCTGCCATAAGGGTGGTGTCATCTGCATATCTGAGGTTATTGATATTTCTCCCAGCAATCTTGATTCCAGCTTGTGCTTCATCCAGCCCAGCATTTCTCATGATGTACTCTGCATATAAGTTAAATAAGCAGGGTGACAGTGTACAGCCTTGACGTACTCCTTTTCCTGTTTGGAACCAGTCTGGTGTTCTATGTCCAGTTCTAACTGTTGCTTCTTGACCTGCATCCAGATTTCTCAGGAGGCAGGTCAGGTGGTCTGGTATTCCCATCTCTTGAAGAATTTTCCACGGTTTGCTGTGATCCACACAGTCAAAGGCTTTGGTGTAGTCAATGAAGCAGAAGTAGATGTTTTTCTGGAACTCTCTTGCTTTTTCAATGATCCAATGGATGTTGGCAATCTAATCTCTGGTTCCTCTGCCTTTTCTAAATCCAGCTTAAACATCTGGAAGTTCACAGTTCGTGTACTGTTGAAGCCTGGCTTGGAGAATTTTTGAGCCTTACTTTGCTAGTGTATGAGATGAGTACAATTGTGCGGTAGTTTGAGCATTCTTTGGCATTGCCTTTTTTGGGCATTGGGATGAAAACTGACTTTTCCAGTCCTGTGGCCACTGCTGAGTTTTCCAAATTTGCTAGCATATTGAGTGCAGCGCTTTCACAGCATCATCTTTTAGGATTTGAAAGAGCTCAATTGGAATTCCATCACCTCCACTAGCTTTGTTCATAATGATGCTTCCTAAGGCCCACTTGACTTAGCATTCCAGGATGTCTGGACATATTGGGGGCTTTTTCCTGGTGGTCCAACAATGAAGAATCTGCCTACTAGTACAGGGTATGTGGGTTCGACCCCTGGTCCAGGAGGATCCCACATGCTGTGGGGCAACTAAGCCTGAACACCACAGCTACCACAGCCTGCATGCGCGAGAGCTCAGAGGCTGCAGCAGGAGAAGCCTCCCCAGCAAGAAGCCAGTGCGCCGCAGCTAGAGAGCCGCTCCCATGGCCAGAACTAGAGAAAGCCCACGTGCAGCAACAAGGACCCATTGCAGTCATAAATAAATACATTTTTTAAAAATACTGTTTTTTTCAGTATTTGGAAACTTCAAAAAGTTTTCAGTATTTTCTATAAGATGGCTCTGACAGCACTCAGTTATCTTTAATTTCATTCAAAACAGTTTTGCTAGATTTTATTATGACAGCTGTCAGTGTGCACTTAAAAAAATCTTATTAAAATTTTTGAATTTTGTGTAGCCATTTTTATATTGAAGATGGAAGGAAAAGAGCAACGTTTTGGCTTATTATGCTTTATTATTTCAAGAAAGGTGAAAACATAACTGAAACTTTTTGGCCAGCCCAATACATGTCACAATTCAAAGGTCAGGGCTGAATATATAAATTGAGAGTGTTTGGAATAGGAAAGTGTTTGACGTTATGTGACTAGATACATAACCTGGAAATGAATGTTGATAAAGATGAGGGGAGACTCAAATGTTTGCAGAGATGAAGAAAGCCAGCAGAGGTTACTGAGGTAGGTAACGAGAGGACAGTGTTCCGGAAGACAAGCTCAGAGCGTGTTTTCCTAGGGAGGAATGATGTGCGTCAATCAGTGCTCTGTGAAATAAAGAAAACATTTTTTACCTGCTGGTAAAAATGAAAACATTTTTACCAACTGTGAATATCACAGTTGGGCATATATCACTGCTAAACTAGGGTGCAGTTAGCATCTAACAAAAACTGTCCTGCCACACCCACTCCACCTGCAGACCTATAAACAAACCAGTAAGATTAGCTAAGGTCAGCCTGGGCTTCCAGGTGGCTCAGGGGTAAAGAATCCCCCTGCCAATGCCGGAGACATGGGTTTGATCACTGGGTCAGGAAGATCTCCCGGAGAAGGAAATGGTAACCCAGTCCAGTATTCTTGCCTGGCGAATCCCATAGACAGAGGAACCCGGTGGGCTCCAGTCCATGGAGTCACGAAAGAGTCGGACACGACTTAGCAACTACACAACAAAGCCCAGACTAAACCACATCTTCTGCTACATATGCTCACTGATGGTTGCCAGGGCGATTTCCAACATTTCAGCAAGCTCTGTAGCCTGACTGTCTATGGAACAAACATTTACTGGGGGCTTCCTTTTGTCGCACACTGCTCCAAGGAATCAGGCTACAACGGAGGGTAAGGTCAGTAGGGTTCCAGCTGCCGCAGAGCTAACAAACAAAAAGCATAGGTGGGTAAACATATGAATTAGCAAGTAATTTCAGATAGTGGTGAGTGTTTTGATGATGGTAAAGCAGAATGATGACTAGAGTGACTGAGGAAATTACTTTAATCCTATGGTCAGCTAAGGTTTCTCTGAGGATGTGATGGTTGGCAGAAATCTGAGTTATTCAGATTAGACAACTCCTCAGTGAGTTTCATCATAACTCCTTGACCTTCCACTACACCTGAGCTGCTGCACAGAAAGGAGAACTCCAGCATCATCTCCTGTTCTCCCTCTTGCCTCCCCCACGACTCCTGAACACTGAGAATAAAAGAGGAGAACAAGGATGCCGGGAGAAGTATGTATGTGCTCAGCTGTGCCGGACTCTTTGCGACCCCATGGACTGTAGCCCACCGGGCTCCTCTGCCCTTGGGATTCTCCAGGCAAGAGTACTGCAGTGGATTGCCATTTCCTCCTGCAGAAGATTGAACTCCACGTCTCTTGCACCTCCTGCACTGGCAGGTGGATTCCTTATCACTGCCACCTGGGAAGCCCCTAGAGCAGGTATATCAGGTGTCTGCTGAACCCTGTGACCACAAATCCAGTCTCCTCTGGCCAAAGAAGATTCGGTTTTGTTTGTTTGTTTTTTGGCTGTGCTGGGTCTTTGTTGCTGTGCATGGGCTTTCTCTAGTTGCAGCCAGTGGGGGCTGCTCTCCGGTTGTGACATGCAGGCTCAGTCGTTGGGACGCCTGGGCTCAGTAGTTGTGGTGTGCGGGCTTAGCCACTGCGTGGCACATGAAACCTTCCCAGACCAGGGATCAAACCTGTGTCCCCTGCATTGGCAGGTGGATTCTTAACCACTTGACCACCAGGGAATTCCAAAGAGGATTCTGTTTAAGGAGTTGGGCGCAATAAAAGCTTTTCAAAAAGCAGAAAGGTCTCATTTGATTCAGCTACTGTATTTTCTTGTGGCAGGAAAAGAAGGCATTAAGTCTGCAAAAGAGAAAATCATGATTGACCTAAAGTCCCCTTGACTGCGTATCTCTCCAGCATTCTGCTATCAGAGAAATATAAGGTGCTGGATGATATATGTGTCACGTCTCCCTGAGACCCATCAGCAAACTCAGATGGTAGGAATCATTATTGGAATGAAGACACTGGCTCAGAGGGACTAAAGAACTTACCCAAGGTCATCCAGTTAATAGGAAAGAAAAAAAACAGAAGATAAACCAAGGGCTGGCTGCTTCCAAAACCCATGTTCTTTCAACTAAATGACCCTGCCCGGCTGCCAAACTGGACATCGGAAACTATAAACCCTTAAAAGACACAGGGAAGAACCAATCCATTTGTTTAATTCTTCTAAGAGGAAAAAAAAGGGAGACAGTGAGATCAATAACGCCATGTTGTATTTTTAGTGATGGGTAGTGAGAACAGCACACAGCAGTTTCTAGAAAAGGAAAGGAATGTGTATTCCCTGGAGCTGGAAAGTTGTTGGATGTTAATAGCAAGAAAATTGTTAGGAAGCTGCCAAGAGGTAGAGGAAATGTCCTTGGTTTCTCCCCTGCAAAAACCTCACTGTAGGAAAAGTGGAAAAGAACACAGGATTGGAAATCAAAGCTGATTTGGGATAGAAACACACACACACACACACACACACACACACACACACACAGAGGAGGGAACTATGAGAATGTTTGAAAGAAAACAGTATGAAATGACAGAACTTCAGAGTAAAAAGGAAAACGAGCATAGCTCTTACTGAAGAGCAAGATGGCTAATTAACAAGGGGGATAAAAATGGCCTGCAGATAATATTCATCATCCTTCCCACTTTTCCCACGGCTTGATTTGTGCCCATCTGTCAGCGCAGTCTTTTCCAAGTGTCTGCTGCCACATACACAAGCCATTAATTTATTGAAAATATTACTGAAATTAGATGGCTTCTGGCCTTCCCGTTATTTCATTTTTAACTTTTTAAAAAATTGTGTTTATCTGTTTGCCTGTTTTGTGTTTTCACTTGGCAAGTAGAGGATTTACCCAGGCTCAGAAGCATAACCTTCCCAATTCATCACAAGAAAAAACACGGGAAACTTTCCTGTGTTCAGAAGCACACCCATCGAAATATGCACAACAAGTTTGCCAAATGTCCCTGTGCACACACTCCCGTCCCCCTGGGGTGTGAAATCTAAACCCGAACATTCTGGCAAAAAAAAAAAAGCAGTGACAATATTGCATTTATTTGCTTTAGCAACGAACATACATGAACGAGTAGTTCTTATTAGGAACACACCCAGTTTATGTCTAAGAAAAAAATCCATTGGACTAATAAACAGGTAGGTGGTACATTTAAATTATACTCATTTTTATTTTAAAAACAGGGACAAAAGCCTTCTTGTTGACTTTGTCACGGGCTGATATTGAAGCCACACCCCAATTGAAGCCATTATCCAAGGGAGGTAATTGTGACGTTTTTAATGTTATATAATTGAATTTTTAAATCAGCATTGGAGTCTATATTACAGGAGTTGTGATTCTTCACAGCAGCTCTGCAAAAGGTCTTGACTTGATTTCTTCAGCTTCCGGAGGTTGCCCCAAAGAGCAGACAGGCCACCAAAATCTCCAGTGTGTCAAACCGTCCTGGCTCCAGGACTGATTTCTGAGCACTTCCCTTCAAAGCATACCACCCAGGCTGGTTGGCTGCAAATGTGACCTGCCTATTATTTCTCCTTGATTTCCCAGGAAGTCTGGATGAGAGAGCCCCAGGCCTCCTGGGGGTGCCGTGCCCTGCCTTGTCACATGCCCTTCTCATGCTGAGCGATTTTTTCACTGGAGAATCACAACTGTTTCCACCTCCTGGTTCACTGGCTGGTTATCTACTGTGTAAGATGGAAGGGAGAGACGAAAGAACCAAGCCGCTTCCGGAGGTTTTGTAGGGAAAGGAAAAAAATTTTTTTTTCTCTCTACCCATCTTAGGTTCTCTGATTGGGGCCAAATTGATAAAAGACAAATTGTAAATTCCCTTGTGGTTCAGTGGTTAGTACTTTACACTTTCACTGCTGAGGGCGTGGGTTCAATTCCTACTCTGGGAACTAAGATCCCACAAGCCATTTAGTACAGCCAAATAACAATAATAATAATAAAATAAAAGACTGATTAACGAGGTTAAAACACACACACACACACACACACACACACACATTTAATGATGTGTATGTTAATACAAGTTTGTGTACCCAATACACAGTGAGGCCAAACAAACCGAAGCATTGGAGTTTAGAGCAGAGAAAGGTTTACTGCAAGGTCAGGCAAGGAGATGGGTGAGATCAAGCCCTAAAGAGCCTCCAGCTCCCCTGAAGTGTTCTGGCAAAGCCTTTTTAAAAGCCAGGTGTGGGCAGCGGAGTCACAGCTCCGCTGTGACTGTGATCGGATCATGCACAGCTCTCTGATTAGCTCATGATCAGGTACCTGGGTGGTGTTGCAGGGGTTAACTTTATCAGTCCTTACGCTCCAGGAGTCCTGGGACTATGTGTTCAGGGTCATCAAGTAGTTGCTGTTCATTGTTGTTCAGTCCCTAAGTGGTGTCCAATTCTTAGAGACCCCACGGACTGCAGCACGCCGGGCTCCTGTATCCTTCACTATCTCCTAGAGTTTGCTCAGATTCATGTCCATTGAGTTGTAAGCTACCTAACCATCTCATCCTTTGCCGCCCTCTTCTCCTGCCCTTAATCTTTCCAGCATCAGGGTCTTTTGCAATGAGTCAGCTCTTCGTATCAGGTGGCCAAAGTATTGGAGTTTCAGTTTCAACATCAGTCCTTCCAATAAACACCCAGGACTGATCTCCTTTAGGATGGACTGGTTGGTCTCCTTGCAGTCCAAGGGACTCTCAAGAGTCTTCTCCAACTGCTGCTGCTACTGCTGCTAAGTCGCTTCAGTCGTGTCCGACTCTGTGCGACCCCATAGACGGCAGGTCTTCTCCAACACCACAGTTCAAAAGCAGCAAGTAGTTAACATCTTCCAATTGGTGGGAGGGAGGGGGGCTTTCACATCTACAAAACAACTCAGGAAATGTGCATCAAATACTATTATCCAGGTACTTCAGAGAGGAGCTAGAGCAGAAGATGTGGGGGAAGGCCTGTCCCCACCCGGCTAAGTCCCCTTGGGATCCTGCTTGGTTACAGGTATACATTTCCATGGGATTTCACAAAGAAGGAGGACAGGCAGATGATTAATGTGTATATACTATTCTAGGTGAAACAAGGGAAAAGGGGTTTGGGACTTCTGGGTGGTGGAGGCCAGTTATGGGAAGATGACAAGGAAAAGTAGAGTAAAGGAGAGGTATTTATTTAACAGGATTGTGTTACACAGACTTACGTAGGTACCTTCTCCATTGGAGAGATGTTGAAAGTCCTTCTCCCCTGGTGCAGGCTGGGGAGATACTTTTACAAATGGAAATTTTCTTACGTTTCCTTTATAAACAGATAACTAACTTATGCCTGTTTTTAGAGCTTTCATTGCATCCACTGGTTCTTAACAGCCTTTAACTCAAAATAGCCCATATGTCAAAGAGGGCTATTTAGTGTGCTATACTCCTGAGGGAAGAAAAAATGTTTTAAAGGCTGAAGGACTGAAGTATGTACTTCAATTACAAAAGTAAGAAAAAACAAAACAAAATAAGGAGGTGGCAGAAAGTACTGCAAGGGAGGAAAAATAATTTTCCCTCTATCCTTTTAGGTTCTTGGCTGAAATGGCAATAAAAAAAAAAGATTAACAGAAGAAAAACAAACACACCTGTATACCCAGGAAAACTGAGTGCATCCCTGGAACGGCCCAGGCCGGAAACTTAAATACCGTCCTTAGCAAATGACCAAAGAAAGATGTTGAGAGGTGGAGAAAGGCTTGCTAATGGGAGGTGACCAGGAATAACATGGTAGCAAGTAACAAGGTCACAGCTATTGTGTAGATCAAAGTCTTGGCTTTCTCCTTTGATGAGCTGCTAGGGATTAAGACATCCTTCTCTTCTTGATGTAGAAAGACACCCTTACAGACGGGGATTTCCTTATAAACGTAAATGTTGTTGTTGTTTAGTTGTCAAGTCCTGTCTGCAACCCACGGACAGGCTCCTCTGTCCACTGGACTCTGCAGGCAAGAATCCTGCAGTGGGTTGCCATTTCCTTCTCCAGGGGGTAGTCTCGACCCAGGGAATGAACCCCAGTGTCCTGCCTTGGCAGGTGGGTTATTTACCACTGAACCACCAGGAAAGTCCAGACAAATGTGAATTTATAATGGGGATCGAACCTCGGGCTCCGGCATTGCAGGCAGATTCTTTGCAGTCTGAGCCATCGGGAAAGTGGTCTGGGGATTGGTTAACTGCACATACTGGGTATCTGGTCCAGCAGAACATTTACAGGGACACGAAAGCTGCCTAAGTTTCCATCTGTTGATGTGGCACCCCCGTGGGGGGCAGCTTCATCATGGGCTTAGAAATATATTTCAAAGGTAGCAGGGAAAAAGAAATTGCCCTCTCCTGTAGACCCAAAGAAAATAAAAATTAATTTCTAAGGTGTGATGTTTCTCTAGGCTTGGTTTTTCACTGTCTGTATGGAGAAAATCCCCCAGACGGCTTCAGCGCATCAAAAGCCCGCAGTTCCTGACAGTGACTGCCTGGCAGCTGCCCTGAAGATGTGTTAGGAATTGACTAGAGGCCACCAGAGGCTGCGGTCTGCAGGGTAACCCTGGAATCAGCCACAGGTCTGAAGTTCAATTTCTGATGGACTTAGCTAGAGGAAGAATTTTTATTTAAGACAGGAAAGGCATTCATTCAACAGGGAGACCAGGTAGGCTTTCTCAATATCTGGCACCAAGCCTTTCTAGTAGGATCCTGGTCTCACCCTGGCTGGACGTTAGGATACCCTAGGGAGCCCTGCTGGTGACTCAGTGGTAAAGAAGAATTCGCCTGCCAATGCAGGAGACTTGGGTTTGAGCCCTGTGTCGGGTGTTGTGTCCAAACGCTCCGGGAAACAAACTCGCTCAGAAGGACAGCGTGGGTAGTGGAGTGCAGTTTATTACCTCGGCAGGTCTGAGGCAGTTTCCTCTTTAGCCAGGAACCCCGACTGACTTTTGTGAAAACCTTATATACCTTAAGGGTACTGCTCAAGCCCACATCCCCAAATTCCTTAACCCTAGCCTGGAAAGTGTTAAAGGGAGATACATTCAGATTACAGCCACGATTCATAATCAGAAGGGTCAGCTGGTTATACATTGTAGCCTACACCAATGAGGCCATAACGATTACAGAGGTGACTGACTATATAGGGGATTATTGCATTCTTTTTGGTGACAGGAAATCTTGGTATGGGATCTGGTGCTTATCAGTCCGGGAGGCCAGTTCAGCCGTAGGTACGTTATCCCCATGGCTACCAGGCACATAGTCCAAAGCTCACTGAAAGTGCAAGATGGACTTTCCTTCTTTTTTCAAGATGGAGTCAGCTCAGCCTGTTCCTTTCCTCCCTCAAGGAAGATTCCCCTGGAGGAAATGGCACCCCACTCCAATATTCTTACCTGGAGAATTCCATGGACAGAAGAGCCTTGCAGGCCCCAGTCTACAGGGTCAGAGAGAGTGAGACACAACTGAGCACAAAAACATGTATGCAGAGAGTTTTTATAATCTGTTGAGAACCCACCCAAATGCACTAATCTGAATATGTTGGGGAAGAGCCACGGCATGACAATGTTTTTTAATTCTCCAGGTGATCCTATTACAGAGCCAGCCGTAGGGGAAACCTGTGACATCTAGATTGGGTGTCCCCAGACGCCAGGATCTAATGCCTGATGATTTGAGGTGGGACTGATGTCATAATAACAGAAATAGAGAGCAAATTCAACATAATGCGCTTGAATCACCCTGAAACCAACCCCCGCCTCCCCCGTCTCCCCCATCTGTGGAAAAATGGTCTTCCGCAAAGCTAGTCCTTGTGCCAAAAAGGGTGGGGACCGCTGTGCTAGCTGACCCCGGGAGGAGGATGGGGCCCCTCATCGGAGCTTGAAGCCTGCTCCCTCCTGTGGGCTGAGTTACAGAGTGAGGACAGAAGACATGAAGCTCCTATATTGAATACACAGGAATTCACTGCGACGAAGGTAAGATGATGAAGCGCTCTTTGTTTAGTAGAAAGGAAGTAGGCAGCTGCCTCCCCAGCCTCCCTTTCGGCATATTTCCTTGAAGAGATAATAGCTCCAGTAATAGGCCTGACCTTTTGATTTTACAATGCAAGGTCATGGGCCCTCTGACCCTTGGACCTGCAAACATGTCCCTCTGAGTCGAGCTCAGCAGTCTCTCCTGAGGAGTACCGGAGACTAACACAAGGTCCGTTCACTGGTCTCTGAAGGAGATTAGAGGAGTGTTGCTTGTCCTTTCTGTGACTCTACCGTATCGATGTGCGTGGAATCCCGTGCAGACTCCGCCATCTCTCACAGCCTGCCTGCCTGCGTGTGAGCTGAGATGCACGCTCAGGAACAAATCATGTTCTCTATCTTCTGGACTGGTACAGAGGGATGTTTTGGTTGGCAGGATTTTGTTATTTCCCAAACCTCAGGACAGGAGAAGCAGGTAAAGGAGGGGGAGAGTGAGGTTACCATGGAAGCAAAGGATGAATGAGGGTCAGAGTCCATGGCTTAGGCCAAGTCCGAAAGCACAGAAAGAACGCTGAGCACCGAAAAATCGATGCTTTTGAACTGTGGTGTCAGAGAGGACTCTTGAGAGTCCCTTGGACTGCAAGAGATCCAACCAGTTCATCCTAAAAGAGATCGGTCCTGAATACTCATTGGAAGGACTGATGCTGAAGCTGAAACTCCAATACTTGACCACCTGATGTGAAGAACTGACTCATTGGAAAAGTCCCTGATGTTGGGAAAGATTGAAGGCAGGAGGAGAAGGGGACGACAGAGGATGAGATGGTTGGATGGCATCACGGACTCAATGGACATGAGTTTGAGCAAGCTCCAGGAGTTGATGAAGGACAGGGAGGCCTGGTGTACTGCGGTCCATGGGGTCGCAAAGAGTCGGACACGACTGAGCAACTGAACTGAACTGAACTGAAAGCATAGACTTAGGAGGAAAGAGCCAGGGACCAAGGCCAGCTGTGCTCTCCCGTCCTTGCCTTTCATTCTATCCCCTGAGCCTTCCTGTTCTCTGATGCTTGACAGATTGCTGCCTCTATTCTGCCCCTGGTCTCTGGAGACAGGTGGCTCTCTGAGCAAGGTGTTAACACAAATTCGTGTGCCCGATGCACAGTGAGGCCAAACAACTGAAGTCAGAGTGTGGAGCAAAGAAAGGTTAATTGCAAGACCATGAAAGGCCATGAGATGGCTCATGTGCTGAAAAGCTTCAGGCTCCTGGAAGGGCTTCAGCAAAGCATTTTTAAAGGGCAGGTTGGGGCAGGGAGGGCTTCCCAGGTGGCTCAGTGATAAAGAATCCACCTGCCAATGCAAGAGTCCCAGAGTCCAAGAGTCCCTCCCCCTGGGCCGGGAGGATCCCCTGGAGGAGGACATGACACCCCGTGACACCACCTTGCTGCCTCGCCGTCAGCCAAGCAGAGAAGTGCGCACCAGCTGAGCACATGCCCTGTGGCCTCCCCGCCCCAGGTGCTGCATGCGTGTTAGTGGTATCTGGCTCTTTGAGACCCCATGGACTGTAGCCCACCAGGCTTCTCTGTCCATGGGATTCTCCAGGCAAAAAGACTGGAGCGGATCTTGCCTTGCCCTCCTCCAGGGGGTCTTCCTAACCCAGGGGCTGAACCTGGGTCTCCCTCATCGCAGGCAGATTCTTTACCGTCTGTGCCCCTAGGGAAGCCTTCTTAGTTACCTGATGCCAGGGACCAAAACCACATCCCCTGCATTGGAAGGCAGATTCTTAGCCGCTGGACCACCAGGGAAGTCCCAAATTTGTGTTTTCTAAACCACTTGGATTGTAGTATTTTTTACAGCAGCGAGAAACCAATACATAAATCAGCCTCATACTCAGAGACCCCCAAGGTTATCCCCAGTGCAGCTCAGCCTCTCTTCACACATGCCCGCTGGACTCTGCCTGTTTAGGTTAAATGCCAGAAAGCTCTGAGGCCAGACCCCTGCTCTGCCGGAGTCCTCGCCTCCTCCTTTGCCCTGTCTCTTTTGCGCCCCACCCCACCCAACCCTCATCCCTTCCAAAGGCACGAAAACACTCCTCACTCGAGCGGAACAGGGACAGGAAGGCGGAGCCGGTTGCCTTCAGGACGCCTATGAGCCCAGAGGGGGTGCTGAGGGCAGTTCAGGGGCTGCTGGTAAATGTTCTGGCACATCAGTGAAACTTCAGCAGGTTCACCACATCAGTTAATGTAGTAAGTGCTATGTTTTGTAATGTTCATGAAGAGGAGTGCCATTAAGACCTTGCCTGGACCTCTCCTAAGAGAACTGCGAATTTTCAGATTTTTGGAAAGGATGCTCCCAAATTTCCAAGTTGAAAAAAAAAAAAAGCAGCAGCAGCAGAAAACAGAGACGTCCCCCTAGTGGTCCAGTGGTTAGGACTTGGTGCTTTCACTGCTGGGGCCTGGGTTCAATCCCTGGTTGGAGAACTAAGATCCCACAAGCAGCTTGGTGTGGTGAATAATAATAATAAATATTAATAAGTAAAATGTCATTAAAACTTTTTTAAGAAGAAGAAGCAGAAAACAGAACTGCCAGCTTCGTGCCTTTTTGGTCTCTATTTGCACCTTCCAGCTTTATAGGTTTGTGTAGGGGAGTCAAGACTAAATATCTTAGATCAGTGCCTGACCCATATTAGCACTGATTAAATGTTAGATATTACCATTATTAGAATCACTTTCTCTGATCATTCTGTATTAGTTACGTAATGACCTTCTCCTCTTTAAAAGAACCTTCAGCATTGTTAGAAAATCAAAAAGACTATGAGACTGACACCCTGCTTACTGCACTAAGGAAACAACTAGAAAATGGAAAAAAAAAAGCCCAGAGGTCTAACTGGGCTTTGCTGTTCTTGGGAATCACTTCCTCCTTCTAGTACAACTTTTTACATATGGATCTGCATTAAAATTAGATTTTTTTCCCCTTCTTCTCTCATCTACTCAAGAACAAATGAAATACATCTGTTGCCCTGCCAGAAATACCTAGGTTGACCTCGAACATTCAACTCGTCCAAGCAACCTGCCTTCTCCACAGGTAGATTCGAAGGACAGATTCCAGGTACAGAGATAAATATGATGGAGATCTGTATTCACCCAAAATGTCTAGAGGGAAAGTTTAAGAAAGAATGTCCTCCTCTTGGAACTTCCCTGGTGGTCCAGCGGATAAGACTTCGAACTCCCAGTGCAGGGGCCCGGGTCCGATCCCTGATTAAGGAACCAGATCCCACCTGCTGAACTAAGAGTCCCCACGCCACAACTGTAGATCCCGAATGCTGCAACTAAGACTGAAGATCCCGAGTGCCAGCACAGCCACATACGTAAATGAATACTAAAGAAAAGTAAGAGTGGCCTCCTCTCGCTGCATCCAAGATCAAGAGTCACTGGGAGGAATGAAACCCAAGTGGCCTCACACCAGCGCGATCAGGTGTGTGGTCGCGCTCGCCCGTCTCTGCAGCCCGTGCTCCCCTCCTCCTCGCCCTCATCATCTCAGGCTCTTTCCTCCCTCCAATACTCCCTTCCACGGGAACCCTGTCCTTCCCACCTGTGCCTCCGCAGCAAGGTTCTCTCAGCTTTGCCCCTTTTCCTCCAAACGGAAGGAGTCTTGGAAAAAAGAAACCTAACTAGACAGAGCTGCCAACGTGGGCTCATTTTTGAAAACTGTACGTGCATTTGTACATAGAACATCAACGCAGGGGATAGAGTCACCAAGAACGACCTTCAGTGCAAATTGCAGCATCTTCTAGGCCTCAAATCAAAGAAATACTTGAACTTGGGTTTTTCATCCCTTCATCCTTCCTTGCCTGGGTGTCTAACAGCCAGCAAATGTCTACTGTGGAATTTTAACATACACAGACCACTTTGTGTTATTAAAGGACCTCAAATTTACATGCAAAAGCAAGAGTTTCCGCAGCCAGCAGTTTTGCAGCCTTATTTAGTGCCAGTGTCTAAGCCTCCTTTCCTGTGAGGCTCACAGAAAGACCAGCACTCCATCCTGGAAATGTAACGTCAGCTCATGATCTACCAAGCATCCAGTGCTGTACTCCTGGAACATGCCAGTGGGAGCAATTACTTGTATTTCTAAAAAACCAGACTTGTCTTAGAAATCTTCACGTCTATTTTCTCACCTAAACACAATGGAAGTAAATCCTGAGTGGAGAAGCAACCACTCGCTTCCAGGCTGCACCGTCCACTTCACATCGCTACACACTGACTCAAGCATGGCCGTCACAGGGCTGTTTCTAGTCTTATAGGAAGCAGTGTTATTTGCTAGCCATAACTTTAATGGGGAAAAATTAATTCTTATAGGAGTCACAGAAAAAAATCTATCAGTGATCTGGCCAGCTCGTTACTTCAAGACAAAACTGTATATAAAACTTATTCCATAACTTGCCAATGTAAAGTGCTTACAGTACTTGATACCAACTAAGATATTAGAAGACTACCTGGTTTGAATTACTGCTTCCCTGCCCTAGTGCCTAAGTCTCTTTTCTGAGTATATTAGTTATTTTTCAATAATAGAGTAAGCTGAGTAAGCTTTCCTTAAGTGTAATTTAAATAAAGCAAAAGATAAATGAACTCTGTCCTTGGATTTCATGCGATGTTGAATAAATAACAACTTGCAAACCTTTAGGAATACAGTTAAAAATAAGAATGAATATGCATTCCCCCAAAAGATGCATGGTTGTCCTTGACAATCATCTTGAAAGATTAAGAGCACATAGCAAATCCCAAGACTCACCTGTCGGTAAACCTTTATCAATCATTTACCGTGTACAAGTGACTGGGCTTGTCATCCCAGCAGGCATAAAGATGAATAAGATACAGCACTCGCACTGGAAGAACTTATTCATTCCTTATCCACTGAGGTCTTGACACCCTCTTAGTACCCAGCTTTATTTTTTGTCCCCAACAAGACTTGCATTAGACAGAATCAAAGCATGTCCTGTCCCACGTGGCATGAGTTTAATTTACAGTCAAAACACCAATGCTAAAATAAAGGAGGAGAAAAACAAACATTTTTTTTTTCCCTTAGAAAATCCATTTGTGTTGACTGGAATCTCTTTTTTCAGAATAGTTTCAGCTCAAAAAATTCTTAGATGAATCCTCAAATATTTGTTCTCACTACAATTTTGCTTCTGTTGCTCTGACATCCATAGGGAAAATCCTACACTTTTCTTTCATGAAAGGAAGGGAATCCAGCTCCCTTCTCCTTAGCAGAACACAAAACCAGTGAGAACGGCTGTTGAAGAAGAAACTTCAGGTCTGTGCAATTTGGAGGGTTCCGCTTTAAGCTGAAATTTTGATCACAGATGCTGCATGGGTAATGCCCAGAGGCAGTCCGTTCTTTTTGTTTTTTTTAATTTAAACTTTGCATTTTCTATCAGGGCATAGCCGATTAACAGTATTGTGATAATTTCAGGTGGACAGCAAAGGGACTCGGCCATATGTGTACATGTACCCACTCTCCCCCAAACTCCCCTCGCATCCAGGCTGCCACACAGCATTGAGCAGAGTTGCAGGTGCTACAGTAGGTCCTTGTTGGTGACCCATTTTAAATACAGCAGCGTGCACATGTCCATCCCAAACCCCCTGATTACCCCTTCCCCCAATCCTTCCTCCTCCCCCGGCAACCAAATTTCCTTCTTTAAGTCTGTGACAGAGACAACCAATTCCAGTAAGCCCTGAGGAGAAGTAGTATTTGAACTCAACTCAGCGGTGTGAGATGAAGGAAACGCTGCCCCTGTCGGGGAGCTGGGGCCAGCTGGCATCCCGGGCAGTCCAGACTCGGGCCAGAGCACTTTTCTCAAATGAGGGTGCGTTAGGCTGACCAGTTGCCCGGGCAAAGGACTTTAGGTGATCAAAGACATGATGTCAAAATGAGGACAACGATGAGAAACAGTCCTGTCACAAGAGAAGCTCCTCCCCTCCGTATGTTAATCATCACACCTGCTGCTGATGTGAGTGCTGTGCTGGGCTCAGTCACTCAGTCCTGTCTGACTCTTTGCGACCCCATGGACTGTAGCCCTCTGCCCATGGGGATTCTCCAGGCAAGAACGCTGGCGTGTGTGTATGTATGGTAAATTATTTAATGGCCACAAACCCCTTCTAGTCCAGTATGCTCACCACTTTGCAATATAGCATTGCCAATCCTCCTATGCAGGAGGCGGAATTATCTCAGATTTTGTTTTTTGCTGTGCCGTGAAGATGGAACCCATGCCCCCTGCAGTGGGAGCACAGTCTTAACCACTGGACTGGCAGAGAGGTTTCTTTTTGTGATTATTTCCTGATCAACTAAATGTGATGGAGCTGATAATGTATGAATTCTGGAGTGTAGGCTCTAGGAGACCCTCTTGGAGCTGCCATATTAAAAAAAGAAAGAAAGAATTTTCTATTTACTCTTAAACTGCTAAAAAGAAAGGGTCCAATTTTATTGATATTTGTGGAGTATTTCCTCCAAGCCCAACCCCGGCCCAGGGCACTGTGCGGAGTCCATCGTAACAAGGAAGGAATTCAATTAATAAGACTAAACTGAGCGAAGGGCTTCCCAGGTGGTGCTAGTTATAAAGAGCCTGCTTGCCATGCAGGAGACCTAAGTGACTTAGGCTTGATCCCTGGATCAGGAAAATCCCCTGAAGGAGAAAATGGCAACCCACTCTAGTATTCTTGCCTGGAGAATCCCATGGACAGAGGAGCCTGGAGGGCCACAGTCCATGGGGTCACAAAGAGTTGGACACGACTGAAGGGACTTAGCTTGCATGCACGCACAGAGTGAAACACTGCTAGGAAAACAGGTCCCACTTTAGACAGCCTAACTGAAAACATTCCCCAAACTGATCACTGTAAGATTTAATCCTTTCAATGAGGCTCTGAATTTTAGTTCTATGGGATGGAGCCTACTAAATGCATCTCTTTTAGATTTCAGACAGAAGACCAGAAAACTCTGCCTCAACTCCAGGCCTGGCCCTATGACCAAGATGGTCAGAGACCCATCTCATACTCACTTTTTTCCTGCCAAGGCGGAGCTTCTGCTCCTTCCTTTCTGTTGCTGTTTTGTTTGGGAATTTAACTTGACTGGGAAAGTCAAACTTCATAGATACAAATTATGATGGCCTGAAAGGCTTTAGAGAGCACTGATTTTGTGGCCTACTGTTTTTCCCAAGTTTACATGCTAGTCTGGCTAGCATGGCTTGAAACATCCTCAGTCTTACAGAGAGGAGGGACCTTCCCCTAAATGCCCTTCGCTGGTCCTCAAACATTTGTTCTGCTGCTTTCTTCACTGGGTACCGTCTTCACCCCAGCTCTCCCCTTCTGCTGGACAGGGTAGTAAAAAAACACAGGATATGAAGATGGTTTCTAGCCAAGCTCCCTGGGGTTTGTACGTATAGGGCAACTGGTTGCCAGATCTGATCCTTCCACCTCGCTCTCTTCACAGGGCGAAAAAGGCAGAAGTCATCCACAGTCACAGAAAAAGCATGATAGACATCATCCTCTCATCATCAAGTCCAAGCTCACTCTGCTTGCTGTATGACAGGCCAATTAACCAACAGACGAGGGGTTGAGGCAAAGAATATGACCTTATTTGGAAAGCCAGCCAACCAAGAAGATGGCAACTGAATGTCTCAAAACAGCCATCGTATGGGGTCTGGATGCCACTTTTTTTTATAGAACAGAGATGGGGAGAAGATGAGGAAGGAAAGTAAAAGGCCATTGATCTTTTGAAATAGGAGGATGTGTTAATTTCTTCTTTTCTGCAGCTATTCACAGGCAGGCAGGGTCAAATGATCTCCCTGTGAACTGAACAAAGGCATGTTAGTCTAACAGGCAGAGCGCTCCCCAAGGCAGGCCCTTGTGTATGACTATAACAACACAAGCAAAGGTTAAAGTCAGGTCCAACATGGAGTCAAGATTGGCTCTTCCATGTAGCACTCTTTTTTCTTGTCTCTCTCCAGGTATCCCAGCAGTAGACGGAACTCAGAGAAGTAAAAATATTACCCAGGTCAGGAATTCAGGGGGCTCCCTTTGTGTGGGTACTCTGTGTAGGAGCTGACGTTGACGAGAAGAACAGGACTCCACGGAAAAACAGGCAGTGGGAGCATGAAACAGGCCCAGCACTGCCCCCCCCCAACCTTTTAATGCACAACTCTGGTGGACGCCATTCCCATTGACCCCCAGAGATAAGCAGTGGGGACAGAGCATGCTTCCGTGGAAAACTGCACGGTGTCTAGGTTCTAGAGGACGCCTCTCTGGGTTACATAATGTCATGAGGATTGTGCATGACTGATAGCAATGCAAAATAATTCTTGGTGATAGACGTGCAGATTCTGTCCTATCCCCCGAGGTTTTATGGCAGATGATGAGGTGGTCAGATGGCATCATCAACTCAATGGACATGAGTCTGAGCCCACTCAGGGAGAAGGGGAAGGACAGGGAAGCTGGCGTTCTGCAGTCCAGGGGGTCAGAGGGAGTCAGACACGAATAAGTGACTGGACAACCACAACTGCAGAGGTTTCATGGACTCCCTTCTCCTAAAGTCAGAGATCTGTTGGGGTTGCTATCACATTGATTTCAACATTCCCGTATTCATAGGACGGTACTTTCTCTACTTTTCCAATGAACTGGTTTCAACACCTCTCCAATTTGAATTAAATAAAATCTTTAGCATGTGTTCAGTTTGAAAATCAGTGTGTAAGAGTTGTCATTTTTACCTTTTGTTTTTTGAAAATTATTCTTTAAGAGTCCAGAGTAAGAACCTACTTCGGTTCTTCCCTGTGATACAGCCACAAACATCCAAAACTTGATAGAAAGGAAGTTATAGTTGAGAACCACACGTTCACACCTGCTCAGAGCACATTAGCATAGCAATGGATGCTTCACTCAGGAAGTCCAGGCTTGTTTCCTGTCTTTCTCAGGACTCCCCAAGGTGAAACCCTATTACCCCAGGGATGGTGTTTTAATTCACTTCTAAGTGACTGGACCACAAGCTGGGTTTGCATCTTCAACCCACTGACTTCATTTGCAAGTAAATAAAATTCAACTCTCTTTCTCTATCAGCCCTTAAGGTCAGGAACCACAAGGAGCTACTGTGAAATTTTCATAACTAAAGGGCAAGATCTTTGAATGCTAAGTAAGGCTCTTCAGAGATAAAAATCAAAGCCCGGGCAGCTTCCTATAGTATACAGCTCCCCAGCTCTTCATCTTCCCGGCCAGCCCGCCCTCGTTGGGAGGCACAGTCTTCTCTGTATAGTCATCAAAATTACACAGTGCCCAAACACTCCAAAGCTCTGTCAGGAATCTTAACCTGTTGGAGCTACCTGGGGGTTCCTGGGTCTTTTATTTTGCTGAAACTCAGTAACTCAGAGAAGATACAAATGGTAAGTGAAGAACCAGAATCTAAAATTAGTGGTTCCAAATTCATTGCTTTTTTCCCTATTACGTCCTGACAGCAGGACAGTGCTCTCCAAAGGAAAGTGTCGAAAGCAATTATTCAAATCGCTTCAAGTTATTTTCCTTTATTTTTAATTAAAAATTATTTTATTTCATTTATTTTTAAACATTTTCTATGTTTTATAATATAATCCAGTAGGACTATAGTATATGTATGAGTTTCTAAATGACTGAGTCAATAGATGGCAGGAGTAGATACTCAAAAAAATTATGATGAGGACAACAAATCAAAATAATTTAGAGGCCTTCTCTTTAGTATCAATGTTGAACTTTAACCCTGTGTTTCTTCCCACCATTTTGTATTCCCAGAAAACACAAGGGACAACTAAGATAAGATGAAAGTGCAAGATGACAGTGAAAAAGCTGGCTTAAAACTCAACACTCAAAAAACTAAGATCATGGGGTCTGGGCCCATCAGTTCAGTTCAGTTAAGTCACTCAATCATGTCTGACTCTTTGCCACCCCACGGACCGCAGCACGCCAGGCCTCCCTGTCCATCACCAACTCCCGGAGTCCACCCAAACCCATGTGCGTCGAGTCGATGATGCCATCCAGCCATCTCATCCTCTGCTGTCCCCTTCTCCTCCCGCCCTCAATCCTTCCCAGCATCAGGGTCTTTTCCAATGAGTCAACTCTTCACATCAGGTGGCCAAAGTATTGGAGCTTCACCTTCAACATCAGTCCTTCCAATGAACACCCAGGACTGATCTCCTTTAGGATGGACTGGTTGGATCTCCTTGCAGTCCAAGGGACTCTCAAGAGTCTTCTCCAACACCACAGTTCAAAAGCATCAATTCTTCGGCATCCATCACTTCATGGCAAATAGATGGGGAAACAATGGAAACAGTAACAGACTTTATTTTCTTGGGCTCCAAAATCACTGCAGATGGTGACTGCAGCCATGAAATTAAAAGATATTTTCTCCTTGGAAGAAAAGCTGTAACAAACTTAGACAGTGTATTAAAAATGTAGAGACATTACTTTGCCAACAAATGTCTGTATAGTCAAAGCTAAGGTTTTTCCAATAGTCGTATACGGATGTGAGAGTTGGACCATAAAGAAGGCTGAGTGCCAAAGAACTGATGCCTTCAAATTGTGATGGAGAAGACTCTTGAGAGTCCCTTTTTCAGCAAGGAGATCAAACCAGTCAACTCTAAAGGAAATCAACCTTGAACATTCATTGGAAGGACAGATGCTAAAGCTGAAGCTCCAATATTTTGGCCACATGATACAAAGAACTGACTCATTAGGAAAGACCCTGATGCTGGTAAAGATTGAAGGCAGGAGGAGAAGGGGATGACAGAAGATGAGATGGTTGGATGGCATCACGGACTCAATGGGCATGAGTTTGAGTAAAGTCTGGGAGATGGTGAAGGACAGGGAAGCTTGGAGTGCTGCAGTCCATGGGGTCGAAAAAAGTCCGACACGACTGAGTGACTGAACAACAAACTAAGGTGAGATCCACCTCTGCTCTTCTTAGGAACAAGTAGAAAGAATTTGGAAAACTAGAATAAGCAAATGTTGGTTCTGAGATGATCAGACCTGGCTGACTCTGAATTGTGCTATTTGTTGTTGTTGTTGATGGAACTGTTTCTCCCTAAACTTACACATTAAAGCCCTAATCCCCCAGTGGGACTATATTAGGAGATATGGACTTCAAGGAGGTAACTAAGGTAATAGGAGGTTGAAGAGGTGGGGCCATAGTCCTATAGGACTGGAGTCTCTATAAGAAGAAGTCTCTCTTCTTTCCCCTACCCCACCTGCAAACACAGAGGAAAGGCGTGTGAGCACAGTGAGGAGGTAGCCCGTCTGCAAGACAGGAAAAGTTTCATCAGAAACTAACCCTGAGGGCACCTTTATCTTAGACTTGTAGCCTCCAGAACCAGGAAGTGCTAAATTTCTACTGTTTCAGCAGCCCAGTCTCCAGTATTTTGTTATAGAAGCCCAAATGCACTAGGACTGCCCAATGTTTAATACATATGCAAGCTATAGGAATTAAGAGAGAGGTCAAGGAAGACGTGATGGAGTGGGATGTGAAGTGTGGAGGTGGAGGGGAGACGGCTGGAGACAGTGACAAACGCTGACTTGGCCGGAAAGTCCATGACCTAGGCTCCAGCACGGTCATGGCCTGCTTCCCAGTTCACAGCCAGTGTCTCCTCCCCGCGTCCTCACCTGGTGAGAGGGGCCAGGGACTTTCTGGAGCCTCTTTAATAAGGGCACTGATGCCATACGTGATGACTCCATCCTCATGACTTAAGCACCTCCCTAAGGCCCCCACCTCCTACAGCCAACGTCTCTGAAGGTTAGAATATTAACAAACAAATTTTGAGAAGATACAAAGCCTTTCCATTGGCTTTGTGATTCCAAATAGAATCATTGCAAACTGAGGAAAGGGTGTCCACAAAGACCCAGAGAAGTACACTTGGGCAAACGACTGTATTGCCCTGAGTTTGGGCAAGAACAGGGCTTCTGGGTGGTGAGAACTGTGGAGAGCCAGAGGTAGAGGCTAAAGGGGATAACTCCCAGACACAACCAGCTCATTTCCAAAGCTGGTCCCCTCCTCCAGGAACCTCACCTTCAAGGACGGTGCGGTGCTCATTTTAACAGCACTCAGTGCCTTCATCCAGCCTCCTTTCTAATATCCCATTCTTTCCTAAGGTCGGTAACATCTCTTCCTTTGGATTCAATCTTTCTTTATTCCATAAAGAAACTTTCTGTCACCAGTATAAAATACCAGGCTGGAGGCAAGGGCCATACAAGCTGAGTACTTGTAGCTCTAGAAAGATGGTGATAGAAGCAACTAAAATCTTAAATGAGAACTAAGTGCGTCACCCAGGACCCCCCTTAGGGGTGAGTGACAGCCGCTCAGTCGTGTCCGACTCTTTGCGACCTCATGGACTGTACAGTCCATGGAATTCTCCAGGCCAGAATACTGGAGTGGGTGGCCTTTCCATTCTCCAGGGGATCTTCCCAACCCAGAGATTGAACCCAGGTCTCCTGCATTGCAGGCAGGTTCTTTACCAGCTGAGCCACCAGGGAAGCCCTCTTAGGGGTAATCACACCCAAGTCACGTGACCATGTGTGCCTCCATCTTCTCTTTTTTTATGTGTTTACCTTGCTTCTTTACTGGGCTGTGTCAGGTCTCAGCTGTGGGTGCAGGATCTTGTTGCATCCAGTGGGCTCTCTTGTTGCCGCGCACAGACTCTCTGCTATGCCGTGCGGGCTCAGGAAATGCGGCATGTGGGCTCCGGAGGCCCTGGGCTTCAGTAGTTTCAGCACTTGGGCTTAGCTGCTCCACAGCACACAGGATCTTCGTTCTCCGACCAGGGATCGAACCCACGTCCCCTCCATTGCAAGGCAGATTCTTCACCACTGGACTCAGGGAAGTCCCACCTCAATCATCTTCCCCTTGGTCCCTGGACATGCGTAGCTTTTGTTGGTGGGTTCTAGCATTCTCCTGTTGATGGCTGTTGAACAGCCAGTTGCGACTTTGGTGCTCTCACAGGAGATGTGTGCATGTCCTTGTTGAACGAATCCTCTCACCACCCCAGTCTTCTTATCCTTAAGATGGGCACGGTAGCTCTTGAACTGGAAGGGATTTTATAAGGTTTGGGTTAATGTTTTCATATGCTTTTCAGCCCCAGGGGCCATTGTTAACTGACAGAAAATATTACCTCGAAGGACTTACGTGTTTTACGTTGAATTTTGAGCTTTCAAAGTGAAAGTTGGTGAACTGATGTTGAAATACTGCCTAAGACATTCTCAAGAATTTCCACTCCCGGTCTGCCAGAGACGTGGAGTGGAACCCCCATATGGTTTGTTCTGCCTCCCCTCCCCCCTCCTTGGAGACAGGTTGCCAAACAGCCTTCGCAGAAGCCAGGTTGCCACGTGATGCTGCTGCTGTGATGGCCATGACCTTAATTACTATTGCCTCTTATTCAAAAACACTAATTGAGTCATGGTCCCTCTGCAAATGTGACTTAACTTGCTGTTTTACTGCTTGCTGAGGAACTGCAAATGAAAAATAATGGCAGTTGTAATTAACTCAGAACCAGCTGGATAACCTGTCCCTCCATCCGTGACGGGTAAAAGTTCAATTAAAATGTAAAGTTATTAACAGAGTAAGGTTTGGTCACACATCTGTCATACAGAGTGTGACAGGACGCAAAACTTGGCCCATGCCACAGAGAGGGACTCACTAGGGCCCTGTGGTAACTTCATTTTCTGGCGTTTGAAGATAAATAGCTCCATATATAAAGCAATTAAATTATTCCATATGTAGAGTCATATGACAAGTCACCTGTTTAAAATGTCCAAATAGAATAGTTTATCTTACAGTCATAAAAGGTATCATGGTAGTAAACTACAAAACTACAAGGAAAAGAAAAGTTATGAAGCAATGCTGAGAAGCATATAAGAAACTTATAGAAATGTATGCAAACTACCCAAAAGGTTAGTTATTAGAAACCTTCAATAAGATATTTGACAAGGGACTTCCCTGGTGGTCCAGTGGGTGAGAATCCACCCTGCAAAACAGGGGACAGGGGTTTGACTTCTGGTCTGAGAACTAAGCTCCCACATGCTGCAGGGCCACTAGGCCTGCCAGATGGAAAGAAAGACCATGCATGATGTGATGAAGACCCTTAGTGCCACATCTAAGACCCGATGCCGCCAAATAAATAAATATTTTAAAAAATAAGCTATGTATTTTTTTAAAAGACATTTGAGAAAATGAAATAGTGCTCATGTCTACTAGGGCAGCTCCTACCCAAACGCAGAACAACAACTGTTGACAAGGACATGGAAACTAGAAAACCTCAAACTGGCCACAGGACTGGAAAAGGTCAGTTTTCATAACAATCCCAAAGAAAGGCAATGCCAAAGAATGTTCAAACTACTGCACAACTGCGCTCATCGCACATATTATTAAAGTGATGCTCAAAATTCTCCAAGCCAGACTTCAACAGTATGTGAACCATGAACTTCCAGATGTTCAAGCTGGCTTTAGAAAAGGTAGCAGAACCAGAGATCAAATTGCCAACATCTGTTGGATTATCAAAAAAGCAAGAGAGTTCCAGAAAAACATCTACTTCTGCTCTATTGACTACACCAAAGCCTTTGACTGTGTGGATCACAACCAACTGTGGAAAATTCTGAAAGAGATGGGAATGCCAGATCACCTGACCTGCCTCCTGAGAAATCTGTATGCAGGTCAAGAAGCAACAGTTAGAACTGGACATGGAACAACAGACTGGTTCCAAATTGGGAAAGGAGTATGTCAAGGCTGTATATTGTCACCCTGCTTATTTAAATCAAATGCAGAGTTCATCATGAGAAACGCTGGGCTGGATGAAGCACAAGCTGAAATCAAGATTGCCGGGAGAAATATCAATAACCTCAGATACACAGAAGACACCACCCTTATGGCAGAAAGCAAAGAAGAACTGAAGAGCCTCTTGATGAAAGTGAAAGAGGAGAGTGAAAAAGTTGGCTTCAAACTCAACATTCCGAAAACTAGGATCATGGCATCCGGTCCCATCACTTCATGGCAAATAGGTGGGAAAACAATGGAAATAGTGACAGACTTTATTTTGGGGGGCTCCAAAATCACTGCAGATGGTGACTGCAGCCATGAAATTAAAAGATTTTTCTCCTTGGAAGAAAAGCTATGACCAACCTAGACAGCATACTAAAAAGCAAAGACATTAATTTGCCAACAAAGGTCTGTCTAGTCAAGGCTATGGTTTTTCCAGTAGTCATACATGAATGTTAGAACTGGACCATAAAGAAAGCTGAGCGCCGAAGAATTTGATGCTTTTGAACTGTGGTGTTGCAGAAGACTCTTGAGAGTCCCTTGGACTGCAAGGAGCTCCAACCAGTCCATCCTAAAGGAAATCAGTCCTGAATAGTCATTGGAAGGACTGATGCTGAAGCTGAGACTCCAATACTTTGGCCGCCTGATGTGAAGAGCTGACTCATTTGAAAAGACCCTGATTTTGGGAAAGATTGAAGGCAGGAGAAGGGGATGACAGAGGATGAGATGGGTGGATAGCATCACTGACTCCTTCGACATGAGTCTGAGTAAACTCTGAGAGCTGGTGATGGACAGGGAGGCCTGGCGTGCTGCAGTCCATGGAGTCATGGACATGACTGAGCAACTGAAGCAAACTGAACCGAACTGAAGTGCTAGTAGAAAAGTAAAATTGAATAGCCACTTGGAAAAACCGTCTGGTGGTTCCTGAGAAGTAAACATACGGTATCCAAATTATACAGCATTTCCACTTCTAGATATTACTCAACAGAATTAAACCAGGTCCACATAAAGACTTGTACATGAATGTTCACAGCAGCATTATTCATAATAGCCAAAAAGCGAAAACAACCTGAAAGCCCACTGACTGATAGTTGGGATAAACAAAAGTGGCATATCCGTGCAATGGAATATTATATAACTGCAAAAAGGAATGAAGCACTGATATGTGCTATGACACATATGAATCTTGTAAACACTATGCAAAGTGAAAGGAACCAGATGCAAAAGGCCACACATGATATGATTCCATTTAGATGAAAAGATCAAAAGAGGCCAAACTGTCAAGACAGAGATAGACTAGTGGGCTTCGGGGACTGGGAAATGGGGATGTAGAGAGGAAAAACCTTTTTCATTGGCTAGACCCACAGATAGTATTTATAAAAGATGGATTAACAAAGGAAAAAGTTAAATATGTATGTATATACAGGAGTTTCACAAAGAAATGAGACTCAAGGAGACAACCAGATGACTGGGGTTGTATACTTTGTTACGCAAAATAAAAGACAAATTTATTTTTAGCCAGTTAAGGGTGGGCAGCAAAGCGCCTTTTCTACTAGTTCTCAGTTGTCTTTCACTCAAAATAATCTTTATGCCAAACATCACTGTCTCTAATTGGCCAATTCTTCTGTCAATCAAATGGCCCCTTACCATAGCAACTCTCCTTAGTGTAGACGGCTACTGTCTTCAGGGAGTGGTGGATGCTTGAAAAGCAAGCAACTGAGACAATAAAGACAAAGCTCAGAATGAATACAGAAGAACCAATATGGGATTGGTCCTTGATGTTCAAGGGTTCAGAACAAATCCCTCCCCCAAATACGTCACTTTTGCACAAGGATTATTTTTTAATAAGTTTTAATTGAATTTGTTTCTGTTTTATGTTGGGTTTTTGGGTTTGGGGGGGGGGGGTTATTTTTGGTTTTTTGGGCAGAAGGCATGTGGGATCTTAGCTTCCCAACCAGAGATTGAAATAGCACCCCCTCCATTGGAAGGTGAAGTCTAAACCACTGGACCACAAGGGGAGTCTCAACATTCCTCATTTAAGCATTAAAAATTCAAGTTGGATAAGGCAGACGCGGTCCTGCCCTGTGTGTGTATATCAGAGCTAAAGACGAGACCTGCAATAGCTCATTGTCCAGGAACAGGATCAAGACATCCTCTCTTAGGGAAATCCTCAGTCAGCCAGAGTGTATGGCTTCTGCATGCCAGCCCGGCTTCCTCTTTAGAAATGTTGCTCCAGCTGACACGCTCCTTGGCCAGCACTGTCCAGTCAATGGCCTTCCAGCTCCATCCACAGCTCGCCCTGAGTATCCCAAGGTCTTCAGTTCTCCCCAGGTGTGTGGACGACTGTGGGGCTGAGTTCTTGCGTCCATGATACACATGGGGCAGTATCGGCACTTGGGCTTTCAGGTGATGGGGCTTTTAAAATTGAGCCTAAAAAAAAAAGGGGAATGAAAATAATGGAAGCCAAGGAAGGAGGGAGGAAAGAAAAGAGGAAAAGAAGTGTGGCGTGAGAAGGACTCAAGACAAATTGTAATGTTTTGGCTCAGATTCTGGATGGGACGTCCCTGGCGGCTCAGTGATAAAGAATCTGCCTGCCAATCAAGGAGACTCGAGTTCGATCCCTGGGTCAGGAAGATCCCCTGGAGGAGAGAGTGGCAACCCACTCCAGGATTCTTGCCTGAGGAATCCCACGGACAGAGGAGCCTGGGGGTCGCAGAGAGTCGGATACAGCTGAGTGACTGAGCACGCACACACACCAGGTTCTTGACATCAGGCAAAGCCTGGGGTGAACCCACCCAAGTGCACAGCGGGGAAGAAGGTCTGATGTGAGAGAAAGAGTGGGAGATCCCCTAACGCTGGAGCCCACCGCAGGGATGAGCTGAGTGCCCCCCACCACCCCGGGAAGGCGCTTCACCCTCAGGCACACAGGGCCCAGGCCAGCTCCGACAACACCCTGTCCTGCCTTTTCACTGGGCCCAGAATGTGGCTTGTGTTCCTGTCTTTCTGGAAGCACTACAGACTGACAGGTTTCCTCTTTTCTGAGCCAACTGCAGAGTGAGCCCCGTGTCCCAGCTACCACACCCGACCCAGCCCAGAGCAAGCCCACAGTCCATTTTCTTTCTAAAGCATTTATTACCAGGAAACAGATAAGAGGTAACAAAAATAAGCAGAGAGAGAACTACCAAGATAAAGGCGGTCTTGCACAGCCCCCGCAGCCAACTTCTAGTTATTTTCCTTTCACACCGAGACTGAATGAAAGGCTCTGCTTTTCCCAGGCAGAGAGCTAGGGGGACTACAGGTGCTGGTTTGCCCAGGATGGACGGAGTCCTGGGACGGGAGAACTTCACCCCTAAAACTGGGAGGGGGTGGTAGTTTAGTCACCAAATTATGTCCAACTCTTGCACCCCAGGGACTGCAGCCCGCCAGGCTCCTCTGCCCGTGGGATTCCCCAGGCAGGCATGCTGGAGCGGGTTACCGCTTCCTTCTCCAGGGGTCTTTCCGACTGAGGGATGGAAACCGCGTCTCCTGCATTCACAGGGGTTCTGTACCGCTGACCGACCACAGAAGCCCTAAGACTGGGAGAGGCCTGGACAAATCAGAGGGGTTTGTGCTCAGATGTGCCCTCTCTGGGCCTCCAGATGGAGCTTCCTGACTCAAACCTTGGGAAGCCCCCCATCAGGCCTAGACATAGGGAGGCAATTAGGGCTCCTCCAGTGCCCATTAGTCTCAGGTGCACGGTTTACATTTCTCAAGACCATTACTGAGCAGTCATTCCTGATTCCGACACCTAGGATCCAGCACATCATGTTTTCTCCTGTTCAGCTTCCCAGATTCTTTCTGGGAGTTCCCCTGGGCATATTTTAGGGCCTGGTTGGCTTCCCTGGTGGCTTAGCTGGTGAAGAAACTGCCTGTAATGCAGGAGACCTGGGTTTGATTCCTGGGTTGGGAAGATCCTCTGTAGAAGGGAACAGCTACACACTCCAGTAATCTGGCCTGGAGAATCCCATGGACTGTATAATCCATGGGGTGTATTATAGGCTTCCCTTGTGGCTCAGCTGGTAAAGAATCCACCTGCAATGCGGGAGACCTGGGTTCAATCCCTGAGTTAGGAAGATCTCCTGGAGAAGAGAAAGGCTACCCACTCCAGTATTCTGGCCTGGAGAATTCCATGGACTGTATAGTCCATGAGGTCACAAAGAGTCAGACACAACTGAGCAACTTTCACTTTCACTTTACCTTTTCAAACCCAGGACATCCTCCTGTCTCTGACCCCCTCAACAACATTTTGCAAACTGCTATTTCCTGGAAGGCTAATTTACAAACTTCCTCAAAGTGAAACCTGTTGTGTTTCTGTGGGACTTCCAACATGGTAACATGCTGTAAGGTGGGACATTTTCCTTCTCTCCTTCTAGATTCTTTGGCTGGTCTAGTAATTCAGTTGACATATGACAGAGTAACCAGAGAAAAACAAAATTTTTATTTTGTACATAAGTGCCTATGCGCTAAATCAGTTCAGTCATGTCTGACTCTTTGTGACCCTGTGGACTGTACCCCACGAGGCTCCTCTGTCCGTGGCATTTCCAAGGCAAGAATACTGGAGTGGGTTGCCATTTCCTTCTCCAGGGGATTTTCCTGACTCAGAGATAGAACCTGCATCTGTTGCATCTCCTGCACTGGCAGGCAAGTTCTTTACCATTAGTGCCACCTGGGAAGCCCCATTTTGTACATAAGTATCCCCATAATATTAGGAGACCCAAAGACAGCCAGGCAATGGAGGCTCATATGCCATCCTGAGCTACAGGAGGGGACAGGCCTGGGGCTTCTGGGGAGGAAGATAGCTTCCAGGGTCATAGGAACAGATTTTGATAATAGACCCTTGCCCTGCCATACCGATAGGTCAGTCAGATAAAAAGTTATTTCTGGGTCAAGTGCCCTATCTACACTCTTTTAGATGTGTGTGTGTGTGTGTGTGTGTGTGTGTGTACGCACATGTGCGGACATGCACATGAATGCTCACAGAGTTAACAGCTCTTCTTGTGTCAGCTGGCCAGCTTGATGGACTTCAGCTCAAAATAATCCACAAGCCAGTCAGTCAGTTCAGTCGCTCAGTCGTGTCCAACTCTTTGCGATCCCATGGACTGCAGCACACCAGGCCTCCCTGTCCATCACCAACTCCCAGAGTTTACTCAGACTCATGTCCATTGAGTCAGTGATGCCATCCAACCATCTCATCCTCTGTTGTCCCCTTCTCCTCCTGCCCTCAATCTTTCCCAGCATTAGGGTCTTTTCCAATGAGTCAGCTCTTCGCATCAGGTGGCCAAAGTATTGGAGTTTCAGCTTCAGTGTCAGTCCTTCCAATGAATATTCGGGACTGATTTTCTTTAGGATGGACTGGTTGGATCTCCTTGCAGTCCAAGGGACTCTCAAGAGTCTTCTCCAACACCGCAGTTCAAAAGCATCGATTCTTCAGCGCTCAGCTTTCTTTATAGTCCAACTCTCACATCCATACATCACTACTGGAAAAACCACAGCTTTGACTAGACAGACCTTTGTTGACAAAGAATGTCTCTGCTTTTTAATATGCTGTCTAGGTTGGTCATAACTTTTCTTGTAAGGAGCAAGCATCTTTTAATTTCATGGCTGAAGTCACCATCTGCAGTGATTTTGGAGCCCCTAAAGTAAAGTCTGTCACTGTTTCCATTGTTTTCCCATCTATTTGCCATGAAGTGATGGGACTGGATGCCATGATCTTAGTTTTCTGAATGTTGAGTTTGAAGCCAACTTTTTCACTCTCCTCTTTCACTTTCATCTAGAGGCCCTTTAGTTCTTCTTTACTTTCTGCCATAAGGGTGGTGTCATCTGCATATCTGAGGTTGTTAATATTTCTCCCGGCAATCTTGATTCCAGCTTGTGCTTCATCCAGCCCAGCATTTCTCATGATGTACTCTGCATATAAGTTAAATAAGCAGGGTGACAGTGTACAGCCTTGACGTACTCCTTTCCCTATTGGAACCAGTCTGTTGTCCCATGTCCAGTTTTAACTGTTGCTTCTTGACCTGCATACAGGTTTCTCAGGAAGCAGGTCAAGTGGGTTTCACTCTTTGTATTATCCCGCGTCCCTGGAATTCTGTAAGTAAGGATACAGGAATCGGTAGCCATTTCCTTCTCCAGGGGATCTTCTGGACCCAGGTATCAAACCTGGGTATCCTGCATTGCAGGCAGATTCTTTACAATCTGAGCCACCAGGGAAGCCCATTCACAAGCCAAAGTGGCACATATTAGGGGTGACATGTCCTGCTACCCTTCAATGCTAGGAAACATTTCTTAGAGGGATGCAAAGGATTCAGCCCCTCCCCGATTATTAAACCACAGACTCTCCCCTCTCTTCTGGGAGGAGTTCCTTTCACAGCTGCCAGCACCTGTGTTCTGAACAGCGCACGTGCCTAGCATCTTTGGTTCCACTAAGCAGCTCTGGGCCTTCTCCTGGTGACGTCCAGCGCTAGTTTCATGGAAAAATCATGCAGAGCTGGGGAGATGTCACTGAGGCGGACCCAGCACCAGACCAGCCGTGTCAAATAAGGTACAAGGTGTGTGTGTGTTCAAAGTCTGCCCAACTCAGTTCTTTGCACCTCAACCCAGGTTGCAAATGTCATCTCTGTTGGCTTGGCAGGGCAGCAGGGCGTGAGGAGGGGGAGAGTGCTGAAAATCTCTCCAAAGGCCACTGTGCCTGCATAATTTCTTGCAGTTCGTAAAAATTATGAGGTTCAATAGGTGCAGATTCCAGACAGTGTAACTCTTGGGTCATCCCCTCATGGGCCAACATAGGTAGGATTCACCATAAACAAATGATCATTTTGTAATTTTTTTGCTTATTTGTACTATTATAATACATACGCGTGTATTAGGCTTTCTAGTAGCAGTCAAGACTGTTGAACTGATTGCTGTGTTTGTGCTGTGCTTAGTTGCTCAGTTGTGTCTGACTCTTTGCGACCCCATAGCCTGTAGCCCACCAGGCTCCTCTGTCCATGGGATTCTCCAGGCAAGAATTCTGGAGAATTCTGCCACACCCTCCTCCAAGGGATCTTCCCAGCCCAGGGATAGAACCCAGGTCTCCCGCATTGCAGGAGGATTCATTACTGTTTAAGCCACCAGGGAAGCCCGTTGAACTGTTGGTTAAAAGCAACACACACGTCATTGTTCTTTCTTCCAATGATGCATCTTCTCGCTTTCTTCCTATGTTCTGTTTTTCGCAATTTTTGAAATGGCAATAAAATCCTCCGGTGCAGATTTATATACTGAAAACAGGCGCTCCGAAATCAACTGGGAAATGGAGTTTGAATCCCTGGATTTGTTTATTTTCCCCTGCAGCTAACGTGGCTTGTTTGTTTTTCTGGATCTGAGTGCTGATTCGAAGAAGGAAATGGGGTGGCGTCCCACCCTCAAGGGGGATTTATCACCTGTCGTTTTCCAGGAGAAGTCCTGGAAAATCCCTGAATTCATTTCTGCCAGCCCTGAGGTGAGTCTGGAGCCGAGTCTTGTGCAGGTTCAAAGAGGGGAAGCCTGCGAGCCTCGAGGATGAGCCCCCCACCCTGCGGGGCCCGCAGCTCTTCTGAGCCCCCCCCCCCCCACCGTGCCGGCTCCGTGGGCGGTCATCACCTCAAACACAATCCGAGTTGTTTAATTAAAAGGTGTCCAGCTCCTTGTTTCTTGAGTGGGACAGAATGGTGCGTGGCCCAGCTGTAGAGCGAATAAAGGAGACCCATCTCCTCGCATGCATCCTGGTGAAGGAAATTGCTCTCAGCAGAGCCGTCAGCTTTTCCAGTGCAGCACTTTGGGCTGAGACTCACACATACGTGCTATTAAAGCTGATTTCTGCCAAGTGCCATTCATGATCATTTATTCAAAAGAAGCCAAGTATTCAAATGGACTTAAAGCAAACAGCTTTCTCTGCTCTCCCCAACCCACAACCTTTGGTTCAGCCGTCTCTGAGTTTTTGAAAAAACTGACGACACCCTTTAATAAATCCCTTCTTCTGTACCAGCTGGTCTCAGCTGGCATTGGAAATGCTGTAATGCCAAAGAACACCACTGAAGCTGTGACAGCTTCTGGAGAAAAATTAACTTCCTTTAATTTCCTCCCTGGGTTTTAGACCAACTGAGGTCACCTGTTTCAGAACAGCTTGTCTCCTCTTTCTGCTTGCAAACGAGGGGGGTGCCTGCCAGTGGCTCACAAGACAAACTGGCATCTGGGCCAGGGGTTCTGCTGGCCTGGGGGCAGGAATGGAGTCAGAGAGCACAGGAACCGTCACATGTAGTGTGGACAGCAGCAAGGTCCTACTGCATGGCACGGAGAGTGGTAGTCAGTCTTCTGGGATAAACCACAGTGGAAAAGCATGTGCGTATATGTGTACCTGAGTCATTTTGCTCCACAGCAGAAACTCACGCAGCACTGTAAGGGAGCTATGTGTGCGTGTGCTAAGCTGCTCAGTCGTGTCTGACTCTGTGCGACCTCATGTAGCCCATAGCCCGCCCGGCCCCTCCGTCCATGGGATTCTCCAGGCAAGGATACTGAAGTGGGTTGCCCTTTCCTTCTCCAGGGGATCTTCCTGACCCAGGGATCGAATCCACGTCTCCTGAGTTGCAGGCAGATTCTTTACTCTCTGAGCCTGGATTCCTAGGTATATATATAAACTATCCTTCAATTAAAAAAGAAAGAAAGGAAAGAAGAAAATGAGGGCACGGAGAGTGTGTGCTGGAGAATGTCCGACAGCCAGAAGGGACTGGAGAGAAGGAATTCCCGCCCTGACCCAAAGAGGACGCTGCGACCTAAGGCCGTAGCGTGGAGAAGAAAGCAAGGGGCCGCTTGCTCCCGCGGACCCTGATTTTAAGTATCCAGAGGACCCGCGCCTCCTCTGCCCCCAGCCTGGATCTCCCTGCTGCAGAGAAGGAGGCTGGAAGGCTCGGGAGGACAGCCCAGCTTCCAGACGGTTGCCAGCTCTGCCGCGTGAGGACAGGGGGACCAGAAAGGACTGTGGGCTGAACCTGGGTCTTCCCTGCCTCCTGCCTTGTTTCCTTTGTTTATTTTGGACTTAATGTCTAACGGTTTGAGTTAGTTATTCTCTTCAGTTCACAGTACGTTATCATCTTTGTCCTCTCAGTGACATTTGTTTATTTATTCTCTTTATCTCCAAACCCCATTCATTTCCCCTCATAGGCAACCATTCTCAACTGTTTAATCTGTATCTTTTTATTTTTATGTCTCTAGAAAAATGGTATTATTGTGTGGTATGTATGGATATATGGGTAGATAGCTAGATCTCTATTTGTGATATATATGAGATTTTTTTTTTGAAGAAATTAAAGACAAAAGAAATTCATTTTTTTAAAAAAAGTACACAGACACATGAAAAAATGGTCATCTTCATAACTCATTAGAGAAATAGAAATCAAAACCACAGTGAGGTACAACTGCATGTCCATTAGGATGATTATTGTTAAAAAAACAGAAAATAGCACCCGTCGGTAAGGACTTAGAGAAACTGGAAGCTGCCCGCATTGCTAGTAGGGACATGAACTGGGGCAGCTGCACCAGAGGACAGCTCCATGGTTCAGCGGAAAGTTAAACGTAGAATTCCCATGGAATCGAACAGCTTCACTCCTAGGGTTGAACCCAGAAGATTTGAAAGCTGGAGGATGCAGGGCTTGTACATATGAACGAAGGTTCATAGCAGCACACATGCAATAGCCAAAGGGCAGAAATAATCCAACAGATGAACATGGATTTTTTTTTTTTAAAGTGTGTTATGTGCCCATGTGTGTGCGTGCTCAGTCAGTGTCTGACTCTTTGCAGACCCATGGGCTGTGGCCCGCCAGGCTCCTCTGTCCCTGGGATTTTCTCGGCAAGAATACTGGAGTGGGTTGCCATTTCCTTCAGGGGTTCTTCCCAGCCCAGGGATCTAACTCCATGTCTCCTGCATTGGCAGGAGGGTTCTTTACCACTGTGCCACCTGGGAAGCCCATTGTATGCCCACAGTGAAATATTATTGGACCAAAAACAGGAAAGAAACTTTGATCCACACTACAACAGATGAACCTTGAAGAAATTATGTTTAGTGAAATAGTGTTAGTTGATCAGTCATGTCTGACCCTCTGTGACCCCATGGACTGTAGCCCACCAGGCTCCTCTGTTTATGGGGTTTTCCAGGCAAGAATACTGCAGTGGGTAGCCTTTCCTTCTCCAGGGGATCTTCCCAACCCAGGGATTGGACCTGCATCTCCTATGTCTTCTGCATTGCAGACAGTTTACCCACTGGGCCATCAGGGAAGTAAGCCAAATACAAAAGGATAAATAATGTCTGACTCTATCTATATGGTGGGGCTTCCCTGGTGGCTCAGATGGTAAAGAATCTGTCTGCCATGTAGGAGACCTGGGTTTGATTCCTGGGTCAGGAAGATCTCCTGGAGAAGGGAATGGCTACATCCTCCACTATTTTTGCTTGGAGAATCCCATGGACGGAGGAGCTTGGAGGGCTACAGTCCATGGGGTCGCAAAGAGTTGGATATGACTGAACAACTAACACTACTTACATGAGTTAATTAAAGTAGTCAAATCCACAGAGACAGAAAGTAAAACAGTGGTTACCAGCACCCGAGGGAGTAGGTTAGGAAGAGTGGTTATTTCTCAGGTACAGAGTTTCAGTTTGAGATGATGAAAAAGTTCTGGAGGTGGATGGTGGTGATAGTTGCACAACAATGTGAATGATCTTGATGCCACTGAACTGGACACTTAAAAATGGTTAAAACGGTACATTTTATCACACACACAAAAAGACGTGTAAAATCTTCCCCGCCACCAAAAACAAGATTACAATAAATCCCTCTGCTCGGTTCCCATGGTGGCACAGTGTGAGAAAGTCTCCGGGATATATTCCTAGAAGACAAATAGCTGGGGATATTTTCCATTTAGCCAAGTTCTGCCAGGTTGCTCTCCAGCCAGGCAACTCGCATCTCCACTCCCTCCCACCAGCAGAGCGCAAGTGCCTCTCTGTCCTCACTTTCCAGCCAATGCTTGGCATTACCAGCTTTCTAATTTTTGCAAGCCTAATACAAGAAGAGTGCTATTTTGATTGGCATTTATCTAATTGTGAATGGTTTCAGCCATCTCTCCTTAAAGTGATTAGAATTTGGTTTATTTAATTTTATCCTCTCTGTAATGGGTTAAACATGCCCCACATGAAAAGGCATATTGAGGTCCTAATCCCTAGTGCCTCAGGATGTGACCTTATTTGGAAATAGGGTTTTTGCAGATGCAGTCAAGTTAAAATGAGGCCATTTTAATGAGTTCGAATCTAGCTGGTGTCCTTTCTGGGAAGAGGAAATTTATACACGGAGACAGATGTGCACACAGACAGGCCCGTGGAGAGACATAGAGACTACGTGAGGATTGGGGCTGTACCACCTCCAACTGAGGATCATCTGGGTCTACCAGAAGCCTGCAGAGTCCAGAAAGCATCCTCCTTCTCTAGGCATCTGAGAGAGAGAGAGAGCCCATCCCTGCAAGAGGAGGGTGAAAAACCTGGCTTAAAACTCCACATTCAAAAAGCTAAGATCATGGCACCCGGTCCCATCACTTCATGGCAAATAGAAGGGGAAAAAGTAGAAACAGTGACAGACTTTATTTTGGGGGCTCCAAAATCACTGCAGATGGTGACTGCAGCCATGAGATTAAAAGACGCTTTCTCCTTGGAAGGAAAGTTAAGACAAACTTAAACATCATGTTAAAAAGCAGAGATATCACTTTTCCGACAAAGGTCCATATAGCCAAAGCTATGATTTTTTCCAGTAGTCATATATGGATGTAAGAGTTGGACCATAAAAAAGGCTGAGTGCCAAAGAATTGATGCTTTTGAACTGTGGTGTTGGAGAAGATTCTTGAGAGTCCCTTGGACAGCAAGGAGATCTAACCAGTCGATCCAAAAGGAAACCAACCCTGAATACTCAATGGAAGGACTGATGCTGAAGCCAAAGCTCCAAAACTTTGACCACAATGTGAAGAGCTGACTCACTGGAAAAGACCCTGATGCGGGGAAAGATTCAAAGCAGGAGGAGAAGGGGACAACAGAGGATGAGATGGTTGGATGGCATCACTGACTCAATGGACATGAGTTTGAGCAAACTCCAGGAGATGGTGAAGGATAAGGAAGCCTGGGATGCTACAGTCCATGGGGTCACAAAGAGTCAGACATGACTGAGTGACTGAACAATTTATTTTAAAGCGTTTTATTTTGTATTGGAGTATAGTCAATTACCAATGTAGTGATAGTTTCACGTGAACAGCAAAGGACTCAGCCATAGATATACATGTAACCATTCTCCCCCAAACCCCCCTCCCCTCCAGATTGCTACGTAACACTGAGCAGAGGTCCCTGTGCTACATACTGGGTTCTCATGGGTTACCCATTTTAATCATAGCAGTGTGTGAATGTCAATCCCAAACTCCCTAGCTATCCCTTCCTCCCAGACACCTTGATTTCAGACTTCTAGCTTCCTTCTCTTTGAGAGAATTACTTTCTGTTATTCTGAGCCACCAGTTTGCGGTATTCTGTTATGGCAGCTATAGGAAACTAACACTCTCTGAACTGTCTGTCTATATTATTGCCTGTTTTTCAGTGGGGATCCTGCATCTTCCTATAAAGTGCAGAAGTTCCTTGTCAGCTCCAGATTCACCTTCGTTTCTCCCCGTTCTTTCTCACTCCCGCTCGATCCCCTGGGGCCACTTTGAAGCAGAATTTCAGGTGGAAGGGAAGAGTGACTGAGACAGGTAGAGATGAGAAGGAAAGAGGGAGCAGGAGTATTTTTAGGCAGAAGAGCCCTTGTACTCCCCCTAAAGTGGGAAGGCAGGTTAGATTGGAGGATCCGCCTAAAGACATGGAGGAATTTCTGTTTCTCTAACTGCTTGAACCCTTTATCTCCAAAGCCTTTGGTGCCCACCTGTGGCTAAAGTCAGCAAGTGAATCTCAGGTAGGTCCCCAGGCCGTTTTTGGGCCAGGCTTCCAGGGGCCTGGGGCCACCAGCGCCCGCCTTCAGCAAAGCCAGCTGCTTGCGTTGCGCCCAGGCCCGTGAGAGCCGGTGGAGAAATCACGCACTGACATGCCAGCCTTCGGCAATGGCCCTCTGATTTGGTTTCTTTGAGCCCTGCAGAGCATCCAAGGAGGAAGCCCACGATACATTTAAAAGGTCTCTGCTTTAGAAAGGCACTTGGTAGTCGGGAGAGCCGGGTGACGGCGTGTGGAAAGGCTGAGCCACTGGAGGAAGGCGGCTTGCTCAGGCGCGGGCAGCGCCAGGCGGCAGAGCTGGGTCTGAGAGTGCTTCAGACCAGGATGCGGCTTGGAAATCGAGCCGGTTGCATCCATCCTTAATTTTTACTTCCTTCGACAGCGGCGTCTCTTGCTCTCTCACAGTACCTTTCCTGAGAGGCCTCTTTGGCTCCACCACGAGTCCCCAGACACGTCAATCTGGAATTTCAGCCGCAAGCTTGAGGATACTGTCTAGAAACGTCCTTCCCTCGGTGCGGGGACTAGACGCGGAGTCCTGCACCAGGAAGCCCAACATCGCCTCCCACACGCAAAGCCAGAAGGCTCCGTCTGTATGCCCTTTGTACAACAAGACTTTAAGACAACTTTTTGTAAAGTTTTCATTTGAAAACAATCAAATGACATGACTGAGAATCCTCACAGAGCTACTGTATGCCTGGAGACTCAATCTATCGTAAATGTTAGGTAAGCAAACCTCCTTTCAAAGGATGTCATTTAACAATTTGACAAATATGCATGGCCTGTTAATTCAAGGCATGCCATAGTTATATGTTTTCAGATGAAACTTTTACACCTGAACCAAACTGAACCGTCCCTATATATGTGAAATCTAAGGTTCTGTACTTGATTTTACCTTCTTGAGGTGGGGAGGGTACCTTCACAAACAAGACATGAAATTCAGAAGCCATAAAGGAAAATGTGCATATATAATGATAATTTTTTAAAAGGCATCTGCCTGGCAATGACAAAAATGAGGCAAAAATCAAATTAAAAGAAATAAAAGATAGACTGGGCTTGTATAATGTATAATGTATAATGTTATAATATCTAATGATATTAGATCAGTGGCCATTCTACTTAAAGACTTTGCACAAACTTAAGAAAATACCAAAAAACACAGGGAAAAAAGATGAGGAGGTAGGTACAGGGAATTCAAAGAGTAAATACAAATGGTAAAAGAATACGTGAGAAGACATTCTATCTACTAAAGAAAGAAAACTATAACACCTTTTTTTTTCATGCTTTTAAACAAAAGCTTAAGTGGGGGCGGGGCACTAGAATTTTTACATACTGGTAGTAGAGAGGTACACTGATGCAGAATTTTTTTGGAAGGCATTTTTGCATATGTCCTCTTAGTATATGCATACCCAGTAACCCAATAAATCCAATCTAGAAACTTATTCTACAGTAATGCTTGCACATGTATACCATTATGTATACAAGAAGAACAATCAATTAAATTATGGCGCATCTATTTAACAACATCATATACCCGTTATAAAGAATGGAGAGTTGTTATGAATACTAACCTGAAAAACACCTGTGATATATTGTTAAGGGAGAGAATCAAGTTGTAGAATAAGATATACATATGTAATAATTCTATTTATGTAAAAATTATGAAGATAGACAAATAGGTGGTAGTTCAGTAAAATAGAATCATACACACCAACAGATTAAGCGGTGAGATTATCGGCTCTCCTGTACTATTCTATGGTATGCGTGTGTTTGTTCAGTTGCTTAGTCGTGTCCGACTCTTTGCGACCCCATGAACTGTAGCCCGCCAGGCTCCTCTGTCCATGGGCTTTTCCAGGCAAGAATACTGGAATGGGTTGCCATTTCCTCCCCTGGGGGATATTTCAGACCCAGGGATCAAACCTGCATCTCCTTCATCGGCAGGCAGATTCTTCACCATCGCACCACCTGAGAAGCCCCACTTTATGGTACAGAACTTTGCATAAAATAAGTTGTCTTTTGATCATCACATTAAGTCACAGATCATGGAGAAAGTTCTTCAAAGTCATGATCTGGGACCTTCCCCTCTGTATTCCCCAGATCTAGCTCAGTGGCAGACATCACAGGAAGTTCAGTGGCCAGTTGTTGATTTTATAGGGCTTCACCTTTTCCCACCACATGCAGTTGCAGAGGTTAACGTGGCTTTATCCTGATTCAAGGTCAACTGGAGTCTACTCTCAAAGCCAACTGCAAGAGAGTTTGATGAAAGCAAAAACGTAAGGACACAGGAACTGCCACCCAAGCCTGGTCTGGCTTGTCTTCACTGGTGCTGCAGCCAGGGGCCACCAGCCCATCCCAGTCTGAAGGCCTTTAAATCGGTTGACAAGGAAAAGCTCAGTTTATAAGGAAAGACGCAGTGGGATGGAGGGCTATCTGGCAAGGCGAATAGAGGATGAATAGAAGGCAATAGAGGAGTCAGAGAAGCAAGAGAGAGGAAACAAGGGAAGCAGGCAGAGGGGGTCATGTGACACCACGAGAAATTCACAGACAGCGATCAAGATAAAAAGGCGCAAGATTATATATTTATATATAGAACAACTCTCAGAAAGGTCGGATGACCTGAGTTTGTCTTTTAACTGCTCCTAACTTTAGTCTTCAAGCCCTCTTTGAAGATGACACAAATAGAAGAATCTTTCCTAAGTGAGAGTCAAACATTAATAAAATAAACTCCTTGAAATAAATCTCCAAACTGGACTTGCAAGCTTTGGCTCCCAAGAATGCACCAGTCCCTGAGCTGGCCCTTCACACAGGCGTCGGGCATCCCAGTGACTTGTCTTTTTCTTTGGTCTAGTGTCATATTATCAAAAGCTAATATTTATCAAGGTCTTACTAAATGCTGTGATTCTAAGCTCTACATGTTTATTGACTCTTTTCCTCTTCCCAACAGCCCTTCAAAGTACAAATAAAGTAGAAACCCCACTTCGAAGTTGAAGTATCTGTGTGGCTAAGTCATTTGTCCAAGGTCACTAGGTTAGTAAAATGGGATCCTTACATTTTAATGTGGATCTGAATCGCCTGGGCATCTTATTAAAATGAGTCAGAAGGTCGGGATGAGGCCTGAACTTCTACATTTCTAATAAGCTCCAAGGAATGCCATTGCTGCTGTTCCCACAGACCACATTTTGAGCAGCAGGACTCTAGAACTCAGGTCACGCTGGTTACACTTTCAGAGCTGAGCTATGATACCAGCTGTGGGCTCCAAGGATGTAGGTTAACCTCTCTGTTTAAAAGAAGAGGTGGCCGAGGATAGTCTCTGGATGCTGTAAAACTCTACAGCTTAAAACTATTGCAAAATCCTCGTAGAAAAAAAAGTTACCACTGCCTTCCTAGGCCACCCTCAGGGCCCAGGTCCCATGTAGAGAAAGAACGAGACATACAACGGACAAGCCCTTCCATAGGAAATGACGTCAAAACACATCACCCCAAAATACGCGCCTTTGGCATTTGGATTATTTTGAGCTAAAGGCAGCTGAGACCAGCAGATGCAGGAAAAGCTCTTTACCTTCCGCAGCTGCCTAAAATAAGGTATAAATTTCCCCTTTTGAAAAGGAAGTTCACATTTATCATGTAAATTTCCATTTGGAAAGATGTCTGTACCAGGAAGAGAGCTACTCAGGAAACAACTCTTATGTGCATAACAAGAAGATCCTTTTTCACCCCAAATTTCCTCTCCTGCTAAGTTGCTCCCCAGCCCAGAAGCCCCAAACGCCTTCTCCTTTTTTTGGCCTAACATGGTATATAAGCCCCAATCATCCGACCGCCTCCTTGAGCCCCATTTTCTCTATGAAGCTTCATGCAAGGTACAGAAATAAAATTGTTTTTCTCTAATCTTTTTTCAGTTTGATTCCCAGGCCCTAGACATGGAAGCTAGGAGGGTGGAGTAAAAAGGCTTTTTCCTCACTTTTCATTAAGCTGAGAGATCATGGGTACCTAGGAGCCCACCTAGCGAAAGCAGATGGGGAAGAGAGGCAGGTGGAAGAGACAGCACAAGAGAAGACAGAGGGCTCGGGTTCGATCCCTGGTCAGGGGACTAATATCCCACGTGAAGCATGGCACTCACATGTGTCTCAAAGACCGAGCTTTTTAACGTGACCAGTGAGCCAAAGTGATGCAAAGCCTCTGAGGAGTTTTAAGCAGAAAGTGGATAAGTGGATTGGGATTTTAGTTTAAGGAGCTCTGGTGTGTAGAGCACCCTGTGAGGAGGAATGTGTGTGCGTATATGAGCTATCGTGTCTGACTCTTTGCGACCCTGTAGACCGTAGCCCACCAGGCTCCTCCGTCCATGGGATTCTCCAGGCGAGAATACTGGAGTGGGTTGCCATTTCCTTCTCCAGGAGATCCTCCCACCCCAGGGACTGAACCTACGCCTCCTGCCCTGAAGGAGATTATTTACCATCTGAGCCCCCAGGGAGGCCCCCGGAGGGGTGGGTGGACCCAAGGTTGGAGACAAGTGTCAACTAGGAGGCAGTTCCAGTTACCGCCGCGCACAATGACCACGAGGGTCTCGGGGGAAGAGCCACACTCGAGAGACATTTGGAAAGAGGACAGAGGGAAGAAAATGAAGGATAAGAAGCAGGCGGGTGAGAAGAAGCTGGTGTTAGAAGACAAGTTAAAAAAAGAAGGTAAAATCATGACTCGTAAGGACATAAAATGAACACAAGCTGAAGATTTCATTTCACTCGTCATCAAGGAACCAGATGTGGTGACTGGTTCCGGGGAGAAGCTGAAAAGCAGACACTTATAGACGAGGGACGCCGGGGTGAAGGTGCAGATGGAGGCAGAGGAGAGGGTCCTCACGTCCAGGACACCGGACAGGCTGGGCTCAGCCGGGACTCCACCATGCTGCGCTCTGGGCTGCGCGCCGTTCGCGGCGTTCCGCAGCCATCCCCGCCGCGGCACAGCACTCCGAAGGCTGTCCCCTTGGCGAGGCAAAGCTTTTCACAGAAGCACAACTGGTCCTTGAAGCAGGCTGACTCTGCCATGTCTGACGTGAGCACCCAGGGGGACGTTTACGCCCCTCGCTGCGCAGGGAATATGGGCGGCAGGAGGGGTCGAGGGCGGGGCCGGGTGAGGAGAGAGGTGGCATCTCTTTCTTCTTTCTTTTGGCGCCGCACAGATGAACCCATGCGCCCTGCAGTGGAGCTGTGGAGTCTCAACCACCGGACCACCGGGGAGGTCCCCAGTCACATTTCAACAGCTGCCGCTTCCCCCTGGTAGAGATGAGGCTGGGCAAGTCCCTGATGGCATTAGGGGGACCTCCCGTCTCGTGACAGGGCACACTGTTCAGAGGAAGAGTGTGTTAGTCGCTCAGGCATGTTCGACTCTTTGTGACCCCATGGACCGTAGCCTGCCGGGCTCCTCTGTCCATGGAATTGTCTCGGCGGGAATACCGGGGCAGCCATTCCCTTCTCCAGGGGATCTTCTCAACCTTGTCTCCTGCACAGCAGGCAGATTCTTTTACCATCTGAGCCACCAGGGAAGTCGTGTTCAAAGGAAGAGAGGGATTTTGGCTAGAAAAGCTAAATCTCTAAGGCCAGTGGCCTTGTTTTGGTTTCAAGGATAAAGTACCTCTAAGGCTCAGGGGCTCCAGTCTGGGGGGAGGCGTTTGACATTGCTTGAACGCCATTTCACCAAAGGTTCCGTATATCCTGAGACGCTGTATTCCCAATAGATCTTGCCTGGAAGGAACTTCCAGTGTGGCTGTTTTAATTTGGGATACAGTTTTCATTACAAAAACAGCTCACCCATGTGAGCACTTCCCCATCGCAACACTTTTTCTTAAGACTCCCTAAAACTGCTTTCCAAACCCACAAGTGGAAAATGGGCAAAGGATTGTCTTCAATTTGTCAATTTATAGGAAAGGACACATAAAAATTATTTTTAAAAATTGAGTTGGATACAGAGTGAAGTAAGCCAGAAAGAAAAACACCAATACAGTATACTAATGCATATATATGGAATTTGAAAGATGGTAACGGTAACCCTATATGCGAGACAGAATAAGAGACACAGATGCATAGAACAGTCTTGTGGACTCTGAGGAAGAAGGTGAAGGTGGGACGTTCTGGGACAATAGCATTGAAACATGTATATTGTCACATGTGAAGCGGAACACCATTCCATGTTCTATGCATGAGACAAATGCTCAGGGCTGGGGCACTGGGATGACCCAGAGGGATGGGATGGGGAGGGAGGTGGGAGGAGGGTTCAGGATGGGGAACACATGTAAACCCATGGGTGATTCATGTCAATGTATGGCAAAAACTACTACAATATTGTAAAGTAATTAGCCCCCAACTAAAATAAGTAAATTTATTTAAAAAAAAAATTGAGTTGGTTTTATGGCTTCTGTGTATAACGTTTTCAATACACAGAGGCCATAAAACCAAGTTCAGCCGAGGCTCGGGCCTGCCGAGGACATTTCTCATCGTTTTGGTTAGTGGATACAGGGGGTAGTTTTAATAGCGTGCATTGGATTTCTCGGTTTTTACTAAGCAAAGCAACACGGGTACTAGTACTAATGAAAAACAACTAGAAAATAGGAAGATGAGATAAGAGTAGAAGTTGTACAGATTCTAGAAGGCATCCTGCTGTTTCCCAACCTCTGAAATTCTCTCTTTCTCCCAGCAAAGTGGCCCATGACACTTACCTCCAGGTCGGGCTCCTTAAATAGCCCTTAAATAGAAGTATTTGGGTCCTTTTAAGTGGCCTTGACAGGTTCTGTGCTGCAGCCACAGAGACCCGAAATTTGGAGGGACGGGAATTCCAGGTCTGCAGAACAGACCAGCCATGCCAGGCCCGTCCCCTGAGCCTCAGCCCGGAGGGGAGGGTCTGCGCCCTGCCCGCCGTCCCTGTGGGCAGCCCGCCTGGCTGCACTTTGAGGACCGCTCCGCCGCGCTCCCGCCTGCCCTCCCTGCCTGCTGTTGGATGTCCAGATCGCTGGGGTCAGGCCACCCACTCACTCGATGCCCAGCGCTCAGGACTGGGGAGCGCACTGTCCTTCAGATGCGCTGCCCTCCCTGGACCCTGCACAAACCTCAGCCCGCGTCCAGCCGAGGCGCTCCCTCCAAACGGCCAGGCCAGCCTGCTTCCCTGCCCACATCCACCGGGCCACGGCCGCCTTCACACGGAAAATCCAGTTACTGCTGGGTTGCAGTGCTTTCTAAATTTACATCAGAACTCAAATCTGTCCTTCTTTAAAATAGTTTCACGTGCTATGGGAGGATCACCAGACACTGAGGGCCTCTGATTCCCTGCTGACAGATTGAAGTTTTCATCTCCAGATACCATCCTACACTGCCTGTCACCCTCTCCTGCTTCCATCTGAAATCCCTGCTCTTGTCCGCAGCAACAAAACCGTTAGTGAGATATACCACAGTCTGGGTTGTATAGAAGATGTGTGGTTTAGTTTGTTACATATAATTTTAGATATATTCACCCTTCTTCTCCCCAACATTAACAATCACTATCTCCCTTGCACAGATGTGTGTGTATGTGAGTATGTGTGTGGGTGCTAGTCCCTCAGTCATGTCCAACTCTGCCACCTCACGGCTGCAGCCCTCCAAGCTCCTCTGTCCATGGGATTTCCCGGGCAAGAATAATGCAGAGGGTTGCCATTTTCTACTCCAGGGGATCTTCCTGACCCAGGGATCAAACCCGCATCTCCTGTGGCTTTTGCATCAGCAGGCGGACTCTTTACTGCTTGAGCCACCTGGGAAGCCCATCATTCATCCCAGGAAGCATGTCCTGAGGGTTCACAATGTGCCAGGATTGTGCTAAGGACTGTGTGTGTACCCTCGTTCAACCTTCCTAACGGTTCTCTGATTAGCCCTAAGTATTGCATGAAAAATCTGAAGCTCAGAGAGATAAAGTAATTTGCCTAGATTCACAATTAGAGTGGGGCAGAGCAAGATTTGAACCCAAGTTTGCACGATCCTGGATGTTGTAAATCTCAGCGTTATCTAGGCATCCCAGTCCCCGGCATGGTGCTGGGTGCATAGAGGGCCTTCAATACACATTTTTTCATTTTTAAAAAAAATTTAAAATTTTTTATTGGAGTATAGTTGCTTTATAATGTGTTATTTTCTACTGTACAGCAAAGTGAAACAGCTATATATATACAGAAACCAACACGTTGTAAAGCAATTATCCTCCAATTAAAAAATGAAATCAAATAAAATGAAAAAGGAGAGGATGTATGTACTCAACACAGGTTCGTTGAGTAAATGAGCGCTTAACCTCTCTTTACTTAGATTAAGATAGATTAATGAAGATAATCAATTATCATAGATTAAGTACCTACTTTGTACCAGCCACTGTGCTTTGAAATGAAGAAGCAATTACCGGTTTATCTAAGATAATATCCATAATTAGAAATGAGAGAGACTTCCCTGGTGGTCCAGTGGTTGAGACTCCGTGCTTCCAATGCAGGGAGCTTGAGTCTGTTCCTGGCCGGGAAACGAAGATCCCACATTCTGAGCGGTGCGGCCAAAAGATACAAAACAAACCAAACCAAACTGTGCTTTTGAAAACAATCCGTAACATGCAGAACCGAGTCTAGAACAGACTGGTTGTTTTTTTTTAAAGCTGCATCACCGACTCTCACTTTTGACTTTTGTCATTATTTTCTTTGACTCTTACTTTATCAGCCGCGATCACTCGATTATCCGTTTCAGCTTGGAGAGGAAATGATTAAGACAAAGTGAGGAAGAAAAGGATTTCTTTTTTTGATATAACTGAGGAAGACTACAAAGCAAAAAAAAGACAAATCAAAGAGGATGTATAGTAGCACACAGGATGTCAGATCTGGAAGAGGTTAAGTTCAACTGGGGTGCCAAGGAGGAAGTCGCTGTTTCCTCTTTAGGTGGTTTAAAATGTCCCTCCACTTGGCAAAGCACACGGTGATCACAGACCACGAAGGAGAATGGCCGCCACGGAAAACCTCAGCCCAGAGGACTCAGGTTACCAGGAGCCTCCCTCAGCCCCCACCCCGAGGCAACAGCCAAGAGCTAGGGTTTTATAAAAAAAACAAAGAACAAAGTTATGCCATTTTGCAGCAACATGGATGCAACTACAGGCTATCACACTAACTGAGGTAAGTGAGGAAGACAAATACCATATGCTATCACCTATCTGTGGAATCTAAAATATGACACAAATGAACCTACCTATGAAACAGAAACAAAAGCAGGGATTTCGAGGCTAGACGGTGGCTGACGGGGGCGGGGAGCTGGGGTTTGGGGTTAGAGACGCAAGCTGGTGTATGCAGAATGGATAGACCACAAGGGTCTCCTGTGCAGCACAGGGAGCATAGTCAATACCCGTAATCAATCCAGAAGGAAAATAATATGAAAAAGAATGTATACATACGTGTGAGTCACTTTGCTATACAGCAGTAATCAACACTACATTGTAATTCAACTAGATTTCAAAAAGAAAGAAACAAACAAAAAGACTTGGGGCTTTGAAACCAGCTGCATCTGGGCTCAGACTCTGTCCCCGCTACTAAGCAACCTCATGACTTTGCATGAAAGACAGTCGAGTCCCTATAAACAGAGTTTCTTGGCATTTGCTATGTAGTACCTATTACATTTGTTGTTAATGGTGATTACTTACTAATAAAATAATCACAGTGAAATCTTAAAGAGTTTTGAAGAGAAAGAAAGCCTCCTGTGAAAGTCAGCTGACAAACACCCATTATTCAAAGGGCACTTGACATTCTTTGCCCAAGCAAAGAGAAAAGGATCATTCCTACGAGGCAAAAAAAACAGGAAATGAATATTCCTCCCCAGATGTCCTGGGGCAAGACAATATGGTGCCACCAACCAAACAGACAAAAATATCTCCAGACCTGGAGGAGAAACAACTTCCAAGCCAGAAGGCTCTGCTTGTTGATACTAATGAAGAGTTCAAGCCAATTCTTTCATGAAGAGGAACTGCTATTTATAACCAAACTCGTTTTATATTTCTAAGAGGTCATGAGTATAACATAAAACCTGTAACTAATCGCTGTTACGGAGTGTGGCTCCAGCCGCTTCCAGGTTATTTTATTGTTTTTATACGATCTTGAATTAAAGGAAAAAATAGTCTTCAGGTAATTATTCTGCCAAAGAAACCTCCTGTGGAGTTGACCGGCCTCTCCCAGTCCAGGTCCCAGAGGGAAAGAACTCGCTCAGCTCAATTCTGCCTGGGAGTGAGGCGAGTCACACAGCCAGAGGAGAAAGGTCACCTAAAGCGAAATTAACTAAGCAGGCCGCGCGTAAATCAGAGGAAGAAAGAGTCATTTTTATACTTCCCTCCTTGAGATTCCCATCCAGTCCATCAACAGGTCCTGTCAATTCTCCCATCAAGACAGAACTTGAATCCCTCCTTCCCCCCCAACCCCCGCTCCCCATCACTCATGCTGGACGGATCCTTTTCAGCCTGACCACATCTCACTGCACTGCAAGGCTTTAGCTATTCAGTTACGGAGACTCCAGAGTCCTTGCATGGCCGCGGGACCCCTACTTCCTCTTATCAGTCACCCTGGACTTTCTCAGGTTCTCATATGACACAGAGGGAGTCAGCAAATACACGCTGGATATTTGAACAAACTAACGTGCGCGGTTGGCTTGACAAGGAGAAAAGAAGAGGCAGGGATGAACAGTTGAGCCTTAACCACCAAGAAAATGATTTTCCTGGGCGAGGAGACAATGTTTTAACAGGTGTTAAAGGAAGTCAACAGGTGCAGGAAAGTGCAAAACTAGGTGTTTTTATTTAAAACAGCAATTCTGCAGACTAACTGTATTCTACTGCATACTACTCACAGGGCTTCCCAGGTGGCGCTAGTGGTAAAGGACCCGCCTGCCAATGCAGGAGACATAAGAGATCTGGGTTTGAATCCTGGGTCAGGAAGATCTCCTGGAGGGGGACATGACATCTCACTCCAGTATTCTTGCCTGCAGAATCCCATGGACAGAGGAGCCTGGTGGGCTACATCCACGGGGTCATAAAGAGTTGGACACCACTGAAGTGACTTGGCACACATACTACTCTGAATGGAGAGTTAAAGGAGGAATGTTGGGACCTCAGTGGTGACCCAGCGGTTAAAATTCCACTTTTCCGATGCAGGGGAAGCAGGTTCGATCCCTGGTTGGGGAACTAAGACCCAGCACGCTCCCGGGTGTGGCCAACAAAAGAAGAAGAAGAAAGGGAAAAAAAAATGTTTTAAAAAAAGTGGAGGAATTCACAATTCACAGGTAAAAATCCTTTTTGTGCAGATTCTTCCTATTTGTAAACTCAAAAGAGCAGGTGATTTGATGACAGGGACAAGGAAATGGCTACTGGCACGCAGCTGCCTGGTGTTGATTTGTGTGTTTTCTGGGCTTTCTCAGGAACAATAGGCTATTTTCGCTTGAGCTTGTGAGTGCTGGCCTAGCACCTTAGATCTCACTTTTGTTATCCGTCGACTTTGTTGCTCGTTTGCTTTTTCACAGGCTTGGACCGCAGCAGTGGTAACATCAGGCAATGTTTAGGAGGCAGGTCTCCACTAATGTGATAACAAAGACCCTCTTCCAAGAAGAACCTTAGAAAAGGGAGATTCCTTTCCAACATCCTGGCCCAGCTGTTCTATATTCCAGAAGCTATTAATTTTCTCTGCTTCCACCACAGGAAAATGTTTGGTCTCAGGGGAAGCAAGCCAATTAAGCAGTTGCTTAAGGGGGAAAGCAAAATGAGGTAGGAAATCTGAATGGGGCCATTAACTGTTCTCCCTGAAATCTAATGAGGACGGCATTCAGATGGCAAATCAGCAGACAGATTGCGTCAGTGTCCGTCATGGAATGCACTGACTGCAGTTGAATGTCGTTCAGCTGTCCCAGACGAGGGAGGAGGCAGGCCTTTGATGATGCTTTGGCGGGCAGAAGGTAGAAGGTGTCTTCAGCCGCAGAGGGCGTGGTAGGCAGACTCTGAGCACCTGGGCTGTTGGATCCAATAATCCAAACCCACCCTCCGCCGTCTCCTTCATGGAATGGGGTGTCACAAGGCAGGAATCTTTGGCCCGCTTTTTCACTGGAACACTCTTTACCTGTTGTACTTCCCGTTACCTTTACTGATTCCCTCAGAGTCCAGCCTTGCCCAGGCTCTGCAGGGGTCAGGATCAAAGTGGGAAGATATGTTCAGAATTCGATGCAGTAAAAAGCAGTGTGAGTTTCTAAAATGTTCCAATGAAATGGAAAAGAAATTAAAAATTTAAGCCTCTTAAAATGTAAATGGCGCCAGGGCGCTGTGAGATTTGGACTCTCGCCCGTTAAAAAATGGGGAAAAAAAAAAAGGAAAGAAGAAAGCCAGAAAGCTGAGGGCTTATGAGATGAAGTGCAAAGCATAGCAGGAGCTGTGTAGCTCAGCCATGACCCTGGGCCTCCCTGTTCTCACCGGGTTTTACGTCACCTGCCCGATCTTTTCCCACAAGGTTGCTCTGAGCACATGCCGATGACCCTAAACGTCTGCTGAAAGGTGAGAAGGACTTCTGTGTACACCTGATATCATTCGTTTAATCAATCAGCTCTCTATCGAAAACGGAAGGCAAGGAAAGAGTCATTTTTGTCGGAGGACAGTGTTGCAGGGTGCTTCCACTTGCCTGCTCACAAAAGGTACCCGTTAACATCTTTCTGACGAGTGACAAGGAAAACTCCTATGCTGGGTGGCTTTCCACGGAGGGTGACATGTCTCACCAGCCTGGACTCAGCTTTCTCGAAATAACCGATCTCGGAGACGCCTCTGGTGACATGCTCTCATCTTAACGGAGTGGGCGCCCTGCCCCATCAGGGCGCCCCCCGAAATCTTTAAAGGCAGAACTCAGGTGTCCTCACTTTCACGTAGCCCAGTCAGAAAGAAATGCTTCCTCTATCCCAGCCCCACACCCTGGGTTCGAGCATCTCCTTAGCACGTCATTTGTCTGGCCTTGTGCCTCCGGTCCTGCTAGGCTGGGTGCCCCAGGCCACCACCGGGAAGTCTTCTCTGACTTGGTTCCCCTCTAGTGGACCAGCCCAGAGCCCACCACGTGGTAGGACCTGAATCACATTTCCCTATGACCGAACATTAATTGTCTCTTTCTCTCTCTGTTATTTTTTTTTTACATACCTCTTTTCAGTTCTAGTCATAACAGCTAAAGACAATATTTTGCAACTGTACAACCGGAAAACTGGAAATTTGCCACGGAGGTGGGCAGACATTTCCACAAGGTTATTTTTCTTTCTCAACATACAGAAAGTATTTCCTGACAAATACTATTCTCCTATGTGATGAAAGAATCAGACGTGGAACAGGACTGTGTGGGGGACACACATTTGTTATTGTGACTTTACACAAATAAAAAACTTATTCAGCCTCTCTAAGCCAAGTGGCTTTCAACTGCTCATGTATTGAACGCTTCTACAACCAGAAATATTGTCATTGTGTTGTTTAGCTTTTCCACATTCATTCAAGAATTATGTAATTTCCAAAATCCTCACTGACTTCAGAGTAAAAAAAAATGGTTGATGAAAATCTTAGGTAAAAATGAAATTGTAGACTATGTGTAGTATAATTTGTTTATTGTTGTTTAGGAATAGCAAAGTTTTGGAAATACAGATTCTCAGACAGATAGGTATCAATTAGGTGGAAAGACAATAAGATTATGTGTACATTTTACTTTCTGATTATTTGCGTGTTTTTGCCGCTTAATAAAATGAAAAACTAAATCAATCAAGGGCTTAATATGTGCTACACACCGGCCTAAGTGTCTGCATGTGTTGATTCTGTGTTAGGTTCATTATTATCCCCATTTTATAAATAAGGGACACAGGGGGGGAACTTGCCCAAAGTCACACAGTCGCAAATGCAGGGCTATACCCGGCCCTGTACTCCAATTCCCAATCCAAGCTCTTTCATTCATTCATTTATTTACTCAGTATTTTGACTGTGCTGGGTCTGCACTGCTGCCCGAGGGCTGTCTCTAGCTGCTGCGGGCGGGGGCTGCTCTCCCGTCCTGGGGCACAGGCTTCTCACTGTGCTGGCTTCCGTGTTGCAGAGCACGGGCTTCAGTAGTCAAGGTACACGGGCTGACTGGCTCTGCAGCGTGTGGAATCCGTCGGGACCAGGGATGGAACCCTCTTCCCCTGCACCGGCAGGCAGATTTTTAGCCACTGGACCACCCACGAGTCCCCAGATCCAAACTCTTAACCACTGTGCTAGACTGCTTCTGTACTGATCGTTAACGGCTATGAAGAATTACTGAGTTGCAACAATTTAAATATTTTGGCTGAGCCATATGACTTGGATTGAGTCATTTAACTTCTCAGGATAATGTAAGAGAATTGAGCCTTGCTTAAAGAGCTCTGGACTTCAGCCTTGGCTTCTAGGAGGTAACCCCTAATAGCAGTGTTTTTGTTTAAAGTGATGACTGGCCATCCCAGGAAGACCACTGATGTCATTGAGGGTGGGGGCTCTGGGTCATGCCTGGAGGGCTCTGGAGACAGGAAACTGAGGTCCACCACATGGGCTGTCAATCAATCACACCTGTGTAATGGCTCCCCCAAGCCCTCCGAACCCCAAGACCTGGATGAGCTGCCCTGGTTGGGGAGGGGTACTCTACGTGTATCATCCCCCATCAGTACCAGGAGACTGAAGTGTCCTGACTCTGTGGGAAAAGAACAGCGGACACTGTGCATTTGTAACCCCCCTGGGCTCTGCCCCAGATGTCTCTTCCTTTGAATGTTATATCCTATCTGTATCCTTTCTCCACAGTAAGCTATAACCATGAGGATAATAGCTTTCAGTGAGTTTTGCAAGTCTTTGTAGCAGATGATCAAATCTGAGGGTGACTGGGAACCCCTGGAATTTGCAGGTGGAGTCAGAAGCACAGGGTGGTCTTGGATGGTGACTGCCTCCTGTGATCTAAATCCTCAGAGGTCTTCGGTTTCCTCCTCAGAAAAATGATGATATTGAAAGAAATGATCTTTTAAGTCTCCCGTAGGGCCCAATAGTGTTCTTCTGTCAAGGGCGTTTGCAGTTGAGCAAGGCTTCTCTGGAGGCTGCAAGACTTCACCCGAAGGAGCCCACAGTGAGAGGATGAGGAGACAGGTGAGCTTGGGGGACTGACGTGTCTCCGCATGATCACACACGAATGTCGCTGACAGGTAAAGGGAGCTCACGGCGAGGATGGCAGCAGAGACGGAGGCTTGAGGGCAGGTCCTCTTAGTTCTGAGTCAGCGTCTCTATCTAAAGAAATTAGCCAGTGGGTGCTGCTCTACTGCAGGCTGTCTGGCTCAATGGAGCCCATGCACCCAGAATCTATATCTGCTCCAGCTACAGAAGTCAGAGACTCTGTGCTAGCTGGCTTCCAAAATTCTGAGAGCTAAAGCTTCAAGTCTGTGGCATTACTTGAAGGCCTCATGGCGTCCTTTGATTTTTCCTGCATTCAGTTGTTTCCAACCTTTGGGGGACCTCCAGGAAGGGGTCTCTCTCAGCTTAAATGCTTCACTCAACTTTTCCTAAAATCTTCGGAATGCTTTCAGGCACAAGAGGAAATGGTCTCAGCAGAGCTGGAAAGCCTTTTGTTCCCCAGTTTTGCCATTTTGTTCCCTAGTTTGCCAGAACTCCAGAACTGAAAGCTCATAAGCTAGAGTAGTTTGAGACACGAAGTTTCAGTAATTTGTTGCAGCAGCGAGCAGAAACTATCACACAGAGCTATTACCAGCAGGTTGTCAAGCAGGGATTTGAACTTGAGTGGTCTGCCGTCCAAGATCAGCCCTTCCCTCAGCGTCCCCACCCCAAGTCACCAGCCCCATCGGATCTGGAACCCCTACTGCTGATCATTTTCAACATCTAGCGGTCACAGATCCACTTCTCTGCAGGTTACAGGGAGATCTAGACATGAGTCCTGCAGCCAACACGGAGGCTAAGAGCTCGGCAGTGTAAGACTGGCCAGTGCTCAGGCTTCCTGAACCTCAGGTTCCTAACCTGTACTTTGACCACCTGATGCGAAGAGCCGACCCCTTGGAAAAGACCCTGATGCTGGGAAAGATTGAAGGTGGGAAGAGAAGGGGATGACAGAGGGTGAGATGGTTAGATGGCATCACCGACTCAATGGACATGAGTTTGGGTAAGCTCCAAGAGTTGGTGATGGACAGGGAGGCCTTGCGTGTTGCAGTCCATGGGGTTGCAAAGAGTTGGATATGACCAAGTGGCTGGACAACAACAGAGAGTGGGGACCGTGGTGGTACAGACTTTCCAGGGATTTTAAAAGGATTCAATGAAATAGTCCAAGTAAATCACTGAATGCAATGCTTGGCACAGAAAACCACACTAAAAATATATTATTCTCTTAAAACTTTATTGAGTGTTTAATATCACCTTCTAGCCTTTTGCTAAGGAGTTTTAACTTCAGAATTTCAGCTTTGCAATGGACCATCACAAGGTTTCTTAAATAGAAAAAAATCATCTCCTCATTTTTATATAATACTTACAATTTAGTATCTCGCTATTAGCTGTTATTTTAGAATAAATGATCTAGTGAGTTGAATAGTGTCCCTCCAAAATTCAAGTCCACCCAAAACCGCAAATAGCAACCTCATTCAGAAACAGAGCTTTTGTTCATAGAGAACAGACTTATGGACACAGCAGGGGTGGGAGAGGGTGATGAGAACTGAGAGAATAGCTTTGAAATATATACATCAGCTTATGTTAAATATTATAGACGTTAACGGGAAGCTGCTGGGTAACCCAGGGAGCTCACCCTGGTGCTCTGTGACAGCCTAGAGGGATGGGCGGGGGTGGGAGATGGGAAGAGGGGACGTGTGTGCAGCTGCCGTGATTCGTGTTTGATGCGGGGTAGAAGCCAACACAACGGTGCAAAGCAATTGTCCTGCAATTAAAAATAAATTTGTAAGAAAAGAAGCAGGGTCTTTGCAGATGTAATCAAGGTAGGAATTGACGTAAACTCATCCTGCATTTGAGTGAGGCCTACATTCAGTGATGGCGTGGTGATAAGAGACAGAAGAGTCCACAGAGGCGGCCAGGAAGCAGGGACTAGAGCGATGCAGCCACAAGCCAGCAGATCCAAGGGCTTCGGGCGACCACCAGAACGGCGGGAAGGATTCTCCTCTAGAACCTCCAGATGCTTTGATTTCAGACTTCTGGCTTCCTGAACTGTGACACTAGATCTCCTGCCGTTTTAAGCCACCAGGTTTGTGGTCACTTGCTAGGGCGCCCTAGGAATCTCATAACTGTGGTAATGTGGGGACCCTTCCAGTCACCCCACTGGTGGGAGGGGCCCCTTCATCTACTGCTCCAGGCTCTCTCCCTCTTTCCCCAAAAGGAAGAAATAGTTCACGCAAGAGAACGGTTCTTATCCGTCTCCACTTTGCAGCATGTGGACTGCGGCCGGTGCGAAAGGGAAGCAGAATCGAGTCACCAAGGATCAGAGCGCTCCACTGGGCATAAGAGTGGCGGAAGGGGACTTCGCTGGTGGCCCCGTGGTTAAGAACCCACCTTCCCATGCAGGAAACGAGAATTCAGGCTCTGGTCGGGGAACTAAGACCCCATACGCCTCGGACCAGCTAAGCCCGCGTGCCCCAGCCACTGAGCCTGCGTGCCCCAGCCAAGGATCCCACGTGACACAGTGAAGGATGCATGCCCCAGCTACTGAGCCCGTGTGCCCCAGCCAAGGATCTCACATGCCCCAGCCACTGAGCCCACATGCCCCAGCCACTGAGCCTGCGTGCCCCAGCCAAGGATCCCACGTGCCCCAGCCACTGAGCCCGCGTGCCCCAGCCAAGGATCCCGTGTGACACAGCGTGGATCCCTCATGCCGCAACAAGCACCCAGTGTAGCTGAATACTAATAAAATAAAGAAGCAAAAAAAAATTCTTTTAAAGAGCAGCAGGAGTATTTTTGTGCTGCAGTTAGCTGCATGATCTTGAGGGGCCGACTTGACCCTCTGAGACATCTACTTCCTCCAAATGAACTGGGTGCACAAAATATCCTCAAGGTCCCGAGCATAGAATTCTTTAGCAAATGATGGTCTTTAGACCAAGGGAAGAAAAAAGAGGAGAATATGAAGAACCCTTGGAAACTTGGTTACCTCCTCCCCGAGACGAAATAGCTCACATAAACGCCTAGACCCATGCGTTACCTGGGGCTTCAGTCATACTGTGACTTTGCACCTACAGTGGCCTGCTATGAAATACATGGGTTGACAGCAGGTTGTACCTTTAACTGTAAATGTATCTGGGGCTTCCCAGCTGGTGCCAGTGGTAAAGACACTGCCTGCCAATGCTGGAGGTGTAGGAGATGCGGGTTCAATCCGGGGCTGGGAAGATACCCTGGAGAAGGAAACAACAACCCACTCCAGTACTCTTGCCAGGAGAATCCCATGGACAGAAAAGCCTGGTGGGCTACAGTACACAGGGCTGCAAAGAGCTGGACATGACTGAAGCGACTTAACATGCACACACACTCCTGTTGACCTAGTAGATTGAAATTGCTCTTAGGGCTACTTACATCAACATCAGCATCTCAGGAAAAAACAATGCTCTGATGTGTTTCACTATCTGTCTCTGCCAACCTATATATTTATTTGTTTTTAGCTTCTTACTTTGTATTGAGGTATAGCTGATTTATAATGTGATCGTTTCAGATGAACAGTGGAGAGACTCAGCCGCCCACACACATGGTTCCATTCTCCACCAAACTCCCCTTCCCCCCAGGCTCTGCTAACTTACATAAACAGGTAGCTGCTGTTTCAGTAACTCCTAGTGCAAACAGTGACCACAGAGGTCTTCCCTTGGCAGGACGTGGCCTCTCCCAGTCTCCCCGGGAAGCTACCGCACCCAGCAGGTTGGATCTTGCTTACTCACCCTGCAAGCACGAGATACGAGGTTGGAGGAAATTTAATTAGAGAGAAAAGATAATCTTTCAATCTTTAGATTGCGTATCGAGGATCAAAGTCTCCGGAACCTCTCACTGGCCACTTGCACTTTTGCCTAAGCTCACTGATAACGGGGAAACCAAGGTTAGGAGAGTTAGTTTAGGTTCTAGGCCACATTGAAGCTTCTCTCCTGCCTCGTCCATGACCTTCAGCCCGTGTTTACTTCCTGTATTGCCACAACATTACCCTCTCCTTTACCCTAAATCCTTCCATCCACAGCAACCGTGAGCTGTGATTTTTTTAGTTTGTGTTCTATTAGGGCTTAACTATTTCATGTCCATTTACATGTCCTGCTTAAAATATCAAAGTCACCAGCATATTACTTTCTTGTAGATCTTTTTAAAGTTTTCCACCATACTTTACTTTTTAAGGAGAATAACCAATAATGTGCCCATTTACATGGAAGAAAAAGTGAGGGTATTGATATTGATAAATTGCTCCAGGTGAACTCATATGAAAACCTGAAGACTCTGGAAAATCAGAAAAAGGGAGACTTTAGACAAGGGTGCTGTGTGCTGTGCTTAGTCGCTCAGTTGTGTTCGACTCTTTGCGACCCCGTGGACTGTAGCCCCCAGGCTCCTCTGTCCATGGGATCCTCCAGGCAAGAATACTGGAGTGGGTTGCCATTCCCTTCTCCAGGGGATCTTCCCAACCCAGGGTTCAAACCCAGATTTCCTGCATTGCAGGCGGATTCTTTACCATCTTAGCCACCAGGGAAGCCTTAGAAAAGGGATTCAATTGTTCTTACTAATTCCTTGAATCTTTGAGATTTTAATTATTTATTTTTGGTTGCACTGGGTCTCCGTTGTTGCAAGCAGGGGTACTCCTGGCTGCGGAGCACAGGCTTCCCACTGCGGTGGCTTCTCGCTGCAGAGCACAGGTTCTCGGGGCATGAGCTTCTGCAATGGCCTCGGGCAGGCTCAGCAGCTGTGGCTCAGGGCTCAGCTGCTCCGCAGCATGTGAGGTCTTCCCAGGCCAGGGATCAAACCCGTGGCCCCTGCATCAGCAGGCAGGCCCTCACCCAATGCACTGTCAGGGAAGTCCTAATTCCTGGAAGCTTTGAACCCACAGGATAACCCTGGAAACAGTTTAATGTAAAAGAAAAATAGAAAAATAAATGGTCTAACAAAACCACTTCAGAAGAAAAGTACAGAGTGAGTAACGATGGGACAACGGCTTCTAAGTGACGATGGGGGTGGGGAGGTGGGAAGCTTGGGGACGAAGCCGTCGACTCTAGAAAGGGCGAAGGACAGCTACGAAGTCAGGACCACTTGCCCGTCCCCTCAAGTGTCACTGACTAAGCAGGGGTAACTGTGCAAAATAGCCTCTCTGGGAAAAGCAAGAGCTTCGCTGATGGCGGGGTCCCAACCAGCTCTCTCTTGCCTCTCAAGATGTCCCTCTCAGGAAGATTTCAGAACCAGCACCTTCTCCTCGCAGCCCAGGGCCTACTGAAGCTCGGAAGGAAGCCCAGGTCACACTAAGCCTCCCGCGGTCCTCAGGTCTAGGTGCCAAAGCAGGTCACTCAGCAGCCAGCCGTGCCCAGTGACTAATTTATCAGCACTCAGAGGATTATTCTTGAAGGTATAAATGAATATCACTCTTTGAGCCCCAGGAACACAGCTCCCCAAATATGAATCATTGTGCTAATCCAGCTCGGTACTCTGTACGGTGGGGGCTCTATTATTTGTTCCGGGCCCAAGGGAGAAAGCAATGATATATTTAAGGCAGGGTGTTTTCAGAGAGAGCATTAGCACCGTGAATTATAGGGAGAATGCAAATGAAAGAACGGTGAAAGTGACCTTGAGTTTTGCAGTGCAAACTAGTTCCCTGTTAGCTAATAGCCAAGCTGATTGAGAACCTCGGGAGCAGAGGTTACAGATGTTCTGTTTATTAAACAGAAAACATTAACAACTTGGTTGTACCTTGAAACACACTAAGACATGAAAATAAGCAGAGGGCAAAGGGGAAAAGTTCAGTGAATTTTTCCTGACCATCTCTTTTGTTGTTTTTACTGCCATCTGAGCCCTGGCTTTTTTTTTTGTTTTCAAATATAAGTCAGGAAGAAAATAACAAAATAAAGTTTTTAAATATATATATATATTTTTTGGCAAAGCTGTTTTTGGTTCTACAAAGTTGACAATTTCAGCTCAATCCACTCAAGAAACCGCCTGTTGAAATACAGAGCTGCAGGTCACGTATTGCACGTCACTTTGAGCTTCCCAGGTGGCACTATTGGTAAAGAACCCACCTGGCAAAGCAGGAGACGTAAGAGATGCAGATTCAGTCCCTCGGTCGGGAAGATCCCCTGGAGGGGAGCATGACTACCCACTCCAGTGTCCTCGCCTGGAGGATCCCCTGGACAGAGGAGCCTGGAGGACGACTGTCCATGGGGTCACAAAGAGCTGGACACGAGAGGAGGGGCTTAGCATGCACACACATGTCCTGAGGGTGGAAGTGCTGAGACGGAGAGTATTGGCTCTCCGAGGGGTGTTTCCATCTTACAGGAAAGGAAGTGGAGAACCGAGAAGTACAAATGAGATGTCTGAGACCGTGCGGGAGACGGATCTTGAACTTAGACTCCTGTCCGCGCAGCGGCCACATGCCTCAAAGCCACACGCCGTCACTCATCACCCTTATAAATCTGGGGCTAGAGGCAGAGCCAGCGGAGGAACAGCCCCGCAGAGACCTCTGAGGGCCTGAAAGCATTCGCCGCTAACTAAATCCCAGCAAATGCGGTTTGCAAAATCCACTCTCCATGCCGGACTGACTAACCTCCACGCGCCCCCTGAGATGCCCACCGCTGCAGGCTGACCTCGCTCCTCCCGCTCCTTCACCCTGACCATGAAGTTCACCTATGAAGTTTGCTTCAGATGGGTTCAGTGAGGTGCCGGGACCGGGTCCACCTGGCTTCCCGGATCCCTGTCCCCTTCTCTCCCATGATTGAGCGCCCGTGGGCAGCTCAAGCCAGGAGGCAACCTCTAGCCAGGCAGACTCAGAGGACTAAAGCGCAGCCGGTCCACAGGAGTTGACACTCAGCTCTTTCGCCTCTCAGTGACAGATACGAATCAGGCCCTGGCCAGCCTGCAGTTACCCGTCCGTGGCCGAAGAAGCAACAAGTTTTCTCCTTGATGGTCATACGTCCACTGAAGGAACCAAGAGACTGAAGGTTACGGACCATGTTTTGTGGGAGTCGCCATTTGACTTAGAAAAGGTCAGCAGAGCAATCCAAGTCTGCGGTCTCTTTTCTATTTATAAAAAACCCATGCTAGAGTTGAGCCCAGAACAAAATCCCCCAAAATAGCCAGCGTCTCCCTGGAGAAGGTGAACCTCAGAAATGGGTGCTAATATCTAGAAAGGGGGTTGTCTTCAGAGCAACAAGCATTAACGGTCTTGAGGGTTTTCAGAGGATTATATGCCTTCTACGCAAGCCCCGCCGGCACTTGAGGATGCAAATGTGTCGGACGCGTGGCTGCTCTCAGATCGCTCCTCGGAAAGCTAGATATTAAGTGCAGAACAGGACAGGCCTACACACTTGCTTCACATGAGATTCAAATCATTATGCCCTTCTGGTCACAGACAAAAGGGATTATATTCCTGGCGCCTTAGGGAAGGAAATTTTATAGCATCTCATAATGGTGCCACTGGTTAATAACCCTCCATAGCCAAGAGAGAGAGAGAAATTAGGAAGACATACCCTAGCAGGCCTAGGCAACTTGCAGGCCTCCAGCAGGGAGAAACCAGGAACCAAGAGACTGGATTAGACTCCCAGTTTCGCTTCCAAGCAGCAACACGAATTCAGGCAAGTCCTTAAGCCTCAGTTTCCTCATCTGTGAAACAGGACTATTCCTCTCCCTACTTGGAGAAGGAAATGGCAGCCCACTCCAGTAGTCTTGCCTGAGGAATCCCATGGACTGAGGAACCTGGTGGGCTGCAGGCCATGGGGCAGCAGGGAGTCGGACACGACTGAAGCGATTTAGCACACACACACTTTCCCTACATGCCTCATGGAACTAGTGTGAAGCTCATAAGATGCCTTGATACATACGGATTTTGACACGCTCCCTGTAAACAAGAGAAAGACATTCTGATTAAGGAGAAACCATCTCCCCCTTCCTCTCTTTGGTTCCTCTAGGGATCCAGCGGGGTCCTGTAGTCAGAACGGCTATTACTCATCTCTCCAGGACATACCAGCTCCCAGAAGCCTAGGGATCCAGCAAACCAGGCAGCTGTTGAACCAAGAAAAAGTAGCTGCAGAAAAGGCATCTCTTTAGAAGGTTAACACTCAGAAAGCCCTGGGTCAGAAGTCCTCTCTCTAGGCTGGTGATGAGTTGAGGAGCAGGCATACATTTTCGTTGGTTAAAAAGGTAAAAATCTTACACTGATCTGAAAATATTAATAGAGCTCAAAAGAGGACCCTGCTGTTTTCCTTGTGCAATTGCTGATTCAGCCTCCAGGTTTACACATTGATCAGATGTGTCTGATTTTAGAAACAGAACTGTGGTTCTTGCAAAAATCAGGTCAACAGTTAGCAATTATAGCTGTGCATGAAGGGGTTCACCAGGTCTGCATTCAGCTGTGTAATGAGATTGAGTAAAACCTGATTCCTACCTGGACTTAATCAGACCCACTCTACCCTCTCAGGCTTCCCAGGTGGCCCAGTGGTAAAGAATCTACCTCCCAGTGCAGGAGACGCAAGAGAATAGAGTTTGATCCCTGGATTGAGAAGATCCCCTGGAGGAGGAAGTGGCGACCCACTCCAGTGTTGTTGCCTGGAGAATCCCATGGACAGAGGAGCCTGGCGGGCTACAGTCCACGGGGTCACACAAAGTTGGACATGACTGAGCACGCGCGCACGCTACTCTCTTCCAAGAAGCTAGCTCCCAGCTCCGAGTGCTTTTCTTCCACGCTGTCCTGTAGTGAGAACCTGAGGTGTAGACTGGGGAGTGAGTACTGCAGAGCTCCTCTTCCCACAGAGCTTATTTGAATTACTTGGCTTCTGAGAGACTACAAGAAGCTTGGAGAGGATGAGTTCTTTTGAACAGGATGCAGAATGCACGTTTGGATTGGTTACCGCTGCCTAGTGGAACACAGAGAAGACGAGTCAGGTCTTCGAACCGTACCCACTGCAGTGCTCGTTCCTGAAGGGCATGTGGGGAAGGGACAGGCCAGCGGTCGGCACACCACTGCTGGCCGGGCTTTTGGCCATACCCAGACATACGTAGTTATGTAGATATCCCACAGTCCGACACGCAAGAGATGACGTGCCACAGCAAAGCCTGCGCTTCTGCCCTTGTCTTTGCTGCCTCCCACCTCCACGGTCTAGTTGTGTCCTGGATCCACATCGGAGCGTCTCAGCAGAGAATTTCAGGGAGGAGGAGGGAGGTGGGGGTCACACTGTTTGAGAGACCCCAGGATTCGGCCTGATTTCTAAGAGAGGAGCCCTGAGCAGCAGGAGGAAGACGAGCGCGGTTAGTGCCCAGAGGAGGATGGCGAACGGGCTGCCGCTGGCCGCGCCCGTCGGAGGAGACGCGGTGAAAGAGGCAGGTGAGGACGTCAGCAGGACAGGAACCAGAGTCCTCAACGAGAGCTAAGGAGGCAAGAGAGACTTGTGAAACCAAAGGGATATGATATGACCCTTCAGTCAGTCACTTGTAACAGTGAATGATCCCAATCAGGAGTGACTTCAGAAGAAATACGTCACGGTACAGATACAACACGGAAAGACAGAGATCACGGGACAAAATGAAGAGGCTTGCGGCAGACCCAGGAGCCCTTGCACGTGGAGAAGAGGAGGTCCAGGCGGAAAGGGAGGAACGGAGAGGAGGGGGTTAATAACCGGTTAAGTAGTAGAGAAAAGTCTCCCTGAGGAAAGACTTGAGTCAGCAGATTGCAAGGGCTCGCTGAGTCCCAGAGAATGGAACCGGGACGCAGCTCTGGTGAAATCCCTGAATCCCAAGGACAAAGCTGGGGAGTGCTCGTTTAATTCCCCCAAGGTCTTTGTTTTTCAAGGTCCTCAGAACCAGGAAGCTTGTTAAAAATCAGATTCCGGAACTTCGGCATCACGTCCTGTGGTAGGTTTGAGGAAACGCAAGCCGCTCACCGTGGACCCCCAGGCGGAGAGGGAGTGGAAGGGTCCTCTCGGGAAATGTATGGGGTATCGAAGGACAGGTGACCTCACCCAGCAGGGTCTAAAGGCTCCTCCCCGGCGAACTGTTGCAAATGCTCAGACGTGTGCACACACACACGCGCGCGCGCGCACGCGCACACACGCACGCACGCACGCGCACACACACACACGCACGCACACATGCACACGCACGCACGCACGCACGCGCACACACACGCACACACGCGCGCGCACACGCACACACACACAGACGCGCACACGCACACACACAGACACACATGCACACACACACACACACGCACACACACACACAATTGCACTAGATGGTACTGTTCTATTTAGGGAAACTCGCGGGAGCTGATATGAATAACTTCATAGCTCTTTTTTCTTTATTTAAAAAATGTTCCAACCTTGGCTCTGAATTTTGAAAAGTGACAGAAAAACATGAAACTGAATAATCGAACAAAACCACTTCCCTTTTGTTCTAATGTTTCTTTCAGGGGGCGCGCAGCACGCAGCATGTAGTACCTCAGTTCCCCACCAGGGGTCGAACTCGTGCCCCCCTGCTGTGGAAGCACAGTCTTAACCACCGGACCACCTGGGAAGTCCCCCAAACCGCCTTCCTCACTGTCCCGCACTCAGCATCCTTACAGGATACACGGCCGAGGCGGCTACCAGACAGCTGCAGTTTACTCTCAAACTGCTCTGACACCATTATGTTTCTCTGGAAAGAGTTGATCAAGGAAAACTTGAACCCACAAGGGGTCTCACAGCCATCTTCTCTACTAACAAAGATCATCTGGGTTTAGGCAACAGCCATTTAAATCTCAACAAATGAGATATAGTTTATGTGCAATAAAATACACCTATTTAAAATGTACAATTTGATGAATGCATTCACCTGTGAAACCACTGCTAAGTCACTTCAGTCGTCCGACTCTTTGCAACCCTCCCCGCCAGGCTCCTCTACCCAGCGGATTCTCCAGGCAAGAAGAATGCAGTGGGTTGCCGTGCCCTCCTCCAGGGCTGGAGCCATTACCACATGCATGCAGAGAACAGCTCCGGCATCCTAAAGGTCTCCTTAGACCCTTTGCAGACCATCCCTCTCTCCATCCTTAGGCTCAGGCAAACACTGATCTGCTTTCTGTTACTACAGATCAGTCTGCATATTCTTTACATAAATGGAATCATATGGCATATTGGTTTTCTATATCTGCAGCAACAAATTCCCACAGATGGGATGGCTTAAAACAACAGAAATTTCTGCTCTCACAGTTCTGGAGGCCAGAAGTCCTAGGTCAAGGTGTCCCTGGGACCTGGATCCCTGTGGAGTTTCAACGGCAGAGTCTTTCCCTGCACGCCCACCGTCTGCCTAGGTCAAGGTGTCCCTGGGACCTGGACCCCTGTGGAGTTTCAAAGGCAGGGTCTTTCCCTGCACACCCACCGTCTGGGGCTCCTAGGGTTCCTTGACTTGGCAACATCACTCGATTCTCTGGCTCCATCTTCACAAGATCTTTTTCCCTGCGCATCTGTGTCCCAGTGTCTTTTCTGTTACGACCCTCTAAATGCAGGATGACATCATCCTGAGATCCTTAATTACGTCTGCAAAGACTCCATATCCAGATAAGGTCACCGAAGAGAGAAAATCCCCGTTCTCCTGTTTCTCCTTTCTGACACGACCCCACGCTCATCACACTCTGACACCAGGTGTGGCTGGGGTTTTCCTCGCTAAAAGCAGTTCACACCAGCAGCTGCATGTTCCACAGTGTCACTCAATTCTGACACTCTGCCTGGATCCCACAGGTTAACGTCAGTCCTCCAAGACCACCCACTTCAGATGCCAATCACAGGTTCAGACTACCGCCTCTGCTCTGACCAGTGGGCTAAGAGCCAAAGGCTTCCATGAGGGACTTCTCTGGACTTCAGTGCCAGGTGCAGGGAACACAGGTTGGCTCCCTGGTCCGGGAGGATTCCGTCTGCCTCAGGCAACTAAGTTGGTGTGCCCCAACCACTGAGCTCGTGCTCCACCACCAGAGAAACCACGGCCAGAGAGCAGGCCCTGCTCGCCGCAGCCAGAGAAAGCCCAGGTGAGGGAATGAGCCTCGGGCCGCCGCTGCAGAAAGGCTCCTATGACCCCTCCTTTGGTTTGATGAGCTGCTACAGCGGCTCACAGAGCTCAGGGACACCACTTACTTACTCTTCACCAGGTTATTATAGAAGGATGCAGTAAAGGATACAGATGAACAGCCACATGGAAGAGATGCAGAGGGCAAAGCGGGCTGGAGCGTCCACGTGCTCGCCAAGCATCTCCACTGCCCAGCGCCTCCCTGTGCTCACCAGCCTGGGAGCTCTCTGAACCCTGTGCCTTGGGGACTGTTACGGGGGCTTCATCATATAGGTACGGCTGAATATCCACTCCGTTTTGAGCTCCCCTCTCTGGAGATTGAGAGATGGGGCTGAAAATTCTAGGCTTCTGAGGACAGCTTGGGGATTCTGGTAACCAGCCCCAATCCAGAAGCCCACCCAGGTCACCTCACACTACCAAAAGACATTTTGATCACCCAGGAAATTCCAAGGGGTTCCAGAACTCTGTGTCAGGAAGAGGGTCACAGGGTTCTGTGTCAGAACAGGGTCAGAGACCAAGTAGAACAAAAGATACTCCATTTTTTAACATATTATACTATACATACTGTTTATCTATATATTTTTTCTGTACAAAAGCTTTTCTACTAAGCTTGATAAAGAACACAGCAGCAAAAGCGACAGAGAAATTGGAAAACAAACTGAATGAAATGGGACCGCTGATTATGAAACAGAAAAAATGAACAAACTAGATAAAAGTAAAAGATCGTCATATAGTCCAGTTGTTTTTAAACATGAGAGTTCACTAGAAATGCGAGGGGATGTTCCATTGTTTTCTTTTCCTTGTTTGTGCATAGCAAGATGATTTAGGTAATATATGCATATATTACCTGAATTATTATATATACATGTATCCTTTTTTAGATTATTTTCCAGTATTTGTTATTGCAAGATGTTGAATATAGTTCCCTGTGCAATACAGTAGGTCCTTGTCATTTATTTTATACATAGTAGTATGTATCTGTTAAGCCCAAACTCCTAATTTACTTCTCCCCCCACCCAGGGCTCTTATCACTTAGGAAATTACACAGTTTTTAGGAGATTTGTGCCAGAAGCCAGAGCAGAGACCAGTATATATTTTTGATTATCTCAGTCACATCCCCAGGTCCCAGGGGTGAGACCTTGGACATAGCTTTGCCTGGATATATCAGTCTCATTATCTCCTCATCTGCAGATGGACACTTCGATTCTTTTCAGTTTCTGACTATTTCTAATAAAACAGCTATGATCACGTATGTACAAACCTTTACATACATATGTGTCCATTCCTTTTGGTTAAACGTGCTTTGCCTATGTGTGGATCTAACTTTAAACAAAACTGCCAAGAGCTTTCCCAAACTGATTAGTTCGGGAAAACTAATTTTCCCTCCCATCAGCAGGGCATGAAAATTCTACTTGCTCCACACCCTAACCCAAACTTGGTGCTTGTAATGTCAGTCTTTTTAAATTTAAACCATTTGAGTGGGTGTGTAGTAATGTTTCATTGTGGCTTTTATTTACATGTCTATGATGACTAAGGATGGTGAATATCTTTTCATGAGCTTGTTAACTATTCATACAATTTGTGAAAGCTCTGTCTAAACCCTTGGCCTATTTTTAATCAAAGTGTGTCTTCTTAGTATTGTAAACATTACTTTTTGAAACTTTTTTTTCCTAACAAGTATGAACAAAACTATTTTTTAATTTGGGAGCTTAGAAAGCTCTGCCAAATGATTAACAGCTCAGCAGAGACGTTATCTGAACCAGGAGAGAAATTCTGTCTTGAGCACCATTGGTGATACCATGAACAGAAAAACTGCCCGTCTGTGATCAGAGAACTGGAATATAGAACCTGTGCTGACTTGACTCCCTCAGCTCTAAACAGGTCACATACATCCTTGGGCCTCTGACTCTTCATTTATAACATAAGGAGCTTGCACTAAAGTAATCAAGCTTTCTTCAGGTACCAACATGCATTGCTGTTGTTCAGTCGCTCAGTCGTGTCCGACTTTTTGCAACCCCATGGACTGCAGCACGCCAGGCTTCCCTGTCCTTCACTATCTCCCGAAGCTTTCTCAAACTCATGTCCATCAAGTTGGTGATGCCATCCAACCACGTGGTCCTCTGTCATCCCCTTCTCCTCCTGTCTTCAATCTTTCCCAGCATAGAGGTCTTTTACAGCCCAACATGTATTGAGTTGGCCCAAAATTTCACTCAGGTTTTTTCTGTAAGTTGTTATAGAAAAACCCGAATGAAGTTTTGGGCCAATCCAATAAGTGGTTCCTTCTGATAAATGACTAAAATAGCCACAAAGGTCTTTCAAAATATGTTATATTTGAAAGCTAAACCATTTAAAAAAAATTCACTGGGCCTCCCTGAAGTCTGAAAAAAAATCGTATTCAAGAAAGATGAAAGAGTTATGTGTGTGGTGTGGCAGATATCAACATGCTTAGATGATCCTTGTGAAGTTATCTCTAATGAATAGGGTCCCTATCAGTGAAAACATCAAGCCAGCAGCTCTGGTGTCTCTTGTAGCCCTTAATTAGAGTGCTCAATGATACAGATTGCTGCATGTCACACACACTATCCCGAATGCAGCAGCAGCAGCTTCAAGCATGAGAACAGATGAATATATGCAAGGCACAAGCACACTTAACATTTCTAATTGTACAGAGTCTTACCTCTGGAAACACTTCTGATTTCTTTCGAATATACTGTCTCAAATGAACTTACAAAACAGAAAGAGACTCCCAGACTTGGAGAACGAGTTTATGGTTGCTGGGGGGAAGTATCGGGAGAAGAGATAGTTAGGGAGTTTGGAGTGGACAGGGACACACTGCTATATTTAAGACGGATAACCAAAAAGGGCCTTCTGTATTCCCCACTGTACAGGGAATTCTGTTCAATGTTATGTGGCAGCCTGGATGGGAGGGGGAACTAGGGGAAGATAGATACATACATGGATTTCTCTGGTGGCTCAGATGGTAAAGAATCTGCCTGGAATGCAGGAGACCTGGTTTCAATCCCTGGGTAGAAAAATCCCCTGGAGAAGGGAATGGCTACCCAAGAATACTCCAGTATTCTTGCCTGGAGAATTCCATGGACTATACATATATATGTATGGCTGTGTCCCTTCTCTGTTCACCCAAAACTATCACAGCATTGTTTGTTAATCAGCTATACCCCCATACAAAATAAAAAGTTTAGAGAGGAAAAAAATACTGTCAACTTTTGAAACATTTTATTAAAATATCCTCCTTTAAAAAAGAATGTTGTTTACCACCCAGATGAGCCCATATAAACCTGGGAGGTTAATGGTATTGAATGTCTCCTATGGCCATAAGTGAACCGCTTTTTCCTAAAGTGGTAGTAAGTGTGTTTTAGATAAACTTGTTCTCAGTTCCCCTTTGTCACAAAGGACACAGAAGCAAATGATAGCTCTAGGATCAGGGTTGTATTTTTGGCCATTGGATAATGGCTTATATGAAGCAACTGATCTGGGTGATGATTGGACCCATAATTCTCATATCAAGTCAGAATTATATCACTTAGGTTAAAGGCCATTTGGCCAACACTCCTTGGATTTCATTAGCGCCATGCTCTACTCATCAGAACTTGCCAACTGAAACTACGAAGTTAGAGATTATATGATGATAAATGGATAGTTCAAAACACATCTTCTCTGATCAGCCTATTAGGAATTTGACCTTCTGCTATGGCAATAAGAATCCATATCATTTCCTCCTTGTTAAGTGCCCAGGCCATGGTTTGCGAGCATTTAATTTTGAGCTGAATTTAGATCTTGTCTTATTTTTAGGTTTGAAGGGCAAGTGTCAGAAAGAGGCAACCAAGTGTACCCATAGTTATAAGGATGTAGCAACAACTTTAGAGTCTTTAGGTGAAATCTTAAAGTCCACACAAAGATGTTTCTCCAAGAAAATTTGAGTGACAGTGTCTTTCCTGGGTTTGTCTTGCTAATCAATGTATGTCTAGAAACATTATTTTCTTTATTTCTGTCTTTATCACCACAATCCTCATTTTTTCCAACATTGTACTGTGAAGAATTTCAAACACACAGTAAAAAAATTGAAAGAATTTTAGTAAATACTCACCACCTAGATTGTACTGCTGCTGCTGCTAAGTCGCTTCAGTCATGTCCGACTCTGTGCGACCCCATAGATGGCAGCCCACCAGGCTCCCACATCCCTGGGATTCTCCAGGCAAGAACACTGGGGTGGGTTGCCATTTCCTTCTCCAATGCATGAAAGTGAAAGTGAAAGTGAAGTCGCTCAGTAGTGTCCACCTCTCCGCAACCCCATGGACTGCAACCCACCAGGCTCCTCCACCTATGGGATTTCCCAGGCAAGAGTACTGGAGTGGGGTGCCATTGCCTTCTCCATAGATTGTACTATTAATATTTTACTCTGCTTGCTTTATCACATATCTATCCACCTAACCATTCCTCTATGCATTCTTCATATTTTTTTAATATATTTCAAAAGTAAACTACAGACATGAGCCCATAACCTCTTTTTTTTGCCTGTAGAATCTTAGTTCCCTGACTAAGGATCAAACCCACTCACCCAGCTGAGAAGCATGGAATCCTAACCACGGGACAGCCAGGAAGTCCGACACCCTCATTTTTAGGTCTTCTTTTTCTCTTCCTTGTCAAGTTTTGGTCAGTTTTCATTGAAGGATTTTTTTTTCTCCTCTTTAAGAATAATTTTTAAAGTGAATCTGCACAGAATTCTGGAAGTAGAAAGTTCTATCTACACCAACCCTGGAGCCCCGATTCCGAGTTTGTGTTTGTTACTACACGTTTTCTCCTCTTCGCCTCTCATCCAAGTGAGTGAGCACCCCCCGCCCCCGCCACTGACACTGGTTACTTTTATCTTCCAAAAATGAGAAAGCTCCACAACCTTCCAAAAGCAAACAGGAGTCCCTCATCTGCCCTTGCTATTAAAGATCTGTTTATACATCTAAGAACATTCCTGGTCAAACAATAGCATTCTGTTTCCCTCCTTACTGTTTCCTCAGTTTTGGACACTCTCCATACCACTTCATTGCCAGGAGCAATGTTGACATCAAGTGTTAGAAAGACTTCCAGACGCTAGTTAAGAATTCTATTTAAATGGGGTAGACAGAAAAAAATGTATCTCTGTCTCCTCCTGAAACCCCCATCAGTATATAAGCGAAGGTATTTAAAAAGAATCAAGTCAGAGGGACAGGAAGAGCAGGAGCAGGGAAAAAAACCGACGGTAGAGGTCACCAAGTTTGGGAGGGTTAAAAACGAATCGAGGGATGAAATCTATTTACCCAAACACAGGGAGCATAAATCCACCTGCCCTAAGAGAAAGCAACGATGAGAAATGAGACAGTTTCCTTTGCAAAACTCAGGAAAGATCTGGGCAGAAAGATCCAGGCTTGGGTGCACAGGGCACCTCAGAAAGCTGTGTGTAGCTTAAGCCACTGGAGGTTTATTCCAGGCTTACACACGTGTTCATGCAAGTCAACCAAGGGCCCACGTCTCCTCACTCAGGATGCAGGCTGGTGGAAGAGCCACGGCCTTCACCTCGGAGAGAGAAGGGAGAAAGGAAGAGCGCTCTGCCGTGTCTCACAGTAGCAGCCCATAGACATTCTTCCCCAGGACCAAGAGAGGCCGGAGTCCCCCTTCATGGCACCACGTGGCTAGGGAAACCACGTTTCTCCCTTAACCTGTATGTCGGAGATACTTCATAGCAATGTTTTAAACATTGTGTGTGTAAACAATGGCAGTTGGAAGTGACATTTTTTGTTAGCGACTAGTGAAATCAGACATTTATTTAACATTCACTGTTCTAAGGAGCACGCCCACTGCCATAGAGGAAAAGGGTGAACAACTGCCACTAAGATCAGTACGTGCTGCTCTATAAAACATCAGCTAGGATCTTGGCAGGAATTTTCAAAAGCCGGCCATAAGAGAACAAAGTGATTAAAATATCAGGAGGTAGTTTTATACATTTGAATTCAAAAGCATGTTTTCCTGTTCCTGTCCCAGGGTGACATTTTTGCTGGTAGCTCCCTGGAATCAAGTCCTAATTTACATCAGTACCCAAAACCACCAAGCACAGCAAGCTTAATAAAGCTGGAAAAAGACAGCATGGCCTGTCTTAAATCGACTCAACTTTTGTGTTTAGTCATGTCTCTGGATTAACTTTTTAAAAGTAAAGCGTAAAACCAGCCTCGCTGAAGTCCATCTCAAGTGGCCCATTGTTCCCCCTAGTTTCCCTCCTAGTGCATTCGGTTTTAGTTCGCCTGGTGAAACTTAGAGTAAAATGTGTGAAAATAGGAATGTTGTTCTAGTGGGAGAAACAAAGGGAAGAAATAAAAGTAGCATTGAAGGGATACAGAAGAAAATGCCTTTCTGCTTCAAACTAGAAAAACAAAAAGTGTGTTCAGACATGAAATAGTGCTTCCATTTCCAGCCCTGGTGGCTTAACTTGGGTAGATTAATTTACTGGGAGTGATATCTTGGGTTTATCATCCATGGAGAGGTAATTTTAAAAATCTTTGACCTTGTCGGTTTGGGGGTCACTTCAAGTTGGAAGTGTTGCTCCTGCTCTGTCACCTCCAATTTGCAGGAATCTCTCTTGCCCCAGTATGTTGCCCTTGCAGATTTTCAGTATTTATTGCAGGTCGTTTTCTTCCAACTACAATTCTGCCATCCATTTGAATCTTTCATCCATTTTCCCACTTGTAAAATACATCCTTTTTTTCACTAAAGGGGCTCTACCTTTTAGATAATGGCGTAAAGCGAATAGGAAGAGAACTAACATCAGTTACATTTAGTGCGCTCTCAACAATACCCTAGGCGCTTCATGCAGGGGTTCACTTAACACTTACCGCAGTCAAACATGCAGTACAAACCAGCGAGGTTAACATAAAGATACACAGGACCTCACATGCTAATGCATATATATGGGATCTAGAAAAATGAAACTGACGAACCTGTTTGTAGGGAAGGAATGGAGACGGAGATGGAGAGAACTGACTTGTGAGCGTAGCGGGGAAGGCAGAGGGTGGGACAAATCGAGAAAGTAGCGTTGCCACATACGCATGCCCATGTGTAGAGCAGATAACGGGGGGGAGCTGCTGTGCCACACGAGGAGCCCAGCCCTGTGCTCAGTGAGGTCCTGGAGGGGCGGGAGGCTCAGGACAGAGGGGTATACATATCTACATGTCGTCATGACTGATTTGCGCTGATATATGGCAGAAACCAACACACTGTAAAGGAATTATCTTCCAATTTAAGGAAAATGTACACAGAGCAGTGATTTAAGCCCAGGTTCAATTTCAAAGACTTTCATTAAAGAATATTTTTTTAAAAACCTATATACCACACTTGTCCTATGGATATTTCTAAATTTAACATCCTGTACTGAAAATATTTTGCATTTACAACAAGGTATTTCCCCTTCATAGATTATTTTTCCAGCACCATTTGTTAAAAAGCTACCCTTCTCCCATTCATTTGCTTTTTCACCTTTGTCAAAAATCCGCTGATTACACGTGTGTGTGTATTCCTGGGTTATCTATTTTATTCCATTGATATAAATGCTTATTCCCTCACCAATACCACACACGCTTGATGTCAGTAACTATGTAATAAGTCTTGAAACTGGCAAAGTGATTCCTCCAAATGTATTCTTCTCTTTCAAAATTGTCTTAGATATTCTAGTTCCTTTGCTTTTCCATATATATTTTAAAATAATTTTGTCTGCATATCTACAAAAAAAATCTTGCTGGATTTTTGACAAGAAAAGTATTAAAACTGTATGTCAATTTGGGAAGAACTGACATCATTCTTATATTATACCTTCCAATCCATAAACACAAGAATATCTCTTTCCTTGGTGTTTTGTAGTATTTAGCATACAAGTCCAAACACAAGTCCTCTACATATTTTGTTAGATATAAACCTAAATATTTCACTTATTCTTCCTTTTTTAATAATAAATTATTGTTAGTATAACTTTATCATCATTAATTTAGCTGTGGTTTACTTAGTTACTCCTGAAGCAATAATCATAAATTGGACTTCCTCTGGGAAAAATTCAGCCCATAGAAAATTTTAATGAGGAGAAATTTTCCATTTTAAAAATCCACATTTTTATCTTCTCTTGAGAAATGTGGAGATTTGATAACACCAGGCCTCATTTTCCTCGTCAGCCACAATCAGCTGGAGCTGTGTCATGTCCCAAGTGGTGCTAGAGGTAAAGAAGCTGCCTGCCCGTGCAGGAGATGTAAAAGATGAGGGTTCGATCCCTGGGTCAGGAAGATCCCCTGGAGGAGGGCATGGCAACCCTCTCCAGTATTCTTGCCTGGAGCATCCCATGGACAGAAGAGCCTGGTGGGCTGTAGTCCATGGGGTCACAAAGAGTCAGGCACTACTGAAGTGACTTAGCAGGCACGCACGCATGCATATCGGGTCTATCCCTTATGAGAGGCAAGCTTTCCAGTTAACCACAATCTCCACCAAGGCCAATGAATGTACATGCACTTACGCTTGGCCTAATTTCCTTGTTGGTTGCTGTACTGGCTCGGGTAGCCTACTGAGCTTCCGCTTCTGCATTAAATTGAGTGGTGATACATAGTGGCATCAACAATACCTTTGGTTTATTAATTGGCTTTCATAGGTTATTCACAGGGCACAGAATGTGTGTTTCATGACACTTCATCATCACCAACTCTTTCTCCCAACAGGGAAAGCAGAGTAAGTGTGGTCTCAGAACAGATAAAAGACCAAAGTGGAGGGACTTTCCTGGTGGCCCAGTGGTTAAGAATGCTTTGCAACACAAAGGACACGGGTTCAATCCCTGGTCAGTGGACTAAGATCCCACATGTCGAGGGGCAATTGAGCCTGAGAGCTCCAGAACCCGAGGGCACAGGGAGAGCCAGCACAAGGAAAAGACTAGAGAGGAGACGGGGGACCTGCCATAGGAGCCTCCCAGTGAGAGCTCTTCCCCATGGGCTGATATTTTGTGAGAGAGACTTGCTGGGCAGAGGTGAGCCCCTGGTAAACGAAGGCCATTTTTCTCAGAGTGCTTTTTCAGCTCTGAACTTGTCCTTGTGAATGTACTTTCCCAAGAATTTATCTTGAGATGATGGGGTTACCCTTCAAAGTTCCATCACCAAGATCCTCAGTTGTTCTCCCAGAAGTGATAAAAGTGTGTTCCCTTGGGTTGACTGAGTTCACTTCGCCTACCTGGACTGTTCATTCGAGCAAGTGACAGGGTTAATCTAGTCCCCATTTCACCTCTCAGCACCATCCGCGCACGGCCAGGGAGGAGAGTTCAGGTTTAATATCCCACTTTTCCTAATCCATTATCCATGATAATCCATTGCGTCCCCTGGGTACTTAATCATCAAAGCAACCGTAAACCTCTTTTTGAAGATCAAATGGTTCTTTCATCCGTTTACTCACAGTGCCCTCAGTTGTAGAAAATTAATCCCACGTGTAAGTGGGCCACTAGTCCAAGTTTCTTACGGCTCCTGTTAACAAGGTAACAAATCGGTAACGGCTTTTGTGCCAGGTGAGTCAAAATGTGGCACAAATCACCTTGGTTGGTTGCTTTTCCCTGCACTCTTTAGTCTAACTTAGCTCTTACTGCCTCCTTGGCCTTGCCTGCCTTCCCAGAATCCCATCGATGAATTAACAAAACTCAGCCAGCCTGAGAGCTAATTGGACTTTAAACTCCAGCGAGGGTGCCATTAATTTTCATCTTCCTTTCTGCATCAGGTTAGCAGAAACCATCACCCTAGGTTTTTGAACTCTTAAAGAAGTAAGAAAGTAGTAATTTTCATTAAGCAAAAGCACCGTGTTCCAGGCTAATTTTCCTCATGTCCTCTTCCCTCGGTACTGAGGAACACAGACACCTGCTACTGGGAAGCCTCTTACCCTCAAGAATACCCCAAGGTCATTACTATAACTCTCTCTACATTTTTTTAGTCACTTGGTTTAAGAGAAAAAATAATCATTTTTGAGCTTCTCAATAATATAAATTGAGATTTCATATTAACTAGAAATGTAATGTTCATATTATCCTTTATAAGGCTTTTCCTTTGCCAGAGGAGCTGGTTTAACTATAACATTAAAAAAAAAAACAAAAAAACCCTCCTGATTCTGATCACAGGAAGAGGCCTTTTAATTATTCATTATGCAGTAACTAAGAGTTCTTTGGTTATGAAAAAAATGCCTTCTAAATAAGAACCTATTCACAGGATTGATAAAATTACTGCATTTTCCCTGCCCTTTCCGAGTGTCTATTCAACACAAGGTTTCTTCACGTGAATTACATATATATAAGCACATTTACGGGCTCCCCAGGTGGCACTACTGGTAAAGAACCTGCCTGCCAATGCAGGGGATGAAAAGACATGGGCTCGATCCCTGGGTCAGGAAGATCCTCTGGAGAAGGAAATGGCAAACCTCTCCAGTATTCTTGTCTGGGAAATCCCACAGCCAGAGGAACCGGCAGGCTACAGTCCATGGGATCCCAAAGAGTTGGACATGACTGAAGCAACTGAGCAGGCAAGCACATTTAAACATATATGTGTATAAATCCATATTTATACACATATATGTATAAGCACATTTATACTTACATAATACATATGTATAAGTGCATATGTATAAATGGGAGAAAGACAGAGAATAGTAAACTCCGGGACCTAAGAAGAAGGAATATGTGCGAGAGTAAAGCAGCCCACAGGAAAAATGCTGCCACCTAAGCAATGAGTTTGGTGGGTGATGGGAGTGGGCCAGGGGGCGGCACTTATCAAGATGAACTGACTTCTGTGGCCTGAAATCCAGGCAGTTAATCATTCAGCGATTCTGTTTCCTGCCAGAGATGGGCTCAGTCTAGCTCAAGATGCAAGCAGGACACAGAGAAAGAAGACATGATGCTTTTTCAGCAAGAAAGACTGTTGATAACTCTCCTTGGAGCTGAGGGGAGAATCAGGAGAAAGCAGATGCAAACACAAGGACATACGAACTGAACTGAATGTTCGTGTCCTTTGGACATCCACACGTTGAAATCCTTTCCCACAATGTGATAGAATTCGGAGATGGGGACTTTGGGAGGCGACTGGGATTGGATGGGGTCATGAGGATGAAGGCTCCAAGATGGAATTAGTGCCCTTATAGTAAAAGACACCAAAGGGCTTGCTCCTTCTCCACCACATGAGCACAAAGTGAGAAATCCACCGTCTTCAAGCCAGGAAGAGAGACCTCACCAGGAACTGAACCCTGCCAGAACCTTGATTTTGAACTCTCTGACCTCCAGAACTGCAAGAAAATTAATTCCTGCTGTTTAAGTCCCTTGTCTACCGCATTTTGTTAAGGCCACCAGAGGGGACAAAGACAGTGACTTATTTCTGAGAAGGAGCCATGATATAGGAGGCCCGTGTGGGCAGAGAAAAGGAAGCCAGCTGGGAAAGCAGGGCTGATGAACGCACGTTTTGGCTAAGATGCAAACCTCTGTCTAGGTCTTGTTCTCAAGTTTAAACTCCACTCTGGGGAGCCAGACTCAGTGAGAACTTCCATAAGGGAAGTATCGCAGAGATGATGGGGGGGGAGCACAAGCCTACATAGCTCTCATGGTGGGACCACGGCCCTCTGTCTCTACAGGACCTTCGTTTCGGCGCTGCTGATGCCAGTGTGAAACCGACAGTCACATTGGCAGCCTTCACACAAGTCCCTCTCCATTCTTGTAGGGAGATTCTAACCACTTCTTGCTTTTTTTTTCTTATTTTGACAGAGTGTTTCTCTGTTTCTCTGTGACTTACAAGGATCTGGTTCAGATCCTACTTTCCACAATTTACTAGCAGTATAATCCTGGATGATGTTTAATGACATCAGTTTAGGAAATGAGTTATAACACCTTCCTCTTTTGAACTGTGCTTTCGAACTGTGGTGCTGGAGAAGACTCTTAAGAATCCCCTGGACTGCAAGGAGATCCAACCAGTCCATCCTAAAGGAGATCAGTCCTGGGTGTTCATTGGAAGGACTGATGCTGAAGCTGAAACTCCAATATCTTGGCCACCTGATGCGAAGACCTGACTCTTTGGTAAAGACCCTGATGCTGGGAAAGACTGAAGGTGGGAGGAGGAGGGGACGACAGAGGATGAGATGGTTTGATGGCATCACCGACTCGATGGACCTGAGTTTCAGCAAGCTCCGGGAGATGGTGATGGACAGGGAGGCCTGCTGCCGTCCATGAGGTCACAAAGAATGGGGCATGACTTTGTGACTGAACAACAACCATCTTCCACTTAGGCTTGTAGTGAGAATTTAATGAAATGATGTGCAGAAAGTATCTGGGCAAAATGCTTATGTGCTGTCCCCCCAGAGGAAAGGGAGTGGGGGTGCTAGCACGTGACTGGGGGGGCCAGCCTTCCCAGGGTGGCACAGAAGCTCTGGAGGACAGGTTAGGAGAGTGGCATGGTGCCTCCCTCTTTTACGAGTGAAATTTTGGCTCAGTCATCATGGCTGTTTGGTGTGGACCTCAATAGCATCTCCAGCTGTTTGGAGCACATCTGCTTCTACTCTTGACTAAACAGTCAAGAGAGGATATTCACAACAAGCATCTTCTTGATTTTACCTAAAAGCAACAATTTTTTATTATTGCCACTTCCCTTCCGATCACTAGTGCTTTTAATGGAATTGCAATAGTGATGTTGTCCCTGGGTGATGAGCCACTACGACTGAATAATATTCTATTCCTTTTATTAAAAAACAAGTGGGACACAGACTCATCTCATGAATGTTAATGTGATCAAGATCGTTGCCTACTGGAAAACTGTGTTCTAATTGAGTCATGTGAAAGCATGCCTTGCTACATCAACCAAAAGGAAATCAATAGTCTTCAAAGGATTAGAGTTCTCGGAGGCTGAGGGGACAAGGGAAGTCATATGATTTTGACAAAACTGTGTTTTTGAAAAAAGTTTTTTTTTTTTTTTTCAAAAATCTCTCCCTCCATTTACAGGATAGGTTCATTTAAGCCTTTTATTTTTCTTATCAATGAAGTGTCAAAGCGATTTGACCAAATGTTGAGTAAACAGTTCGGTTTCAGTCTCATTACACACACTCTGCAAGCTTGCTTTTTTTTTTTCCTTTTTTAAATATTTATTTATTCAGCTTCACCAGGTCTTAGCTGTGGCAAGTGGGATTTACCTTCCTGACCAGGAATGGAACCTGTGCCTCCTGCACTGGGGGCATGGAGTCTTAGCCACTGGACCACCGGGGAAGTTCTTCTGGAAGCCTGCTTAATGACCAGGCTAGGTATTTTGCCCAAAGACCTGGCATCTTCTCAGGTGGAGGCTCAAAGCATCTAGTTAGTTTTTGCAGACCAGCTTCTCATCCCACCACGTACCCCCTCTTTTTCCCTCCATCACCACCAAATGACTGACACGCTTGGGCACCACGTGCCCTTTGTCACAGGCCCCTCCCAAAGGAAAAATCACATTCCTGCCTCTTTTCTCTGTCCTTCCACCTGAGCCTCAAGAAGAGATTCCTACAATTTACCTGGATTGTGCAAAATGAGAACAGCTATGGTCAAAGCAATTTAGCAAACACTCCCCAGGTTAAGACAGACGATTCAGTGGTGGACACGACCAAGCAAGCGTTTTACTGGGGTCCAAAGTGAAGCAGCTACACTGGGTATATTGACAACACAGTCCTTCCAGTGGAAGCCAAACAACAGCAGTACCCGCATATCATATGCAAGTGGATCGCTTTCTCAGCCTTGGCCTGTGACCCCGGGAGAGAAGGGGGTCAGAGAGGAGAGGACTGCGCCCTTGCTCTGTAATGCACTGACTGAGCACTGCCCTGGGCCAGCTGGTTGCTGCTGGGATTTCTATTAATATTTGTGTTTCAGTATAAGAATAAAACCAAGTCATGGCTTCCATCCTATGAGGACAGGCTCTTGTGGGCAAGACAGGGTTTATGTTCATTCTTCTTGACCTCCAGGCAGTAAGGCACAAGTTACAAAATATTGCATTGTTCAAATGACTACACATGGCTTTAGAGGTAGGAAATTTTCTGTGGCCGTTGAGATGGATGTGACCAGATATGAGGTCTTTTTTTTTTTAATTTCACACGTTTCCGTTGATTATTAGCCTCAAATTACCCAATTCCCTGATAGTCTGTAAAAAGATTTCCAACTGGCTTCCTGCACATAGAGAAAGGAAACAGTTTAAAAATTCAGCCAGAGATATGCAAACAAGGGGCACATGGAATTCTAGAAATTACCATGGCAGGTTCTGTGGATTGGAAATTCAAAACCTTTCACAGCTCTTTTTCCGTTGCCTTTTTCTACTCTAGAGGCTGGAAAGAGGAAATGTTTCTTTCCCAGGCTTACTGCGGCTCAGTCACAGAGTCAAGTCAATGAATAAAGAAAAGCTGTTGGACAGAGCTTTCAGGAAAATTTCTGTTTGTTTGTTATGTTTTTGGCTGCACTGCGTAGCTTGCAGGATCTTAGTTTCCTGACTAGAGACTGAGCCCGGGCCATGTCAGTAAAGCACTGAGTCCTGACCACTGCACCAGCATGGAGCTCCCTCAGCAGGGTTTTTGGAAAGGACAGCACCGCTCCTCAGCTCTGTCCTTCAGCCCGTCTTCTTCTCTCCTTGTTTCCCCTAAAACAAGTGTGACAGCTGAGGGTGTAGCAGCCCTCTGGAGACTGTGGAAATGAACACTACTTGCTGAGAAGAATGGAGGGTCCCTGATGACATCTGGGACTGCTTTCCTCGTCCAGGATCATCCACCTCCAGACCTTCTGCTGCATGTGACAAACGTGGTAAACAAACCCCTTACTTGTTTAAGTCTTGTCACTTTGATGTTCTGTTACTTGCAGCTAAATGCAGTCCTAATGGATTTGCTTAGAGCATTCAAGGTGTGCTAGCTCAGCTCTGTCCTTCTGCCATTTATCCTGGTGATGGGTGTTTGCATCTGGCTTGGCTGACACCTCCTAAGCCAGCACTACTACTGTAGTATTAGGAGAAAGAATCTGTGTTGTGCCAAACTTCTTGAAAATAGTGAATTGCAATGCTTATTCCAATTGGTATAAAGTCTTGGTTTCAGTTCTTTAAATTCTGAAATCTTCATCTCTGTCATTCCTTAATATAGTGAGATTTGTGGGGGTGGTATTTGAAACCCCTTTTTTCCCTAATACTCCACGTCAGTTTTGGAAAACGGAGTTCTTACAGTTTCCACCTGAAGACTGCCATAGGGGCCAGTTCCATCTGCTCTTTCAATCACAAAGCTGAAATATCTGTAAAGACCGTCTTCTATGCAGAACGTTTTCAAAGGCAATAGTTTTCATTCAGAACTCTTACAATGGACTCCACAAGATATCTGAAAGACAGCAGCCCCTGTTAAAGGCCCATAAATATCTGATGGCCCCATCTTCACGGTTTCCAAAGATGAACTACTTTATACAGTATCAAATTGTCCCTAAAGACTCTTAGGGCTGAATAGTTGGCTCCAGACACTTTACTTGTCATTTGTGGCATCCCACTTTCCTCTTGGGAACCCAACACAAATCAATAGGAAGCAATTTGGCAAATGTATAACATGCTGCTTATTTGTAATTATCTTAAAACAGCCGTGTGTACGTGCTATGTGTGTGGGAGTGACTGAGAAGCAGCACTGTCATCTCAGGGAGAAGCCGAAGCCTTGAATGGCCCCTACCGCTAGAAACAGCATCACCGGAGAGGAAGAGGAGAAAGCTAACAGCTCCATGGCCCTGTCACAAGCCAGGCAGCTCTGAACACTTTAAACATGGTAACTCATTCAACTCTCACAACGACACTGTGACAGGTACTATTATTATCCTGGCCACACAGATGCGGAGCCTGAGGCACCGATATGCTCAGATACTAAATGGTGGCTTCTTAGTCCCTCATTCGTGTCTGACTCTCTGCAGCTTCATGGACTGTAGCCTGCCAGGCTCCTCTGTCCTTGGGATTTCCCAGGCAAGAATACTGGGAAATGGGTTGCCATTTCCTCCCTCCAGGGGATCTTCCCGACCCTGGGATCAAACCCATATTCTCTTGCATCTCCTGCATAGGCAGGCGGGTTCTTTACCACTAGGGCCACTTGGGAAGCCCACTAAATGGTGGAGCATTTAGTGATTAGAAAGTTAGAAATCTGAAAGCAGGCAGGCAGCTCTAAAATTCAAGTCCTGACCGCTCTCTTTCACTGCCTGCGATAGACAGATTCTGAGATGGGCCCCCGTGACCCACGAATCCTCGCATATTCATGTCCTGGTATAATCCCCTCCTGTTGAACATCAGCTGGACCTATGACTTGCTTCTTTAAGTACTGATTGATTGATTTGGCCGTGCCTGGTTCTTCGTGTGGCACGTGGGGTCTTTCAGTTGCAGCACGTGAACTCTTTAGTTGAGTTCTAGTTCCCTGACCAGGGATCAGATAAGAGACCGAGGCGTTGGCAGCATGGAGTCTTAGCCACTGGCCCACCAGGGCAGCCTCAAGGAAAGGCCTTAGTCTTGGAGACTGAAAGTCCCCCTTGTCCTCAGGCCAGGCAAGGGCATGCACTTCAGGTCATATCTAGAAAAAGTGTTCTAGAAGGCTGGCTGAAGGGATTCCCTGGCGGGCCAGTGGTGAAGACGCCATGCTTCCATCCACTGCAGGGGGCACAGGTTCAATCCCTGGTCAGGGAATTAAGATCCTTCAAGCCACAAGGCACAGACAAAAATAGTAATAATAATAAAGGCTGGCTGGGAGTCCCATGCCAAAGAGGAAGGAGCGATTCTAGCTGGAGAAGAGGCGAGGGGACAGTGGTGTTTTGCCCACTGGCCATGCCCTGTCATTGATCCTCGTGACGATCTTTCTGAACAGTTCTTCTCCAGGTCACAGAGGAAAGGCATGGGAGGACCAGTCATAACTCATCGCGCTGGAATCGATCTCAGGGGTCATGTTAGCCCCTCACCCCGTTTAACGAACTAAGAGGAAACAAGCTGGAGAGCTTAGGGGCAGGTCTAGCTCACGAAGCCAGCGAGTGGCGGCCAGAAGAGGGCTCCGGCCAGTGCGCTTTCCCATCTTCCGTCCCTGCTCGTCCCAGGGATCTGAGTGCCCGGCGCTCCAAGGACAATGACTCTGAAGCTGAGGCTCGGGTGCGAGGCCAGGCGAGACGTTCCAGGAGCTCGGAGGCGCCCTGCTCTCACGAGCCTCGCAGCCAGGCAGGCAGCACATCAGAGTGCGGAGTGAGACTTGATAACGCAGGGTTGGATTTAAAAACGCCTTAGAAGCCTCATAAGAGGCTTGGTTTGACTTCCTAAAAAAACCGAGCAGCAAGATTTGGGGGCATATGGGTTACATACTGGAAGCTATGTTTAAGAATGTGAGTTTGGGACTTCCCTGGTGGTCCAGAGGTTAAGACTCCAAGTTCCCAATGCAGGGGGCCCAGGTTCAATTCCTGGTCAGGGAACTAGATCCCACATACCGCCAGAACTAAGACTTGGTGCAGCCAAATAAATAAAGGTAAATAAATATTTTTTAAAAAGAAAGTGAATTTGATAATGGAAACCTACAGGTAAGGCATCAGCTAGCAGCCAATGACATAATTCTTGATGTGCCTTGGAAAATGCAGATTCGTGTGTCTTGTCCCAGTATTATTATTTGTAGTATCCATTTCTCACTTTCAGCGTGTCCCGTCTGGGTAATCGATGACCAGTTTACCCAGCTAGAAGGCTGAGAACGTGAGCTTGTTGCGGGTAGGGCCTGTGTTCTCTTTGTCTGTGGGCTTCAAACACCCAGTGCCTGACACATAGCAAACGTTTCAGTGTCTGCCCAAAAAATGAGTGATTCTAACACAGGAATCAGAAAGAGCAGTTACGAAGGAGGCGAGAGACTGGAGCTAATGAAATATTTATGAAACCAGAGCTTCAGGGAGGAGGCTGTGCCGAACAAAATCTAGTGTTCCAGGGAAAGCTAGGAGACGACAAGGAAGGAAACGGACATGGGCTTCTTGCCCACGTGACTAATCCCACGTACTGAAAAGTACAAGGGCAGCGAGAAGCGTCTCAGGCCAGAAAGCAGGAGCGCGCTGGGAGGCTAAGTGCGCCTGTGTCGACGGCCACACACGGGCGCTGGCTTAGAGGGGCTCCCCCGGCCACGTTTGTATTGATTTGAGCATCGAAAAGAGTAATGGCAGCCATGGGTTATGAAACAGAGGGAAAGAAAAGAAATCTTCAGCCTGTAATGGCACTGAGCGACAAAGGAGCAGCAGAGGCTGCTTTTCACCTAAGAAACCAGCCAGTGAAAGGAGAAGGAGCTACCCAAGTGCCATTTTGCAGTCAGCACTGCAATCATTGGTCGAGGCAAGGATAATCCCTGAATGCTAAAACTGCTGAGTGAAAGGCTGCTGGAAGCATGATATTCACAGGGACCCAAAAGAATACTTGCTAATTACAGATGGGAAAAAGGTACTATTACAATGGAGAGATTTTGGCAGCCAACACGGTCACCAAACAAATAATGGGACAGAATGACACGCACCTCCTGCTGTGACGCAACGTCATTTAGGGGGTATTCTCGCCAAAACACAAAACAAAACAAAACTCAATCTGGATCTAAACATGGGCACACAATCAGACAAGCCCAGAAATGAGGGGCAATCTGCAAGACAATTGGCCTGAACTCTTCAAAAATGTGAACTATTGTCAAATTTCACAAAAGAGGATGGAATTTTCTAAAATCTAGATTCAGAGAGCTTGAAGAAACAAAACAAAGAATGATGCAGGAAATTTATTTGACTCTTAGATTTAAAGACAATAAAACTTCAAAAGACATTAACAATGTTAAATACGTTGCAGATAATAGTGGATTATTAGAGAAGGAAATGGCAACCCACTTCAGTATTCTTGACTGGGAAATCCTATGACAGAGGAGCCTGGTGGGCTGCCGTCCATGGGGTCACAAAAAAGTCAGACTCGACTTCGAGACGCAGAAACAACAATAGTGTATTGTAATGAGTGACTTTTTAAAAAAAATTCGGCAGTATATGCTTAAGTATTCAGGCTGAAATATTCGGGTGAAATGTCCTGATGAACACAAAGAAGAGCCAGCATGACAAAATGCTAGCAATTTGGTGACGTGAAATGAAGCATGTGTGGGTATTCACTGTATTATTCTTTAAGCTTCTCTATGGGCTGGACATTCAAAATAAAAAGGGAAATGGGAGAATTTAAAAAAAAACAAGGGAAAAAGAAAGCCTGGAGGAAAAGCCATGTGGAGACTTTTCAATGAACAGGGAATCTACCAAACTTCAGTGGGGCAATGGTTTGGACTGGGAGAGAGAAATCAATTGCCACTGGTCTGTGATTTTAGAGCCCCCCAAAAACAGTCTGCCACTGTTTCCCCATCTATTTGCCGTGAAGTGATGGGGCCAGATGCCATGACCTTAGTTTTCTGAATGTTGAGTTTTAAGCCAACTTTCTCACTCTCCTCCTTCACGTTCATCAAGAGGCTCACCTGATGTTCATTTAATAATAATTCCCTAAAGAGGCCACTTACACCAGAGATTCACAGAGGGGGTCCTAGACACTGCTCCCCTGGACCCTATTTCAGCTCACCTGTTCTTTTTCTTTCCAAGGTAGCCGTCACCCTCAGCAGGGGGGCCCCAGCACTAAACCCTTAAATCCATCCTTTAGGTTCTACAGCCATGAGGCGTATTCAAGGCTAAATAGTTTATCCCCCACAAAACACTCCTTTGAATATCTCCTTTCCTTATTTTTGTTAATACTAGTCAAACCACAACCCTGGATATCCCATTTAACTTCTCCACCAAATTTATCTACCTCTCACTTCTCCCAAATTAATCATCAGATTCTACTTCTTAAAACAGGAAATTCATCCTTTCACAGCTGCCTCCGTTCCAGTCTTCCTAACTTCTCACCAGTAACTGCAACTTGCTCCTACTGGCTTTCTCTCCACACAATCCTGCCTCTTCCAATTTATATTGCCACTAGAATTTTAATTGCAAAAACGCACATTGGTTTATATCACTACAGGCTTTAAATCACTCAGGGACTTGCCTCTATATTCAGTACAGAGTTCAAAGACAATCAAATCCTTCGTGACTTGACCCTTACTACAGATCTGATCTCGTATCTCAACTTCCCCAGCGCACACCTGTGTTCTAACCAAAGAGCTACTGTCCACATCTTTGTGTTTTCCAATGTCTTCTGCCTGGAATACCCATGACCAGTTCGTCCTGGCTAATGACTACTGTTTTTCAAGACAGCTTAAGTGTCACCTCCTCCTAGAAGCCTTTCCTTTGACCTACTCCCAGGATGAGGTAGTAGCCTTTTTTTATTTTCCAGCTTTATTGAGATATAATTGACATATAACATTGTGTGCTTTTAAGATTTACAATATGTTGATTTGATTCACTTAGCCATTGCAAAATGATTATCACCATAGAGTTAGCTAAGATCCAGTCACATTACCATTTCTTTTTTTTTTTTTTTGTGGTGAGAGAACATTTAAGATCTACTCTCTTAGCCACTTTCAGGAATATAATATTGTATTATTAACTACAGTCACCATCCTGTACTAGATCCCCAGAGTCTACTCATCTTATACCTGGAAGTTGTACCCTTGGACCAATCTCCCCACTGCCTCCACCTCCCGGCCCCTGGTAACCACCATTCTAATCTCTGTTTCTATGAACTTGGCTTTCTTATATTTCACATGTGAGATCATACAGCAGTTGTCTTTCTGTGTCTGACTTGTTTTATCAGCAGCAGCCTTTCTTGTGAGCCATCAGGCGTCCTGACCTCACCTCTATGGAATATTCACCCTAAGTTGCATTCACCGTTTGTCCTGACTTTCTTCTCCCACTGGATGGTAAGCAACTTGCGGGCAGGTTTGGCCATCTGTCCACTACTGCCCAGCCCAGTGCTTGACATGGAGAGGTGCTGAAAGATCTTTATTGAATACATGAGCAGAATAAAAAAGTAAATATGGAGAAGTGTCAAAAGGCCATGGTTCTAAAGACTATAATAAAAACAAATAGAAGTTCCCACGGAAGGCTGTGTTTAGGCAGGAGTTTAAAGTTCAAGCTACTAGACCCAGTGATTACGTAAAGTTCATTACGTAAATAGACTTATAAGATTGCAATAACTAGGTCCATTGGCTTTCTTTCTACACATATTTAAACTTTAGCATAAAAATTAGGCAGTCAGTGTGCTAGCAGAGTAAACAAACCAGAGAATTCTGCCCCTCCCCAACCCTCACACCCGTACACGTAACTTACGGTCGACTATTTCAGTACCTCCTCCCTATATGCCAGGGACTAGCCTCAGTGCTTTATAGCCATTTGCATTTAATCCCCATAAAAGCCTTGTAAAGCTGATGTTATTCCCATTGTATAGAGAAAACCAAGTCTCAAGGAGGTTCGGTCTATTCCTAAGGGTCACACAGAAACTGGTAGAGCAAAGATTTAATTCCAAGTATCTGATTGGTTTTCCTGCCTTAATCACCCTGACAACAGCACAGATGTAACTTGAAAACCATTCACCTTCTATTCAGATATTTGGTTATTAGAGTTTCCACATAATTCTTAAAGTAGTGTAGGAAGTTTATTTCAGCATTCTTTGTACAGATATACTATTAGTGTGGGGAGAAAGATTTGTTATAGAAATTGATCCAAGCAGATATAGAAGTTTTGCGAGTGAGATTTTATGTTCCAAAACCATGAAACTATGCCTATTAGTGTGATTTCCCACCCTCTTCTGGTCTTTGGAGCCTGGAGACTGGGCCAGAGAGGGACAGAATGAGTTTAAGACGTAACAATTTGGAATTTCCCTGGCGGTCCAGTGGTTAAGATTTCACCTTCCAATGCAGGGGTTGCTGGTTTGATCCCTGGTTGAGGAGCTAAGATCCTACATACTTGTGGCCTAAAAACCAAAACATAAAACATAAAACAAGAAGCAGATTCAACAAAGACTTTAAAAACGGCCCATATCACAAATATCTAAGACAACTCCACTCCCCACGTACAATTATTCCTATGAATTAACAGAAAAAAATACTTAAAAACTGTTTACCTTAACTCTCTATTTTCAAAATAGGTTGTGTACTTTTATCTGGAAAGGCCAGACGCTTCAAACAAGGATTTCCGCTCGCCCTCCGGACGTGCATGCAGTGGCGCTGAGTACACCGTGCTCCCCACACAGGGGCTCCTCTCACCTGCACAAACGAGGCCCGGAAGGACGTGGCAACAGTAACCTGCCTGTGATTATGCATGGTGTTTGCTTCTTGTGTTTTTCGCTTTCCTCCCATGCACATGTTAACTTTTAAGAAATATATATTATTTTTAAAACCTTTGAAAAATCTTAAAAAATAAAAAAGGTAAGAACTTGACCTTGAGCACGTGCTGTGAATTGAGCAGGCTCTTCCCTCTTCATTCTCACAAAGGCGATGCCATTCGGAAGCAGCAGCGTGAAGATGATTATATGGTTGGGACCTAGAGGCCACTTGAGCCTCAGGGCAGCAAAGTTATCCAAGGTGTTCAGAAAAATAAATCTGTATTCCATTGAAGTGTTCTTTAGCAATGAGTTCTGCAGGGGAAAGGGCGTCTGACTGCAGCAGAGATAGAGGCTGAGGAGAGATAGAAAGGCAGCAACAAAAATCCACAACCAAAAGGCAGCTCCCTCTCCCTGTGGTTCCAGGAAGCCTTTCCAGAAACCCTGGGAAGGAAAAATGTGTGTTTCAATAGAAAACTAGATATGGTCTGTAGCATACCCTTCCTCCGAGATCTGAAAGCTGAACCTATGGGAAATATTCAGCAGCTGTGAAATGTGTGTGTAACTGAAGCAGCTCTCACATACAAAGGAATTCTGCTGGTGGGCGAGTGACCCTCCTCCTTGGGCAAAAACCAATTTGCCTCTCTTTGCACCTTCATTTCAACATTCCTTTACTTCGAAAAATTTTTTTCTTTATCTTATTCCTTGCCGCTTATAGCCAGTGAGCTGCCTGGTTTTCCTATTATAAGAAAAAGAAAATCTTTGATTGAGTTCAGGTTTATACCCTTTTGAGGATATATCCTTTATATATCCTTGGGAATTTATCTTTATGACCAAGAATTCACCAGGGAGGCCCTGCCTCTGGGCCCTTTTCTCCTTGACCCAGCTCGGTACTTACTTCCAATGTGTGGAAGTTTCCGAGCACCAAGCCTCAGCTTATGATTCTTGTCCTTGGGAGCAGATAAAGTCCACCCTTTGCCAGGTTGGTCCCCAGAGGATGACAAGTATCTCTCCTTTGATGTGCTGTCCAAAAGTTGTCAAGTATCTTTGTTCAGAAAGCTACATTTTAATCAGCTTTATTAAAGTATAATTTATACACAATAAGATTCATTATTTAATTGTGCTGTTTGTTGAGTGTTCACAGCTGGTCACAGTTGCCTACTGTTACCACAGTCAGGACACGGAACATTTCCACCCCCAAAGTCCTCTGGTGTCCCTGACAGTCAATCCCCCTCCCCTCCTGAAACCCCTGGCATTCACCGATCTGTTCTCTTACCACTGGGTTTATCTTTTCTAGAATTTCATATAAATAGGATCACACAAGGGCTTCTTTGGTGGCTCAGCTGTACAGGATCTGCCTGCAATGCAAGAGACATGGGTGGGATCAATGGGTCGGAAAGATTCCCTGGAGAAGGAAATGGCAACCCCCTCCAGTATTCTTGCCTGGCATATCCCATGGACGGAAGAGCCTGGCGGGCTACAGTCCACAGGGTCGCAGAGTCGGACACAACAGAGCAACTAAACAGTAACAACAACAACAGGCTCACACAACGTTTAGGCTTTTGTGCCTGGTTTCTTTCACTTTGCATAACACTCATGAGGTTCATCCGCCTTATTCTGTGTATGAATTGTTCATGCCTTGTCATTGCTGAGTGACGGTCCAGTGTGTACACTCACCTCAATGGAGTCATCCATTCACCAGTTGATGAATATTTGGATTGTTTCCCGTTTGGAGTTCTTACGAATAACAATAAAAAGTGGGATTACTGGGTCATATAATTGGTGCTTTTGAACTGTGGTGTTGGAGAAGACTCTTGAGAGTCCCCTGGACTGCAAGGAGATTCAACCAGTCCATCCTAAAGGAGATCAGCCCTGGGTATTCACTGGAAGGACTGATGTTGAAGCTGAAACTCCAATACTTTGGCCACCTGATGCGAAGAGCTGACTCATTGGAAAAGACCCTGATGCTGGGAAGGATTGGAGGCAGGAGGAGAAGGGGACGACAGAGGATGACATGGCTGGATGGCATCATTGACTCGATGGACATGGGTTTGGGTGGACTCCGGGAGTTGGTGATGGACAGGGAGGCCTGGAGGCCATGAATTGCAATTCATGGGGTCGCAAAGAGTTGAACATGATTGAGCGACTGAACTGAACTGAACTGATAGTAAGTATATGTTTAACTTTAAGAGACTTCCAAACTTTTCCAAAGCGGCTACCATTTTCCGTTCCCACCGATGGTATGTGAGAGTTCCAGTGGCTCCACACCAACACGCTGTCAACCTTTCTGATTTTAGCTCTTCCAGCGGGTGTGTATTGTTAGCTCAGTGAAGTTTTAATTAGCATTTCCTTAATAATTAATGGTATTGAACATCTTTGTATGTATTTGTTTGCCACCTGTACTTCTTCCAGGATGAAGTTTCTATTTAGATGTTCTGCCCATCTTTTAATCAAGTTGTTTATCTTCTTATAATGGAGCTCTTAAAATGCTTTATTTATTCTGAATACAAGTCCTCTGTGAGACATGTATTTTGCAGTTATTCACTCTCAGTCTGTGTCATGAGAAAGCCCTTACATTTTGGCAAATAAGGATTTTCTCATTCAGAATCCCTGGAAATGCATGCCAGCACACCGTGTCTACTGATGTCTGCAGGGTAGTGGCAAGCCTGTGGAGAGAGGGAAGAAAAAGCATATAGCTCCGGAATTCGCCCTTCAAAGAAGCTGCTCTCTGCTTTCAGCCCCATCTCTTGATTTTCTTGCATTTTACCGATTCCAATGATTGTCTCTCGTACGCTACTTGCTTTCTGTAGCTGCCGCAATTTTAGGCAAAAATGTACTTGGAAGATTCATCTGTTTCTTTCCTGCTGCAAATGAACACCGCAACTTCCACATTTCATGGTGAGCCCCAAGTAGCAAGAAATGCAATGAAGCTGCTCAATGAAGCTTTTCAATTAAGAAAGTGTTCCTAATTGCCCCCAGTTCCATCTCTGGATGCTACACCGCTCTCTCTAACTTCTAGGGACCAGCTTGTCCGACTTGTTCAGTCTTTGGGGAGGAGATGAGAAGGAGAAGGTTCCCACCGAAGGGAATCTTTGCAGGTCCATTGTTTTATTAAACCCTGACCCCATGGAAAAGAGTCCCTGGTGGATAGAAAGGCAAGGCCCAGTGCTCAGTAGTGCAAGAAGGACACTCTGGCCTCCCCTGGGCCCCCTGAAGAAGCTCATGAGACCCTCATGTGAGAGACGCCCTCCATACACCCAGAGGAGGAGAGCATCCTCACTTCTGAGACCGAGGAATGAGGAAGAGCAGAGATGCACCAGAGCTTCCTCTCCTCCCTGCCGCCCTGAGCGCAAAGCCTGCTTTCCCACCACATTCTGCTCTTCAGCAGGACTCCTCTCGGCCTCCCCGCGCGCTCCAGTCATCGTGATGGAGACCAGGTCCGCTCCGCTCGGCCCAGCTCCCCGTGGACACGGCTCAGGAGAGCCTCAGCCTCGGCCTTCTCCCCTCAGCTCCTGCTTCCAGCCCTGGGGCTCCCCGATGGGGCTGTCGACATTCACCAGGCACCCAAAGTGGGCTGGGGGGAGTGAGGCCCTGGGGCAGTGGTGGCTGGACTCTTGGAGAAGTCCGTCCCCCTCTGGCCGCTTGGGCAGCCAGTTCTAAGAGGGTCACAGGAGGCTTCTCAGAAGGTCCCAGCAGGGAGGAGCACCAGACGCTTGCAGCATGGCTGGCTGGATAACGCATTTTGTTCTGATGTTCCCCGCTCTGTCCCTGTGCCCTCTCTCTCACATTTGCTCCGTGGTATCGGGGATGTTCCCAAGTAATGACTAGCAGGCAGGCAAGCCCCTTTGAGGCTCCTCTTTCAGGAAATTCAAGCTAAGACAGATGTTAAATAGTTAAGCAAGCAAACACACACGTGTGTGCATGTGTTCACACAGGAGTTTTTCCTACCCTTCCAGTTCTGGGTTCAGTCAGCGATGCATGGATGCACTCAATCCCAGTCAACCACCCAGAAGCCGACACTGTAACAGCCTAGCTCATGCAACTGCCCCACCCAGACAGGTTTGCACAACTCAGATTTTGCAAAACTCAAAACAACTGCTAAGTGAGCATCCTGGATTTTAAAGGCACAGAACCTGTATCGCAAAAATGTATGGATATAATATACTCTCAAATAGCTTTTACTGTTGACGTCACCAAAATGTTTCCACATGGGACGGAAGAAGGATGCTCGGCCCCTCCTACAGGTTTAGCATTTTATTTTTTACTCTAAATCTTAGAGTCGTCTTAGGTTTACAGCCCTCTACTCTCGTTCTTGCCTGGTGGCTTTGGGGGCAGAACTGGAAGCAGGCGAGAGTAAAGACACAGACACCCTGGAAATAACCCCACAGGGGCCCCATAAGCCTGAAAACAAAAAGCCTTTCTCCTGGGAGCTGTTGGCTCCCCTGCGGCCTGGCTGTGAGGCATTAGCTTAGCTGTGTTTTCATGCATGATACAACCTCTAACACAGCCTCGGCCACGAGGCTATCGGCACCTCCTGGAACAATCTGTATGGGTCAGATCTGCATCAGTCACGGCTTGGGGCACCTGGGGAGCAGCTGGGCCTGATCAGGAAGGGAGACTAGAAGCCTCGTTTTGCGTCTCTGCTGAGCCTCTCTCCGTGATACCAGAAACGACTGGAATGTTTCATTCCTCGGAGTTTTTCCGATACTTATGAGCGGCCTTATGTAAAAGTATCCATTCGCCTGTTTATTTTTAACTATCATATTAAACATTCCAGCCAAAATTACAAGATCAAAACTCCCAAAGGTCGAATGCCTGCTTCCTAGCTCGCTTTTGAGAACTGCTTAGACGCTGCGAGCCGCCAAGTCCCACGGCATTAATTTCCTGGGAAAGCGCGGAGGACAGCGTCCCTGGGGGAGCCTCCGCTGGGTTTGGAGGCGCTGCGCACTCTGTCAGGCGAGAGGAAACACGCGTTAGCCAAATCCAGGCAGGCTGCTCAGATGCTGTAAAAGGTTCCCGGTAGACCCGCTTAATGCTTTACTGACTGATCTTCGACTTCAAGGTTATTAAACCCAAGCCAACTGCATTGGAAGCTGGTATATTCCAACAACGCTGGCCACACACCAGAATCAAACCAGTCTGGACCTTCGACAGATCTGACCCCTTGGGCGAGAGATGAAGTCTGGGGCTGGAGCTCAAAGTGTCTAAACCCAGCCCAGGTACTCCTGGGACTCCCAGCTGGGTCAGAGGCTCGAGATGGGAGGGGAGACGTACCTGGGACTCATTTCTCCTGTGCTGACTGTCATACTGCCATTCTTGGTATTATCAAACTCTCCAAGCTGCAGCTTAAGCAAAAATCAGCATTAAACCAGAAGAATGAGATTCTGTTTACATGCCTAGAAAGGTCATTGCCAAAGGAGATGCAGTGACCTGACGCTGACTCATTTCTGTGTCCATGGCTCCTGATACCTTATACATATTCTTGCCTCTTAAATACCTGAAAATTCAATGGGATCTGGGCTCACAGATTTGCTGGATTTGCTGAGAAAGAGGACCTGGGAGCAGGCCTTCAGGCGGCCTAAGGAAAGCAACCCACCACCCCTTCCATGCCGGGTTAAGATGGCGTTGTTCTCACTGTTATTTAATAGCTAAGTCCTGTCCGCTCTTTGTGACCTGGTGGACTGCAGCCCTCCAGGCTCCTCTGTCCATGGGATTCTCCAGGCAAGAATACTGGAGTGGGTTGTCATTTCCTTCTCCAGGGGATCTTCCCGACCCAGGGATCAAACCCGGGTCTCCTGCATTGCAGGGAGATTCTTGACCGCTGAGCCACCAGGGAAGCCCTTAAGACAGAGAGGTGTCAGCAATTCCTGAAAACCCCTACCCTGAAGGACTTCAGCTGGGAACAGAAAAATTAAGGGGACTTTGGACAATTGCTACCAGGAGAAGTCTGGGAAATGACCAGGTCAGGTATTTGCTGAGCTATTTAATGAGGCTGTATAAGCAATAGAAGAGGTTGATAGGGTTTTAGTGTCACCAAGGTTTCCAGGCGAATTAAAGAAAGCAGTGAAGTAAGAGGAGAGTGGATTTAAAAATTAACCCGTGTGTGAATGTACTATGTTCGGAACAGGAATTAAAAAGCAAACAAGGATTAATTGACCCGCCTCCTTCCCCAGAGCAGGGCACTGGCATTTCAGGAGCAAAATTTATTGGTTGAGAATATGCTCGGCTAGGTAATTAAACAAGGAAGCCAATCAATTACACAGTAGCTAGGATTTAGATACCCATTGACAAGCTATAGAAGAATCCAGAAGGGAAGCTGAGAATGGCTGTGTGTGTCAGACACGATCGCATCTCAAAGGTTTCTGAGCTGGAAAAGAAAGTAGTGCTTTGCTCTCCCCTCTTGCTTTTAAAACTCCTTTGATTCAGAATTAACCCCAAATAAGGATCCTCAGTCAGAGCAGTCCTCCTGGAGGAAGGCGACAGATGGGAAGGGCCCAATCTGTGATGACATGGTTTGCTTGTGCAGCTGCAGTTAAGCTGCCTGTGAAGTTCACGTAGCTGAACAAAACTTAGCAGCAGCAGCAGCAGCATGTTTGACTCTTTTGTGACCCCATAGACTGTAGCCAGCCAGGCTCCTCTACCCATGGGATTCTCCAGGCAAGAATACTGGAATGAGTTGCCATGCCCTCCTCCAGGGGGTCTTCCCAACTTAGGGATCAAACCTGGGTCTCCTGTGGCTCCTGCACTGCAGGCAGTTTCTTTACCTCTGAGACAGCGGGGAAGCGCAGGAGGAAGGTGACCCTGTAGTAAAGGAGTCTTGGAGACACAAATGGTCAAAACATAGGAAAACCCACCAGAGCAGGCAAGTCATTTTATCGAAGGAGAGGGAGACACTCTTAGGGTATAAGCATGTGAGCTGTATCTTAGAGGATCCATATTATAAAATCCTGGCATCACAGACACGGAAAGTAGAGCAGAGTTACCAGGGGCTGGAGGGAGAGGCGATGGGCAGTTAGTGTTTAATGGACGCAAAGTTTCAGGTCGGGAAGACGAAAAAGTTCTGGAGATGGATGATGGTGATGGTCACACAACAATGTGAACCTATTTAATGCCCCTGAACTGTGCACTTAAAAATGGTTCAAACGGTAAATGTTATGTTAGGTCTGTTTTACCGTAATACAAAACATTTGAATTTTCTATTTAATTCTATTCATAAACATATAGTCTACTGCTAAGTCTTCTCCTTGTTTTTTTTTTTTAAAGAAAACATTGCTAAATCAGGGGGACAGATAAATCAGGAGTTTCATATTAGCAGATGCAAACTACTATTTTTATAAGATAGACAAGCCACACGGTCCTATTGTACAGCACAGGGAACTATATTCAATACATTGTCATCAATTATAATGGAAAATAAAACCAAACAAAAACATCGCTGATGGGGACTTCTCTGACAGTCCAGTGGTTAAGATTTCACCTTCCAGTGCACGGTATACGGTTCACTCCCTGGTCGGGGAACTAAGATCCATGCCTTGCAGCCAAGGAACCAAGACACAGAATAGAAACAATATTGAAACAAATTCAATAAAGACTTGAAAAATGGTCCTCATTTAAAAAAAAAAATCTTTAAAGAAAAACATTACTAGGGGACACGAGAAGGATAAAGACTTCCAGGTGTTGAAGATGCTCCTGTATCCGTTCAAGTTCAAGGCTTTTGTGTGAAATGTTTTCCAAAGAAGGTGTCAGCCCGGGTCCCTGTGTCCCTAGCCTGCTGTGAGTGCGTCTGCCTCTACGCTCTGCGCCCTCCCCATATCAGGCAGAGTGGCCAACGAGCCAGAGTTTGTCTTCGGGGCCCCTCGTCCCCCTCGCCCTTCCTGCTTTTCACGTCCAGTCATCGTTATCTTTTCTTTCCTGATTCCAAGAAGGGAACTAATGTTAATATGTTCATTCACACTGAGGTATAAGGGCCTAAGAAGACGTGTACAGACCCAGCCACGAATGTCTACATTTCACCTAAGCCAAGCTTTGAGCAGGCAGAGTTAAAATACAGAAACAGGAACAGAGTTGGCAATCTCTCCAACCCTTCCCCTCAGGCTGTCTTTTTATGCCTCAAAATCAGATTCTGCCTGCGTGTCTCAGAAAACCTTAGAAATGTCTTTTCTGAAGTCTCTTTCCCTGGTCAGTCTCTCCATCATGCGCTGCATTCGGAAGCCTAGACTGTGCTCTCGCCCATTAGCCCTCTTGGCCAGAGCCAAGTTAAGTTGCTCATTGGGCACAGAAATGTCTCCAAGGCACCTTCTAAATATGCCAAGGCCAATTTAGAAACAGAAGCCTGAAGCCAAATGGAAAAGTTAGGGGAGCCCTCGTGGAGAACAGAGCTGGCCTGGGCCTGAAGGCAATTTATTACTAATCCAGTGAGCGGCTGCAACCTAACAGGACCACATGGACATTGGCAAAGAGCACACGGAAAGTTCTATCCTCACTCAAGCCTGTAGCCTGTCCTAGAACAAAGGAGCAAAGGTTCCTTAAACATAAACACAGCTGACTCTCTGGTGGGAAAGACAGTCTCTCTTTTATATCTGCAAAACCAGAACCAGTGGGGGCTGGGCCCAGGAATCTGTATTTTTACAAGGTTCCCTGGGAGAGCTGATGGTCTCAATTAAAGTGATGGCAAATAAAAACCCCAAATAAGGTGGTTTGTGTTCTCTTTTGTTTGATGGTGTTGTGGATATTAACAATAAAGAATGTGATCTTCATCTTTATTTGTTGACTTATTTCTTAAAACAGCAGGAAGATGCTGAGACAGGAGATTCTTCTCAACCAGGGAGCTCCAAAGGATCAAAGGACCTGTTGTTTCAGAGTCGAGGAGTCCCCACATGCCAACGGTGACATGTCCAACAAAAATACGTTCTATGGCTGTGGTTTCCCTTTACTTTGCCCTGATGCATAGAAAACCCTTTTACCAAAGCCATGTTATAGGGCAGAAGGTATATTTGTTTCTAAATTGGGATGTTGGGGGTGGGTTTCTGGGTGAAACAGAAGGCTGCAAATAGAAGGCAAGCTCCCAGGAAATGTATGACCTGGAGAGTAAGCTATGGGGACACCTTGGACCTCTACACAGACTTGCCCTCAGATCTAGGGGAGAGTCTGCTTCTAGGACAGATAAGCCATGCCTCTTCTGTGTGCAAGGTCAGCATCAGCTCCTGTCTTCACCTGCTAGTGCTGCCAATATAACAATATCACAAATCAGGTGACTTTCTGTAAAAAGCAGAAATGTATTTGGCGTGGCTCTGGAGGCTGGAAATCTGAGATCAGGGTGCCAGCATGGTTGGGTGACAGCCCTCTTGGAGGTCACAAGCTTCATGTACCCCACATGGTAGAAAGGGAGAAAAAGCTCTCTGGGGTCTCTTGTATAAGGGCACTGGGACCTCCCTGATAGTCCAGTGGCTAAGACTCCCCACTTCCAATGCAGGGGACCCAGGTTCGATCCCCGGGCAGGGAACTGGAGCTCACATGCCACAACTAAGAGTTCAAGTGCTGCAACTAAAGCTCCTGCGTAAAAGGTCGGAGACACCTCGTGCAGCCAAGGAAACAGATAAACCCTGCAGAACAGACGCACCCTATGCAAGGACACTGATCCCGCTCTTGGGGGCTCCACCACGCAGTCAGCTCCCACAGGCCCCCACTCCTGAGGCCATCACCTTCAGGGGTTAGGATTACTCTGCGACTTCAGGGGGAAGATAAAATCCAGACTAGCAGCTCCAGGCCCTGCTGATTCTGCTCTCTCCTGGGTGCCACCTATACTGTTGTGTTTTTTTAATGTTGCATTTTTACTGCTACCACTGCCTTCCTAACCTACTCATCCACGATGACCTGAGCCAATGGTATCTCACCATTACAGTATCAGGTTTATCGCTCTGCAGGCCTCAGCAGTGCCTCTCAGCCTGTCACAGAAAACGCAAGTCTCGAGTTGAATTCTGACACCCAGAGATGCTCATCAGCCAGCAGGAACCAAGATCAGACCGCCTGGTTTGTAAGCTCTCAAAGTCCCGGCTCTCTGTCCTTTCACTCGAGAAAGCAGATGTGACAAGAAGCTAGCGGCGAGATGCGGTTAAATGGCCAGATGACAGACTTCTCTTTAAGCAACAGACACAGGACCTAGCGGAATTCTAAGACCTGGAGGCCATTCCAAAGGACACGAGTTGCTTAAGCTCTCCTCGTATGAAGGCAAGGATTCTGAACAATTTGTCTACAATCCAACAAGCATAACTCACTCCACCAACAAAAAATAAAATCTGACACCCAGTATGCTAATTAATACACCTTCCGATGTTTCCCGGAAATAAATATAACCAAAGTATTAATGTCAACCTCTGGAATATAATCGTGTGTTGTGTGCTACGTCAATTTATTTGTGTTCGACTCTTTGCAACCATATGGACTGGAGCCCATCAGGCTCCTCTGTCCACGGGATTCTCCAGGCAAGAATACTGGAGTGGGTTGCCATGCCCTCCTCCAGGGGATCTTCCCCATCCAGGGATCGAACCTGTGTCTCTTTTTGTAGCCTGCACTGGCAGGCAGATTCTCTACCACTAGAGCCCACTTGGGAAGCCCTGGAATCTAATAGAACTTAAATAATCCAAGAATGCTAGAAAATTTCAAATGTTAAATAACTATGCTGAGGGTAGCAATTAAACTCAAATACACACGATCATCACCCTGTTTAAACAGAGTTCTTTTAAAAAAAATTATAGATAATATATCAAAGCCTTCACTTCTTTTTATCTTTCTTCACTTCACACAGAAACCTTCACTTCTCTTTATCAACTTGTCCTTCCTTCTTTAAACATAGTCCACAAATATTAGTCCCTTTCGCCTCTTCCTCAGACCTCAGATAAGCCCTGATTATCTGTAACAATCATTTCTCCCTTAAACAATGCAATATTGCCTTTCTGTTCATTTACCCAGCAAATGCTTAAAACCCTAACACGACCGAAAGCCATGCAAGCTGGGAGGGGAAGGGTTAAGTCACAGCGCCCTGCCTTCAGGGGGCTCTCGGTCTGACCAGGAGACAGACCCTGGAGCTGACCACGTCGCCAAAGGCAGTGAACCCAAGGCCGAAGGGTTCCCAGGCTACAACGACAGCCCAAAGGACAGTGGGGACATGTCCGTGGAAGCTTCCTCCCAGCGGAACGTTGTGCTGAATGAGCCTTGGAGAGAGTGGAGGGTTGTGCCGTGTGTGAGGCAGAGGAGACAAAAAACCCCAAATTCCGATAGTAATGGTTAAACTTGATTAAACTTCTGCTGTGTTCCTGGTACCCTTCTAAATATACCACCTCCACTGTTTCATTTACTCCTCATACTAACACTCAGAGATGGATACTGTGTTATCTCCATTGCACAGACGAAAAACCCCGGCTTAGACTAAACCACTCACCTAACTCAGGTCATACAACAGGGTGTAGCAGAGCTGGGATTGGAACCCCGGGCTTTCTGACTCCTAAGACATGACCTTATTCTTCATTCAGGAAATGCACACGTGCTCAGTCTTGTCCGACTCTGTAACCCGCCATGGACTGTAGCCAGCCAGGCTCCTCTGTGGAATTTTCCAGGCAAGTATACTGGAGTGGGTTGCCATTTCCTCTTTCAGAGGATCTTCTCAACCCAGGAATCAAACCTGCATCTCCTGAATCGGCAGGCAGATTCTTTACCCCTGAGCCACCTGGCCTTCCCCCCACTCAGGAAATACACGAAAGCAATGGACTGGGCTCGAACCTGAAGCTCCAGAGGGCGTGGCACAGTCAGGCGGGCCAGTAAGTCAGCCGCAAGCTGGTTCCTTTTCTCATCTTGTCCCATTTTTCTGTTTCTACCCCAGATTTAAACACACATTCAGAGCTCAAAGAAGTGACTGGGTTTGGAGGGAAAGAATTTCTGGACTAGCTTGCTGCACCAAACCCTGCCTGGCTAGTGATCCGCCCCTTCTTTACAAAATGAGCTGGTTTCCCTTTAAAAAGAGAGCTTGCAACATGCCCAGCATCAGCGGATACTTGCGTGTCTTCCACGAGGCACACTCTGTTACCAACAGGAGGATTCTTCAGGGAATAGAGCAAACAAGATCCCTTCTGTCTGGGAGCTTGAAACAACCGTCTCCTAATTTGACCTCTCTGGTTCCTGAAAAATGCCCAAGAAATACCAACCACCAGTCCCCGCCGCCCTGGACGCGAGCATGCCCAGGCGTGGGCCGGCATGGTTCCAGCACCAGGAGCCGCTGCTCGGGCCTCCTGAGCTCCCAGGCCTATAGCCCCCGTCATCGAGGCCGGGCCCCGCCCCACAGGACCACAAAGAGCTTGTCCGCACGCATCCTCTGCCCCTCTAAGGTGGCCCCCACTGACTCCACACCGTCATCCAGATGCTTTGGCCTGAGAGCTCAGCCTTGTGTGATGCAGTGGGATTTGTTCCCCGAGAAGAATGCCCCTTTATTCAAACTCCCCTCTGCAGGAAAGCCTGCAGCGCCAAAACAGAGCACACGGATGTGAAGTCTAGTTGTCAGATCATATTGTCTTTCTTTAAAAAAAATTATTTATTTGGCTGCATTGGGTCCTAGCTGCAGCATGCGAGATCCTTTTCCCTGCGTCATGGTGAGGGAAACATAGTTGCAGAGACTGTGACTGAAGAGCGTTTTGCAGAGAGTCAAACACGACTGAAGTGACTGAGCACACAAGCACGCACACGTGGTAGGATCATACCGACCCAAAGCTCTGGTTTGTATAGGAGGTGGCCCATCTCCCCACTCACCCTGGGCTCAGCTTGCTGAGCTGACCGAGGTCTCAGCCCCTACATCGGGCTACCCTCTGAGCCTCCTCCCCTCCCCAGGCCTACATCCCACCTCCTGCCTCCCTGAGAGACTTGACCATCCCCATGGGGCCCACTCCAGCGCCTCCCATGGTGGAGTCAGCTGCCCCGCCAGAGTCTCGCTCCTGGGACAGCGGGTGGTATATCTGCCATGCCAGCATCTGCCAGCCTCACCCCTGAGTCCGGGCCCCCGAGCAGCCCTGGCCCTCTCTGTGGGGCCCCGGGAGGGGGACTCGATCCCAAGCCCTCCGTCTGGACCGGACTGAGCACAAGATGCCTCCCTGGACTTGGAGCTGCTCAGAGGGTCTGCAACACCCTCCTTCCGGGACCTCTCCCTCCTCCTCTGGGCTGGGGGGCCTGACAGCCAGCATGGCCTTAACCCTCGGGGCCGCAAACTTCCTTCGAAAGGTCAAGCGGTCAACATTTGGGGGCTTTGTTGGTCTCCAACGATCTCTGTCCCACATTCCTTGTTTGTTTGTTTGGAGGGGGGCTTCTGCTTTTTTAATCCTTTAAATCTTTTTGGTGTGTGTGTGTGTCAGTCACTGTCACGTCCCACGCTTTGCGACCCCATGGGCTGTGGCTTGTCAGGGGATTCTCCAGGCACGACGACTGGAGTGGGTTGCCATTCCCTTCTCCAGGGGATCCTCCGGACCCAGGGACAGAACTCGGGTCTCCTGCATTGCAGGCAGATTCCTTACCGTCTGAGCCTCTGCGGAAGCCCCCTTTAAATCTTACCAGGTCCACGAACCGGATTTGGCCAATGTCTTTGCGAGATTACCTCGGCCTTGGTCAAGTCCGGGGCAAGTAGGATGACTGCCTCCCTGGGAGGTGTCCTGACGCTCAGACAAGCTCCTCCCAGGTGGTGGCCCTGCTTGGGACATGATGATATCACAATCCAATAAGCAAACATCTGTGATCTTAATGAACCAAGAGGGAGCAGAATTTTTTATTTTATAAAAAATAGAACTCCTTATCATAGTAGACAAGCTCGGCAACTGAAAAAATCGAAGACTCAGTAATAACCACCACGTTAATCTCGGTTTCCAGTCACTGAGGACCTACTAAGTGTCGTGTCCTACGTGCTGTGATTCACATGTTTTCCGCTTTGATTGCTGCAGCTGCTGAGGTCCCTGAGTCATTTGGGATTGAAATAAAATTGGCGTAGTGCCTCAATCTTAAATTCTGTGGAAAGGTCAAGATTCTGGCAAGTTCTCAGGCAAGTTCCAGCGACTCCCCAAGGCTCCTCAGGCTCTGTGCCCCCACTGTCTCCCTCTGTCCCCTTGCAGAGCGACCCTCTTGCCCTAAGACCTGGGACTCAGCTCTTTTCCGTGATTTTCTTCCAAATACACTCATGCAGTAGTTCTTTACCGAAGCTGACTTCACTAAAGGTTTGAGACAGTGAAAAGACCCGCCTTGAAGCAGCACAGTCTCAAAATTAGTTGCATTCATAAAACCAAGCATGAGCTGCCCTCGTGGCTCAGATGGTAAAGAATCTGCCAGCAATGCAGGAGACCCGGGTTTGATCCCTGGGTTGGGAAGATCCCCTGGAGAAAGGAATGGCAACCCACTCCAGTATTCTTGCCTGGAGAATCCCACGGACAGAGGGGCCTGGCAGGCTACAGTCCATGGGGTCGCAAAGAATTGGACATGACTGAGTGACTAGCAGTTTTGCTTTCATACAACTAAGCTTGAGTCTCCTCGTTTTCCAAGCCTTTTGGCCATTCCATCAAATATCAGGGGTTTCCACTGGCCACATGTCTCCCAGCCTCCCTCCCTCACAACATGCTCTATGCTCTGCTGTGATTCCCCTGGCAAAGTGAAAGTGAAAGTCGCTCAGTTGTGTCCGACTTTCTGCGACCCCATGGACTGCAGCACGCCAGGCTTTGCAGTCCATCATCAACCCCCAGAGTTTACTCAAAGTCATGTCCATTGAGTCAGTGATGCCATCCAACCATCTCTCCTCTATCATCCCCTTCTTCTCCTGCCTTCAATCTTTCCCAGCATCAGGGTCTTTTCCAATGAGTCAGTTCTTCGCATCAGGTGGCCAAAGTATTGGAGTTTCACCTTCAACATCAGTCCTTCCAATGAACACACAGGACTGATTTCCTGTAGGATGGACTGGTTGGATCTCCCTGCAGTCCAAGGGACTCTCAAGAGTCTTCTCCAACACCACAGTTCAAAAGCATCAATTCTTCGGTGCTCAGCTTTCTTTATAGTCCAACTCTCACATCCATACATGAGTACTGGAAAAAACATAGCTTTGACTAGATGGACCTTTGTTGGCAAGTAATGTCTCTGCTTGTTAATGTCCCTGGTAGGAGAAATCTAATTCTCCATGTTTTCATAGTCACATGACTCTGGATTTTTCTACTTTACTTCCACCCGTTAGAGCAGCTACTTGGCTGTCCTCTGGCCATGGCAGGACGTGGTTATTTATTGATGCTGAAATGTCTCCAGTAGGGGCTAAGGTGCACTCACCACCTTTTCCTCAGTCAGAAGATGCCCTCAGTACATACAACTTTGGGAAGCAGAACTTTCAATCTCCTGAGGAAGTTCTTATACAAACTGAAACTGAACACAACCATTCTCTCAGCAGCTCGGAACTGTCAACACAGGGTTTACGGCTGGAAACAATTTTCCTCAAAGTACCCGTATCTCTTCCTGTATCAAGCATTTTAACCTTCAAACTCAAACACACACACACACACGAATAGTCCAGGGTCTCCTAACAGACGTTTAGGGTGCCTTTCAGACAGCTCATACCTCTCCATCTGCAGCAGAACTTAGCACAATTTCCAAACAGCAGAGCAAAACTTTCCAGGAAGCTTAGACCAGCTGCAGCCAATATGCAGACTTTCTGCTCTTCCAGCCTCTACCCAAGAGAGCGGGTCCATCCGCCTGGCGCTTACTCAAGAACATGCTGGGCTCCACCCAGAAAGCAGAAAGCTTCTTTGGCCTTCTGGGCAGGCTATCTCATGGTCTTTATTAGAGCTCTTTAACAACCAGTGCCGGGGCCTCCCTGGTGGTCCCGTGGTTAAGAATGCATCTTCCAGTGCAGGGAACCTGGGTTTGATCCCTGGGCAGGGAACTAAGATCCCACTCACTGAGGGGAAGCTAAGCCCTCCAGCCACAATGAGGAAGATCTGCAGCTGCAACAAAGATCCCACAAGCCGCAACTAAGACCCAAGACAGCCACATAAATGTTAAACAGCAGCAGCCGCCAGTGCAGAGGCACAGACCTCAACAGTAACCAGTCATTTTGTTTCTGAATAGAGGACAGATTTCTTGGCCTGGGTAGTCATTTTCTAGCTACCATGTGCAAGTCTTAGGTTCAGAGAGTCGCCACGGTTTTGGCACCAAAGAAAGAAAGCCATCTGGCCCATCTTGTGAGCCTTGGCTTGAATTTCTGGGGCCATCATGAGTGTCCTTTGGGAGGCCTAACGGAAAGGCATTCCCTAGAGAATGAGCACAAGAGGAGGCAGTGAATAAGTTGGAGCTTGTCATGACAGGACACAGGTCAGCGTTCAGAATGCTGAGCCAGGGCCTGGATGTATAGGGGCTGCAGTGTAAGAGCTCGGGTCATGGTCTGGCGAGGGGGAGACATGGTGTTTAGGCAGATTTTTCTCAGTGTCTTGCTCTCTCAGCATGTGATTTGAGGCCCGTGCCAAAGTCTTTAATTTAAAGGGGCAGCTGTCTTCCCAGTAGGGAGAGAAGAGAATACATTTCTGTGACAAAGCAAGGGGCAGAAAGGACAGCTTTGGAGAAGGTAGAGCCAAGGGATCTTCCCAACCCAGGGATCGAACCCAGGTCCCCTGCGGCTCCTGCATTGCAGGCGGATTCTTTATCGCTGAGCCATCAGGGAAGCCACTGATTCAAATAACCTTCACAAAAACCCTATGAGACAAGCACCATTAGCAGCCCTAAGTTATAGATGAGGAAACTGAGGCACAGGGAGGGTTCGCCAGCTGCTAAAGTCATAAGCCGAGCAGCAGAGGCCGGATTTACACGCAAGCCAGCCGCAGGGGCCACACTGTGTAATTGCTCTGCTTTGCCCCCGGGCGAAACTGACCGAGCAATTTCACCACGAAGAAATTCAAAGCTCACTTGACAGGCCAGAATGAATGAGAAAAGGCAGCTTCTGCCTCATTCACCTTCTCTTGTCAGGACCAAGAAAACCGAGAGTGACTGCTGTCAGCGCCAGGCGACACGGGAGACATATGTCTAATTAACACAGCGGATCTTTTCAACCCCGCACACCATTCTCTTTGCAGGGCTCTGCGACGGTAATTACACAAGGAAGGCCACCGGACTGAAGTGGCCTCAGAGCGGGGTGCGCTGTGGGTCCCGAGAGTGGGGCGCTGCCGACTCCTTGCAGATGGGTCCACGGGGCTAGATTGGGTGTGGGGTGCAGGGTGCGGGGTGCAGGCGGTGTGGGGTGCAGGGGATGGGGGCCAGGGGGCAGGAGTGCGGGGGTGCGAGGTGCGGGGCAGGGGGCGGGGGTGGGGGCAGGGGAGGGGTGCAGGGGGGTGCGGGGGCGGGGGTGCAGGGTGCGAGCCGTGGGTCGCGGGGAGGGGGGCAGGGTGCAGGGCGGGTTGCAGAGTGGGGGGCAGCGAGGACCCAGGAAGGGGCCAGGTGGGATCTGAGCGTGGCGGGGCTGCCTCAGCAATGCAGGGAAGAAGAGGAGGGCTCTGTGGACATGGACGTGACGCCCTGCGGTTTATCAGGCGAGGACACCGGGTGGTGTCCCCGGGCTTAAGCTCCTTTAATCGGATTCGGGACACAGCCCCCCAGGTGGCTCAGTTTCTCTTTCTGACCTCTGGCCTCCAGGACTGTGAGACAGTGAATTCCTCTTGCTTTGAGCCACCTAGCTTGTGACCCTTTCTTACGGGCACCCTAGGAATCACTGTCGGCTCATCCCCCAACATCCAAGAGCAGCACAGGTCAAGATGGCCCTTAGCACAGCCATGTCTTGCTAAGTCGATTCAGTCTGGTCTGGCTCTGTGCGATCCTACTGGACTGGAGCCCGCCAGGCTCCTCTGCCCATGGGATTCTCCAGGAAACAGTACTGCAGAGGGTTGCCAGGCCCTCCTCCAGGGAATCTTCCTGATCCAGGGATCAAACTTGAGTCTTTTAAGTCCCCTGCATTGACAGGTGGGTTTTTTACCTCTTGTGCCACCTGGGAAGCCTTAACACAGCTGTAGAATCTAAAAGCCGGACAGTTACAGCCCCTATCTTGGTCCTGGCTCTCTCTGCCCGTCCCCGCTCCCTGTGCTCCCTCTCACCTGTCTCTGCTTGCTCAGGCTTTCTAGTTAATCCAGAATGTGGAGAAGGTGTATCCAGACTCTATGGAAAGCCATCACATGTTGCCATGTATTGGGCCTAAGGAAATTCCGTGCTTCACACACGCACGGTTTCCTTAGCCTGGTGGAGGTTCCTAGGGTGGCCATAGGAAAGGGTCACAAACTGAGTGGCTCAAAGCAAGAGGAATTCATTGTCTCACAGTCCTGGAGGCCAGAGGTCAGAAAGAGAAACTGGTTTCTTCTGAAGGGCCCTGAGGGAGGATCCGTTTTATGCACCTCTTCCAGCTTCCGGTGGTTGCTGACAATTCATGGCATTTCATGGCTTGAAAATGCAGCACTTCAATCTCTGCCTCATGTTTACATGACCTTCTTCCCTGTGTGAGAAGGAAGCATGTGCTTTTTGTGTTAAAGAAACATCTAAGTCCTAACCTTTGGTATCTGCAAAAGTGACCTTGTTTGGAGAGAGGGTATAATATTTATCCAGGGTAACTAACACCTGGATAATGAAGACCCGGATCCAGAATGATTTCTCCACACTGACCCAGCGACCTGCTCTGAGGATGTTTAACCTTCCTGTCCTGCAGTTTTCTCACTTATAAAGGAAAGAATAAAATTAGATCATTTCTTCTGAGCCTAAAAGTCTTGAAATATCTTTTCTTTTTAATTGAGTTATAATTAACGTCCAATATTATATAAGCTTCAGGTGAACAACACAGTGATGCCATATTTTCATATACTATGAAATGATCCACGACACCCTCCTCTGATATTTCCTCTGCTTCCTTCCTGGATTTGGAGATTCGGGGAGGGAGCGGGGAGGAACTCATGGCCCCATGCCTGCCCTCCCTCCCTATCGATGTGCTTGGAGTCTTTCAGCTGGCAAAGATTTTTTGTCCAATATATTTCCCGTCCGACCCTCAATTTCTGGTGTAAGAGCAGCGTAAGCGGCCCCCACGTGTACCCAAACCTCCTCAGCTCTGTCCCTGCCTGGCGGCCACTCCCCAGGGCATCCAGGACCCTGAGCAGTCGGTCTCCCTGCTCCCTTGATTCATTTCTCGCCCTTTCTCTTGTCTCACCTACACCCAGGTTTCCGGGCTCTCTTTCCATCCATTGTCTGGCTGCCAGTTGGCTAACCAGTCTAGTTTCCGCTTTTCTCCCCACAAACACTCTTGTTTATATAACATGGGTTTGGCATCTTGTCAACAGACAAACAGTCCACAGCTGCAGTTGGGATAGAGCAAGCTCCAGGCTGAGCCTGGAGACCCGTGTGCAGTGCGCTGCCCGGGTGCGAGGTCCCGGGACCTGCTTGCTCCGTGGATGATGAAAGGGCAGAACTCGAGGGGTCACAGGCTCCAAGCGAGCCAACAAGGGTGAGCAGAGGGTGATAGATGCACTTTCTGCCCAGGTGGCTCAGACTGGTAAAGAGTCTGCGTGCAGTGCAGGAGACCCCAGTTCGATCCCTGGGTCGGGAAGATCCCCTGGAGGAGGGCATGGCGACCCACCCCAGTATTCTTGCCTGGAGAATCCCACGGGCAGGGGAGCCTGATGGGCTACAGCCCATGGGGTCCCAAAGAGCTGGACACGACTGAGAGGCTAACCCTTGCACTCCTCACTTTTTTTCTGCCCACCTCACTTGCCCCACTCACTCCAGAATATCCAGAGCGACCAGAACAAATCTGGGGCTCCTCCGGGCTGTGAGGATGTGGCCTGGCCTTGCTGCCGTTAATACAGCGCGTTCCCTGAGCTCTGAGATAACAGCGACTCGGCCTGCCCCGCCCCTCCACCCCCAGGGTCTGCAGAGCTCTGGGGACCCACCCCAAGGCTGCCAGGCGCTAAGGAAGCACAGGCAGATCCCGCACGGGAAGCAAAGCACCCGATCTGTTGTGACTCTAAGCTGGAGGAGGCATTCTCTGCGCTGCTGTGTGAACGGCGAGAGATTCTGCTGCGTCATGGAAACCTGCGCCGGCAGGATTCCGAGGCGGGGGCAGTGCTGATCCTTGTCACACGGCAGAAGGTCAGCAGTCACCCGCGGCCAGGCGGGCGGTGAGCGGCGCGGCCTCGGCCCCGAGCCCCTGCTCCTTGCCGGGCACTCGCCCAGCCTCCCCAATTCGGGCGGGCGTTGCGGTCAGCGCTTTGCCTTGCTGCTTTCGCCGAGGGGCAGAGGGGACGTGGGGTCCCCGGTGCAGGCATAGAGAAAGGCGGGGTGTGAGCCCGGCCGCCGGCGCCTGCTCTTCCGGGCGCGTCTTCCTCCTGCGCCCTGTGAGGGGGTGCAGGCGGCACGGTGCGCTTGAAGGGGTGCCGGGGCCCCTTGGCGTGACTGGGCTTTTCTGTTCGGAAAAGAGCCGAGCGCGTTTGTCAGGGAGGGGAAGGAGTCTGCCGCAAGGGGACGAGCGGCCTTCACGACCAAGAGGAGGCACTGCGGGCGAGGGGAGCGGAGGGGAGACCCAGGATCAGAGACCTCTTCCCACTTAGAACGGTTTGCAAATAAGCCTCCAGCCGGGATCCCTCCACAGCCCCGGACTGGCCTCTTCTCTAGCAGCGTCCAGCCATGAGGCTCCTCTCTGGCCTTCTTCTGGGTCCTGGCCAAGCTTACCTAGAAAAGCCAGCTACACTGACTGGGTGCCTTCTTTTCTCCCTCTTAGGACCCACCTCTGATACCCCAGCTGAAGGGTCCCGTAAGAACAGAGGGTGATCCGTGGCCTGGAAACCAACAGAGGGCATAACCTGGACCAGTTCTGGGGCGAAACACTTGGGAAAACGGCCCGATTTTGAGTCTGATTTCTCGGCCGTCAGTGTCTCGGTCACCCTTACCAAGCCCTAGCGCCCGGGATGGCACCTCTTGTTCCTGAGTCTCCCGCTCACCCAGGCTACCATCTGGTGGAGCTTCACTTCAGGGCTGGGGAGACTGAGGCACGGAGACAGAGCCCCAGCCCTGTCTGAGCTCCGTAGACATAAGTAGGCAGAAAAAGGCTGAAGTTGAGCCTTGCAGTAACCGGCTAAGGTGTCTTCTTTTGTCTACAGTAATAAAAATCAGAATTTTAAAGTCTATTGCCTTACTTACCCCAGAGGGCTCAAGAAGTCTTTCTTCTTGCTTTTTATGACTCCGGTTTTGCCTCGAGAAGTAAGTGGCACTATAAATCCCAAATAGCTTCCTACCTGCTGCTCTTCCCCAGTGAGACTTGAAGTGATTACTAGACACGGTTTCAGGCTCTGCCAAATGATAGGAAACTTAGTTTGCTTTCTGCTCAGATTTACCAGGGGGAGAGGGTAATTTAAATGGCATTTCATTATCTCAAAAGAGGGGGCAGTAAACACGTTCTGCTACCGAGAACAGACCCTTAACTAATTTCTATTACTGGAAATCTTTCTATCGGAATTAAAGCTTCGGAGTTCAAACGCTCTGCCTTTCCTGATTAGACAGTCTTCTACCGAACTGTCCCTCTGGAAGACCAGTTGCCGTGGGAAATCCCGTTGAGCAATGAGTGGCGGTAGAGAAGAAAATAATCAAGCACCTTGTCTGCCCCAGTTCTTATGCGGCCCCACTGGGGCTTGGACCAAGGAGGGCCGCCTCCTCCTTTCCAAATGCGGAGAAACTGGTTGACAGTGTGAGAGCTGTCTTTTCAAGAGGACAACCCCGGCTCTGGGGCCCAGGTTACTGAGAAGTACACATTAAGCCAGAATCTTATTACAGCGGTCAGAGTCACAGTGATTAACAGCCGGGAAATCTTATTATGCATTTCCACAGGATTGCGGCAAAGCTTGGATGAGTATTTAGACATTCACATTTGCAGGAGCAGCATTTTTCTTTGCTCTTAAAGAATATTTGATAATGCTCGGGCCCAGCATCGAATCTCTATAATGTGCTACGGATGAGGCCAGTACCGTAGGAAACTAAAGATGCGCTTTGGTTTGTTTCGCCTCAGTTTCTTCTTGGCTACATCATCTCCACTCTCCCTTCTCTTGGAAGAAGGGAAGAGACTGAACAGAAGTTCTTCAGCCTGCAATTTGTCTTCAGGATATGACACATTTGCCCTTGACCTCTGAAGAACATTTCCAAATTCTTATATGTAGCAGGAATGAATGATAAAACTGGTAGTTTAAGGTATATAAATCTAAAAAGTGTGCAAGTGTTAGTCACTCAGTCATGTCTGACTCTTTGCAGCATCATGAACCATAGCCCACCAGGCTTCTGTATCCATGGAATTCTCCAGGAAACAATACTGGAGTGGGTTGCCATTCCCTTCTTCAGGAGATCTTTCCAACCCAGGAATCGAACCCAGTGCTCCTGCATTGCAGGCAGAATCTTTACTGTCTGAGCCACCAGGGAAGCACAAATAAATCTAAGTGCTACCTTTATTTGCAACCAAGCCAAAGTCAGATGTACACATTTGGTTAAATAAAACTCAAAGATGATAAGAAAATTTGCATGTGGTCAGGAGGGATATTTCCAGAGAATCTTAATGGTTAAAGTCATAGGTGACTAATGGTAGAAAGTGAGATTTTTTATTTTTATTTTTTTCCAAAACTCCTTGCAGTATAGCATATGGTATCTTTGTATCACAAAGACCATGGATTCCACTCATTGGAATGGTTTTTTGAAAATAGTGATTGTGTTGGTTTTTAAACTATTGCTTCTCTCCACTATCCTGTACTCTGTGACTCTGGGGTTGGGTTTCTGTAATCCCCATTTTCCTTTTATTTTTTTCTACTCTTCTAAAATAGCCTTGAACTGCCACGGTTTCATTTTACTGATACCTATTCCAAATGAAAAAGGGATTTTTAAATCCATTATTTGGAGCATTTCATTCCCATAAAAATTCTTCCAAATGGGGTACTTTATGGAAATGAAAGGTTTAATGAAGCCTCTAGGATCAGAGATGGTATCCTCGTTAGACTCCTGCCAGCAGTCAGGAGTATGCATCAGACACGGATGTAGTAGATCTATCTGAGAAAGACCTGCTCATTCTACTAATTTCACGGCAGACAGAAAATACAAAAATTCTGCAAGGCTGCATCGAACTGTCTGTTTCCTGCGGTACCACCTGCTATGGTCTGAATATTTGTGCCCTCCAAAATTCGTAGTTGACACCTAACCCCCAAAGACGAGGGAGTTAGGGAGCAGGCCTGAAGAGAGGGTAGAGCTCTCATGAATGGAATGAGCACCCTTTCATAAAAGTGGTTCCAGACAGATCTCCAACCCCTGGACGCAGGGAGAAGTTGCCGGCTATGAACCGGGAAGAAGGTTGTCACCAGGAAACTGTCACTAGAACACAGCCATGAGGGCACCTTGGTCTCGGACTCAGAGCTTCCAGAGCTGAGAAGTAAACTTCTGTTGTTTGTATCTGTCCCATCTGTGGTATTTGGTTATAGGAGCCTAGTGGCCACTACTTCAGCTAACCGTCAGAGTAAGGGAGAAGTGACCACCGGGAGCTGTGGACGCCTGCGGGGTCCAAGGGGAATCTCTCTGAAGCTTTCGCACAGAGCATGACGGCTCCAGTTCCAATAAGAAGCGACCCAAGCCAGAGCCCTGTGCCCCGTTCCTGAAGTGAGTGAGCGAGAGTCGCTCAGTCGTGTCTGACCCTTTGCGACCCCACGGACTGTGGCCCGCCAGACTGCTGCCCGTGGAGTTCTCCGGGCAAGAACACTGCAGTGGGTCGCCGCTTCAGACGCCAGTAGAAGAGGCTCTGGTGAGTCAAATGACTGAGAAGATGTGAACCTCGAGGAGATCAAACTCCAACTCGAAATTCCCAAACTGAAGCTGTTCATTTCCAAGTCAGTGAATTTTATTATACTGACATTCATGATGGACAATGCTTGAGATATGTTCATGTTCCAATATTCACAAGTACTATTAATGATGGGTAGGCTACTGTAGCACTTTCCCTACAAAATACATAAATGGACACATAGAGCCACACTGAGATGCGGCCACTTGGTAAGACACTGAGCATAGGGACTAGCCCCGTACCTTTGCCTCATATGGGAGCGAGTCAGTAGATCATGTATCAACGACTTAAATCCCTAAGTCATGGCTCTTCCATGGCATTTGCTAATGGTGCCCAAGAATAGTCTAGCAAATAATCAAAGCCAAGAAAGTTAAGTCCTCCAGTGCCAAACGTCTGTATATTGACTTTGGTTGGTCTCGTCGGATTAAAATCTAGTAACTAAAGTTCACACAAAGTGCGAATACAACTTCCCTGGTGTTCCAGTGGCTGAGACTCCTCTGTCTGTGGGATTCTCCAGGCAAGAATACTGCAGTGGGTTGCCATGCCCTTCTCCAGGGGATCTCCCCAACCCTAGGATCAGACCCAGGTCTCCTGCATTGCAGACAGATTCTTTACCATCTGAGCCACTACCATAGTGAGCCAGAGCAACTAACCCACAAATGAAGTTCATATAAAGTGTGACTACAACTTCCCTGGTGGTACAGTGGCTGAGACTATGTACTCCCAATGCAGGAGGTCTGGGTTCAATCTCCAGTCATGGAACTAGACCTCACATGTCACAACTTAGAGTCCCACATTGCAACTAAAGATCCCTCATGCCGCAGCTGAGACCCGGGCACAACGAAGTAAATAAAGATTAAAATTAAAAAAGAAAGCCATCAGTCCAGTTGACATTCAAGGGAAGGGGATACAGTGACATGAATACCAGACAGCAAGGGTCATGGGGGCAGGTTTTACGTATAGGTCCTTGGGCATAGCATTTGAGCTCCTTGAGCCTTAGTTTCCTCATCTGTAAAATAGAGCTAATAATTAATTATATTTACTTCCCCACATCGTTGTGAAGACAAATGCATCATTTCATAACAAAACACTCTACCACAGGGGCAGCATCTGATCTCAGGAACCACTTTAGAGCTTTTAATAACCCCTGTGGCTAATGCAGTACTTGGCATGTAATGGGTGTTCAAGAAATGTTCACTGACAACTGAATGAATGAGTGTGTTCCATGATTTATTGAAATATCCTGATATCACCTTCATGCAATGCACAAATTTATATAGTCTTAAAAAGAGTCTGTGTCATGGAGAAGTGACCCAGACATTGGAAGGATCTGTACCATTTGTTGTAATTCATTTAAATGTGATCCTTCTCCTGCAGAGCTTTAAGAACTTTCAAGGAAGTACATCATTATGAATCCTTCTGATAAGAAAGAGTGCAAGGAAAAAAAAAAGCATGCCATCTATAGCAGCTGTATGACAGCCCTAGAAACTGAAGTACAAGCTGTTTCCGTGGTCAGCCCCCCTGGGCCCTGGGCCGTCTGATACTCGGAGATTGGCTGTTTCCAGAACTGAGGGATAAAGAGTGGCACAAATCTGTTGTCTGTATATAACCAATCACATCTCTGCTGGCAGGCCGTACTCCTGCTGCTTCCCCCTCTTCTGAAAAGGAGAAGAATAAACTGATGTTCTCTTCTGATTCCTACCATGCATGGCCTGGCTGTGGAATTTACTCAGGACATATAGTTGCAGGTTCTGGTTTTTCTGAAAAAACACCCTCAATATTCAGAAAAAGTAGGGCATAGAGATTATCTGAGCAATAGCCACTAAATTCTCTTATTAACATCTATTCATTAGAAGCGATGTGGATGTTTTTTTATATTTATTTGGCTGCACCAGGTCTTAGCTGATGCATGAGGGATCTTTGGTTGCAGCATGTGAACTCTTGGTTTCAGCATATGGCATCCGGTTCCCTGACCAGGGACCCAACCTGGGCCCCCTGCATTGGGAGTGTCGAGCCCTAGCCCCTGGGCCAGCAGGGAAGTCCCAGAAGTGCTGTGCTTCTGATAAAAGCAAGACCCCACAGCTTAGAACACTGCAGAAGATGTGCTTGTGGCTGACTTCCCACCACCTCCGCCCGTGTGCTGTCTCACTATCTGACACTAATACATCGCAAGCATTTCCCAAATTCTATCAGTGGAAATGTTCAGGAATCCAAAGATGCTTGTTATATTGCTTAGTGCACTGGGGATTACATTTAAATGTTAGGCACAGGCTATAAACAAAGCTCAAGCATTATTTATAGGCAGCATTATTCTAAAACACCAAAAGAGAAGACAGCCCCGCAAGGCCCTCGCAGCACCAGGAAAGGATAATTCAGTCTCATGCCACCAGAGGCTCTTCCAGAACATGAGATGCAATATGAAGGCGATTCACTGTTGGCAACAGAAAGCAGTCAGTAAACTGGGATAGCAAAATTTCAGAAAAAGACTTTTTTCCTGACTAGACAACATACAACCAAGGATGCTGAAGATGAGAGTTTGGGGGTCGTCTCCCAGAATCACTTAGCGATTCCAGCACTGTTTGGTGGTCCTTTTTTCTGTATGTGATTTTATTCATCCATTTACTCTGGCTGTGCTGAGCCTTGATTGCCGTGCGGGCTTCCCTCTAGTTGCGGTGCCAGGCTCCTTGCTGCGGGGGCTTCTCTTGTTGCCGAGCGCGGGCTCTGGGGCTCAGCAGCCGTGAAGCATGGGCGGAGTTGTTCCTTGGCATTCGGGGTCTTCCTGGATCGGGGACTGAACCCGGGTCTCCAACGGCAGGCAGATTTTTTACCACTAAGCCGCCAGGGATGCCCCAGGGGTTCCTAATAGTGCACTAACTCTGTGGCTGAATCTACTTCAGGAGGCACAATGTCACAGTGAATTGTCTAGATGTCTGTCTCTCCCCTTGGCCCTGAGTTTCTTGAGGACCTAACATGTAGTAGATGCTGGGAGAATGAAAGGAACATTTAAGAAATTGCCAGAAGGAGCTCTCCATGGGAGTGCCTCTTCTGAGGCTGCAGAGGGCCATCGGACACTCGGGAAGAGCAGCTGGGAGGGGCCGTGGGGGCAGCAGGAACATGCTATCAGGTCCCGGCCCTCGGAAGAGGGGTTCAGCAGCCTGCTCGGGACCGGGCAGTAAATGACAGGGAGGTGTACTTACATCAAACCAACATCTATCACTAACCCCAAAACAACACCCTTTCAGGCTGGTGTCTTAAACATTTGTCACAGTTCTGGAGCCTGAGAAACCCCAAATCAAAAAGCCAGCGCACTGGGTGGGTGTCTGGTAAGGCCTGCTTCCCGGCTCATAGACAGTCACCTCTCACTGTGTCCTCAGGTGACAGAAGGAGACAGTCATCCGGGGTGTCCTTTACTAGGGCACTAACGCCACTCACGAGGATTTGACCCTCCTGATCTGATCACCCCCTAAAAACCATCACGTTAGAGGTTAGGCTTCCAACATATAAATTTGGGGTCATCCCATTGCCCCAGCCCTGAGCATTTGTCTCATGCATTGAACATGGAATGGTGTTCTGTTTCACATGTGATAATATACATGTTTCAATGCTATTGTCCCAGAACGTCTCACCCTCACCTTCTCCCTCAGAGTCCATAAGACTGTTCTATGCATCTGTGTCTCTTATTCTGTCTCGCATATAAGGTTATCGTTACCATCTTTCAAATTCCATATATATGCATTAGTATACTGTATTGGTGCTTTTCTTTCTGGCTTACTTCACTCTGTATAATGGGCTCCGGTTTCATCCATCTCAATAGAACCGATTCAAATGTATTTTTTTTAATGGCTGAGTAATATTCCATTGTGGATGAGGAGGGAGGTGGGAGGGGGGTTCAGGATGGGGAACACATGTAAACCCATGGCTCATTCATGTCAATGTATGGCAAAAACTACTACAATATTGTAAAGTAATTAGCCCCCAACTGAAATAAATAAATTTATTAAAAAAAAAAATTCGGGGTCCACAACAGCCATCCTTTTCAGGACTTGCCCATTGATAACCAGCTCCCCCAAGACTTCAAGACCTGGATGTTTCTTTTGCCTACTCTCAGGCAGAGCAAAGTGAATCCCCAGAGGGTGCCCTGGAACCCCAGCTCTGCCATTTGCTAGCCGTGAGAATGTGGAGAAGTGTATTCGTCTCCTTGAACTTCATTTCCTCACCTGGAAATTAGGATAATAACAACTACCTGGGGGGTTGCAAAGGCTAAGTGTCCAAGGGAGTCACTATCATCTTTGTGGCATTCAGACACTCAATCAAAAAAAACAAATTAATGGATGTATGCTGTATTCTAGCAACTTCCCACTGCTCCAGGGCTGACAGCTGTCAGATTCTGTAACACAGCATCTGGGATGAGTGGGAAGAAGGGTGGCCCAGAAGTGTTAGGAAATAGGGATCATTGCGGGGAGAATATACCATCTAAATACCCAGGCAGGGCCACAGTTCTCACTCAGTGAGCATCCGTTGTTTCCTTCCTCAATGACAATAAGTGATTATTGTCAACTGTGACTTTTTAAGGTCACAGAGTGGTGATTCATCAGAGCAGAAGACTCATGGGCACACAACAGCCCTGTCTCTCCTGCAATAATTCAGATCAAAATCTGGCCAATCTCATCTAGTATAGACAAATAAAAGAATCATGCATGAGAAGCTTCTCTAATATATAGGCTCATCGCTTATTTAAATAATCTCAGCGGTCTGTTGGAAGCTCTGGGGAAGTACAGCAAGGCCCGGAGAGGTTCATGGGAAAATCCTTCAGTCGGAAGCAGGAGGAGCAGTGTGGTACAGGGAAATGCCTGGAGCCTGGAGACCAGAGACAAGGTTCCTCAGCCAGCCTGCTTCTTGCTGGTTGTGTGACTGTAGGCAAGTTCCTTAATTTTGCCTCAGTTTCTATCTCTATAAAGTGGGGCCATTAATGTGTACTTTCAAGGTCACAGGGAGAATTAAATGAAATGAGGCTCATCAAGCTGCTGGCCCATAAACGTTTGTTTTTTTCCTCTTGCGTTCCTATTAAAATGGTATATCAGCTTTATGCCATATCATCACAATCAGCTTATTCCATTCATTATAATATAGGCTGACAATATGTATCTCTACTCATAGACAGTATAAACAGTATATACAGTAAGCGATTTATCCAAAAGAATGAATGAGATCTACAGTGATCTCAACTGCCTTCTATGAGATAAGTTTCTGACAGTGAGAGTGTTAGTCGCTCAGTCGTATCCGACTCTGCAACCCCATGGACTGCAGCCCATGAGGCTCCTCTGTCTGTGGGATTCTCCAGGCAAGAATACTGGAGACAGCTGCCTTTCCCTTTTCCAGGGGATCTTCCCAAGGCAGGGATTGAACCCTGGTCTCAGGCATTGCAAGCAGATTCCTTACCATCTGAGCCACCAAGGAAGCCAAGCTTCTAAAGGGCACAGTCAATGTCATACTTATCCTCTGATTTCCCAGAGTGTCAAGCCCAGCGCTGGTCACATGGCAGTGCTCCGAGTATCTGTGGAAACGGGCCAGTTTGTCTCAAAACCCTGAGATGTTTCATTTCATTAGTTCTCCGTGGCATCCCCCCAACAAATCAGTATTTATTAGACACACATTCTTCAGTGGTTTCCACCACGAAGCTTTCAACTCTTGGGTTTCCAAAGGGAAACCTTGTGGAAGCAAGAACTCCGCTAATCATGTGTCATTTATCGGTTCCTTTTATGCATTCTTTCCCCTGTGTTGGGCAAGTCAGTGAGTAGAATCAGCAGATGGTGTCGTGGGATCCCAGATCTGCCATTTTCTTTCTGCAGACCTGAGTGCTGGCATCGTCATCTCCTCAAACCTAGATTACTAGTCTGCTGCTATCCAAACTCATTATTAATTTTAAAAAATGGCCGGATCTGTTATTTCAGGGATAATTACAGTTTCTGCTCTGGTTGTACTTAGCCTGGCAGAACCATTTTAAGTGTAGGTTAAAAAGCCTGGCGTGCTACAGTCCATGGAGTCACAGAGTCAGACAGGACTGAGCAACTGAACTGAACTGGAAAAGGCAGTGACTACAGGTCTTTGAAGTATTCTCTCGAACCCAACGCATGAAGGAGTTATTTCCTTATTCTCACTAACCTGCTTGGGTTTCTAAATTCCCTGCTCAAAAGGGGGACCCATTCTCTGAGGTTAAGGCGTTTCCCATCTACCACCCTCCCAGTCAGTGTTCACAGCCAAGTCTCTTGACTATGAGTTTCCATAACGAAGCACAGAGTTCTTCCTTCAGGTCTTTGAAGGCACCAGGCACTTTGTGGTCTACAGTGCTCACCCCCACTCAGCTTCCATTTTGAAAGACAAACCGCAAATATTAAATGAAAACTTATCTTGTTTTTTGTATGTATTAATCACTGACATGTAACCCACCAGGCTCCTCTGTCCATGGGGATTCTCCAGGCATGAATACTGGAGTGGGTTGCCATGCCCTCCCACAGGGGATCTTCCCGACCCAGGGATCGAACCCAGGTATCTGCATAAATAAATATTTATCAACCTCCAATAAGGGGGCTTTCCTGGTGGCTCAGATGGTAAAGAATCCTCCTTCAGCGCAGGAGACCCAGGTTCAATTCCTGGATCAGAAGGTCCCCTGGAGGAGGAAATGGCAATCCACTCCAGTATTCTTGCCTGGAGAATCCCCATGGACAGAGGAGCCTGGTGGGCTACAGTCCATGGGGGTGTAAAGAGTCAAACATGACTAACCTCCAATAAATACAAATTAGGTTCTTTTGGTTCTAAGTTATAGAGTCTATGATTACGGCAATCTATTGGCAGGATATGTCGTGGCTCAGATACTGGAGAACTAAGTCTAGAAATCTGGATCTGGGCAGGAGGATGGGTCAGAGAGTTTAGATCATTATCTACAGTCTTCTCAGAGTGCTACCTCTGTTGTGTGTGTGTCTTCAGTCACTTCAGTTGTGTCCAACTCTTTACAACCCCATGGACCACAGCCTGCCAGGCTCCTCCGTCCATGGGATTTTCCTGGCAAGAATACTGGAGTGCGTTGCCATTTCCTCCTCCAGCGTATCTTTCCCATCCAGGGATCAAACCAGCCTCTCCTGCTTATCTCCTACAGTGCAGGCAGATTCTTTACCGCTGAGCCACTGGGGAAGGCTCACTACCTCTTCTGATTGTATTTTTTTCATTCTGCTTGAAATTTAAATTCTAGAGTAGGGACTTCCCTGGCGGTCCAGTGGTTAAGACTCCACTGGTTCAGTCTCTGGTCAGGGAACAAAGATCCCACATGCCATAGGACCAAAAAGTTTTTCAATGTACATGTAAACGGTCCAGGGTAGCTTGCTTCACTATTCCATCTTTTGGCTAGGGGAAGACTAGACTTCTTGAGTAACAGTCTTACCAAACTTTCTTAAATGAAAGAGAAATAATTTCCCACAAGGCATGTGAAATACTACTACTAAAATAGATACTGAATGTTAGAATGAAAAATATTCTTACTTCAATAAAATATGCAGTGTTACCACATCCCGTCAATTAAGTTATAATCAGAAGCAAATACATTTAACATTTTTGTTAGCCTGGATAAGCTTATGATGGACAATTTTCTCAAAACAAAAGTCTATTTTAACTCACTTTAAATTTAGCCTTGAGAAAGAGAAACTCAACAGTACGGAAGCAGAAAACAAGGGTATTCTTCCTGCTCACTGTCTGAGCGCTTGCTGCCCACGCCCTTTGGATGATTCCTACCAGCTTTTGCACCTTGGCAGGATATATTTCCTGCAAGTTAATCATGCACCAGAGACTGCTAAACACTGGAAATTCAAACAAATTAAGCTTCCTGCTCTCTAGAAGTTCATAAGGAATATTTCAAGGTGGGAAGACGTATTTTTTTTTAAATGTATGGTCATCAAACATTCTTACTAAGAGTGATCTTGAAAAATAATTGATCCTTTTGGATCCTTAGTTCCCTTACCTTAAAAAATAACAGCGTTGATGTATGGCAGACACCAACACAATGTTGTAATTATCCTTCAGTTAAAGATAAATTAGGGAAAAAACTAAGAGGCTGATTCCTCAAAAGGTTAAACACAGAATCACCATAGGATCCAGCAGTTCTAACCCTAAGTATATACCTCGAGGGATTGAAAGCAGACTCTGATACCAGTGCACCAGCATCCATGACATGCAAGAGTTAAAAACAGGGGGGTCTTTTGGCTTTTGTAAATAATGTGTCCATCAACAGATGAATAAACATGTGTACAATGGAATATTATTTATCTGTAAAAAGGAATGAAGTTCTGATGCCTGTTACAATGTGGATGAACCTTGAACACATGCCAAGTGAAATAAGTCAGGCACAGAAGGACTACATTTCCTGTGATTACACTTATATGACATACTTGACAGAGTCAAGCTCGTATCAACAGAAGACAGAACGCTGGTCACTACGGACAGAGGCGGGCTGGGAAATGGAGAATTACGGAATGATAAAAAATTTCTAGAATTAGTTATTGGTGATGGTTGAAAATGTTGTTGAAAATGTTGTAAATATATTTAATGCCACATTATTTACGCTTCAAGGGGCTGAGAAACAGTAAGTTCTGTTCTGTGTGTTTTATCACAATTTAAACAAAAATGAGCTGGGCATGAGAAACCCTCATAAGCTTATTGGATTCTGACTCTCTAATTTCTCTGAGTATGGAAATACCTGCTAGAAAACGCTATTTTGGGCTGACTAACTATAAATATTAATTTACAAATTCTAATGGAAAAAAAAGAAACTGTATGCACCCACCAAGTTCATCTCCACCTAAAAGGGAAGAATGGGAAACAGAGTCAGATGACTGAGGGAAAAATGTTTCTTCTCAGAAACCACAGCTGGCAGGGAGCTCTCTAATGTATTCATTTATTGACTGCGAAAACCATGGCTAAATGTCTGAGGTGCAACTTCTCATCCAGAAAGTCCAATTATATGGTGTGAAGTAACCTGAAGAAATGCTTTTTTTGGTGGAGGGGGTGATGGTGAGGGAGCCAAGTTTTAAATGGATTTTGGGGAAGTCAGCAGATCTCAGAGAGTGAGACCTAGAGACTGAAAAACTAAGAATGCCACCAAACTGCCACCTCGGATCTAGGGAATGAAGTGGCTGTTTTATTTTGAAGGAAATTTCAGGAGACAGTAGCAATGAGAGCCCAGGAATTCAGCTCACCATGGAACCTAGGGTTTTTACCACCCTGATAATGCGGGTGACTAGCTCCTTGGAAGATTTGACGCTGAATATTTCGCAAGTCTCATTTCAAAACCTAAGTGTGTTATGGCCATCATTTGGGGAAATGTCATACCTCCCCTCCTCCATGCAAAGCAAGTTCAGAAGAGGCAGCTATTGAAAGTACAATGAGCCACAGAGGGAAAAGAAAGTGGAAAATACAGACTTCTGACAACATTCCGTAGAGAGTAAGGCCTGTCCAACGGGAAAAGCATTTGCAATGTTCATAGTAAACACACCACATCAGAAACCTCTGCTTCTTGCCCAATTCTTAGGCCCTAAATCACCTCTGCTAAATTATTTTGATCCCAGCTCACCATTGAAAGATTAAATTCTGAGAAGAGCTTTTCTCCTAAATGAGTCATGTTAATTGGCCGGGTCTGAAAGGAAGGGGTAGGCTGGGGGCACCCGCACTAACGGCCTTATCTGTGCAGAGCAGCTTCTCAGGACAGCAGGCAGATCTGTTGTCCGTCTGTCTGCAGCATCAGCTGGGTCTGGCCCAGGACTGGCTCTGGGGTAGCAGCATTACTCACCTTGGAAGTTCCACAAGACCCATTTTTTTTTTGTTTGCTTGTGTTTTTTATTTCCACTTCCTGCCTTGCAGACTGAGCTCTGCTCTGTTTTGCCCATAGGTTATCTCCTTTGGGGGCTGCACATATCTTTTTGATTTTAGTTTATTTTTAATTAATTAATTTATTTTCATTTTAAAAAAATTTTAGCCATACCACACAGCATATGGGATCTTCTTTCTCTTATCAGGGATCAAATGCACACCCCCTGCATTGGAAGGTGGAGTCTTAAGCACTGGACCGCCGGGGAAGTCCCTGCAGACATCTTTTGGGACCGAAAATGGCCTCCATTTTCCTCAATGTTGCTTTCTCTTCTTGGGATTCTGCCCTTTGCAGCAGCTGCAGGACCATGCTCTATCTATGTCTGGCTTCTCTGCTGATTAGAAAGGGGTCCCGGGTCCTAGACGGCCTAGAGGAAGTGCCTGTCTTAGCTTTCACCCGATTTGTTTTTAACTTGATGAGCTGATTTGAAATTTTACATCAAAGAACAAGGTTTCAGAATGCAGGTTTTTGCCAGTTTTGGAACACGAGATAGTTGGAATTGAATGCCCATTCTACCATTTACTGCTTATTTCCATCAAGCCACTTAAACTTTCTAAGCTTCAGTGTTCCTTTTCTATAAAATAGGGTAATCAGACATGTCCTCAAAAGATACCGGAAAGAATGTAACAAAATGATCTATGTAAAATGCAACAACAGTGCAGTACGTAAACGGTGGGTCAGTCTTAGTCGAGGCCTGGCGCTGTAGCGCCTGCTTTGGCAATTATCTGAAACTTATTTTTGTTGTTTGGTGTCTGGTTTTTGTTGCTGCTCTGTTTTAACTGCTCAGTTAAATGCCTGTATACGCACCACACTTCCTATGCGTGAGGTATCAATAACATCAGCATAACAATTCACAAATCAGCTTGAGCAGAGAAAGCTGCCATTACAGGGGAGCACATTAAATCCCCACCCATCTCATCCCCTCCTCCAGACAAAGGATTATTCTTAATTTGGAGATCAGTCTCTTGCTTACTTTTGGGTTTATGCTTTTAAATTCTTATTTGTATTCCTATGCAATAGACCTAAGTTAGTATTTTAAAATTTTACATAAATGCACTTATACTGAGGTGTTCTGAGATTTGCTTTCTTCATTCAGTATTACGAGTCATCCATATGATTGTGTGGGTTTCCCAGGTGGCACTAGAGGTAAAGAACCGGCCTGCCGACGCAGGAGATGTAAAAGGCATGGGTTCAGTGCCCGGGTTGGGAAGGCCTCCTAAAGAAGGGCATGGCAACTCACTCCAGTGAAGAAGCTCATGGACAGAGGAGCCTGGCGGGCCACAGTCCAGAGGGTCGCAAAGAGTCAGACACAACTGAAGGGACTGAGCACACACGAATGCACATTACTGTGCATTACTTGTGCACATACTGAGCACAAGCTGTGCTCAGGGCTTTACGGCAATTCTATCACGTGAATGTACCACAGTGTATTTAACCATCCCACTGTCAGTGGGTACGCTGATGGCTTCTAGCTGTTACGGGGCTACTATAAACCACGTCACCTGAGCTCCTGTTCCCCTGTGAGTAGGAATGACTGGGTTATTGGATATACACATTTTAAAATTTACCAAATAATGTCAGTTACCCTCAGGTGCAGTTACAAGAATTTACATACCCATAAGCAATAAACTTTTGAACTGTGGTGTTGGAGAAGACTCTTGAGAGTCCCTTGGACTGCAAGGAGATCCAACCAGTCCATCCTAAAAGAGATCAGTCCTGGGTGTTCATTGGAAGGACTGATGTTGAAGCTGAAACTCCAATACTTTGGCCACCTCATGCGAAGGGTTGACTCATTGGAAACGACCCTAATGCTGGGTAGGATTGGGGGCGGGAGGAGAAGGGGACGACAGAGGATGAGATGGCTGGATGGCATCACTGACTCGATGGACATGGGTTTGGGCAGACTCTGGGAGTTGGTGATGGACAGGGAGGCCTGGCGTGCTGCGGTTCATGGGTTCGCAGAGAGTCGGACACGCCTGAGCGACTGAACTGCGCTGAAGCAATAAGCTTCCCAGGTGGCTCAGTGGTAAAGAATCCACCTGCAATGCAGGAGACATAGGAGACATAGGTTTGACCCCTCGGTCGAGAAGATCCCTGGAGGAGGGCATGGCAACCCACTCCAGTATTCTTGCCTGGAGAATCCCATGGACAGAGGAGCCTGGAGGGCTACAGTCCATGGGCTTGCAAGAGTTGGACGTGACTGAATGACTAAATCAACACCAAGCAGTATATAAGTGTCGCAGTTGTTTCCTACCCTCATCAACACTTGATCTTTATCTTGTTGAAGAAATCCTTCCTTATATTAAGGTCATAAAAATATTCTACTTTGTCTTTGAAAAGTTTTATGGTTTGGTCTTTCATATGTAAAACTTTAAGCCACCTGGAAAGAACTGTCTTATAGTGTGAGGTAGGGATTCAGTTTCATTATTTTTCAAGTGAATTACCAACTGCTTTAGCACCATTTAAGATAGTCAATCTTTTACCTGCTAACCAGCCGTGCCTAAAGTTTCTGTATATAACTGGGTCTGTCTCTGGGCACTTGATTCAGGTCTATTGGTCAGTTTGTCTTTCCAAACTGTGCCAATCCCTGCAATAATTTGTGATATGCTTCCGGTAAAGCCAGGCACCCAACTGTTTCCTCAGGAGTGTCTTGGATGTTCCTGGTCTATTGCTCTTTGATATAAAATTTCAAATCATCTCATCAAGTAAAGAAAAACCAAATCCATTGGTGTTTTATGTGGAATTCCACTGGGCTTCCCTGGTGGTTCAGTGGTAAAGAATTCACCTGCCACAGGGGACTCAAGAGATGCGGTTTCTGTCCCTGGGTCGGGAAGATCCCCTGGAGGAGGAAATGGAAACCCACTCCAGTATCCTTGCCTGGGAAATCCCATGGACAGAGGAGCCTGGTGAACCACAGTCCACGGGATTGCAAAGAGCCGGACATGACTGAGTACATGCACACACACACCCACACATATAAATTTGGAAAGAACTGCCTTCTTTGCTGATTTACCCCCCATCAATCAATACAGTATATCCTTCATTTACTGGCACCTTGGTAGACGTGTTTCAATAAGGTTTAAAAATTTTGTTCATTAAGATCTTGCTCTTCAAGAGTTTTCTTCCTGGGTTCTTAATATATTTTCAGTGTTATAATATTGCTATCTCTTATTAAATTACATTCTCTGAATGTTTACAGCTGACATATACAAATTTAATTTTTGTACACTCATTTTGTATTAGACAATCTTTCTAAATTCTGATTAACTCTAATGATTATTATGGGTTGGGGGGTTCTATGTACATAGTCATAACATCTGCATATCTTTTCGAAATCTCACAAGAGTCACATCATCTTCATAAAAAGAAAATCGTGTCTTGTCCAAATCTGACTAGGATCCTCAATGTCATCTTCTTTCTATTCTTAAAAGGAAGAAAGTCAAACCTCATTATTCATGACATCCATATTTGCAAATTCACTTGCTTGCTAAAACTTATCTGTAAGGCCAAAATCAATACAGCGCTTTTGCAGTGCTTTGCAGACATGCGCAGGTGCAGAGTGGAGAAGACTTCGAGTCACCCTACCTGCAGGTCTGGAGCAAGGGCAAACCAGGTGACCTCTGGCCTGCTTGTTGCAGCTCTCATACCGTAAACAAGTATTCTTTTTGTGGTGGTCTATTCAGCGTTACGCTTTTCGCATTTTTTGCGATCTTTGTTAGTGATTCCACTGCTCAAAACAGCCCCCACAGCATAATGCTGATGTGCTATCCAGTGTCCCCTAAGCGAAAGCAGGCTGGCATGTGCTATAGGGAGAAACTACACGTTACATAATCTTCTTTCAGTTTTGCATTGTATTTCGAGTAAACTACATTTTCCTAGGAACAGGTCTATCTTAGGTTTTCAAATATAGTAGAATTAAATTTTTTACTGTATTTTCTTACATTTTTAGTCTTTGAAACACCTATAGTTATGTCCCCTTTCATATGTTTAGTACTGTGCTTGTACCTTCTCTCTTTCTTATCCTCTATCAATGCGATGAGTGCCAGGTAATTCAGTAAAGAATCCTCCTGCTGTGCAGGAGACCCAGGTTCCATCCCTGAGTCGGGAAGATCCCCTGGAGAAGGAAATGGCAACCCACTCCAGTATCCTGGCCTGGAGAATCCCCGACAGAGGAGCCTGGCGGGCTCCAGTCCATGGGGTCGCAAAGGGTCAGACATGACTGAGCAACTTCCACTTCACTTCCCTTCAAGGACCCAGGCACACAGGATGTACCGGAGAAAGAGCCCCTTCTGCTTCCGTGGTGTCTGTGTGTACGCCACCTCAGTGTCTCTGAGGACCCAGGGTCCCCTTTCCCGGTGGGGAACGCAGCTTCTCAGAAGGTCACAGACGCTAAAGCTGTTGACCTCTGACTCCTCCCCAGCCCCGGCCCCTGACATGCAGCCTGCAGTCCCTAAGCCCTCCGTTGACTGCTCACTCAACACTTTGCTCACACTTGCTGTTACAGACAGAAGACTAGCAGGTGTAGCGTGTCCCGACATGGTGACAGCTGCCTTCATTCACCCAGCCGTATGCTACGGAATTCCGGGAGACCAGGAAAAGGGTGATGACCCGAAGACTGCGGGAAGCCGCTAGTAGCTGCAGAGGAAAGAGATCCTCCCCGGAGCCTCCACAAGGAACACAGCCCCGCTCATGGCTTGCGGGTGCTGTGCTCAGTCACTCGGTCGTGTCCAACTCTGTGACTCCGTGGACTGTAGCCCACCAGGCTCCTCTGTCCCTGGGATTCTCCAGGCAAGAATACTGGAGTGGGTTGGCATTTCCTTCTCCAGGGGATCTTCCTGACCCAGGGATCAAACTCGCATTTCCTACGTCTCCTGCAGATGGATTCTTTACTGCTGAGCCACCAGGAATAGCCGCTGATGGCTTGATTTTAGCCCATTTTTGCACTGGGAGCTCCAGAACTATATAAGATAATAAACGCATGCTCTTTTAAGTCACTAAGTTTGTGGTAATGTCTCATTAGAAAACTAATACGACGTCTTTACTGCTATTTTGCCCCCCTTTGTAATGTTTCTTTTTCTCTATCCCTTGTGATTTTAATTATTCCATTTTTCTCTCTGTTGGTTTGGAAGTTCTATATTTATAGTCTTTTAGGGGCTTAAATTTACCTAAAGGCTAGATTAGATTATTCATCCACCTTACACTCTTAGTGAACAATGCAAGGGACTGGAAATGACCATGCACCTATCACCTCTCTCCTGAATTGTGTGCCACTGTCAATTCCCAAAATTAAATAATATGAGTCTTTTCTTTATTCAATTAATGATTGTTTAATTTATCCAATATCCACCACCACCAGCTTATTGTTTGTTAATGTACCTCATACCTTTCCTATAAAATCACTCTCCTAGCAAAAATAAATTTTTTAGGACTTTTTTAAATTAAGGATTATTAAGACAAGTTTAGCTTTTTTTGTCTTAAAATAATTTTTTGGCTTTGTTCTATTTTTTCTACTTACTACTTTATTGGGGTATAATTTAAGTGTAGTGAATTACACATATTTAAAATGTACAATTCAGCGAGTCTAACAAAAGTAAAAACCTGTGAAACCCCCACCCACAATCAAGATGCAGAACACTTTCATCACTCCATGCCCCTTCACATTCCACATCTGTCTCCTTCCATCACTGTCTCCAGGTAACCACTGATTGTTACTATAGATTAGCTTCCTTTTTCTGGAATTTTATATAAGTGGAATAGTATAGTAAAGAGTTGTTTGGAACCAGCTTCTTTCACTCAGCATAATTATTTTGAGATTGATTCATGTTATTGCATTTATAACAATTGATTCTATTTTATTATTGGTTGGTATTCAACAATATGAATACAATACAATTTGTTTATCTCATCAGTTGTTAACGGACACTGGATTATGTCTAGTTTTTTGGCTGTTATAAATATGCTATGGACAATCACCACAAGTCTTTGTGTAAACATAGGCTTTCATTTCTCTTGGGTACGTATTTAGAAGTGGAATGACATATACTGGGTATATCTTTGGAGAAGACAATGGCACCCTACTCCAGTACTCTTGACTGGAAAATCCCATGGACGGAGGAGCCTGGTAGGCTGCAGTCCATGGGGTCTCGAAGAGTTGGACATCACTGAGCGACTTCAATATCACTTTTCACTTTCATACATTGGAGAAGGAAATGGCAGCCCACTCTGGTGTTCTTGCCTGGAGAATCCCAGGGACGGGGGAGCCTGGTGGGCTGCCATCTATGGGATCACACAGAGTCGGACACGACTGAAGTGACTTTGCAGCAGCAGCAGCAGCAGGTATATCTTTAACTACTTAAGAACTGCCAAACTGTTTTCCAAAATGTTTGTACCATTTTACATTCCCACCAGCAATTCCAGTTGTCTCACATGCTTTCCAACTTCAATCTAGTCCTTTTTAAAAAAAAAATGTATTTGGTTGCACAGGTCTTAGTTGAGGCATGTGGGATCTAGTTCCCTGACCAGGGATTGAACCCAGGCCCCCTGCATTGGGAACATGGAGTCTTAGCCACTGGACCACCAGGGAAGTTCCCTAGCCCTTTCTTTAATTTTAGCCATTCTAATAGATGTGCAGTGATATTTCATGTTGGTTTTCATTTATCAAGTCCAGCATCCCACCAGAAATGGAAAGGCTACTTTAATCTGCGCAGGTTTCTAATGAAGCAGAATGAACTTGACAATGTTCAACCATGTGTCTAGCAAAATACTTTATAGGAATTTGCCTTAGTGACTTCAGACTGCTAAGCAGAATACTGTAGGCTTGATAGCTTAAAAACAGAAATTTATTTCTCATGGTTCAGGAAGCTGGGAAGTTCCATGTCTGGTGAGGGCTTCTTCCTGGTTTGCAGGCGGCTGCTTCTTGCTGCATCTTCCCTTGTATTGCAGAAAGCAGAGAAAGATCACCTCTCCCAGGCCTCTTCAGTAATGGCACTAACCCCATTCCTGGGAGCTCCGCCCTCATGACCTGATCACCTCCCCAAAGCCCCACCTCCTAATACCATCACACTGGCGATTAGGGCTTCAACAGACAAATTTGGGGGGACATAAACATTTAGTCTGTAGCAAGTTTATTATTTTATAGGGACCTTTATATGGTTTGATCTCCAGTAGCTGCATGTGAAGCTCTAAGTTAAGAAAATGCAAAAGGTGAAAGAGTTCAAGTGTGCTCTCTTGTCAACTTGTCATTTTGAGTACACTTTTGGTAAGATGTCACGTCCTATCCCTCAGCTTCACCCCACATCTATCTCTACACAGAGGGACTGTGAAATAGCTTCAGACATCCAAACATGGATGGAATGACTGTAAGTCTCTTTGCTTCTCTAGAGGTGAACCTACCTAGGAAAATATAAAAGATGCTAGTCTAAACATCTTTTTCCACTCCCTGTTTCCCAACCCTACTAGTCTAAGCATCTTTAGACGGCTTCTCAAGAAACCTGGCTAACTATATTGTCCTCACAAAGCCCCTTCAGGTTATGGAATCATGGAGGTTTAGAGTTGGTGGTTGTTACCCCAACATCTCATTCAACAGCTAGAGACGCTGAGGTCCCAATACCTCAGCTGGGACTAAATCTGCCCCTTGTACATTGCCTTGCTCGTAGGAAGCAACTTGGTGTGATTCAAGTGGACTAAACCCCAGTCCATTCTCTTTCCTTCAAGCCCCACTGCAAACAGCACTATTTACATAACCCAAGACTTGCTCTCTGAAGCTATCATGAGGGCTCTGTAATACAAACATCCCTCAGAGACACTTCTTTCCGTTACCTAATAAAATACATAGCAATGTTGTTAATTTATGATTTAGAGTGAATTTCAGCTTCCATTTTAGCACCCATCTCTGATGTGGCCGCTCATAATTTTTATGTGCTATTAGTGCACTTTATAGCCCATCAAGAGCCTGTTGTATAAAGTGCACTGTGCATTTATGACCAATTTACAGGCATTGCTATTTTAATTAATTGTAGAGGTTAATAGTTTTGTATATTTGAGTTTATGGCACATATTTTGCTTAGCCATTATTTATTTGATATTGCATTCTGGATCAAAGATAGAACCCACAATTATAACATGGTTCCTGTGGGAAAATATAACTTGCTTTATGACAGTCACTTTACGACAACAATTTCTAAAGATGAATTATGGCCTATATATAACGTGGAGCATCAAGTTTATGAGTAATGGGGTTAGAACATGTGGCCTCTGTGCTATAATTTGAGAGGTAGTGTCGATAGCAGCAGGATCTTGACTGTTTTCATGTGGCCACTCCCCCTGCGTGCAAGAGGGCTGGATTCCCCACCTCCCGTTTCACCCTGAGTTCTCGTTTATTCTCACTCTGCACGCTTTCTGAGTGACTGCAACCGTTCTGGCCTTTCCCATCAGCTGGGCTGATGTCCTGATATAGGCGACACCTGCCAAAAAAAGAAGTGACCTTGTTGTTCATTTGCTAAATCATGTCCAACTCTTTGCGACCCTGTGGACTGCAGCACACCAGGCTTCCCTGTCCTTCACCATCTCCTGGAGTTTGCTCAAATTCATGTCCACTGAGTTGTTGAGTCCATCTTACATCTTATATACCTTCTTACATACCCACGAAAAGCAGGGACTTGAAGAGGTATTTGTACATCTCTGTTCATAGCAACATTATTCACAATAGCCAAAAGCTAGAACAACTCAAGTGTCCATTGAGAGATAGATGGATCAATATAATATGGTATATACACACAATGGAATTTTATTCATCCTTAAAAGGGAAGGGAATTCTGACATACACTGCAATATAGATGCACCTTGAGGACATTATGCAAAGAGAAGTAACCCAGTTTCAGAAGGATAAATATTGTATGACTTCGTTTACATGAGGTACCTGAAATAGTCTAACTCATAGACAGAAAATAGAACGGTGGTTTCTAGGGCTGGGGGAGGGGTAAGGAGGGAGTTGCTGTTTAATAAGAAGAGTTTCCGTTTTGCAAGGTGAAGCGAGTTCTGGGCACGGACGGTGGCGGTGGTGGCCCGACGATGTGAACGTCCTACTGCCTCTGAGCTGTATACTTTCAAATGGTTAAAATGCTAACTTTTATATTAAGTGTATTTCACCACAAATTTTTTTAAAGAAAAAAAAGACACGACCTTAGTCCACGCCTCTGAATCCCACAGTCTCCCATCCTCTCAGGCCTTTAACTGCAGTCATCATTCTGTCTCTTTCTTTCCTGGACGTTCAAGCCCGTTTTTGATTTGTTTCCTTTCTTTTCTTCCCCCCACTTCTCTCTCTCTCTCACCACTTTCCAGTCAATATTCTTCAAACAGCTTTGTACACTTTATAGAAGCTGTTTTTTCACTCCCCACACACTGTCTTCAGACTTGCATCCTCTCCGCTCAATCAGCAATCGTCCCTTTCCTAAAATGCTTGGTAGTTTTCGCCTGGCTGGGCCCCTGAGCAGCCGTCTCCCCCCTCGACCCCTCCCCTTCCTTTAGATGGTCTCTGCCCCTCTTCTGCTCACACCAGACCCCCGTTCATCTGCTCCTGGAGGTCTCACTCCCCCGCTCCTCGCCCAGGTCTCTGCGGTCGCTCCCCCTGCGTGCATGAGGGCTGGATTCCCCACCCCCAGCTTCGCCCTGAGTTCTCATTTATTCTCACTCTGCACGCTTTCTGAGTGACTGCAACCATTCTGGCCTTTCCCATCATAAACAGCAGAGATCTCACGCCAGATCTCGGCACCCAGAGCTCCTGGCCCTCTGGACTGTTCCCCTTAGATGTCCCAGATGCATTTCAAGTTCAACATGTTTACATGTGAACTCATTTTGGCCCCTCCCCATCATGCACATACCAACTCCTTCTCCTACATACCGTTGGTTGAAATGTCAGAATGGCCATTAAATATTCCAACCAGAAAGTCCATGTCATCTTCTACGTCTCCCTCTCTCTCATGCCCATTTCTCACCGGTTATATCAGGTCCATGTTACCGATCTGGGGAAATTAGAAAATCCCCAGGTAGGCCAGTGTCCCTGAGAAGAAACTTCGTAATGTTCTGCCCAGCCGGGATGTCACTGATAAGTTCAATCCTGTGTCAAAAAGAAATATTTTAATGGTGCCCTTTTCTGTGTGTTTGGAAAAAAGGCTCAAGTCAATTGCCGGTCACTGGTGACATGTGTTTCGGGAGGATGTAGTAATCCTGGTGCTGAGGATGCTCTCTAAAGGCTGCTTTTGAAGCATTTGAACTGTATTTGTTGTAAAAGTGTGTATTTAATATCAGCAAGCGTGATAAGTTGTTTCTAGAAGCCCCAGGAAAAACATCTGTTGTTAGACGATAAGGCATCAGTTCTAATGGCCCGAAGCCCTGTTAAGTAGCAAGGAGGTAGTCAGCTGTAGTTTGCCAGGAAGGGCTGGTTGAGGAGTCCTTGTTTCCTCCTCTGAAGCCTGTTGGAGGCTGACCCAAGTTTTCAGAGCCCCTCTGAAGTTCAGGGCTTCCCCAGTGGCTCAGACAGTAAAGAGCCTCCCTGCAATGGGGGAGACCCGGGTTCCGTCCCTGGGTTGGGAAGATGCCCTGGAGAAGGGAATGGCAATCCACTCTAGTATTCTTGCCTGGAGAATTCCATGGACAGAGAAGCCTAACGGGCTACAGTCCATGCGATTGCATTGAGTGGGACAGGACTGAACAACTAACACTACGTTTGAAGTTCAAACACTTGGCTCACTGGATTCCTGAGGGAATTACATCATCATGTGAGCTAAGATCCCCATCCCTTCCCACACTGCTTGGAGGGAAGAAGGCAACAAGGGGGTGATGGCGATAAAATTCATGAAGGTGAAAGGACACTGCTCACCACTGAATTATCGGCACTGTGGTCAAACCTCTCCGAGAGTGTCTGCATAGGCTGTTGTTTCCAGGATCCATGTCTGTGAACGTAAGCCGATTTGGAAATAGGTCTTCCAAGATGTCATCAAATTAAGATGAAGTCATCAGATTAGATCCTAATCCAAGGACTGGTGTCCGAATAAGAAGAGAAATCTGGACACTGAGAGACACACAAGGAAGGTCATGTAAGACGGAGGCAGAGACTGGGGTGATGCGCGTACAGATCAGGGAACGCCAGGGGTTGCTGGCAGCAACCAGAAGCCGGGAGGGAAACAGGAAACAGATTCTTCCCTAAAACATCAGAAGCGGTCTTGATGTCAGACTTGTAGCCTCCAGAACTGTGAGAGAAATACATTCCTGGTGTGAGAAGACCCCAGTTTGTGGTACTTTGTGGCAGCAGACAGGAAATGAAAATATTGGGAAACCCGTGGATGGGACAGAACAGGAGCCGAAAGGCAGCCGGCCGAGACCCCGCACGGCTGCAAAGGGCAGCCGGATCAGTGCGCCGCCGCCAGAACAGCGCTCAGGTCCCCCGCCTCTCAGGGCTAGGCCTTCACGCCCCCTTGGCCGGACTCCAGTGGTTTCCCAGCCCGTCTCCCTGCTTGACTCTCACACCAGCACCTCAGGAAAACCCCAAAAGGCAGAGCAGTCCGCGTGCGGAGAGCTGCGTCCTCGCCACGGTCTGCAGGGTGCACAAGTTCGCGCCCCGTGCAAACGTACAGCGTCCGAGCGCGCATCCCTGCACCACCATCTCCGCCCTCATCCTCTGCCTGGCGCTTACTGGAAACCCCATCTGGGGGCGCGGGCAGACTCCAGCCCGGGGAAGTTGAGGGATTAGCCTGAGGTCACACCGCTAGAAATTGAACTCGGACCCAGCTGGCCATCTCCTCTGTCCCGCATACTGAATTTGCTTGGTGGGGTGGGGACGGGCGGGAACCACACTTCGAGGTTGGAAGGAGCTAGCAGAGACCCTGAAAAAGGCGGATCACCCGCCTCAAACAGTCATTTGATACCAGGAAGAAGACGCCTCATCTTCATTTCGCAATGGAGACACTGAAAGCCGAGATTCGCTTTGAGCTTGAACCAGAAGCACCCAGTTTCTACACTTTGTTTCCCGCACCAATCCCCAGGCCTCCCGCCATCCCCTCCCCCGCCCCCCCTGGACTGTGACGAGAGCCCCGAGGGTCCCCGAGGCCCCATCCAGCTGCTGACGAGCCAGATCTCCTGGAGGGATCGAAGGCTAAGCTTACCGGCTGCATCACCCGCTTGTTATCAGTAACTTTCCCAAGAGTGCAGTGAGAGTTAATGTTTAAAAAGTGCTCTGAAAACCTCCGATAAAAGACGTTAAATAGCATTAATAGGTTCTGCAGGCTTCGCGTTTCACTCGGCTTGATGGATACACGTCCCTCTTACGCAGTAGGTGGATTCTGCTTCCGATGAATCGAGCTCATTAATTCGGATCCTGTCGGCCGTTTATTGTTAAGGATGTTTGGTTACTAACGTAGTTAGGACCCTCAGCCAACCCCCGGACTAGTGCACTGTACCCGGGTTGGGGGAGGAGGTAGCCTCCTTGAACTCACTGTGCTCGCAGTTGCTATATTCAAGCCCATTCTCTTGTACCGACAGGCAGCGGAAGCTCTAATGAAATAAGGATGACTGATTGGCAGCGGAAGCTCTAATGAAATAAGGATGACTGATTGCAGCCGGCTTTCTTTAGACGATTGGCAGATAAGCACAGCAGTGGTCAAATCACTTAGCAGTCCTCCGCTGTTTCCAGACATGAGCTCAATTCTGGACCTGCAGCACCGCTATATATCATCTCCACTCAAGATCTCATAGACATTTTAAAGCAAAATCAAATTTCTTTACCCATTTGCAATCAAGGTGCTATTTGCATTAGTCAGAAAAACTGCTGTCCTTATAAGGCAATTCTTCACAATGTTGGTGGCACATTAGAAGCTTCTCAGGGAACTTTCAACAGTCAGATACCCAAGCCCCAACCTCAGAAATGTTGGTTCCTTCCGTGTGCGGATCGGCCATCGGCACCCCAGGATGTGGGCATGTGCGTCTGCGTGTGTTTTCTTTCTTTCAATCAATAGACCTTATTTGTTAAGCAGTTGTAGGGTTTACAGGAACACTGAGCAGAGAACACTGAGCCTCATATGTGTTTGTTAGTCGTTCAGTCACGTCTGACTCTTTGGGACCCCACTGACTGTAGCCCACCAGGCTCCTCTGTCCATGGAATTTTCCAGGCAAGAATACGGAAGTGGGTAACCATTCCCTTCTCCAGGGGATCTTCCCAACCCAGTGATGGAACCTGTGTCTCCTGCACTGCAGACAGAGTCTTTACCATCTGCACCACCAGGGAAACTCCTAACATACACCTATTAGAATGGTCAAAATCTGGAACACGGACAATATCAAACCATACCCATATATCATAGATAATATTTTTCAATGTCCAGAGTGATTCAGATATGCAAGCAGGGCTAACGATTCAGTTGTGTTATCATTGCCCTCACCACTGGGACTCAACAGCCTTTTAAAAAATAATTTCTGATTAAACCACAGCCCAAACTCCTTCAGGTTTTCTCAATACCTTTCCTTAAAGTAACAGCCCATGCTTGAGAATGGGATTGGCATTCACTCAGATGAAGATGACGCTGCTCACCATTGTGGTTTGTGCTTTCAGATTGCATAATGAGTGGCCTTATCAGTTATTACAGGTCTTGGAGAACTCTTCCTTGTTAGATTAGAAAATATATAAAGAGATAATATGATAGAGATAATACAGTGGGTTTTCTAGAACTCTTTGAAAATGATTGATGATTTTCAGAACTGAAGAAAAATTAGCATATTACTTCTAAAAACAAGTTACTTTAATATTTTAGCATAAGTAGTCTTGCTGGAAAGATAATTAAGTAGAGTGAAGGCAGAAATCCATTTGTTAGAGAATAGAAAATGTGAAAAAATGTTTTACACCATCCAAAAGACAGCTACACACTTAACCAAGTCTTTTGGGTCCTTAATCATTCACTCATTTGTTCATTAAACAAACATTTATTGAGCACCTACTATGTTCCAGGTTTTCGGTGCTATGGAGACTTAATGAACCAAATGGGCAATAGAACTGCTTTTATACATTTTATATTCTTGTTACATGTTAGAATACATACTTGTCCGCTTTCAAAGAGATTATTGAAATTGTCTAACAACAGCTGGATATTTTTGGAAACGTGAAATATTATGTAAATTCTAAACATTATTGATACCGATATCACTGTGGCCGTTCATCACACTGACATCAAGATCCAAAGGAAACTCTAATCTTCACTATGAAATATGCTTAACTGTTGAAATTTTACTTTAGAGAAAGCTGCTATGCTTTGATATCAGTGTGTTGTAACAGTTGGCTTGTTGAAGCATAAATCATAAATCAGATAAAGTGTGAAAATGTTAGTTGCTCAGTTGTGTCTGACTCTTTGCAACCCCATGGACTGTAATCCACCCGGCTCCTCTGTCCTTTGAATTCTCCAGGCAAGAATACTGGAGTGGGTAGCCATTCCCTTCTCCAGGGGATCTTTCTGACCCAGGGATCGAACCTGCATTGCAGGCAGATTCTTTACCGTTTCTGAGCCACCAGGGAAGCCGATATAATAAAGTATAGAAAAGAAATGAATTCAAGTTCCTTTCATAAGGTTAACAGCTCATGCATATCTTGCATCTACTGAAGCTGATAGACATGTTTATAAACTTGTTAAGAGGAAATGCTGTCTGTATTTATTGAAGGGCACTAGTATCTATCATTTAGCTTATGCTGCATAACAAACTTCCCTGAAAAGAAGGAGCTTAAAGCACCCCCATTTTATTTAGCTCACAATTCTGTGAATCAGCTGGGAGCGTCTTCCCAACTGGCCCAGCTGCTCTTGTTGGGCATTCTCACTTGCTGCGGTCACCTGGTGTGAGGGCCTCGCTCACAAGATTGGTGGTTGGAAGGCTGGTTCGTCTAGGGCCCCAACGGCGGGAATGGCTCATCTCTTCTCCTTGGGGCTCCTCATCCTCCAGTAGGCGAACCTGACATCTTCACATGGTAGTCTCAGGGTTCCACAAAACAGAGAACAAGTCCCGATGTTCAATTACTTTTTGAGTCTGTGATTGTGTCCCACTGACCAAAGCAACTCACACGGCCAAGCCCAGAGTCAGTGTGAGAGGGCAGAGAAGGAAATTATTATGGTCCTTTGTGCAAACAACTACCCCAGTATCCCATTACCAGGATATAGGTTTTTAGGTGAGAATCTCCCAGAAAATGTGATAAGAGAAGTTCCCTTCCTTGGTCCTGGGCCCCAAATCCATATAGACTCAGATACACTCAGACCTCTTCACTGTCCCCAGGGAAGAGAGTCTGGGGAAGATTGTACCTTCTTGCATCTCTACCCCTCACGCAGTCTGGCACCTGGAGATACACACTCCTTCATCCTCTAGACTGTACTACTTTCCACCTCTGGGAACCATGCTTTCCAATCTTTAGCCACTTTAAAGTGCCCTCATAAATTTCATACGCACCCCTAATCTCCATGGAAAACAAACCCCTGCACTTTTAAGAGAAGAGAATGATGTCTGTGATTCTGTTGTGAATCTCTCTCTCCCAGAACTCAAACCTACACTATCATCCTCTCCCTTAAGCCAAAAGTATGAGTGAATCACTGTTAGAACCACTTGTATGGAGAGTGTTGCAAACCTGGAACACACGCAGACCAGGATCAAGAAAGAGGTTCAAGAAAAAGAACGTGTACCTCCTGGGCTGACTCAGACTAGAACTGAGAGCAAATGTGTGTGTTAGTTGCCAAGTTGTGTCCGATTCTTTGTGACCCCCATGGTCTGTAGCCTGCCAGGCTCCTCTGTCCATGGGATTCTCCAGGTAAGAACATTGGAGTGGGTTGCCATTTTCTTCTCCATGAGATCTTCCCGACCCAGGGATCGAACCCAGGTCTCCTGCATTGCAGGCTGATTCTTTACCATCTGAGCCATAAGGGAAGCCCAAGAGCAAGTATGATGAGGTAGGTAAAAACCCAAGGAATCTCCTCTAGCATCTGCATCTCTTTATTTGAAAAATACATTTAAAATTTTGTTTCATCTGGGCTTTGTTACTGAGTTTGAATGTATTTTTTTACAAGTAACTATCTTTGGACAGGAGGAGTAACGTCTACTCATTAGGAGGGCAGACTTCATTTCCTTTCCCTCCCTGCTTCTACCACTTAATACCTATCACCTGTGTAACCTTGAACAAATTAGGCCATGTGAGCCTTAGTTTCTCCACCTGTACTAGGGCTCTCCAGAGAAACAGAACCAATATGTATAAATATGTGGATATGGATATAGATACAGATATTTTAGAGAAATAGATTGCAAGGAACTGGCTCACACCATTGTGGGAGCTGCCAAGTCTGAAATCTGTAGGACACATTGCAAGCTGGATTCCGATGAGTCGATGTTGGAGTCTTAAGTCAGGCCTCTCCAGGGCAGCAGGCTGGAAACTCAAGCAAGCTTTCTGCATTGCATTCTTGAGGGTTTTCTTCTTTGAGGGTGACCTCAGTTTTTGCTCTTAAGGCTTTCAACTGATTGGATGAGGCTCACTCAAATTATGGAAAATAATCTACTTTACTCAAAGTCCACTGTTTTAAATGTTAAGCACATCTAAAAAGGGATTCCCAGGTGGTACAGTGGTAAAGAATCCGCTTGCCAATGCAGGATACACTGGAGACAAGGGTTTGATCCCTGAGTCGGGAAGATCCCTTGGAGGAGAAAATGGCCATCCACTTCAGTATACTTGCCTGGAAAACCCCATGGACAGAGGAGCCTGGTGGGCTACAGTCCATGGGGTCGCAAAGAGTTGGACATGACTGAGCGCGCACACACATCTAAAACATACTTTCAGAGCAATATCTGGACTAGTGTTTGACCAACAACCAGGTACCATGGCTTAGCCAAGTTGACACATAAAATTAACTATCACACCATCCATCAGAAGGGAGAAAAGTAGTACATACATCATATAATTGTGATACAATGAGGCATACGAAGCAGGGAGGGTGACTCCTAGCATTGATCTTGGTCATCATTATTCCTGTCCATATCCTGTGTTTACAGGAAAGCTGGCCATTCATGTAAATCGGGGCTGTCTAGTTTGAGGAAGGGGTGAGCAGAAGGCTTGGTGGATTTATGACAGGTTGTTTTATTCCTTACAGAACAAGAGCAGGGCCTTTGGGGTTGGTTTGAAATTGATGTTTGTTTTCAAAAGAAAAGGAATTTTAAAAGAGCTCTGATCCTCTAAGACTGAATGATTGCTTTAGAGACCCATCACCTAGCAACAGAAAGATAATACCTTCTCTCCTCCAACAGGTAAACCTCTGGCTTATTTAATTGAAATTTCAGGCTTCCTGCTACACTCCTAAACAAACGATCACTTTAAAGGGTTCAAACCATACAAACCAAACAAAGTCAGATTTGAACGCACCACTTTTCCAATGGCAGGCTAATGAGATTTTCATTGGGAGAAGAGATTGGAAGCTTTACAGCTCCTAATTTGATCAGCTTTGTTCCACTGGCATTCACTGAATTTCACCAAAAGCCTCTGCAGTAAAATTCCTTTTTTGACTGCTGTCTGGGGATCAAGGACAAGTGTTAGAAAAAGAAACAAAGTATAAATTGTAAGAAAATAAAGAATTATCTAGACTGTTCGCCAGGTTGAATTATCTGTTATTCTTTCCTCCCAATCCCCTCCCGTCCCCTCCCACATTCATTACAAACGCCATCCATTCTCCCCCTAAAATGACTGCTCTTTCGTGTTCTTCCATTGCGCTGGCACTGCCATTGTCAGAGCTCCTGCCCTCTTCCTGACCAGATGGTCCCCAGTCTCATCTAGTCTTCACACATTTGGCTGGTTTATTCTAAGACACGGCCTTTCCTCTTTCTGGGCTTCCCTAGTGACTCAGCTGGTAAAGAATCCACCTGCAATGCAGGAGACCTGGGTTCGATCCCTGGGTTGGGAAGATCCGCTGGAGAAGGAAGAGGCTACCCATCCCAGTATTCTGGCCTAGAGAATTCCATGGACTGTACAGTCCATGGGGTCACGACTGAGTGACTTTCACTTTTCCTCTTTCTACTCTGCTTAAAAGTGTTATTGCTTTTTTTCCAACAAGGTCAAACTCCTTTGCCTAGCATTTAAGACCTCCTGTGATCTGACCTCAGATTCTCTTTCCAAGTTTATTTCTATTCTTTCTATCCAGCAATTCTATCCAAACACAAATTTCTTGTCCTCCCCAAACAAATCCCATGCCTTTTTGACTCCACACCTGTTTGTACTTGAACATCCTCAAATGCCCTCTCCTTGAGTCCTAGTGCAGTTGACCCTTAAAAGACACAGGTTTGAACTGCACGGGTCCACCTGTATGTGGATATTTTTCAAGAGTCAATCCTACTGGCGACACTACACACTCTGTCACTGGTTGAATTCATGAGTGTGGAGGAACCTCAGACGGGGAAGACCAACCGTAAACTATCCACAGATCAGCCCCCACATTTCTCGAAGGTCAACTCTAATTCACCTGGCCCAGGTCAGATGCCGCTCCCTCCTAGATTTTTCTTCCCCTAAGTAGTAGACTCACCTTTTGGTTACAACTCTGTTGTGATATTATTACATGTAGAGAATTCAACTGGGCACCACGGTTAAGAGCACAGCCTTGGAGGTAGAGAACTGGGTTTGAGCCCAGCTCCGCTGCTTCCTAGCTGTGTTAGCTTGGGCAAATTGCTTACCTTCTCTGAGTCACACCTCCATGTTGTCTATTTTGAGACCCAAGGAAGCCCACTATTGTGAATGCTGAATGAATTAAATTATGAAAAGTGCTTAGCACAAAGCCTGGCACGTGGTTGATAGTCTGTAACATTAACTCCTATTTTATAAAAATCACATTTAACCTTCATTATAGTCTGTATATTCTCCATCTCCTTCACCCGCTGTAAAATCTCTGTGGAGTACAAACTATATAGTGATCACACCAAGTTCTACTTCCCACTGCGCCTGCCATGTACTGGTACTCACAAAAAATTTTATTCCAAATCATGCTCCCTGCAGCCTTCCCTAGGTGAGAGAAAGGAAAGCTAAGACTTGCATGTGAGAGAGGAATTCCCACGTCCCCTGGGCAGAGCAGAGAACGTGAGTTGTGTGACGCTAGTACAGGAGAGAAATGTCAATTCCACATGCCTTCTGCTGTGTAGGTGTGCAGGGACCAGGTTAATGGACCTTCAGATTATTCAAGAGAAGTTAGAAACCCAGATGTTTGGAAGAAATAACCAGATGTTAAAATATTGACAAGATAAACAGGGTTGCCGGTCAAATAGAACAGTTTCTGGGGACTTCCCTGGTGGTTCAGTTGTTAAGATGCCGTGCTTCCAATGCAGGGGCCAAGGGTTTGATCCCCTGTCGAGGGAACTAAGATTCCCACATGCCACACGGTGCTGCCGAAAAACAAACAACAATAGCGATTTCTGGCTGAGCGGGACAACTGTCCTGCACTCTGACCAGTCAGTGAGGCTGACACCTGGAGGAAAGTCCATTCTTCTGTCACCTGAGCCTCTGCGTTTCAAGTGGCTCTGGTTTTACTCCATGCAGGATGTATTTAACCCTGGTTAAACTGATCCTAGATGTCATGCATTTACTTTGCATAATTCCTTAGTGTTGAGAGGATTTTAAGATATGCATCCCCCCCATTAATTTTGCCCTGTCAACAGTAATTGCCCCGAGCAGCCGCCAGGCTGGTCAGAGCTGTGGAAGGGGGTGGGCTGTGGTTAATTAAACTTTATTTGCTGAGAGCAAATGGCAGAGCCCTCAATCATGCCTAAGGCCTCTCCGGCTGCCTCAGGAGAAAGCTCTTGTCCAGGATTACGAAACTGTTATGGCATTCCTCCCCATTTACATTTTATTTCCTTTTTTAATTATGGTAAAATATACACCACATTTACCACTGTAACCATTGTAAGGTGTACTGTCTAGGGGCAGTAAGTACATTCACAGTGCTGTGCAACCACCAGCCTCCATTTCCAGAACTTTCTCGTCATCCTAAATAGAAACCAGCACCCATGAAACAGTAGCTCCCGATTCCTCCCTCCCCATCCCTGGGAATCTCTATTCAACTTCTCGTCTCTATGAACTTGCTGCTCTGGATCCCTCGGGTGAGTAGAATCAAGCAATATTCCTGCTTCTATGTCTGGCCTGTAACACTAAGCATAATGGTTTCAAAGTCCACCTATGTTGTAGCAAGTATCCCATCTACTTTTAATTTTGCTCCTTTCCCCATGTTTCCTTCACCCTTTCCCTATTTTAGTGGTAAATACATCCCTCGTGTTCATTCCAATCCCAAAGAAAGGCAATGCCAAAGAATGCTCAAACTACCACACAATTGCACTCATCTCCCACGCTAGTAAAGTGATGCTTAAAATTCTCCAGGCCAGGCTTCAGTAATACCTGAACCATGAACTTCCAGATGTTCCAGCTGGTTTTAGAAAAGGCAGAGGAACCAGAGATCAAATTGCCAACATCCACTGGATCATCGAAAAAACAAGAGAATTCCAGAAAAACATCTATCGCTGCTTTATTGACTATGCCAAAGCCTTTGACTGTGTGGATCACAATAAACTGTGGAAAATTCTGGAAGAGATGGGAATACCAGACCACCTGACCTGCCTCTTGAGAAACCTGTATGCAGGTCAGGAAGCAACAGTTAGAACTGGACATGGAACAACAGACTGGTTCCAAATAGGAAAAGGAGTACGTCAAGGCTGTATATTGTCACCACGCTTATTTAACTTATATGCAGAGTACATCATGTGAAATGCCAGGCTGGATGAAGCACAAGCTGGAATCAAGATTGCCAGGAGAAATATCAATAACCTCAGATATGCAGATGACACCACCCTTATGGCAGAAAGTGAAGAAGAACTAAAGAGCCTCTTGATGAAAGTCAAAGAGGAGAATTAAAAAGTTGGCTTAAAGCTCAACATTCAGAAAACTAAGATCATGGCATCTGGTCCCATCACTTCATGGCAAATAGATGGGGAAACAGTGGAAACAGTGGCAGACTATTTTTCCGGGCTTCAAAATCACTGCAGATGGTGATTGCAGCCATGAAATTAAAAGACTGTTAGTCCTTGGAAGGAAAGTTATGACCAACCTAGACAGCATATTAAAAAGCAGAGACATTACTTTGCCAACAAAGGTCCATATAGTCAAGGCTATGGTTTTTTCCAGTAGTCATGTATGGATGTGAGAGTTGGACTATAAAGAAAGCTGAACGCAGAAGAATTGATGCTTTTGAACTGTGGTGTTGGAGAAGACTCTTGAGAGTCCCTTGGACTGCAAGGAGATCCAACCAGTCCATCCTAAAGGAGATCAGTCCTGGGTGTTCATTGGAAGGACTGATGTTGAAGCTGAAACTCCAATACTTTGGCCACCTGATGCAAAGAGCTGACTCACTGGAAAAGACCCTGATGCTGGGAAAGATTGAGGGCAGGAGGAGAAGGGGATGACAGAGGATGAGATGGCTGGATGGCATCACCAACTCAATGGACATGAGTTTGGGTGGATTCCGGGAGTTGGTGATGGACAGGGAGGCCTGGTGTGCTGCGATTCATGGGGTCACAAAGAGTCGGACACGATTGAGTGACTGAACTGATACTGACTGATATCCTTTGTGGCTCAGATGGTAAAGAATCCGCCTGTAATGCAGCAGACCTGGCTTCAATCCCTGTATTGGGAAGATCCCCTGGAGAAGGGAAAGGCTACCCACTCAAGTATTCTGGCCTGGAGAATCCCATGGACAGAGGGGCCTGGTGGGCTACAGTCCGTGGGGTCGCAAAGAGTCGGACATGGCTGAAGTGACTTAGCACGCACACACCACCATTAACTACTTGTGTGGCTCCAGGAGTGTTATTCGACCTTTCTGTTATTTAGAATCCTCATCTCAAAAACCACGGTAATAATCCGTGTGCGTGGTAATATCCAATGTTATACACAAGCATGCATGAACACTGCAGCACCCGTTTATTCTGAAAACTTTTAGTAATTTCATTTTCTTGAAAATTGACTAGGGCTGGTTATATACAATATACGTGTGTATATATATATATTCCAAATAATTTTAAAAGTATCTAAATAATTTCCTTGAATAAGCCCTTGTTAGTAAACACTGACTCTTTACTAAGCAGGGACTGAGTGATCCAGGGCTACTAGAGGCAGAGAAAGGGCCCAGGCGTGTCTCCCTGTGAGGCAGCCGGTGGTCGCATCCTCTGTCTTCACACTGAAGGTTGGGAGCGGAGAACTCGCTACACAGCAGGATCACAGTGACAACCGTCAGTAAGGACGTTGAAAGGAAAGCTTGGAAGGAAGGAAGGAAGGAAGGAAGGGAAGGAGGAATGAATGGCGGGGGGAGCCCCATCCCCAGCACGGGGGCAGAAATCCTGACTCCCTTTTCATGAGGCCGCAGGAGCACCAACGGTCTCCAGACGCAAGGCAGCAGTGAGCCCGCTCTCTCTACATCCCCACAGGCCGACCGCCGTCCACAGAGTCCTCCACGAGTGACGGGCGCCGGGACCAGAGAGGCTGACGGACCCTCTCCCGTCAGTTCAGAGACCTTCCTGCGTCCGCGCCATCCACACTGGAAAACCGCGTGGGAGGCCCCAGCCAGACCGGAGTGGCGGCAGGGAGACACGGTGTATGGACAGTTGCCCTTGGGGAATGCTGGACATCCCTTAACACCGCTGGAGAGGTGCGGGGTGGGGGGGGCCTGCGTGTGTTTCTGGGGACCAGGACCCTGGTCCTAATGACGAGGCGGAGCCAGTGAAGGGCTCCTGAGACAGTCACACTCAGAGAACACATGGGCTTCAGGGAAGAGGGCACAGAGCTAGTGGGAGAGACCGAGCAGAAGGCTTGGGCGTCAGCCTTGGCTCACGTCGACTGGAATCTCCTGAAAAGCATCTAAACTGTGGCATTAGTGGCAAGGATGTAGAAGAAAAATAAATGTGGTGCTTCTTTGATTATTCTTTCTGGCCTTCATAATCTTTCATTTAACAGGTGCTCAGTGAGAACCCACTAGTAACCAAAGTATTTCACTAATATATGACCTATGTTTCAGGTTTCTGAATCATTTTCACAAACCTCACTATCATGTTTGCTCCCCAGGGTACCTGTGTGAGATAGCAGATGAGTGTTATGAGCCCATTTGACAGATGAAGAAACTGAAGCTCAAGAGAGTGAACTTGATTTCCCCCCAGGGCCTCCCAGACAACAAGCTGTGGAGGCTCAGCTCAGACCCAAGCCTTCTTGCTCTGGCCCAGGTGTGCCTTCCAACCCCTGCTGTTGTGCAGTCGCTCAGTCGTGTCTGACTCTTTGTGACCCCGTGGACTGCGGCACGCCAGGCTTCCCTGTCCATCACAGCATAGTCCAAAGCAGTCTCCCTATTTGTGGATCCCCAGGAGGTGCAAGTCTGCTGGCAGTGGGCTCTCTGTCAGGGGAATGGAAAATTTTCAGGAAAAATGTACATTTGAGCAGTTTGTGGACTCCTCTAAGTCGCTGATCTAGACACAGATGGGAAGGAATGCAGAGCTGTTTCCAGTTTGTTTTTCCAACGAGCAGCGAATCCGCTCAGCTGCACGCGGCTCTGGCACAGGTGGGGTTGTTTAGTCGCTCAATCGTGTCCGACCCTTCGCCACCCCATGGACTGTAGGTCACCAGGCTCCTCTGTCCATGGGATTCTCCAGGCAAGAACACTGGAGTGGGTTGCCATGCCCTCCTCCAGGGGATCTTCCTGATCCAAGGATCAAACCCACATCTTCTGAGTCTCCTGGGCTGGAAGGCAGATTCTTTACCACTGAGCCACCACCACCATTAACTGCCCTGGCACAGTTAATAACAAGGATTTATGGGGGCTTCCCTGGTGGCTCAGATGGTAAAGAATCTGCCTGCAATGTGGGAGACCCAGGTTTGATCCCTGGGTTGGGAAGATCCCCTGGAGAAGGGAATGGCTACCCACTCCAGCATTTGTGCCTGGAGAATCCCATGGACAGATCTGCCTGGCGGGCTACAGTCCATGCAGTCACAAAGAGCCTGACACACGACTGAGCAACTGACATTTTGACTTTTTTTCAAGGGGGTGCCAAACAGGGTGACTTCTCTCCCTGCTGCAGGAGTAAATATCTGCCAAATCTCTGCGTTAGATGGAAACGCTGAGTGGGCCATGAAGATCTGTCTTGATCACTAAGGGAAACCAAAAAGCATTTGGTGACCCATTTAGGCTTCATTCTCTTTCAATCTCCTCTGCCATCTGCGGCGCTGGGAGGTGAGCTGGTGTTCAGCCCCATTTACACTCTCGCTGTGTTTGGGGTCTTCACTCACCTGCATCCCCGACACGACTCCCTTCAAAAAGGCAAAGTCACCTCATCCCCTCTTGCTCTGTCCATCATTTATTTGTGGCTCCCAGACCTACTTGTCAAAAGATCTTTTCCATTCAGAGTCAAATCTGGCTGAGTCCACCCCTGTGTTCATATGAGCGGGTCTGTGTTTTCTTGCTGTAAAAAGGGGTATTTTCCGTTTAGAGAGCACTTTGGGCTGAGCGCCCCACTCAAAGCCACATTTTTCTGATGATGCTTTTCTAAAATCAGTCCCTTTATCCCAACAGACTTTGTGAAAGTGACAAATGGCCTCGAGACACCATGTACCCCCGCCCCCTGCCCCCCCCCTCCCACCCCCATAAGCTGGCAGAGGAAACAGCCTTAAAGAAGGTTGTTGTTCAGCTGCTAAGTCGTGTCCAACTCTTTGTGACCCCAGGGGCGGCAGCACGCCAGGGTTCCCTGTCCTTCACTGTCTCCCAGAGTTTGTTCAAACTCATGTCCCTTGAGTCGGGATGCCATCCAACCATCTCATCCTCTGTCGTCCCCTTCTCCCCCCACCTTCAGTCTTTCCCAGCATCAGGGTCTTTTCCAGTGAGTCAGCTCTTCGCATCAGGTGGCCAGAGTACTGGAGCTCCAGCTTCAGCATCAGTCCTTCCGATGAACATTCAGGGCTGATTTCCTTTAGGATGGACTGGCTGGGTCTCCTTATGTTGGCAGTTGGTTTCCTGAATCTTCATGGGAGAGACTGCCGTAATCTGGAACCTAGACCCAACTGCACCAGTGGGGAAAGCCTGGCTGGAGAAAAAGTAGCGAAAGACTAGAAAGCACTTAGAAATCACCCAGGAGAGTAAACCCCGAGTTCGTTTCTTCTGACAGAACTCCTTTCAGCTGACAAAACACGCACTTGCTGATTGGCTTGGCCGTTCTTAACCTGGCCCTCCCCGGCTGGCTCCCAGGGGTTCACCCTGGGAAAACTCTTCACTGCAGGTCAACTTCCTCACTTTACAAATAAGAAAACAGAGGTGCGGAGAGATGACGTGACCCGCGCCAAGGCCGACAGCAAGCCACGAGACAGGGAGCCGCCTCCTGCGGCGGGGGGGACTTGCAGGGAGGCCCGGGGCCGGCACCCCCGACGCGCTTCGCCGGCTCTGATGGCAGCGCCTTCTCCTGAGGGGGAGCCTCTGGTGGGCTTCAAGCTGGCTTCCTCTCTCATTGGCCCCTTGCTGACCCCCTCTTCGTGGAGACCAGCGTCTATCTTTTTATCTTCCTTGAAGCAGGTTGACCTACTAGAGACCTTCCAAGGCACACCGATTCATCCGCCTCCCAGAGTCTTTCCCTTTGTGAACCATAAAATGCGCAGACAGAGCCCAGGGCTTTGTCGAGGGGTCAGGGGCACGCTTCACCTCTGGGTCCCCGCCCTGGCACGGCGAGGGCCCACCCCTGATGCCCCCTCACCCAGGGATTCCTCCTCTGGTGTGTATGTCAAATAAAAAGCAAACGGTGCGAACCTAAAATGTCAGGATCCAAGCAAACTGCAAGACTAACCTGCTTAACCAAGCATTTCTGGGACGGAAGAGCCCTTTTGACGAATGCTTTTAGACTGTTTGCTCACTCTCCATCCATCGCCAGTTCTTGTTTGCCAACCCCAAGCAGATCATTTATATGTGCTCAGAATCCCTGGGTAATGGGCATGCTGTCGAAGTAAATGGAATAAATAAATTAGTGCTTGAGCTTCTCAAATAAATCCAGTCGCATTAGACACACCTAAAGTCACTCAGTCTTGAAGAGAGCAAAGTGGAAACTGTCATGAAATGAGAGACAGATTTTTGTTTCAGAAAAAGCAAGAGGAGCAGAAAAAAAAAATCTCACTCAAAAGCATGAAAATGTTCAAGAAATAAAGCGGGTCATGTTTTCACAGAGAGATAGTCATGATTATTTTTGAGGCCTTGTATCCCAACTGCCTTTTTCCATAGCCTCAACTCCTCTTATAATTCTAGAGCCTTCCACTGAGATTTGCATTGCAGGTCTTTTTAAAAGTGATAGTGACAGTTACTTGACAATTACTGTATGTGCCCAAAGAGAAGATAAGGTTGTTACATCTCAGAAAGTCACCCTTCAGAAAGGAGGAAGTAGCCCAAATTTTCTCATGCTTATTGTCTTTCTTAATATACTTTGAACTGCAAGTTTCTGCTTGGGTCAGACACATGAGCCAGGGACACACACACCCAGCCATATACTCACGCTTGGCTGAGACCCCACAGGGTGCCAGGCACTGTGCTACGTCTGCTGTTTGTATTACCTGTTTTAATTCTCACAGCAACACTGTAAATCGTGTTTCTCACCCTCACTATCATATGAGGAAACTGCTAGTTTTAGACTCTTAAGCGGTCACCCGAGAGAATCGCTCTTTAAGAGGCAAAAGAGAAAAATCAGCTAAGATTTCAAATATATCGTACAATTAAAGTCAATTATGATCAAAGTAAACATTGAGGGAACCCTCTAGTGGCCCAGGGGTTAGGAGTCCAGGCTTTCACCACCGGGGGCCCAGGCCCATGGTCAGGGAACCAAGATCCCATAAGCTACGTGGTGTGGCCTAAAAAATAAATAAATAAAGTAAATATTTGACATCTAGGCCTTCAAAAGTTTACACATTTAAGTTGGCCTAAACGGCATTTTTCTTTTTTAGATCTTTCAACTGGGAGGATAAAGTGTGACCTTGTAATCGGGGTTATTTTCTACTTCAACATATGCAGTATTGACTGAGCACAAACCGTGTTTGGAAGACCACGTTGGCAACAGTAGGGAAAACTAGTGATGTCATATTTGGATGTTACCGCCAATCCAGTCACAGTCAGGACTTACACACACACACAGACACACACACACATCCTCTCTTCCTCCTCCCAGAGCTGCGACTACAGTGAGGAGCGGGAGGCCTCTCAGAGAGTGAGCATCTCCTTAAAAAGTCCACCCTAGATGACTTACTTGTCTCATCCTTACCCAGACCATGCCCTCTCCTCTTCAATACACACCACATGCCACAATTTAACACAAGAGAATATAGCATGGTCATATATTCCAGTAAATGGACTATGAGGAACACACACATTTATAGGTGGTCAAAGTGAGAGGGTTGGTGTAGACTTGACATCAGTGAATTCTGATTAGCAAGCGAAGTTGCCAAGCCAGTCAGCCTGGAGCAGGAACATTTCAAGGAAGAGGAAATGACTTTATTGCAGGAAGACAGCTGAATAGGAACAACTCATTAAAATGGGTTTCATGGGCAGGAAGGAGAAAGCAAACGATTCCCCAAAGCAACAGCAAGACTCTGGTGCAAAAAGTGATGAGCTCTGCAAAGAAGAGAGCCCCACCCACCCTGGGTACCCCCAAAGTGTGGGTACACAGAGCCTAGGGTTACTGGGTCATCTCAGCAGACAGGTGACACATACACTCCTCCATTCAGTGCATCCTCATGGAGCTCCGATCCCTCCACCTGGCACTGGATGCACGGCGAGTGCAGGTACACACCCCTGCTCCCCAGGTACACACCCCAGGCAGGATCAACGGGATTTCCTGGGTCAGTGGCACCAGGACCTGAATCACTTTGTCTGGTGTACCACAACTACTAGCCACTTAGGAGCCATCTCGGTTATTGGATCGACTCTCGCGGTATCAAATTGCTTGTGATCAGGTAACTTATTTCAGTTAACAATGACCCCAAAGGCCAAGAGTAGCGATGCTGGCAATTCAGATATTCCATAGACAAGCCATAAAGTGCTTTCAGCGAAAAGGTGAAAATCTTCAACTTCGTAAGTAAAGGTATGCTGAGGTCACTGAGATCTACAGTAAGAATAAATCTCCTATCCATGAAATTGTGAAGAAAGAAAAAGAAATTTGTGATAGTCTTCCTGTTGAATCTCAGACTGCGAAAGTTATGGCCACAGTGCTTGATAAATGCTTAGTGAAGTTGGAAAAGGCACTAACTTTGTGCAACAAGATATTTTGAGACAGAGCGAGAGAGAGATCACATTCACATAACATTTTTTACAGCATGTAGTTGTAATTGTTCTATATTATTATTATTATGTATAATAATAATATAATTGTTCTATTATTATTAGTTGCTGTTGTTAATCTCTTACTGTGCCTAATTTATAAATTAAATTAAATGTTATCATAGACGTGTATGTGTCGGAAAGCACACAGTCTGTACAATTCAGTGCCATCCGTGGTTTCAGACTTTCACTGGGGGTCTGGAACGTACTCCTTTGCTGATAATCAGAGACTACTGCAACTATTGATTTCATTCTGTGAAATTTATATTTCTATTAAAATAATATTCTATGAAAAGGAAAAAAAATTTTTTTTAATTTAAGTGTTTTGTATATGTTTGTAAATTCCTTTGTTTGCCTAATTCTCTGCACAGTAGTTCTCAAAGTATGGCCCTCTGCCCACTGGGGGGCCAAGAGGCCTTCCTCATGGGTGGCCTCCTCCAACCCCAAAACTTTTCCTTAAATGCCTGAATGAGAGCAACTCATTAGTAACTGCCTACACGTGTTTGGATAAGTTCACTATTTTTAAACTGAAATTAGTGCTTTGCGAGTTGACAGAGTTTATGCATGACTCCAATTCAGTGTTTTACTAATTCTGTGTTTTATTAACATTGCAAGGCTTCTAACTGCACACGTGCATATGCAAATAGCTGAATTCCTACAATTTGGGGGAAGGATGTGTGTTCATTATCAGCACTGCCTTGAATGATCATGTTTTTTAATTGCTGCTCTTCTTGCTTCTTAATAGCAAATTGTTGTTTGTTTTGCTCATCATTATCAATTTAGTTTGTTGTAGGTTGTTTTTAACCCCACAGTACATAGTAATGAATATGTATGAATTTTTAGGCTATAATTTTCCAAACTCTCTCTGGTCTCTAAGCACTGGTTCAAGTATGAATCATCCATACCCTTATTATTACAGCAGATGTATACATACTCCTCCCTGAGATTTGCTAATGTGAGAACATTTCATTGGTAATGTGGGCAGTACATGGAATTTTAGCATGCAGATTACTCACAATATACTATCAAGGTAAATCTAATACAAGTACTGGCTTATTTTACATTTGCATGTAAAGTAATTGTTTTAAAATTAAAAGAGCAAGCATGAGTTACTGTTTTAATTTTACTACATAATGTGTGCTCAGTCGTGTCCAACAAACTCTTGTGACCCCATGGACTGTAGCCTGCCAGGCTCCTCTGTGCGTGGAATTTTTTCAGGCAAGAATACTGGAGCAGGTTGCCATTTTCTCCTTCGGGGGATCTTCTCAACCTAGGGATCGAATATTGTCTCCTGCATGGCAGGTGATTTCTTTACCACTGAGCCACCTGGGAAGCCTTATTACACAATAATTAGCACTTAATGCATTTTTAAAGCCAGATTTTGATGATGTGGGGTAAATCAAAATTGTGAATCATTTTCAAGGTCAGAATCCCCCAAACTGTGTTCTAACAGATATTAATAGGTTTTTTTCAAATAATGAGGTTTTTACTCAGCTAAGTTGGGGCTAAGTGATGTGTATTGCGTTCCCCATTTACAGATTTGCAAGGCCCTTGAGCATCTTGTAATGGTTCATTTTATGAGTCAGCTGGGGTAGGTCACATATCCAGATATTTGATCCCACATCGGTCTGGATGTTACTGTGAAAGTATTTTTTGTATGAGATTAACATTTAAATCAGTAAATCAATTACAGTAAAACAGACTGTTCTCTGTAGTGTGGGTGGAGTTGAGGGGCATTCAGTGGGTTGATGATTTTAAGAGGAAAAAGACTGCCTGCCCCTCAGGAAGGGGGCATTCTGCCAGCAGGCTGCCTCTGGACTCAGCCTGCACCATCAGCTCTTCTCTGGGTCTGCAGCCTGTTCTGAGCATTGGGGACCTGCCACAGCCTCTGAAGTTCCTTAAAGTAAACCTCGCTCTAGATGATGCATACAGACTTACAGATATGTGTATATACATGTAGATCTGGATGTATAATTGATATGCATATCAGTTCAGTTCCGTCGCTCAGTCGTGTCTGATTCTTCGTGACCCCATGACTGCAGCAGTCATATATATGTATACAATACATTGTTTCTGTGTGTGTATACATATATATATATATATATATAGAGAGAGAGAGAGAGAGAGAGAGAGAGAGACAGAGAGAGAGAGACCTCATGTAGATACATATACACTTACATGTTTGAACAGCAAGGATTTCGACTTACACACATGTTTTTCAATACATGTTTACTAGGGTACTCTATGATCTGATGATCCAGGGTTGGTTAAACCCACAGATGGGGAAACTGCAGGTATGGAGGGCTGACTCTAAAGTTACAGACAGATTTTCAACTGAGTAGAGGGTCAGCCCCTAACCCCTGTGTTGTTCAAGGGTCTATATCAAGAGAGAGAGAATAGCACACACACGCACACTCATGCACACATATTCTATTGGCTCTATTCCTCTAGGGAACTCATACATATGTTAAATCTCTGAAAAGTTCTACAATTTTTTTTTTTTAAAAAACCTATTTAATCTAGTATTTTCCCCGTCTATTCAAATCATAGAACATTTTTCCTATAGCACCTGCTAATCTCTCAAAATATAACTCGGGGAATGCTTTTATCAGTTCTTACCTTAGGCTGTCAGCAGTGCCGGTCTCTGAATCCATTTGATTCTGAAACAAATAACGTAAGTGCTGGGACACAAGACCCCACGTCTTCTTCTGCACGTGGCCAAGGCAGCAGAAAACAGCCGCATGTCATGTGAGCACAAGGAGGCGAAATGTCCACGTGGTGATGACAGCTGAAAACGCCTGCTGGTGGGATGGACCACACACCTGCGCTTTCGTCCGGTGCTCCTTTGAGGATGTTCTCGGGGGCTGGGGAGTCATCCTGAAATACCATCAATCACAGTCCAACAGGGCACCAGGCAGTGCTCCCACAGCAGGGGGCCTAACAAGAAAAGCCAACTCCGTCTCCATAAAAGCCCTCATACCTCCTTTGTCTCCTATTGTCCCTTCCTGAAAGTGTTTCCACATATGGTCCTCAGTGACCCCGATTTATCCTTCAGATCTTATCCTAGAAGACACTTCCTCTAGAAAGCCTTTTCTGACTGCATCTCCTACCCTGAACCCACCAGGTCAGCCCACCCACCTTCCGGCTTCAGCCTATCCCTTTGCTCTGGACATAAACATCCTTTGTTAATACCCGTCTTCGCTACTAGGCTGTGAGGTTCAAGAGGCCGGGCTCACTCCCATCCCGTTTGTTTTCAGCAGCCCCAGTGCTTGGGGACCCGCCAGTGGGAGCTCTGGGCGAAGGAAGTGGGGTTGCAGGGGAGGTTCCCTCTCCCTCATTTCTCTCATGATCCTACCCACGCTAGCCTTTCTTTGCAGCCAAACCTGAGTGCTTTTCTCTCCTCTTTCTCTAAACATCGTCACTTTTTCAACCTTAATAAAAAATCTATACTAAGAATCTATGAACTGTTCATATATGTGCATGTGTGCACACACACATACACAGGCATGCTTGCACACATGTGCGTCTGTACACCCAATTACTCCAGTGAATAATAATAAAATAACAACAAGGCTTTCCCGGTGGCTCCAGGGTTAAGAACCCGCCTGCGATGCAGGAGACACGGGTTCGACCCCTGATCTAGGCGGATCCCACATGCTGTGGGGCAACTGAGCCCACGCGCCACAGCTGCCGAGCCCAAGAGCCGCAGCGCCTGGAGCCCCGGTGCCCCGCGGGGGGCCCACCGCCAGGAGGACCGCGCCCCACGCCTGCAGCCCTGCTCAGCTCAACCGGAGAAGCGTCCCCACAGCAGCAGAGGCGCAGCACAGGCAGAAATAAAACAAAGCAAAATTTAAAACTAGTAGTACCAACAATCATTTGTCAAGTGTAACAGTGTGAAGAGAGAAGGGGAATGCAGGGAGCAGTACGTCTGGGGAATGAGAGAGGCCAAATCCGATTACAGCTGCGTCACTTTCTGGGTCAGGTAAAATTGTGCAAAAGTTTCCAAACCTACAGAAAAAAAGCAGAGGCTCGTCTGGTTCCCGGTCAGTCCCTCCCCCACCGCCCACCCCTCAGCCGTTCACCCCGGCCGTGAGCTCCACTGCGAACGCTGGACACGGTCTCCTCCTTCAAGAATCATTCCTGGAGACAAAAGTATCGAGAAAACCAATGCAGTGGCCAGTGGACAGGCCTTCATTTCAGGAAATGTGGCTGATAGCTGGAGGGGTGACGTGCGTGAGGACTGAAGGTGAGGCAGGCTGCGGTGGACACCGGGCCGGCCCGCTCCCGCCGTGCCCCTGGGACCTTGGGCTTCTCACACTCAGTCCCCCCGAGTCGCAACGGGAGGGTGAGGACGGCAAGGCTCTCGGAGCTGAGACAGGCCCGCCCTGTCCTTCCAGCCCTGCCCCCGCACCTGAAGAGGCTGCGGGCCTGAGCTCTCCCCAGATGAGACGCACACACAGGGCTCTCCCGTGGTCCCTCTGCCTTGCCATGGACCCCATCAAGCCTACAGAGAAGTCTAGATCAGACTCCAGAAGGGACCCAGTCCTGGCTAAACTCCTGGAGGGGCTAGGAGCATTTATATGCCTTCAATGCCCTCTTCCAGTCAACTCTTTCTCGAGCTGATAGAAAAGCTCAAACAAGAGCAAGCAGCTCTAACAACACTGAGGAATCCCTCTCTGGCCCCAGCACGCACGCACACGCACACACACACACCCTCCCTCTGTTTGAGATCAGGGAAATCCACACCAGAAATTCTAAAGTATGCTAATTAAACTTTTATACTTTCAAACATCTGGACTCTCTAAAAAACTTGCTTTTTTGGTACAAGAAATGGATATTGAAGTGCAGTAACCTCTCAGGTTTAAACTTAATAAGGATCACTTTTTAAATTTCCCAGAGAGCCAGGGCATACCAACACTAGCATTCATGCATACCCGATCATTGATAACCCCTTAATTAGGTCACCTGTTCAACTGAACTGTAGTTCACTGATAGGCTATTGAGTTATTCAAAGACAGAATGCTTTTTATTTAAAAAAAAAGCTTTCCAAACACCCTCTGTCCCACTGAAAAAAACATTTGTTTTTTTTGTTTTGTTTTTTGGTGGCTTGTGGGATCCTATTTCTCTAAGCAAAGATTTAACCTGAACCTTCGGCAGTGAAGGTGCAGAGTCCTAACCACTGGAAAAATGTGTTAAAAGGTACTTTTCCAGACACACAGCCAAGAGACCAGCTCATGGTACTTCAGGGTACACAGGGGCCTGCGTGAGACTGTTCTGCACAAGGTACATGAAGATGGTCCCAACAGCATCATTTCTAAACAGTGCAGGATGAAGGTGGGGCCACCACAAGTCACAAAAACTCCAACTGCACAAACACACACTTGGCCTTATTCATTAAAATGCATTCTTTAGCTTCTCAGAGGAGCCACTTGAAGGTCACCTCCACTTAAAATCCTTGGCTCAGAAGCTCCTTGTTGCTTTATGACCCAAGTCTATTAAAATTCTTAGAGTCTCTGATGATGAAAATTCCAGCCAGCTTTTTTTTTTCTCTTCGTGAGGTTGGGGGGAAGAAAACCAACACATGAGTCTATTTGAAATCATTTCATGAATTTTAATCATAGCAAATGTTTTTTAACAGTAGTCATAAAATCAACATTACCACGTATACAAAGGACAAGACACCAGACTGGCATACAAAAATGCCATATGAAAATCGGGTTCATTGGAAAAACTCAGGACTTGCTAAGACGCCACCTACAACAGAGAGAGCAAGCAAGAATGCTTTTAAGACATTCGGATTTATAACAGCAGCGTGACAGCCCCCTTATGAAGTCAGTGTTTGGCAACATTCGGACAATACTCTCTACACAGCCCAGCAGCTCGTTTATCTGTAGGGCTGTTGGGCCCTTTAAAAAAGACTCTAAAACAAATAATCCACAGAACTGTAAATGAAACATGGCAAGGACTTGAGTTAACAGCCTCTGAGCAGCATTAATCCAGCCATTTGCCTGGAGCACTAGCTCTCAAGGCCAGGAGACCCGCCAGCGAGCCGTCGGAGGGGCAGGGCCTCAGGGCGGCAGCTGCGTGGCCTATGCTGGGAGCTTGTAACCGTCCCAGGCTGAAACCAGCCTCCTGCAGCTGCCGAGGGAGCGAAACGGGAACTAGTGGTGGAGTGAAAAATATAACGAATGACCACAACTGGGAGAGAAACCGACACGCTCTTGAATGGGCCTTCCCAACAGTATTAGTCCGCTCAAGTCACGTTACATCCACAGGCGTGGGCAGTGCATTCCACAGTTAAGAGGACACCATCGGAGACTGTCTGCAATGACTGGCCAACCAACCCTAGAGCCGGTTCTGAAACCGTATAGTGTGCCGACTGACAGCCGGTAGGGCCTCCTCGGACACTCCCGTCAGCTGATCACGCCGCCACATCCTGAGCTGAGCTCGGTGCCCACGCTGGAATGACCAATTGCGCTCGGCTAAGTTAATTCCCATTCTTCTGTGTTCTTTCCTCAGCTGGTCTCTGCCACGCCTGACCTTCAGCTTCTGTTCCGTTTAGGGACTATAATCTCTCTGTGGATTTCCCTCCGGGGTCTTCTCCCTTTCTGGGCGTGCCTGCCTCTCTTTTGCTACAGACTCAAGGTCACATCCCCACCCCCACCACACAGGGCCTGCCCAGGAGTCCGCTTGTCTCTCAGCCAGGAAAATGCAACCGGGCATTTTCTGCTGCGCAGTGCAAGACACCAGCTACTGTGTCCTTCCACTTCTTCAAGAGAGATGAGAGAGAGAGCTCAGTGTGTTCCCCTCAAGGGGCACCTGCCTCATTTATTTCCTCCTTCTTACAGCCTGTGCTCCTCCACTGCCATCATATCCAACCGTCTACTTCTGGACTCTCAAAATGCAAATGTCAAATTAAAAACTGAGCTTCCCTTTGGAACACTCTTATTAGAATAATTCAAGAACACACCCCACGGAGATCACAGAAGACTTTCACAGGGGCTACCAGCCCTGCATCCCATGATGAGCTTAGAGCAGTGTTCTAGAAGAACCAGGCCAGCTATAAGAGAACATCCCCTAGAAAAACAAAAGAAAATACATGCTGTTGCAGACTTCAAGAGACCCTGCAGTACTTTGCCCCAAATATTACTGATTGTCTCTAAAAAAGATCATAATATGAATAGTATCAAAAATGTTAGAATAGAATAATAAAGTCCAGCTAACAAGATGGGTGTTTTCAAGCACCACTACATTGTAAGTGAGATATAGATAGTGGGATACCCCAGGCAGTGAATCCTGAAAAAAAAAAATCATTGGCCCGACTGTGCAAGGAAACTTGTGCAGAAAAATGGAGCCATACTGCAAGAGTTCAAGAATAATGGTGCTCTACTCACGACCATCTGAGCAGAGCCAAAAAATAAGTCATTTGGAAGACAGAAATTAAATGTCCCACCCACCAATGTTCTTCATATGGTAGAACTCACCTCTTCATATATATGAAGTCTCGAGAGCTTAGTTATATAGACACTCCCAAAGATAGCTGGTTTGACAAAATGGATGCAGCCTATAGCATTTGTTGAAAAATTAATACCTAAATTCAACATTATATAACCCACATTGGAAAACATGACAAACATTTCACTTGATTTTTTAAGCTTCAGTTACAGCTAAATCGTGTGCCTATATATGTATATATTTATACCTATATGTATAGACATATATCTTTATACAGTGAATCAATTGTGTCAGCAAAGTCAATGGCTTGAATTTCCACTTATTTTTTTAGAAATGTTTCATATTTAACAAAATTCAGCAACTGGTCATCATCTCTTGAAATAGACTATCACTTTCAAACAGTTACTGAATTGTCCTGACTGCCTCCTTCTTCTCTGGAGTTCCCGTTGTGCTAAGGATTGTTTTGTGGGTAACGTCTTCCTGAGAATGATGAAAACGCTAAGGGACAGCTTCTCCTTCTAGGTCAAGGATGACAGATCAACTGACTGAGGACACTTCTCATGTGGAAACAAAATGCTGACTAGTTGGCAGCATCATTTTTCTAAGAGAAGATAGAAATTCAAACCATTGGCATCTCACTTCTCTCATACCAATAACCTTTGGACCTCTAATTTCCTCAAGAGTCTAAAGAAAATCTATTATTGGGCAAAAAAATGTAATCCTTTTTAAGGACAAACTAAAGAGTCCTGCTCATTGACAAGTTCTATATTTAAGAAATCTGCTAAATTGAAACAAATGCATTTGAGCAACATTATTTTTGACAATGAAAAGCAGACTAACCGCTTTAGACATGATGCACATTTTCAAATAGAACTACGAGAGCTCTTGAAATCAAATAGACTGGAATAAGTACTCTACGATCAGGGAGAGTCTGATCAATGCAAATAATCTCAAATTGAGTTTTCTGCTTCCCTTTACTCACTTAAAAAGCAATTTTAGTAACTTTAATAACCTTCAGGTCTCTACATTCCACGGGCAGTGTTTTTCTAATGTCAAAGTGTCACTGTGCAAGGATTCAAATCTTCAATTATTTCAGTGATAACTAAAAAAAAAAAAAAGACTAAAACAATGTCAAATCTCACTCTAAAAATAGTACCTGCATTTTAGTCTGGCATCTGAAAAACAATGCCCACCTATGCCCCCCTCAAATACAAGGACAAGCCTGCAGACTTCAAGGGCAAACAAAAACACTGCCTATAAACACTGCAAACCATGCTTGCTCCTATATTTCACACCTTACTAGGGCAGTGATGAAGTCTGAGTAAGATGTGGGAAGTGAAGAGGGATTTCATTAGGCTTTTTTCTTTCTTTCTGTAACATTTACTTTTTGGCCACAAGACCCTAAATACAATTTCACAGTACAGGTCATGCAGGTCAAACATTTTACAGCTACTGTCTAACTACTTACTATTTTTTGACAATAGATTCACATGCAGCTAATGATCCCAGAAAAGGGGCTTTATCAAGCACTCTTTAAGCTTCACTGATTTTTCCTTGGCCCAGAGTATCTAAGTAATAACCCCAAAGGGCAATCAATGCATTTTTACTGTCATACTTGAGATCATTTAAGTCCAGAAAGGAAAAAAAATTTTAAGCCAACCGCATGTTACTAAACCACAAATTGTCTTCTCCATCTCAGTGTTAACTCCACTAACACCCTGATGCTAGATTCCACTGCACAACCCTCCAGAACTCCGTTGTCCAATAATGGTACCCAATTGCCACATGTGAGTGGCATCAATTTAATTAATTTAAAATACAAAATCCAGTTCCTCCTTCAGACTAACTTCATTTCAGTTGCCCGGTAACCAATGTGGCTACTGTATTGGACAGCGTAAGTTCTAGAACATTTCCAGAATGTTCTATTGAGCAGCGCCAATTGTGAAGATCCCAAGGGCTGCACCAGTACAAGGTTTAGCCATCAAGGGAACCACTCTTAAGTCATGTGCAAGACTAAACTTAATTATATTCTTGAAGGAAATACAGGTTTCTGATCATAAAGTATGACTGGAACTGAACCCATTGCCTTTTCATCACTACCTATGCCCCAGGTCACTGTACAGAATTTTCCAAAAACAATGGTTTTTGATAGCATACTTGACTCTATTTAGCATATTCAGCATTCTCTTGGTTAGGTCAAAATCATTAATAAAGAAAAATCCATGCTTCTTATAGTTCACTATTTACACAACACTCCACTGTCCTTTACAGGTAAAGGGGGAGGCAGGGGGGGAAACCAATGTTTTGCAACTCAAAAAATTCAGATCACATGGTTCTCTTTAATTGTCTATACTCATCCCTAAATCAACCCTCCTTTCATTTCCCAGAGGGGTAGATGCCAACTAAAACAAATTTATAAATCTACAAAAACAAAGACCTTAAACAACAGCCGAGTTAGTAAAGGGTATTCATCCACCCTGAAAGGAGATCGTAGCCCGACAGAGACGGCGACAGGTCTAGCAAGGAGCAGGAGGAAACCGCCGGGCAAAGTCCTGGTCCCCCTTTTGCTGCAGAACAAACTGTCTTGCATCTCTGTGGGCCTGAGTGGATTCATCTAAAAAATCAAGCCACCAGAGGTTGCTTTCAGATCCAGCTTCCTGTGCTTTCAGTTGGGAGTTTTTTCATTCATACGCAACTGTGAGTTCTGGCCGATGGTGTCACTGGGCTAGCGTCACATGGGGTAGATGTGTTCTCAGGGTCATGAGTAAGTGCCAGAGGCCACAGCAGTGGATGCCAAACAACATCAAACAACGCGAAGCCTATAAACATTCTATCCGGCAGGCTGAGACAACACACACATGCGCACACTCACACTCAGCACACACAGGATTGCACACTGATAAGCAGGTACACAAATAACTAGCAGGCAGAATCCACTTAAACAACGGCTTTGCATCGGTAAGACTCACACGAAAACTCTGATTTTGGTTGCTGTTGTACCTTAAATTGTAATGTCAAGAATCTATCATAGAGCCGATTAACTTTGCACTGCTAAACTGCAACTGGGATTGTTTTTAAGTAAAAAGTATGTGAACATTTGTACTCTACGGGTTTGTGCTAAGAAACACAGGGCACTTATCATCACATATGTCGGTGTCTATACATAACCTACAGACCATGTAGAATTCTATCACACTATACTCCAGGGCTAGTCATTTCATATAGGACATAAACATATGTGGATAACATTCACAAAAATAATTTGAATATGGCATGACTTAATATTGCAAGGGTAAAGTCCATTTGAAATGCAGAATCCTTAGTGTAACATTTCTGTGGGTTTTTTTCCCCGAGAGGAATAGAAATTAGGTCAGACATGCATCACGGCAGCCTGGGAGAGTTTGAAATTGAAACTAACCCAACAGTATATTAGGTTACATAATAGAGGATAGTATTCAGCTAATATGATACCTAAATTATTAATACCAAACAAATCCTAGATTATTTGTTGTATAATGCCCAATAGCTTACACAATAAAATGGCATTTTAACCTAATTTCTCGTTTGAGATTTCAAATACATTTCCTAAAGGGCTAATGACAAACTTGAAAAACCCAAGTTCATATTTTTATATCAAATTCTCATGTCAATGAATATTAGCTTGGGATTCTATTCGTTATATTGCCATTTTATCCCAGTTGATGCCATAACTTTAATGTGCACATTTTGTGCTGCTTGAAGGTAAAAGTTAGCATGTAGGTAAATTAAATTATCTCAGTCTTAAGGATTATTTCTAGCCTCACTTTTTAGAGGCAGTCACTGCTTATTTTTCTGTCCCGTTTTCAGGAATTCAGTGGAACATGGACATATCTGTGCACGCGGGCAGGGGGAGGCGCTTGGCACGCACCACTCGCCTCATGAATTCCATAAAAGAAACGAGACCTGTAAAGCTCACAGCTATGTCTGAACGCACACATATTCAGGCACAGAATGTGTCATTTAAAACCGGCAGATCCTTCTTCACGAGCAACTGCAGGCCATTAAACATTTAAGAACGTTTGTGAATTTATGATGAACTGGTCCACTTAAACTGGGAACGGGAATTGCTACTTCACCTTGCCATTTTTCTCAATAAAAACATACCTTGAAATACAAGAGAAAGTCTCACTTCTACCAACAAGAAGAAACTGGAATTTGAAATGGTTTAACTGTCATGGAGCAATCTCTTTCAAGAAATAATCACGGACTGTCTTAAAATGCCAGTCCAGGTTTGTTAGCAATGAGCAACACTCACGGCTGTTAGAATACATCAAAACTGGGAGAAAAGCCCGAATCTTCTGTATTCTCCATTTGTGCCGTACAGAACACAGGACTCGAGCACACAGAAGAGGAGCAAGTGTGGAAGTGACAGGTCTGTGACCCTCGCCGGGTGGGCCCAGGTGCCCGCAAGGTGGCCGTTGTTTCAGACTCTGGACCCTTTCATGCCTTCGAAGTCCTACTCCCGGGATTCTTCTGAAAAGATTCAAAACCTGAGGTAAATCAAATTACACACACACACAAATACACAATATTTACATTTAAAATTCTTATTTTGTGAGATGGCTTGAGAAAAATCGGCATGTAGGTTTCCTGTGGGATCAGGCATTTCTCATTATTACTCAGTTTATTGCTCCCCTTTCGGGCCTTCAGTTTAATAAACACGTAGTGAGGGCTAATTACAAGGGAGGAAAAACGAAGGTACGTGACAAAACACAGCACGTTGGAAACACCCGCTCAGATGTTTTCCTGAAAAGACAACTGTCCGCTTAACTTATTTTAATTTGGGTGCCATTCAAAACGGTATAAAAAGTCTCAGCAACTAAAGGCAGAGGGGGTCTCATTTTCTCAAACTAAGGGAAGAAACCAGCGCGGCAGGCTGCAGTCAGGTTTTTACATGGATTTTCAGGTTTAATTCTACTTGTATGCAGCGCATCTGTTTTAATCTACCACATTGAGAGAAGATCACATTGTATGCACTTCCGACAGTTAACGTCTAAGTAAAATAGGTCTATCTCGCAACATGATTTGGAGAAATGATAAACTACAGTCCATTTAATAGGTGATTATGAGGATGCATGCAACCGTCTTCGAAGCTGCGGCCGCCAGGAATCAGAGCGCTCTGCCTGGTTTCCCGCGGAGGCCGCGGGTCTGCCCTTCGTGTCTGTCTGCGGGAAATCAAACGGCGGCCCAGGGCCCGGGGGCCAGCACCGGGCGCCCCGGCGTCAGCGGGCCCCCCGCCTTCTCACCGCGATCCCCCACCAACAGCAGCTCAGCCCCGAGTGGGCACCCACGGAGACCTGCCCGCGGCCGCCTTCAGCCGCAGGATATCACGGTGAAGCGCTTAGAAATGCAGGACATGTTGTGGAGCACGATGCCGAGGAGGAAGACCAGGACGCAGGCCACCAGGATGACGGTGCACACCCCGGACCAGGTGGAGCTCTTGGCCGCGCCCCGCCGGTCCGGCTCCTCGGCCGCCGCCTCGCCCGGGGCCCCGGGCTGCAGAGGCTGCTGCTCGGCCGCGGGGACGCTCACCACGGCCACTGCCTTCGGCTGGGCCCCGGGCAGCAGGCGGCAGCCCGCGTCGCCGGGCAGCAGCGCGCGCTCCTTGGAGACGGGCAGGGGCAGCATGTAGCACCCGTTGCTCGGGAGTCTGATGAAGACCGGCGTGTGCTCGGAGGCGTGCGGGATCGCAATGACCCCCAGCACCTCGGGGTCGTCCGGCAGCTGCGACACGGAGAAGCCCGGGGGCAGCCTGGTGGTGCCCCGGCACCACGGGCAGCGCACGTCCTTCTGGCTCGTCCGCATCTGCTGCAGGCACACCGAGCAGCACGTGTGCTTGCAGTCCAGCAGCTTGGGCCTCCGCCGGGGGCTGTAGTAGTTGAAACAGATCTGACACTCCAGCAGCGAGTCCTGCGAGAGCGTCTCCATGGTGCGCGCCGGCGCCGAGGGCAGGGCCGGGCCGATCCGAGTCAGAGGCCGCCGCTCCGCCCGCTTCCTCCCGCGGGGCTCGCCGCAGTCGCCGGGGGGTCGGGGCGCTCACGGGCTTCCAGCATACTCAGGCGCGCGCATTTCTGAAGGAGACAAAATCGCACACAAAGGGAATTACTTCCAACAAGCCTAGACGGATGTATTCCACGGCTCAAAGGTCTGGATGTCGGGTTAGTTTCCCGCTCCTGAGACTGAAGAGGCCCGGGATGTCCAGTGGACAGTGAGTGAGCGAGTCCTCTCCCCGAATACTTTTCTTAAAGAAACAAGTATCTCTACAGGGTATGCAATGCCCCCCAAATGTTGTACAGAGGGAGCCTGCTGTTTCTGTTTGATTGTTCTTCTGAACTGTTCTCCTAAACACACTGCAGAAATTCTCTCATTTCCAATAAGCTTGTAGCATTTCCTAAATGTCTTTGCTTTGCGCCTCTGGCCTTCTTTTCCGGACTCTGCTCACCATCCTGTAAGTGCTCACTGCCAGATACAGGCAACTCTACACATCCAGGAGCATCATGAAACCAGCTCACTCGTTCGACGTGGCTTAGTACTGTTCCTCTCTCACAGTAACTAAAATGGTGCCACCAAAGAAGCACACTCAGGTATCGGTTATCTTTTGCACCACATCACCTGAACCAAGGTAATTTTTGTCAAACGGCTTTAAAAAGAGTCAAAAAACAAAACAAACCACCGCCGAGTAACAACAACGAATCCTTAGGCGGTCGGGTCACAAAACCACACGGGGTCACTAGTATGTTTCAGTCAGTCCTTTTAATTTCACGATTATTTGAGGCTGCATCGACGGGACCAAAAGCAAATACCATTAATTCACTGATTATAATCAAGTATTATTGTCAAAGAAAACTGGCAAACAACCGTTACCAAAAAAAAAAAAAAAAGAGGAGAAGAAGAATGTTAGCCTTCCGGTATTGATAGGAGGCAGGATAACTTGGTTCAACTTAACTGGAGTTCAAGGAATCCATCAAATGTCTTAAGAAAGGCTGCCCAACACCATTTCCTATTGAAAGCACCTAAATTATGTGTTCTGAATGGAACCATGATGACTCTGGAAAAAACTATTCAACCATTGTTGTAGAAATAATTGCTAGTCCTAGAACCCCACCTACACCCAGAAGCAGGAGCTAATAATATAGATAACCTCCTTCACTTTTTCTTAAAAAGAGAACCTTCTTTTTCTTTCTGATTTCTTTTGTGAAATTAAGAATACCACCCTCCGTGGTGATTACGATTTAAGATCAAAATCAAAATGTAGAAAAAGTTTAAAGTCAGAAATAATCGCTGATAAAAATTAATGTTGACAATCAAAAGAGAAACATTTTAAAATATTTTGCTGTAGTAAGAGGACTGAAATTATTGAAAATAAAATATAGTAACATAGCATTCAGAAAGCGTATATTATAATCAACTGCTCATCTATCCACTAATTCAAGAAATAGTTGTGGAATAATTGAAATTTGCTAAGTGTAGAACTTAAAATGTTCTTACCAAAAGAAAAAAAAAAGATCTTAATCTTAATGTAAGATGATGGATGAGTTAATCGATGAGATGTGAGGAGTCCTTTCACAATGCATGCTTATTTCCATACTCTAAAGTGTCCATTTTAAATGTCTTACAATCTATTTTGTCAATTACACCTCAATAAAGCTGAAATAAGAAATGAAAGTAAAAAAGAAATATCTACTGAGTATCTATCGTGCAAAGAGAGCAATACTAGCCATGGTAGATTATTAAGATGAATCAGACCCGAATACCACTCCTAAGCTATTTAAAATTAGGCAAGAATGAACTCATGAGTGTATTTTCTCTCCCATTCATTTATTCATTCAAATTCTCATTGAATATTTACCATATGTCAAGCATTATGGTAGTTATTTTTGTCCCTTGTAACAAAGACCTTGTCACCACCCATAAGAAACTCCCAGCCTAGACGTACTTAAACAGTTATGCAAGTAAATAGTTGTAGTATAAATATAGTGATGCTTGCCTTACTGGAGCTGGATGGAACAATCAAAGAGGCTCAGTGAAGAGTATGGATTATGGAGAAGATTTAGACAGGTAACATCAGGGGCAGGTTACTTTCAAGTTCAGAAATCAGCAGGAGCAAAGGAAAAGAGGTGAGCAATTACAGAGTTACTTTTATACTCTGGCTGTGACACTGGCGAGATTTTTTTCTGACACAAGAGTAACTTCCAGATGCCATCTCTAAGAGCGTCACAGTTTTAGCTTAGACGTTTAGGTCTTTGATACAGACACCTTTTATTTTTTTATTTTTATTTTTTAAAGCCTTTATTGAATGTGTCACAGTACTGCTTCTGTTTTTGGTTTCTTGGCTGCGAGGCATGTGGCTCTTAGCTCCCTGACCAAGGATCGAACCCACACCCTCTGTATTGGAAGGTGAAGTCCTCATTACTGGACCAGCAGGAAGTCCCCGGATGCCTTTCAAAGAAACAAAATTCACACAGAACCTGCAAGCACCCTCCCGCAGGCCAGCCAGGGAGAGCAGAGCCCGCAGGGAGAGGAGAGGTGACTGGCCCCGGGCCCGGGCCACAGACCCCAGACCACAAACTGCAGACAGCCCCGAGTGCTGAGGACACGGGACTCATCAGGGAGCCATAGTCAGGACAGACTGGAAAGACCTGCTGGGAAGCTACTGTAAGATTAGACAAGAGATAAGGAGTGCGTGCGTGCGTGTGTGCGTGTGTGTGCGTGTATGTGTGTGTGCGGGTGGGCATGTGTGCGTGCATGTGCGTGTGTGTGTGTGTGTCTGAAGTCAACAGTGGTGATGGGGATGAAGAGATGAAAAGGGCTGACAGCTCGTACAGGAGTCACGTGGGATCCGGCCACGTTGACAACGAGGTTGTAAGGGGAAGGGTCAGAGGCCAAGTGAGAGGAGTGTGAGATGGACACATGAAAGACAGGACAGGCAGAGAGAAATGTGATGAGTCCTGTCTGGGCTGTGCTCCATCTGAGGTGCTGGGAAGGTGTGAGAAATCAGCTACGCAGGAAGATGGTAAAGAATCAACAAGAAGCTGAAAATATGGGTCTGATATCGTAGAGCAAAGTCAGGACCGGGCCTGAGAGAGCTAGATGGCACCTCCAGAGAAGAGATCTCAACCAGAGACAGACACAGCAGACCACAGCCAGACGCTTAGGAGCGCTTATCGTCAAGCCTGGCTGAACGGAAGAGCGGGGGTGGCGGAGGAGGAAACCCAGGGACCCCTCCCAGCATGTCCCTCAGACAAGAACGCTCCAGGCAGCCTGTGACCACGAGGAGTGTGTGTGTGCTCAGTCGTCCAGGCGATTCCGACTCTGTGCAACCCCATGGATGTAGCCCGCCAGGCTCCTCTGTCCATGGGATTCTCTAGGCAGGAATACTGGAGTGGGTTGGCATTCCCTTCTCCAGGGGTTCTTCCTGACCCAGGGACTGAAACTGGATGTCCTGCATTGCAGGCAGGTTCTTTACTGTCTGAGCCACCAAGATACACACACACACACACACACACACACACACACACACACACACACACACACGTGGCTGAAGGTTTGTGGCTGAAGGTCGAGTTCAGGCATGGCCAGGCAGTGAAGGGCTAAAGGAACCCTGGTGCTAACGACTCCTTCCTTCCAACTTGGACTCTGCCAGGTGCGGGCGCGATCTGCCCACAGGCACTCCTGGCTCCCGAAGGGCGGCCGTGAGCCACAGCTCGGGGAGGAGGAAGGCGCGGAGTCCCCTGGCCCTGCCCCAAGACCTGCCACACCATCGTTTTTCAACAAAACCAACACGCACTTTATTCATGAATTTATGTTCCAAGTAATGTTCCCTTAATTGGTGTCGAGCTCCCTTAAAATTAGATTATACGACTCAATTTCCAACATATCCAAGTTAAAATTTCCAACTGTATCCAAGAGTAGGCCTTAAAACACAGGCCGAACACAAAAGCAGAGGGGAAAACAGTTCCTCCCCTCTCTGCTCAGCTATTCAAGTCACTCTGACCACAGGACAGCCTCTCTGATTTATACGCTGATTTGCTCCATGTGAAGCCAGCCCGTACTGAGTTTATGTTCTTTCTGAGTTTATGCTCCAGTTTATTTTCTGTCTCGTAATTAGTAATGATGATGATTAGTTAGGTAAAGAGAAGAAGATTTACGAGGCTCTGTACCAAAGCTAATGATGAATCATTCTTTCTCCCTTTCATCTCCCTTTCTTCCTTTCATAAACCCAAAAGATGTGAGTCAACTATAGAAAAATTAAGGTCCACATAAGCTAGAAAAGAAACTCAAAATTCCCAGTCAAGCGCAGGATACGCACACACACTGGCAACCTGTCTTTGCCACTAGTTTCCTTACAGGAGCAAGACGTGATCCTCAGAGTAAATACCCAGATGCAAAAGGAACGAGTATTTTGGTAGAATGCATAAAAACAGGTGTAAACTGAAATACAATGGAACGATTTTTAAATGGCACTACAGGTTATTTTGAAAGAACGTAAAGATTAAGAAAAAGAAGAAGAAACCAACCAGACGGACCACGCCGAAAAGAGGAACAGCAGCCGAGGGAGGGCCTCCCCAAACTGACACGGCTCACAGGGCACAACTCGAGGTCAGATCGGCAGTCCCCTGGCTGGGGCTCTGCGCTTCCACTACAGGGGGCACAGGTTCAATCCCTGGTCAGGGGACGAAGGTCCCTGATGTCACACGGGGCAGTCAAGAAAAAAGTGTATACCTCAATTTTAAAACACTTAGACCCAGTTTCATAAATAATGCCAACTGCACAACATGCAAATGAAAGGCCCTGAGTCATCACTGCACTCCATGCTAATTCATGCCTCGGTTTTAAAACAGTTTGAAAAACCGAGATGTGTATAAATGGAGGAAGGTGTGACTTGGAGGGAAAATGCCAAAGCCAGAGGGATGTGTATATTGTCGTTGTTGTTCAGGGTCAATCGACATTCGGTGCTTCACAACACCAGTATATTTTCACACAAGAAAGTTTCTTCCTGTTAAAAACTACGTAATTTTAAGCATCTTTAGTGAAAGTGCGGGTGTGATCAAGTGCTCCCGTGAGTTTAAGGGGTGATAAAAAGCAAAGGTTTTCAACACTGAATTTTTCTAGTTCGGTTGCTTTCAGAAGTTCAGGCACATGAGAATAAAAAAGCTGATGAAATATATCCAGTCATCCCTCGGTGTCTGCGGGGCACTGGTTCCAGAACCCCTTGTAGGACAGCAAAATCCAAAAATGAAAGAAGAAAAAAAAATCCAAGAATGCTCAAGCTCCTCATTTAAAATGGCCTAGGATGCTGGCCCTCTGTATCCGCAGATATGAAACCCTCAAATATGAAACTCTAGGATATGGAATCCACCAACTATAATCCAGGTAGTTTTACCCTGCTTCTACTTTCAAAATTCTTCATACACTTTGACTTAGATTTGCGACCGTGACACCAGCTATGAAGCCTCTCCCCAGCGCTGTGACATGAACCGGCATCGACCACAGCTGACCGACCCCAGCGCTGTGACATGAACGGGCACCGACCACAGCTGACCATCCCCAGCGCTGTGACATGAACCGGCATCGACCACAGCTGACCGACCTTGATGGCTCCATTCTTTGGTCCGCAGGAGGGTCTTAAATTCAATGGTCGTGCTGAAAAAAATCTCCAAGTCAGAGATTAAGCTAGTCACTATATGCTTTTCTTACTCTCTTAAAGTAGCATGTCTTCTTGATATAGGTCATTTACTTATTCAAGAAAATGTAAATATTTGAAATGAGATTAAAGAAAATAATTACAATTCCATTTAATCTGGCATCTCGACTGGCAAGACCATTTAGTTATACTGGATCTTGGCAAACACTCTGATTAGTGGCAAGAATGGGACTGGCTTGGCGGTGCCAGGTGTGTGGTGACGTTCGGTGCTCTGGCAGCAGAGAGCAACCCTTTCAGGACACAACTGCCTAACGCATGTAAAGTCCAACTGGTGTAACAACTGTCTGTTTTCATGGAGAAGGCAGTGAATTCCAGGGCTCTAACAAATCTCAAATGAGAATTCTATCAGCCCAAGCTTTAAAAAAGAGTTGTCCTGTTTTCTCCCGTGAGCATCATGGTTTGCAGTCTTTGATGATACAGAAAAATCTGGAGAGTAAGAATAGTTCCTTCAAAGTCTTGAGCACGGACGTCCCTGGCGGTTCAGTGGTTAAGACTCTGAACTTCCACTACCGGGGGCATGGGTTCAATCCCTGGTCAGGGAACTCTGATCTCACAAACAACGCGGTGTGGCTGAAAAAACAAGTCTTGAGTGACCAAGGGGTACGGGGCAAAGGATGGTGACAGTGCTTGAGGCAGACTGGCCTCGGTAGCAGAGGCGGGCAGGGAAGGACAGAGGTCACTGGCTAAATGGGCAAAGAGCACCAGACCCACCAGCAGGCAATGGTCACTGGGGCCTGGCCCCAGAGCCGTGGGACTAGCCTTGCCAGCACTGCTAATGGGATAACCACAAGCCCAAGGGGCATCAAGGTGCCGCGTCCTCCACGTGCCAAAGCTTCTGCTGCATAAATGCAACTAACCAAGCAGCTGAAACGGAACCACAGTCTCCAGAGCTGTATTTACACAGGAGCATTTCATTTAAGTCAAGGTAGGGAAAAGAAGAACAAGTCGGACCCATCCACAACTTGGTGATAAGTATTTAAAATCAAAGCATATTGGAATCAAGACATTCTTAGGAATTAACGCCAGATTTCAGTATAACAAGCACTGGGCTTTGCTGGTTTGTTTGCTTTAGTATCTATCAGACAATCATTACTATTAGGAATTGGGAGAGAAAGCGTTTAGCTCCAGTTCTGCCCTTAAGTAGATGGGTTACCTTAAGCAAATCACCTCTCGGTGGGTGCAGGGTCCTCACCTCCAAGGACGCTGGAATAGATGGCCCCTCGAGTCCCTTCTAGTGAGAACGGTTCTATGACCTGAGTAACTGCTAACCAAACTCGGGTTTTCAGCAAATGACAGAGCTGTCAGGCTGGCTGTTCTACAGTCATTCTCATTATACCCGACAGATCATCTACCCATATTAACTGCCAGTGATCTCATGCATGTTTACGTGAGACATCTAAAATAATAACCCCTAAAATGCCCATCTACAGTGGGCATCTAGAATCAACAGGGAACATTAGAAGTTTCTTCCCTACTGTACAGTACAGGGAACTCTGCTCAATGTTAGTGGCAGCCTGGATAGGAGAGGGTCTGCGGGAGAATGGACACACGTGCATGTATGGCTAAGTCGCTCTGTCGTCCACCTGAAACTGTCACAACAGTGTTCAATTAATATTCCCAACATAAACTAAAACGTTTTTTAAAAAAGAAGTTTCTTCCTTTATGCCTTGAATTTAATGAATGAGCATCAGAGCACCCTAACAGAAAACAGCCACAACTTTGATTTGTAGGAATAATCAAAGGAATTACTATTTTACATCTAATCAATAACTTTCTCAGTTCAAGCAAGATATCCCCATTATCCAAGCTTGCAGCTAGGTGAAGACGAGGTTCTAACTGTCCCTTGAGGAGACACCTGAATAACTGTCTGGCTCATACTGAAGCCAAGGTTAACACTGGCCTCAGACATACAGTTGCACCTTCACTTGCTCTGATCACCCAATGACGGTGAAGAAAGAAAGGTGCAGATGGTCACAAAGGTAGAGAAGAGACATAAAGGACTGTCAGGGGATCCCCAGGCTCCCTGCAGAGAGGCGGTGATGAAAGATGCCACCAGATAGACAGGTAGAGCAAAGGGGAAAAGATCAATCACTTCAACTCGGAGAATCCTGAGTAGAGCTGAAGGAACTGAGAACCAAAGTCAAGGGGAAGGGCCGACATGGCAGTAAAAGGGAGACTCTTCTTCAAGTGATCACACAAATTCAGTTGATCATGCACAGGGCTTAGACAGAACCGCTAAGCAAAGAACCATTGCCTGTTAGGGCCAGAGAGGATATCGGAGCCCAGGTAAACTAAGCTGGCCCACTATTCTTTTGACTCCAGACACTGGATAGCAAGAGTCAGCGAGAAGGACAAAGAAATATTCTTTATTTGATTAAGCATCCCATCTGACCCGTGTCAGCATCACCTCAGATAGCAAGGCGGCTCTGAGCTCACAAGTCGCAAGAGATGCCAGAGTTTAAGGTGGTATCGCAAGGCGAAATCTAAAGACAGCCCAGTGCCAAGGAAGCACATTAAGTCACCTTTGGGGAGAATGGCTTGAGGGCCAAGACTGTGCATTAAGGATTGAGGGGCTGTCTGAGAGGCAAACGCCCCGGAAAGCAGAGGCCTCTCTCTGCCATGGGCCCCCACGGCCCCTGCTCTTCGTGTGCGGGGGACAGACAGCCTCCGAAGGCCCCGACAACGGCCGATGGAAATATCTGCATTTTCATAAAACGAGTCACACACGTGCATCCCCACACCTGTTTCTTACCCAGCCACAAGTTCCAGCACAAACTGAAACCTTCAGGCAACTTGTTCTTTAATGTTTTCCCGTGATACGTCATCTGCTTCAGGGCCCACAACCTTCCTCTGTAGGGCAGATGAGGCGTCTTTTAGGCTTTTGGATTCATGCAGGCTTTTCACAAATATGCAGCTCTGCCATCAAAGCATCAAAACAGGCAGATCAAACGTCAAAGAGCATCTGAGGCTGCGTTCCAATAAGACTCCCTTTACAGAAAGAGGCCACAGATGGGATCCGGCCAACAGGACATCATCTGCTGACCTCAGGTCTACATCGTTTCTCATCAGCTCTGCCCTTAATCCCTGAAATTCAGTATATTACTCCGGAGACACCCATCCTCAAATCAGCTTATTGCTCGAACATGAGCTATCTTACCTGAGTTTTCTGTCAAGCCACAGGATGCAAAATATTTTCATAATTATTTGAGGAAGACATTAAGGGAGTATCAGCTTTACAACTGCATGGTCCTTTTAAATGACTATTCCCAAACAATAGGAGGAAAGAGAGCTGAGCAAAGAACACTGACAATGGCCAACATCTGCTTGTCCCACCAACAGCAAATATTCACTAAGACCATTAGTGAGAACTTACAGTTAGGGCTCCAAACTTTCTTTACACTGAAATATATGGTTATACTGCTTCAACAAATAAGCGATGGTTCTAGAATTCCTTATGACAGCTCCAGATTAAAGACAACCCTTCATCTGATGGAACTTCACAAAGACACCATGATAACGCCTCTTGATGGGTCTGAACTTTGGATATAATTCTTGTTTTTCATCTGCATTGTCCTGCAGTAGCTCAACAAATTTAGATTTGGCCAGGTGAATCTCAGCCCTATACAGAAGCATCTTCTGATGGTTCAACTTTTGGATATATTTCCCAAACACATGGGTGTCCCTTCAAAGTGTGACAGAATGTGTGGGATTTACAGCGAGGGCGCCATTCATCTGAGGACTCTGAAGGCTAGAAGGAGACACAGGGCAAGAAAGTCTTGGCTCAACCTTTTTAAAACCACCTAATTGTTAAGACTCTGCTATTTTCACACATGCAAAAAGTTTAATACATATATTTCTCTTTTAATTAATTTTTATTGGAGTATAATTGCTTTCCAGGCTTTCCAGGTAGCTTAGTGGTAAAGAATGTGCCTGCAATGCGGGAGATGCAGGAGACAAAGATTCAATCACTGGGTGGGGAAGATCCCCTGGAGAAAGAAATGGCAACCCACTCCAGTATTCTTGCCCAGAAAATCCCATGAACAGAGGAGCCTGGTGGGCTACAGTCTATGAGGCAGCTAAGAGTTAGACGCAACTTAGCGACTGACAGACGCGCACACACAGTTGCTTTACAATGCTGTGTTAGTTTCTGCTGTACAGAAAAGTGAACCCGCTCTGTGTATACGTGTGCATTGTTTCAGTCATGTCTGATTCTGTGCAACCCCATGGACTGCAGCCCCCCAAGCTCCTCTGTCCATGGGATGCTCCAGGCCAGAAAACTGGAGTGGGTGCTATGCCCTCCTCCAGGGGGTCTTCTCCACCCAGGGATCGAATCCGCAGCTCCTGCGTATTGCAGGCAGATTCTTTACCACTGAGCCACCAGGGAAGACCTATATGTATACATATATCCCCTCTTCTTTGAATTCCTTTATTTCTTAAGAGCTCTTCAAGTTACCTAGAGAACATTCTATATTAAACATTTGAAAAAAGGATGGCGCCTTAAAGACCTGGTGGGTTTTACGGCATCACTTTAAATAAGTCTATTCAAAAAACACTCACCAGATTATTTTCTTTGAGCAGGGAGTGTTTACTGCTTCAGTCTCCCTACCTACCCTCAATATCGATGATTCATCGCACGAATTAAGCCTCAAACTGAAGTTGCAAAGAATTCCTAAAGGCATCAGTACTAAAATTAAGCGCCACAGGGAGTCAGCTGTCAGTCTGTTCATCACTTCTGCTTTTTCTTACTTCCAGCTGCAGTAACTCAATGAGTGTTGATTTCCCATTTAGGCAAAGGTAAGAAGAAAAGAAAAACGTACAAACCCTTAAACTAGATACCGAACGGTGCTGCAACCAAAGGTCATCAATCACTGATTCATCTTTCCAAATCAAACGATAAATCCAAAAGATTCTTCCTCTTGCTTTCTGATATTTTTAAGTCACTTTGAGGGAAAATTTACCAATGATAAAATGCACATAGTTTAAGAGTACAGTTCGATGAGTTCTGACCAGTCAGAAGCTGTGTAACCACTGTACCAATCAAGCTATTTCCACCACCCAAAGGGGCCCCTGCACCTCACCCAGCCTGTCCTTCCTACCCCCACCCGGACCCCCAGCCCCTAAAGTCACTGCTCTGCTTTCTATCTTTGAATCTGGTTGTGTATTTAAAGCCCTACCTATGGGTTCTGACTTAGGGGACAGTAGCAATATCCTGAGGGTACTTTCAGATTGTCCCAGGACCATGATTTCTGAAAAGAAGGTGTTTACTCAACTTCACAGAGAAAACCCTACAGTGACAAGCACTACTATAAATGCATGCATTCAAACAGGTACCGAGTAAGAGGCACCGCTCTTGGTTTGAGGGGTGGAAAGACAAAAACACGGGGCCCACCCTTGCAAAGACAGCCACACTCATAGCTACAGGACAGCGTGACCTGGGCCCAAGGCGGGCAGGGTAGAGGATTGGGTAGACACGGAGAAGGAGCCCCTGTCTGTCTGGGGAGCCAGGAGAGACGTTTGCAGGAAAAGACAGCATCTTGACTCCAAGCTGAGGACACAGCGTAGGCAAGGGGCAGAGTTCCACGTGGGGCAGAATGGGGGTGGTTAGGAACGGGGCCAGCCCCTGGGGTGCCAGCAAGCAGCTCCAGGACCCCTGTAAGAGAGGACAGTGACAGCGCCCAACCCACCGGCCATCAGACTGAGCTCGGGCACCACGTGGGCAGCTTTTGGTGCCGGCAGCCAGTATGGCCGCGTCCCAGGAGGCGCCCAAGAGCAGGCGGGGGCTTCGCAGGGTGGCAGGCTGGGGGCAGTGCTAGCTAACCACCCACCCCAGGCTCCCAGCTCAGCGGAGAAGCGGGTGATGAAACGGGGGGTTAAGACATGACCTCGGCCACACTGCCCTAAAGCACGACAAGAGGAAACAGCTGGGCCCCGAGCCGAGGCCACTTCCTCTCCCGCCCGCTCTGGTCCTAACGACTGAGCACCTGTCCCCTGGGGAGACGCGAGGTCACCAGGCGGCGAGGCCCCACGCGGGCAGGGCTGAGACGGGCAAGCGGGGGACGGGGGCGAGCTGAGCAGGACGGGGGGTGGGGGGCAGGGCACTGAGGGAGCCCCAGGGCCCCAGGAGCAGCTGGAAACAGGCGCTCTTCTTTTAGGAAGAGGTGGAATCCCAAGGAGTGGGACAGGGGCCCCTCCTTCCTCCTACACAGAGCCTGGATTTTATCTGGGAGGTGACGGGGCTTGTGAAGACTTCATAGGAGAGTTGTTATCCAGTTGCTCAGTCATGTCCGACTGTGCGACCCCATGGACTGCAGCACGCCAGGCCTCCCTGTCCATCACCAACTCCCGGGTCTACCCAAACTCATGTCCATTGAGTCGGTGATGCCATCCGACCATCTCATCCTCTGTCATCCCCTTCTCCTCCCGCCTTCAATCTTTCCCAGCATCAGGGTCTTTTCCAATGAGTCAGCTCTTCCCATCAGGTGGCCAAAGTGTTGGAGCTTCAGCTTCAGGAAGAGAGGTTTCCCAACCATAACTGCATTATCATTATTATTTTGAACTATTTTAAAGAATATAGCATGAAGTACATTCATAGTGGTGATTCATCTCCATGATCTATTTCCAGAACTTGTTCATCTTCCCAAATAGAAACCCTATAGCCTTTAAACAGGAACTCCCTACCTTCCACTTCCCCAAGCGCCTGGGAGCCTCTCTTCTGCATTTTGTTCCAAGGAACTACCTATCTAGGCAGGTACTTCATGTAAGGGGAATCACGTAATACTTGTCTTTTGGGTCTGGTCTATTTCACTAAGCATGTGTTCAAGGTCTGTCCATGTTGAATTAAAGCAAGTTTCAGAATTTGTCCTTTTTTATGGCTGAATAATATTCCACTGTGTATTATTTTTTAAAGCTTCCCCAGCAGTGGGGATGAACTGGCAGGAGTTCAGCTGAAAGAGAAGGATGGGCAAGGCTGGAATGAAAGCTGTGAAGGTGGAAGGAAAGGGAAGAGTGAATGAAGAGCACTCGGAGACAGGATGGCAGTGCCGCGCGAGAGGAGAGTGAGGAGAGGCTGAAGGCGGGACGAGCGGGGGACGCCTGGTTTCTGGTTCAGACCACTGATCGGGATGAGCAGGAGATGCCCGGTTTCTGGTTCAGACCACTGATTGGGACGAGCGGGAGATGCCCAGTTTCTGGTTCAGACCACTGATCGGGACGAGCGGGAGATGCCCGGTTTCTGGTTCAGACCACTGAATGGAGGTGGCAACTTTGAGGAGCGTGGCTCTGCTGAAATGCAATGGGCGGGTTGGATGGGGGGTGGGGGGTGGGTCTGGGGGTCACAGAGATGCCCAGTACTCTCTACATTTTGAAACTGTCTAATCACTGGAGTCCTGACTTCCACGGGACGCTTAGACAACTATTGGGAAACTAGCTTTACCACATACTGTTATTTATATGAAATTATATTTCACCAAGTCAATTATTAGACAACAAAGAAATAGGTATATTCATTAATAGGCCCTCTAGAAAAAATGGAGGCAAGGGAGGAGAACAGTGACTCATAAATGTTTAAGTTTATAGAGATTAAACCTTAACAGTATTCCCATTCTTTCCACTTTTGAGAAGCTACAGTCAAATACCTATAAGGGGGTGTGCGGGGCCAAAATGATCACTAGGTCATCACATTGTCAAATAAGGACTGTCTCTGGGCCCACAGCCATTCCTTGCCTTGTAAATTCCCTTCTCACTCAACACCAGGCTGTGATTATAAACTGACGCAGGGAAATGCTGGATTCAGCTCCTCGCCCTTTCTTAGTTACTCGCCAGAGCTCCTTGCTCCTCTGTAAGCAGACGCGTCTGCAGATGGTACAACCTTAGATGGGGGGCACTTCTTCATAAATGGCACAGCATTAAAGGGCACACTTGCTCTCACATACTCTCATTTTATCTCAACTGAAACAATTCAACTTTCCAAGGAGGGGCAAACTGAACTGTGAGGCTACGAATGACCCAAACCTTTATACCCAAAACCGGGCACAAAGCATTTAAGCTGGCTGTGAGGAAAAAAGCTTAGCAATTTAGGGCACAGTGTTCACCCCCTACTCTCCCCAAGCACCTTCAAAGCAAAAAACACTGTAAAAATACAATCTCTGTGTCAGATAAAAGCAATAACTCATTTTATCTTAAAACTTGACATGTAAATGACTTCTGTAATTAACAAAAATTCTTGTTAAATATTAAAGCTTAGAGGTCTCATCATCAAATAAGGAACAATTTACTTCCAAAACCTTTTTGAAAATTATGTAACCTTTTTAGAGTATAAATACATATTCTAAATATAGCATGTATGTGTGGCAATATATATGTGTCATGATCTGTTAGAATATTTATATATATATATAGGTCACATAAGATCCAATCCATTTTGTGGAAACTAACAGAGACAGACAATTCTTAACTCAAACTGGTTTTGTTACATAATTATTGCAATTTTTCTCCATCACATCAAATACATTCGATTCTAAGGGAAGTAAAATACTTAAGCCAGATTTTTAAACAACTGATAGTCACAACATCTGAGTTAATCAGTAATGGCCAACACTTAAAAACAATTTCTACCAATGCCTTTTCCAATATCCTTTTCATATTTTTTTGGTTTGAATAAAGTCATCCTAGAGTATTCAGGATTTGAGTAAGTAGGGAAGTTGGTATTGTTAGTCACAATATGTGGATTTTGTGTTAAGTACATAGGTATAGACATAATACTTAACTAAAACTGCTTAAAACATAAAACTATGTATCTTTATAGTACAGAATACTTATCTTCCAAAGCTAGCTTCCCTGTTGGCTCAGATGGTAAAAGAAATCTACCTGCAACGCAAGAGAGACCTGGGTTTGATCCCTGGGTCGGGAAGATCCCCAGAGAAGAGCACAGGAACCCGCTCCAGTGTTCCTGCCCCGAGAATCCCATGGGCAGAGGAGCCTGGTGGGCTACATCCATGGGGTCACAAACAGTCGGACATGATTGAGCAACCAACACTTTCACTTTTCACACATGTATAGACATACTACCTAACCAAAACTAATTAAAACATAAAACTATGTACCTTTATAGTACAGAATACTTATTTTCCAAAGCTAGCAGCTCAGTTAAATAAATAAGTCTTATTTGGTGAAAACCACTAGCCCAATTCACTAAGGCAAATATTACATTTACCAAATAGTCATGGACTGATACTACCCTGTTACCTCAAGTCTATTTAATCTACCAATAACTTACTATAAGAGTTCCAGTTTCATTTAAGAAAAAAATTCTCTATAACTTATCTTTCTTAGAATATTCATAAAATATATCTAAAAACAGGAAGCTAATATTTTTAAAATTACCCAAACTCTATCTTTGAGTTTCAAACAGTCCGATTTAATAAGCATTTATTTAGTAAGTAGAAAGCAAATGAAAAGAGTCTTTCAGGCCAGAAAATAAAACCGATAGGATTTTAGAAGCCAACTGTTTCTGGAGCCCACCTGTGTTAGGTCCTGCCTGGCTTTCAAGCGTGTTTTCAGCCACCAAGTGGTAACTTTCTATGCCTCGCATTGCTGAGCTTTTGTCAGTCTGCTCCTGTTTTACGAGTACCTTTAACAACACAGTAAATCTGTATCTGCTTAATTCAAGATATCCTTTCAAAGCAGAAGAAATGGTTAAGCATATTTCAAATCTCTATGCCAGTTATACAATGGCAGCCAGCTTCCTCCTGTTCCTGGTTCTATGCTTCTTCCACTAAACTCAACGACTTTTACCAACAGAGAAAATCGCTGTTTCCTTGCTTTATGCATATTATGACATTTTTCACAGAGACATAATAATAATAGGAATAAAACAACAAATACAGATTTAAATGAAAATGGACATCTCATTAGCCATTAGCTGATGTAGGTCATGGGAATCAGATTACATTGGTTTATTGAGACAGCCAGTCTATTTCAGAAAATAATTCTCTAATGCTCTCAAAACACCGAGTAAGTTAAAAGAAGGTCAAATTTAACCTAAGTCAAAAGGAGGGAAGAGGGAGCAAAGCCTTAAGGAAATTCAAACGTAAGGCGATTCACAAGGAACCACCGCTATACCTGCAAACTCAATCCAACTTCCACCAGAGCTCCTGTTCTTCAAATGGTCACTTGAACTGCTGGAACTGCTCGTTTTCCAGTCTAGTGGAAAATCAACGAGACTACAGAACCAGACTCACACACAACACGGTTTCCCGAGGAAGCCATTCTACAGCTGACACCACTGCACACGAGCGCTGTCTATGATTCTAGCCCGTTTGTTTTTCTTTAGCTGACGGGCTCTCGGGGCCAAAAGGACTATGCATTTTTAAAATGCCATCTATCCCCGAAGCTGGATTATAATAAGCAGATAAAGAGACAGGAACATTGTGAAAACAATTTGAAGAGATTTTTCTTTCTGTCCATCAATCCAGAATGGGGCAACACATCATCCAGGTGACCCTTTCCAATCAATGGCTACTTTCAAAATCTGATTGCCATTTGCATTAAAAAAAATCAACTTTATCCACAAGATAAAGTATCAAATACACTGGGAACACCAACTCCTTTTATCTTGAATGTGGTTAGCAAAATGCTCATGCAAAACTGCTCCATTCCACAAAAATCAGCAAGTCATCATTCGTGCGATCACCCATCCACTGATTTATTTAACACCCACTATGCGCCAGGCACTGGAGCAGATGATGCGGCCTGTGGGTATGTATCCAATCTTCTTTATGTCATGCCTGGCTTGAAGAGAACACTCCAGCCACTCGGAGGCACTTGCGTTTCTCTAAAAGCTAATTCCTCTCACTGCTGAGCTTTTGCACACACATCATTCTCTTAGCTTGGGGCGCTGTCCCTCCCTCTCTCAGTAGGGCAGCGCTCAGCCCAAACGTCCACCACCAACTCCAGGGAACCTCCCCTCATCTTTCCACCCGGGTGAGATGCTCCTCTGCGTTCTTAAGGAGCCCTTTTTACAATGATCATACTTTACTTACTTGTGTCTGCCCCACTGCAAAGGGAGTTCCTCAAGGGCAAGAATCTACACACACCCCATATTTGGCCACCTAAGGGGTTCAATGGCCTCTCCTTTACCTGCCTCTCCTCCAACTGGAATGAATACCCTAAGGACAGGACCTGATCTTGTATTCTTTCCTTAGTATCTAGGCAATGGCTGGCATTCAGTGAGTGCTCAATAAATACTTGTAAAATGAATGAAGCCTAATTGAAATCAGGTCATGTTTGAAAAATTAAGGATACAGGGTCACCAGCATGTGTAGGCAGTTCAGAAACCATGACCATGATTGGATTCACGCTTTAACAGGATGCTTGCACTTCCTCTTCCCAGAATGGGGAGACTGGTGAGTGCACTGGAAAAGAAAGTTACTATGTTGGTAACTAAACTCAGACATTAAACTTGTACTTCGACAAAATAATTTAAATCTATGCCTCATAATGTCCACCGGAGGCTGAACAAATGAATTTCTGGGGTATGTGGTTCGGAGGTAAATATCTGCAAAAGCTCCTGGGTGATTGTGTCGTCAACTAAGGGCCCAGAGCCACTGAAAAGTCCTTATTCTAACTAAAAAAGGGCTCTAGTAATCTACCCCTAAACAGGCACTCTTTAACACTGCTCTTGAGAGAACAAATCAGTAGGAGGGGAATGTGTCATTATCTATAAAGATACTTATGACCTTACCTTCAACCCAGTATTTCCACTTTTAAATATTCACTCTGAAAATACACCTCTAAAATACAAAATAACATGTTCACATGGTAATTCATTCATGTCATCATCATCTGCAACACCAACACACTGGGGAAAAGTCATCTAAATTCCCATTCACGGAGACGAATTGGTGTCTGTTCCCCAGTGAGTGCCACGTGGCCGTACAAAAGAGTGACAAAGACGCCATGAACTGCTTTGGATGAAGTGAAGAGAAAGCGAGGTGAAAGAGTAAGAAGGAGAGTGAAAATATATATTTTTATTGCTCATTTACTTGCTTATCTCGACACATAAACAAAAGAATAAATTCACTAATGTAGACGGTCATCAGTAAGTGGACAGGTGGTGACGGAGAGGAAGGACGCGGGCTGCAGGCTCTCAGTGCATCTTCTGTACGGTTGTGACTCTTCAGTCACATAGACATTTCACACATCCCGCAAAATAGTTAAATCAAAGGAGATCGGGGTAAAAGTCAACCCTAAAATTAAGTATAAACAGAAACAAGTGAACTGATCGCAGATGGACAGCACAGCTACATTCAATAACTACTGAACACAAACACTTGGCACACTCTTCGTGGGGTATATTCTTTACTAGTAATAATAATGATGATGATGATGATACCTGCCAAGCAATTTTGAACTTTACTTAATCGGTTTGTTGTTGGTGCTGATGCCAGTGTAGTAGTAATTCTGAAACTATTTTGTATAGTACATGCTAATACAAATAAGCAACTATATTGATGTTGTTAGGAAAGAAGGTTTTCACACTGTGGGAAAAGGGGATATAAAAAATACTGAAACCAAGGCAGGTAAAAAAGAATCAGTTGTGCTGAATATAAATTGGAACCACAGGCATACAATCACAATTTAAAATAGTATACATGTATTTCTAAGTTTTGTCCACTGTAAAAGTCTAGAAACAATGACAGTCCAGTAACAATAAGCATGTTTCAATCCTAGATCTTGGTTTCTAAATTCTATTTCTCACTAAAAAGAACCTGAAATCCTTGGGAAATGGTTGATTTCAGGTCCAGGGCAGAGAAAATACAAAGTGAGCCTGGATCATCCCATAGTGCCATCAAGTAAGAGCAATGGGCGTGTGTCAGAAACCACAAGGGTTAGCCGGAAGTGCTCAAACTGTGTTGCAAACCTGGCAACTTCTGAACATGGAAAAGAACGACCATCTGAATGTTTGTATCTCCCTGACACTGAAGCTCTAAACCCAACGTGATGGTGCTTGAAGGTGGGGCCTTTGGGGGTAATTAGGTTTAGGTGAGGTTGTAAGAGTGGATCCCTCAGGACGGGGTCAGTCCTTTCTAAGAAGAGGAAGATGCTAGAGCGTTCTCTCCAAGTGAGGACAGTGAGGAAGCAGAAGCCACTGGACCAGGAAGAGAGCACTCACCAGGAACTGAACCTGCCCAGCCCTTGACCTTGAACTTCCCTGCCTCCAGACTGTGAGAAATAATTATCTGCTGTTCACGCCACCCATTCTGTGGTATTCTGTTACAGCAATTCAAGGTGACTAAGACAAAGTCACATTTTTCAAGACACTGAATTATAAAAACGATCTGTGACTCCACAGTGATGCTCAAACGGAAAACAAACACAAATACAGAGAGAGAAGGTGAAAGAGAGGACTAGGGAGGAAGACTGTTGTTTATAACTGACAGCTGCTAATTTACAGATGAAAACACCACTGATTAAACCTAAAGAACACCATTTTCCCATCTCCAACAGAGTGACGATCTAGGCAAAGTCCATCAACAGATACTAAAAATCACTGGGTGAAAGGTTGTTGAAAGACAGGATATTTACTTGCCTCAAAGAGTCAGCGCACAGATTGCTTATTAAATGGTGAAAAGTCATCCTTACAATGCATAGATTGGGCAGACAGCACCTGTAACCAAAGATCTAATTCAGCACATGTGTGTCACGGTACTTCAGTGGTGACGCAGTGGAATATCGTTAATGGGGTACTGTACCAAAATGTCACCAACTCCCGGAGTTTACTCAAACCCATGTCCATTGAGTCGGTGACCCCATCCCACCATCTCATCCTCTGTCGTCCCCTTCTCCTCTCGCCTTCAATCTTTCCCAGCGTCAGGGTCTTGATGGACAGGGAGGCTGACCTTTGCCATCTTACACAACTTCAATAAACATAATGATTATCCACCTTGTTGCAGAATACCAAATAACTTCCCCCTCCCCCAAATCACTTGAAAGTTTCAGACCGGAGGTCCCATTACCCTCGTGTACTCAACGTATTTCCTAATTCACTGCAGTAGGACCATTAACATCAGGAAATTAACACTGTAGCCCACCTGGCTCCTCTGTCCATGGGATTTTCCAGGCAAGAATACTGGAGTGGGTTGCCATGTCCTTCTCCAGGGGATATTCCTGACCCAGGGATCGAACCGGTGTCTCTTATGTCTCTTGCATTGGCAGGCGGGTTCTGTATCACTAGGCCCCACCTGGGAGTTTGTCTGATGTTTTCTCAGGAAGAGATTCAGGTTATACATTTTTGGTGGGGAGAGGGGAGATATTACAGAAGCAATATTGTCATTTTCTCCTTCTATCTTAGCAAGTGATTGTATTATAGTTACTTGATCACTTGTGTCTCCCGGTTTTCTCCAAAGTAAAGTTACTCTTTAATCCCTCCTTCTTTTGTATTTAACAAGTATTTTGTGGAGAGATAGCCTGAAGCTATGTAAATCCTGTTCCTTATCAAGCTTTAACCCGCTAATTTTGTTTTCACTTTAACATTTCTTTCCTGAATTAACCATTACATGATGATTACCATGATGATTGTTAATTCTACCTTTTATTTTACATTTATTAGTATTATCTATCTTTAATAGGATGTCTTATTTTCCTTATTTATTTTATTCATGTTAGTATGGATTCCCTGATGTTATATTACTCAATGAACTGTGATCCATTACTTCTATACTTATTTTCATGCTGAAAATGACCCCAGTTTGGCTACTGGGAGCTTCTTCAACCTAACTGCTATGTCCTTTTGAAATGACCCCACATTCTTTGAGCACTTCCTGGCACAAAAAGTGCTTTAGGCTCATCTTATATTTCCCCTCCCGCAGCCCAGAATCAGATTTCTCCAAGGAGCCCATTCCTCTTAGTTGCAGAATGGCGTTTAAAAACCAAGACTTGGCTAACAGGTGTGCTCATGGCCACTGGATCTCTCTGCTCTGGGGCCCTGTAAGTAGACACACCTAGAAAATATATGTAACCTCAGAGCTCTCCTGGAATGTTGAAAGTTTTGCTCCTATGAAGTAGAAAATTCTCAACATCAGTCAAGTCTCCTAGAATCCTGCAGCCTGAACTGGTCTGTCTCTTCTCTGTAACCCACAACCCCAAAGACCTGAGCCTACAAAGTGGTGTCCTGTCTCTCACAGCTCCCCCTCCTCTTCCAAAGCCTCACACTCTGGGGTCTGGAGCCGCCTAGTTCCACCTGATGAGTCGGTCTTGGTCTCACTCCTAGGCGTATACTGTTTGCTTCTAACTCCTTGACTTCACAGGCAAATTTTCAGAGTCCCGGGGTCCCAGGCAGCCCGAGACCCAGGCTTGCACTGAACACAACTCCATTCCAGCTTCCAGAAGCCAGCATCTCAGCCACCTGTTTGCTTCAACCCTCGTTGAAAATCAGCACCAAAAAGTATTTAAATTCTTAATTGTAATCCACCTTAAACCTACATTAGGGGCTTCCCTGGTGGCTGAGAAGGTAAAGAATCTGCCTGCAATGCAGGAGACCCAGGCTCGATCCCTGGGTCAGGAGGATTCCCCTGAAGAAGGGAATGGCAACCCACTCCAGTATTCTTGCCTGGAGAGCTTCATGAACAGTGGAGCCTGGAGGGCTACGGTCCCTTTGGTAGCAAAGAGTCAGACATGACTGAGTGCCTAACACTCAACCTACATTAATTTCTAATGGATAAAAAAAAAAAGCCAATTGTGAAGCAAAGTATCTTCTGGTTTGCGAGGGCGGTATTTTGGCTCCAAGGTCAGTGCTCCTCAGCTAGTCCTGAGCGTCTTTTCTTTCTCTACCTCTGACAGCCCAGTTCTCTAAATACGTTATTCCTCCCCATCTGGATCCGCGCAGCGTCTGTCCCCGGAGTCTCTGCCCTTGGAAGTCTTTGGTCCTAATGCCTACTGAGGGGGCCTGATTAAGGGTGAGGAAGACACCGAGCAGGTGAAGAAGCCATGCGCAGGAGAGGCGGTCGGCAGTCAGCCTCGGTCCATTTCAGGTTCCATCGTCTGCCTTTTAGAAATTCCTGCAGGGTTCTCTGCGTGATGGATGTTTAATAACTCTGTCAGGCTAACTAGCAGTGATTTCTAGCGGGTATCCATAAAAAGTCACTACGAAGGCCTATAATTTTGGCCCTTAGAGCTTTCATTTTTCCAAGGTGGGAGAGTCAGGTAATAAATATCTTCAGAACCACAATGTGATATGGCAATAGCTATCAGGGCTCAAGGAACCAATACCCATGAGATAATCCCTTACCCATTAATAACAGTTACAAAATGTCATAGCCCACAACTGGGCTGTGCTGCAAATCTTACATTCTTTACTGAAGAATAAATAAAGAAGCACCAGCTGGGCCTGACTTTTCTTAGCGTGAAATAGTAAGGTCTTTGTTACTATCACTGCAAACATGAATCCATGAATTCTGAGTCAAGGCCTCCCTTTTCCAGCCTAATGATTCTCAGTTTTGGAGGGTTACAAACGATTTTGAAAAAGTGATGAACGCTATAGATCCCTCCATGTCTGAGGAGGTAGAGACGCAGAAAAATACACATAAGCACACAAACAGAACTGTCTACAACTTCACGGAGCTTGATCACTGAAGCCCCAGATAAAGAATGCCCTAGGCCGTGACTTCTCAGACTTCAATGTGCCAATGAATCACCAAGGCTGCTTTGAGTGGCTATGTTCTAGAACAGAAATGAACACACTTTTTTCTGTACAGGGAGAGATGGTAAATTCTTTAGGTATTGTGGATCTTACTGTATCTGTTACAACTATTCAGCTCTGCCATTGTAGCAGAAAGCAGCCATATATAATAAGCAGCCATATACAACACAGTGCCTGTGTTCTAATAAAACTTTATTTATAGAAACAGGAGTCAGGCTGGATTTGTCCCAAGGGCTGCGCTGGAAGGTATTACTTCAAAGTCAGAACAAAGACGGTAACAGCAAATCACAAAACTCAACTCAGGTATTTTTTTTAAGGGTTCGCATTTATTTTTACCACAAATTTTGTCATATTCAGTCTGCTATTTACTTACTCGGCAATTCCCATTACTACATTTCTTCCTACTGAACAATGTGTTATGAACAAGCCATTGTTCCATTTTTCAACCGACACAGTAAGGATCAGAATAAGTCCACATTATAAACATTTCCTGAAAGACCTTCTGTGGCCCGGTTCTCTGACTCGCAGCGAAGTTCTGTTAATTGACAGCCGACCACGCGCGCGATGTAAAAGCAGAACACAGTCTCTCGTGTTCCCGGCCGCCCGCTGTTTCTCTGCTGTCATTTCCTTAACAAGCCTGGCAGCTGTCAGACTCAGGCCAAGAGTCACAGGGCTGTGTCTCCCTGGAGACTTGTTTTCATAGAAATTAGGACCCACAGGAGGCTCCTCTCCGGCTGATCCTTCCTTCGTGGCAAAAGGTTAAACGCGTGACTACGTCACCCAGTCACTTTGCTTCCTGATAGGCTCTGGACAGATCTGAATGGGTGTCCTGAACATCCATCAAGCACAACCATCCGACTCAGAACAGAAGTGGGTTAGGTGGGTTTTCCTCCCAAGTGTCCTGCATTTTAAAGCTCAGACCTGGCTAGGTGCTGGCCGACTGGCTACTGAAAGGATGGTAGAGTGGCTCACGTGGGCTTGTACCAGGGGAATGTGCATAACCATTTCTGAGTGATTGGTAAGACTATTTTCTTTAGAACTCATGCATACGGCCACAGAAAAACCAGCTCCAGCCAGAAATGACTTAGGTTCCCAGTGTGTTTCCAGCCACTTCTATTGGTTTCTCAAGTCAAGCCTCACCAGATTAGACATCAGCCTCCCTCAGGAACGCCGCTGTGGCATAGAAAGCCCCATGTGGCATTCTAGGCATCTAACAAGCACAGGAAGACTCGACAGAGCGCAAGTGAGGTTATCATTTCGTATGAGAGCCGAAGTCAAATTCACGAGCAAATGTCTTTTACAAAATCTCAACTAATTCAAAGAGTTATCAGGAACCGAACACTGGAGATAATAAAAATGATCCCCTGCCGCCACCCTTCCCACGGCAGAGGCCGTCCATCGGCACGGCCTGGCGCGATAAACCACACTCGCTCTGGTGGGTTCTGCACACTGGCTTTGCTATTCGGTGTGAGAAGCATGTTTGGGTCTGTGGCATATTCACAGCAGAACATTTCACCTGGAAGGGAAGCTTCCTTTTCTAAATTCCTGGCACACACAGTCCACCAAATGACTCATCTCGCATCTACCCAGTAACTCTGGAGGGTTATGAGGAATAAGAGGAATAAAGAACTCCAATAATATTTTTTTTTTAAAAAAGGAGTAATGAAAGCATGGGTCTGTGGGTCATATGTGCTTAAAACTTCTACCTCCAAGGAGAGCAGTAAGATGCAGTGAAAATTGTTTTCTCAAGGGAATTTGCAAAAAATGCATGTTATCCTAGTTTTTAAAGCTCTGATGACCACTTTAGTATTCACAACAGCCTTGCAAAAAGGCATTTATTCACCTACTCACCCTAGTGATGAAGAATTTATGCAGGGCAAGTAACAAAGGGCCTATTTCATTCATTTTATTCCCTCTACTCCTCCCAGGGGCCAGAAGTGGATCTGAGGGCAGAACGATGTTGGTGACATGGTAGGATTTTTATGCCAGGAGAGAGTCTGGGTTAAGAAGACTTTCCTGTTCATTTACAGGGGTGACTCCTCTGGCTGCGCTGTAGAGGAAGGGAGATGCTAGGGATGTGAGATAAAAGTCGGTGAACAATGAAGTCGGCTCAGACTACCAGATATCTCGCCAAGCCCACACGCCAGCCCCATGCCAGTGGGGCATACAGAGCTTGCCTTCCAGGCCGCCACTCAAACCAGCCGAGCCACCAGGGAGCTTCTGTGCTAGAAAACGTCAACCTTTCCTCCAATTAGGCGCTGAAATTTGACATTTACAGTCAAAAAGTTTTCTTCCCTTACAACAGGTTCTGACAGTTTGTCTATCATGTCACCTTACATGGGTAGATACATTTACCTGTACTTGCAGACACGCCCAGTTTGGGTGACTACGCCCTAAGCACTCACACACCCTGCTCTTCGCGACACTGGCTTCCCAAGGCAGAGGCAGCTGGGCTGCCAGGCTTCCCAGTTAAAACCGTCTGCTGACAGTCTGTGCATGTGGGAACCTGACCGCTGCTTTTGTTCAGCCCCGTGAAAAACGGAAAGTGTTAATCGTTGAGTCATGTCCAACTTTTTGCAACCCCACTGGAGTGGGTAGCCATTCCCTTCTCCAGGGGATCTTCCCGACCCCAGGAATTGAACTGGGGTCTCCTGAATTGCAGGCAGATTCTTTATCGTCTGAGCCACCAGGGTAGCCCATTTAGTCTGGAAAGCCCACTCAAAAATTTAGCCAGTGCACACTTTATAATTCTCAAACCAACAATGTTGGGTCTTATCCTTGGCTTTTTCCTAAACCTTTTTTAAAAATCCCCAAAGACTATCTTGAAAAGTGGCAACAACATCATGAAGTAAAAATAACTAAAGGTACAAGGGTCAGTTCGTACCCGGGTGGACCACTTCCATCTACCCCTTCTCCCCCCCTCCCACCCGCTACACCCACACAATCTCATTTAATCCAGTCTCAGCCCAACCTCAGGCCTTGCTTGGTGTTGTTCCTACTGCAAACAGCCTTTTCACCATCTCCTTGGCTGGACACCTCTTCGGCGGAGAGGTTGAGGTGGGGTGAAAGGTGGTCCCAGAACACATACCCACTCGAGGAGCACCACCTTCCGCTGCCCGCCACACTTCTCCCATGTCATTCCTTACGTGACGTTTGCAGGAACGGAGGCCCCCTGAGGACCAGTAACATCACCTCATCAGTAGGAAGGCAGACAAACCGAGGCACTGATGTCCAGCAGCACTGAATTGTGCAAAGAGAGAACTCAGTTTGGACCGAGCTGGGGCCCCTGGACCTTGGAAATGCACTGTCCAGAGTCGGAAACTCAACTTTTCGACTCATCGGTGTCAGGCCTCCTGCAAGTCATTCGCCCTTACTGATTTCAGTTTCCTCATCTGATAAGCAAAAACACCCACACCTATCTCAAAATGTTGCTCTGAGGATTAAACGGGTTAGGAAGGTACCCGGTGGCCAGCCTGTAACAGCTGCTCAAGAAATACTGGCGCTTTTCCCCGACACATCGTCTAACTTTACTTAAGGAGCAACGGTGACACTGGCAACAAGAAAACAGAACTTTCAGAAATAGATAAAAAGAAAGAAGTGCGTGGAGGGGAGCAGAAGGAAGACAACAGAATAACACTAAAAAGCAAAAACATGCCTTAAAGGGCAGCAAAAGCGCTAACACACCAGCAAACAGGCTTCGCTGAAAGAGTGCTTTCCATTTGCAGAAGGCCTGCTTTTGTGGCTGGCTTGAACCCCTCTGCTTGATGGCATAACACGCAGCGTTGCTCTAAAAAGGTTTGGTGTCGTTATAGTCAGGCTGCTAAAACAGTGCCAAAAGTCTGTTGGCTCAGAACAAATTCCCACAAGTGTCCTGAATCTGTTAACTACACAAAGATGGTTTTGCATCAATGGAAAATATAGGCATTGCATATTCTGCCTTGAGGCTTACTCTCGAAATCACTACAGCCACGGTGTAAACATTTCTTTTTCTTAAAACATACCTCAGAGGAAGCCAGCCACCAAGGGTGATATAATTTGAAATGAAAAACTTCCATTCAAAGATGGACAACAGTCACATCTGAGTTCACCACCGGGGTTTCTCATCGACTTCGCACGGAATGGAACTCTTGCCCCCGCCCCCAGCTCACCCACAAACCTGCTCTCGCCACAACCCTCCCATCTCAGTCACTGACTCGACTGACTGCATCCTTAGAACAGCTCCATCCTTGCAGCAGCTCAAGCCAAAACCCTCAGCACCCTCTGGGCTGCCTCTCTCGGATACACCTCATATTCCATCTGCGCCCCTCACTTCATCTTTTTAAGAAGGTCCTAATTCTACTGTCTGCTCCACCGCCCCCACGTGGGTCCAAGCTCCCACCCCCCTCACCTGGCACGTTGGTCCTGTCGGGTCCTGTCCCCTTCTTCACTCCTGCCGCCTGCTCCCAGTCCCGCATCCAGAGGAATGTTAGCTGCTTAGTCCTGTTCCACTCTTTGCGACCCCACGGACTGTAGCCCGCCAGGTTCCTCTGTCCACGGGATTCTCCAGGCAAGAATACTGGAGTGGGTTTCCATGCCCTTCTCCAGGGGATCTTCCCCACCCAGGGATCGAACTCAGGTCTCCTGCATTGCAGGCGGATTCTTTACCGTCTGAGCCCCCAGAGAAGCCCAAACAGCGTGACAACAAAAGTCAGAGCAAGGGCTTCCCTAATGGCTCAGTGTCTGCCTGCAGATGCAGGAGACACAGGTTCAATTCCTAGTCAGGGAAGATCCCACATGCCTTGGGGCAACTAAGCCCGTGCACCACAACTATTGAGCCTGTGCTCCAGAGTCCGGGAACTGCAATCTCCGGAGCCCACGCACCACAACCACGGAAACCTGAGTGCTCCGGAGCCACCGCACTGAGAAGCCCGCACAGCGCGACAGAGCGCAGACCCGCCCTCTGCAACAGGGAAAAGCCCGTGCGGCCACGGAGATCCAGTACAGCCAAAAATAAATAAAAATTTTAAAAAAAGTCAGAGGAAGTTGCAATAGCCACCTTCCAGAAGCCCCACAAGAGCTACTCGTGCGAGAAGTAAAACCCAAGCTCTTTCAGCGCCCAGAGGACGCCGGGCCTCCCGACCCCATCATGCGCCGCGGCCCCTTGCCCACCCTGCTCCCTCTGCCCCGGGGGGCCCTGCTCTCTGCCTAGACGTCCCTAGATGCACACGTGTCTCCCCTCCGCGGCTCCCGCAGGTCTGTGTACAAAGTCCCCTTCTTAGATACCCTCCTCTGCCGGCCTGTTCAGCGATTCCAACGCTTCCAGCATGCCCTCTCCCCCTCTCTGGTTATTTTTCCGCAGACACATACCACTTTCTAACACTTTATGTAAGCTATTTATTTGGTTTTGCATGGCGTCTAAGCCCCAGAACACGAGGTCCCTGTACATCTTACTTGGTACCGCAGCATCCAGGACCATGCTGAGCACACCAGAGACACTGGACTAAAACACTGCTTTGGGGCTTTTGTCACATCAGCCAACTAAAGTCCAAGGAGGCAGCAGGAAAAACAGGTTCCCGTGTCTCCCTCTATCCCATCACACTAGTTAGTTTCCAGATTTTTGGACACTTTGCAGGGAATATCATTGCTTCCACATTTTTTCTGACCGCTAATAAAGGCACCATGTTTGAAGGACCCATACCTTCTATGTCACATAAAGGCAAAGAAAAAAGTTAATACCGCTCCTTGACCATCATCTTCCCCCGAAGAAAGCTGAAGTCAGTGACAGAGCAGTGAGCCACACCCACATTCTATTTAACACACAGTGACGTGTTCGTGTGTGGCCGAAGCTGGACACGGCTGCATTTTCTTAAGGAGAAGAGAGTTAAGGAAGGGGCTGTGCAGGGTTAGGGTTCTACCAAAACCCCCAGGGATCAGCATCCGTGGGAGACCCCACTGCCTCCGGGGCTGAAGGGCAGCAGAAGCGTGCTGTCAGCAGTCTCGGGAAACGCCTGTCGTGTAGTCTCCCAGCAGCAGAGAGAGGCAGGGACACCGGGCTCAGTGCAGCCAGGAGAAGCGTTCTGACTCCTTCCTTCTCTTGTCCTTCTGCCTCCTGCCAGCAGCCCCGCTCAACCTCAAGCCAGAGGGCGAGGGAGCCCAGATGATGCAGCCCAAGAATCTGGTAAGATCAGAGAATGATCTGGAGGGATGAAGGGGGAAGGCCCAGCATACCTGTGTTAGCCCATGGCTATCCTGGAGTCTGGTCCAGGTGAGAGCATGGACGGGCGGCTTGAGCTTTCCGCACCTCCTCTCACTGTGAGCTGCTGACCCACTAGGACTTGGGAGCCAAGTCTTTGGAGGGAAGTCTTGTCTTTGGTGGAGAAGGCAATGGCGCCCTACTCCAGTACTCTTGCCTGGGAAACCCCATGGACGGAGGAGCCTGGTAGGCTGCAGCCCATGGGGTCGCGAAGAGTCAGACATGACTGAGCGACTTCACTTTCACTTTTCACTTTCATGCACTGGAGAAGGAAATGGCAACCCACTCCAATATGCTTGCCTGGAGAATCCCAGAGTCGGAGGAGCCTGGTGGGCTGCCGTCTATGGGGTCGCACAGAATCGGACACGACTGAAGCGACTGAGCAGCAGCAGCAGCAGCAGCAGCAGCCTGTCTTTGGAGGGGGTGGGGGCTGTTCAGTGGCTCATAACCTGAGCACTAAGTCCCTTATCCAAAGCAGACGGTCTCCAGCACCCAACACACGAACACTGAGAAGGAACTGCTATGTGGTATGGCCAGAGAGTTTCCTTTTTAGAAAATCTCCATTCCTTCCACCCTGACGTTTACCCTGAAGAATCCCCTGGACCCATGACTATAGTCCCAAGAGCCCTGCTCTCTCTTCCAAAGTTATTTCAAATGCAGAGTAAGTGACCAGTCACTGGGCAATTGGAGAAAATGCTCACAAAGTTCTAGGGCCATTCACAGCCCCTCCCGACAGCCACGCAAAGGGACTTCTGAGCAGATGCCAAAGCCTGTGCAGTTTTCCAAAATGGGAAAAAAAGAAAAGGAAGCTTTAGAAATGAATCCAAATTGAAAATTCGTAAACCTCTGACTTAAGATGACCCGAAGCAAAACAGATCTCTGTCATCCATGCAGCAGAACCACTGTAGGCTGTGCAATTGTATAGACTGAGTCTCCAACCAACAAAGTGGAGGAGTACCTGGCTGCTGGATTAAGTTCTATCAATGACTTACTTTGAGACCTCAGGCAATCCATAGTTTCTCAGCAGCTCCGTGTCCCTAACTCCAAGATAAATATGATGCTTCCTCATTCAAACCTGTCAGGGACAAATTGAGGTGAGTTAGCTAATATATCCTTCCTGTCTCCTTCAGAGGATCTTTGTTCCCAACCTCCTAACTGTGGACTTTGTCCCCAGGCAATAACACAGCAATGGGGAAAGCCAGTCTGAATCAGACTCATCTGGAAATAAAATGCTAGACCCTTCACTGACGAGCCATTTGAACTTGAACAATACATCCAACCCTGCCGTGCCTTAGTGCCCCTTCTCTGTAAAAAGTGAAAACTAAGAAAGCACGACCTCACACGACTGCTGGGCGATACCATGAGAGTATGCGTGCAGAGCCCTCAGGACACTGTCTGGCACGGAATAACCACTCGAAAGCAAATGTGATCGTCGCAGTCATTACCATCATTATCATTCTCCTTATCAGTTTTCATAAGCAGCTCTAAGTGGGTCTGGTGAAAGTACAAACTTTCCTTGAGCATTCTCTAGAAATTTTCTGTCCTTAAAATAATTCTCTTCTGGAAAAGCAGAGTTGAAAATAACACACACGGTTGTCACGATCCCACCAAACTTGATTAGCAGCTCTAATCGCTAACGAAACCCAAGTTGCTGAAAAGCAGGACCAAGCTCCATAGGCTTGATTACAGCACAAGAAATTCATACCAAGGAAAATCTTGGGAAAAGAAGACTTCATTTAAGACCACTTTCTATGAAAAAAAGATAGAACTCACGTCAGTAAGGGAAATCTGTTTGTGAATGGTATCTAAAAATATAAGTTATAAAATAAACAGTTTCATGCATCATAAAATACCCAAGTGCTTCTCTGAGCTCAGGGACCCGGTGCAAGCTTCCTGAAGCTTCCACGTGGCATCTGCACCCACCCCTCATTAGTGAGGTCTCCTGGTCTCCAGGGATCTCCATCTGGGCAGGGGCCAGGGACCCCAAGAGCTGGCGCAGATTCTAGCAAATGGAGATGCCTAATCACCCGTCTGCTTTGACACATGACTGACCATACAGCTAATCAGATCAGAGAACCATGTCCACTCCCGGGGACCACTTGGAGCATGAGCAATGGGCCAACAACCTTCCTCTGCCCTGTTCCCTAAGGTCCCTGACGGCCACCCATGATCATAAGAAACAGCCCTTCCTCAGATCCTCAGCTGCCTCCCTCTCTCCCTCTTATAAGGAAGCTGGTTAGTCGCTAACTCGTATACGACTCTTTTGCGACCCACGGACTGTAGCCCACCAGGCTCCTCTGTCCATGGGATTTCTCTGGCAAGAATACTGGAGTGGGTTACCAGGGGATCTTCCCAACACAGGAACCGAACCCACATCTCCAGGACTGGCAGGCAGGCTCTTTACCACTGAGCCACCAGGGAAGCCTTATAAGGAGCCTGTGATTACACTTGCTGTTCAGTCACTCAGTGGTGTCCACCTCTTACTCAGATAATCCACGGTAATCTTTCCATTTCCATACCCTCAATCACCTCCACAGAGTCCCTTTCACAATGTAAGGCAACATTCATGGATTTCAGAGATTAGAACAAGGACGTCTCTGGAGGCCAACGTTCAGTCTGTCAGAGGGGCCCATGTCACCGCCATCACCCCTCAGCCCACCCCTCTGCCCACCATCGTCACCTTTCAATGGAAACTGGGGCTCAAGGCTGCATGCCTCACCGGGGGTCCCCATCTGCAATGGGGCTGAATTCAAACCTGATCTCATCACTCCAAGCCCCACTTCTTTCAGCCACTCCTGGTGCCTCCCCAGATAAGGCCATGTTTGCAATATTATTTTCTTTTCCAGGCTCTTACCACACTGTTAGCAAGAAGTGTTTCAACTCTGCCCCAGCCATTATCACTGCTCCTCAGCCATAAATGCCAAGTGGAAATTTCCAGTTCTGTGCACCGTTTCTGGTAAGCCTGCCTCAAGTCTGACCCCTCCCCTATGGTCCAGCTAAACCAACAAGGCATTGAGGCAGCAATTCATTACAGACTCCACCGTAACAGCTATCGGAGAGATCGTTCTCACAAGAAAGTCTATGGGAGAGGAGGACTTCCCTGGTGGTCCAATGATTAAGACTTCGCCTTCCAACATGGAGGGTGTGAGTTCGATCCCTGGTCAGGGAACAAAGATCCCACATCCTTCATGACAAAGCTACCAAAACGTAAAACGGAAGCAGCAGTATAATAAATTCAGTAAAACTTAAAAAAAAGAATGTATGTGGGCAAGGGGGCCAGCTCTCAGCTTTAGAGGAAAACAATCCGAACTTGCTAAAGCTGAAGCTCCAATACTTTGGCCACCTGATGTGAAGAGCTGACTCATTGGAAAAGACCCTGATGCTGGGAAAGATTGAAGGCAGCAGGAGAAGGGGATGACAGAGGATGAGACGGTTGGATAGCGTCGGACTCAATGGACATGAGTTTGAGCAAACTCCAGGAAATAGTGAAGGACAGGGAAGCCTGGCGTGCTGCAGTCCATGGGGTCGCAGAGTCAGACACGACTGAGCAACTGAACCACAGCAAGAAGACCTACACACACCAGCAACAGTCTCAAGTAAAGCTTATAACGAAGGACTTCCACTTCTAACCTCCGTGTTCGAAACAATCTATTTAGAAAATACAGAAAACTGTCCCCTTGGTGATCATCCATGGTTCCTTTCTCTCTTTCTCTCAAGTGAGAGAACTAGCGAGGGCTGAAAGTGACAGTGAAAGTCACTCAGTTGTGTCTGACTCTTTGTGACCCCACAGACTATACAGTCCATGGCATTCTCCAGGCCAGAATACTGGAGTGGGTAGCCTTTCCTGCTCCAGGGGATCTTTCCGACCCAGGAATCGACCCGGGGTCTCCTGCACTGCAGGCAGATTCTTTACCAGCTGAGCTCTCAGGGAAGCCGTCAGAGAGGGCTGAGGGGGTGAGATCTGGAGCCCCATGGCTGGTCCCCTGGTGCGCGGTGTGACTGCAGCTGGGTAATCAGGATATTCTAACACCATGAAGCCTGGGATCTCCCATCCCCTCCTCTCACTGGCTCATCACAGAGGAGAGAACCTGATGCTGAATCATAGGCATTTTAACAATGGGAGAAAATAAACAAGTCAAGCAAATCTTGCTGCCAAGCTTATACCTTGCCTGTGTCTGTGTTCAATCTAATGTGAAAACAGTGGTGAAGAAAAAGAAAAAATCAATGTTGCATTGCATCAGAATGCAACTGGTATATATCAGCAAGCTACATGATTTTCCTGACTAAGAGAACTCATTGTCTCTGTCCCCAAAACTATAAAACAGCAGCAAAACAGGGCTTGTAAACGTCATGTGGAAGAATTCAAACCACAGTGGTAAAGAATCCTCCTGCCAATGCAGGAGATGTGAGAATCTCAGGTTCGATCCCTAGGTCAGGAAGATCCCCTGGAGGAGGAAATGGCAACCCTGTCCAGTATTCTCTCCTGGAAAACTCCATGGACAGAGGAACCTGGCGGGCTACAGTCCACAGGGTCACAAAGAGTCAGACATGACTGAGCGACTGAACAGACAGGCATACACACCTCCTAGGGACTCCTTACCCCATACTTTATACGACCACACAATGTTTCCAGGTTGTTCAAGAGCCCTGGGTCCTTGTCCTGACTCTGACCACTGACTCACTGTAGAACCTGGACCCATCCATCACTCAGTTTCTCTGAATCCCAGAGTTCTCATCTGTCCGGTGAAGGGGGCTGGTTAAGACAACCTCCATGGGCTCCTTCAATTCCAACTCTAAAAGCTTCCAAAGATCCATTAACAGAATTCGCTGCCTGACTTGTATCTGAAATTAGATTCTGACTGAGTTGGTGAGTAAAAAGAAGACAACGAAGCTGACGTCCTAGACTCTTAACAACTAAAAGCTGGAGAATGCATGCAAGCTGGTGAGCAAACACGGTGAAATCCACATCAAGTCCCCCTGCTGGGAAAGCTACGAAGCCTGGAGGTCCTGAGAGTTTATCCGTAGCAGGGTCTTCATTCGCGCTGCCCCTTGCACTCCGAGCCTCCCAAGTACCAACTCGGAAGGGATGGGTGAGGTGGGGGGTTATTCTCGGGACTCAGATCCCACATGAACATCGTCATTAGGGCCCTCTGGCCACTGAACATAACTTTCAAGGTCTCCCTGATCCAGGGATTCACTGGCACCGGAGACTAGGCATTACTTTGCTACACTTTCCGCTGAAAGGGGAGGCGACCTTTGTCCTCTCGAGAGCCCGGAAAAGTAGCCACAGAAAACGGAAAGCTGATTCAAAGAGTGTTGAGCTCTCTCAGGATTTAGTTCCCTGAGCTGCTAGCTCCACGGAACAAATATGCTAGCTTAAGTGGGAAAGCTCAGGGGGGAAAAAAAAGTGACAGGAAAATTGAGGACTTGCTATAAAACTCATCTTCAAAAAGCCATAATTATCACAATAGTGTGTCACCTAAGCATTATTTACAAACATCCTTCTGCACAATCCCTGTCTTTGAACAGCCCTCATCTAGAGACACTGCTATTACTCAGGATAGCATTTTAAATTAAGTAGTAAAATGAGGAAAAACCAAGATTTTTCAATCAAAACTCTGGCGTGAATATAATTAAAACTGACGCAGGGAAACAGGCATCAAAGAGAAGGAATCTGACTTTTTTACCTTCATGCTGGTAATTCCTACTTATCAGTTGTACAATTCAGTTTTCAAAGACTGTTTTGTGTATGCCTCATTGGATAACCCTCAACACTGGAAGGGGAAGACAGTTTATTAGAAATGGAAATTCTTCTATTTTGCTGAAGAGAAAAAGGAGACTTAAGGATATTGAAAGGTGAGCCCAAAGTCGAGTCACAATAAACCCAGATCACCGAATTCCTTATTTCAAAAACTCCTCCAGGACACCACCTAGCGTGTCGCGTTGATTTCATTTGCATGGTGAAACCTAAATAATTTTTATATCAAAGGCTGTCATATATTTTGCCTGGGCCTTGCCTTTGAACTTTAGGGCTTCAGAATACTCTGATTTGAATCCAGGCAAAATGAAGTAAAAGGGCAAAAGACTTCCCTCATGGCTCAGCTAGTAAGGAGTCTGCCTGGGTTCAATCCCTGGGTTGGGAAGATCTCCTGGAGAAGGAAATGGCAACCCACTCCAGTATTCTTGCCTGGAAAATCCCATGGACGGAGGAGCCTGACAGGCTACAGTTCATGGGATCTCAAAGAGTCGGACACGACTGGGCGACTTCACTTCAAAATGAAGTGTATTTCCAACTGCCATGTAAATGAGATTTTCTCTCCAAGCAGCTGCAGGTCCTCGAAGTCTGTCGTTGTTCCTGCAGTCCGCCTCCTAACCCACTGTTACTTCTTATAAATAAATGACCAAGCCTACGGTTCGCGGTCATGTTCTAATCACACAGAGGCACAAAAGTAGCAGATAATCCCACTCTCCACTTCCAGGCCCTGGCCAGCAACCAAAAATCTGACTGTGGGTCTTTGTTCATTCTATTTTGGGGTGATACCATATCACAAAATACCTCTCAGCCTCAGCCCTGTTAATCAATCGTCATTTAAAAGTAAATTTGTCATAGAAGTGTATAAACATCTACATTCAATAGTGTTTGCCCAAGTAATGCACTTGCCCCGTGATTATAAATGATCACATAACGAAAACAACACAGCAGCAGCCAACACCTGCTCCAGCCTGACAGAGAACAGATCTACGGACACGGGGTGGACTGGGGGAGGGAGGCGGGGGGCGACAGGGAGCTCGCTGTCTGGCTCCGTAACAGCCTGGAGGGGCGGGGTGGGGAGGGCGGTGGGGGGGAGGTTCAAGGGAGAGGGGACATAGCTACACCTGTGGCCGATTCATGCTGATGTTTGGCAGAAACCAACCCAATATTGTAAAGCGTTATCCTCCAGTTAAAAATCTTTTTTTTTTTAAACTGCTCTAGCCTGTGCTGAGGTGGTGGGTTTGAGCCTGGCTTTATTTCTGGGATCTTCACTGTTACTAAATCTGCTGAAATAAATGAAGCAGGGCTAGAACAGAGTGGGGCCGGGAAGGCAAATGCTCTGTCCCAGACATGGTCTGCCCCAGCCCTCCTTTCTCACAGTCGGAATCTCCTCCCCCCACCCAGCCACCCCTGTTTCCAGGACCAGCCCCCCCGCTCCGTGGAGACACCGGGGTGGGGTTGGTGCAGCCCCCGGGACCACCCCTCCTAGCCCCTCCGAGTGCTGGCTCCACTGTGACTTCCTGCCCAGGCTCCCCTGCCTATACCTGAACCCTCTCTTGGTTCCTTAGCCCTCAGCTCTGAAGCTCCCTGGACTCCTGGCTGCCTCTCTGTCCCTCAAGCCACCTGGACCTGCTGTCCCTACACCCAAGTCACTCCAAAAGGAAATCAACCCCGAATACTCATTGAAAGGACTGATGCTGAGACTGAAGCTCCACTACTGTGGCCACTTGATGCAACGAGCCGATTCACTGGAAAAGACCCTGATGCTGGGAAAGATCGAGGGCAGGAGGAGAAGGGGACGACAGAGGATGAGATGGTTGGATGGCATCACCGACTCAATGGACATGAGTTTGAGCAAACTCTGGGAGTTGGTGATGGACAGGGAAGCCTGGTGTGCTGGAGTCCATGGGGTTGCAGGAGTCGGACACAACTGAGTGACTGAACAACAACAACCATGTACCCCAGCACAGGGAGCGTGTCCCGAGATGCTGGCAGCTCTAGAAACAGTCTCCAAGTCTGTCTCCGTCAGCCTCCTATTGCAACCCCCTGCCACCTCCTCCCCCGCGACTCCCACCACCCCCACCCCCTTACCACCCACCCGCACCCCTGGTCCCAGGCCTCCTGCGGCTCCTCCAGTTTATCTGGAAGCAGACGTCCGCCCACGGCCCTCACCAGGCAAGTCTACCGCACTCCTTCCAGGCCTGGCCTGACCCCAAGAAAAGATCAGCAGCTTCTTCTCAACCAATGCTCTGCACTTCAGACCTTGTTCTTACTTAAATGCCTCTGTCTGAGCCTAACATCTATTGATTCGTGGAGACAGAGCTCGTGAAGGCTGTCCTCCTCATCACCCTCACTGTTTACCTGCGATCGGCCAGGGGCCTGCACACGGCCATCCATTTTGCCTGCAGACACCATGATGCAGCAGATTGCACAATTTTCACACAGAGATGAGAAACCTGGGATCCCATTTTAATAAGAAACGTGCTTAGATTCTGTTGGCAAGCCTGGGGCATAAGCAGGACTAACTGCAGGCTGACCTGGCTTCCTTCTTACTGTATGAATCCTATTTGGGGAAACCCTATGCTGTGTCAATTACCGAGTGCTTGAGGACAGGGGAGGCACTTTCAGAGCCACGCGGGCTGATCCGGTGCCCCTCGGACACGAGTCCTATTACTGAGGAGGGCTGGGGCTCCCTGGCGTCCGAGTCACGTGCATACCCCGTTCAGAAGCCACGTCAAGCTCATTCCACCTCGCAGAGCAGGACAGGGTAGGCCTTTGCTCAAATGCCCACTTGAGTACTTCTGATAAAACCAACTGTTTCAAATAAAACTGGAAGGACTTTTGTCGTTCCCACTGGTACCATCTAAGTTCTTGGTTTCAGGCTTAGTTGACTTAAGTGAAATCGGCAACAGAGCAGGAGAGGGCTGTTTGGGTGCTGATTCAAACCCCAAGTTGCTTCCAAAGCGCTGTGTGCCTCTCAGAGACCGTGTTCCCAGGGGCTCCACGCTGCAGTCACTAGAGAGGCTCCATCACAGCTCCCAGCTCTGGAAAGCTGAGCTGTGTCCCTGTCTAGGGGAGCTTACGCCGCCCTCTGAAATGCGCCTGAAGCTGTGGCCTGAAGGAGCATCAGACTGTCTGCTGGGAGAGAAGGCAATTGGTTGAACTGTGTCTCCAAAAAAGATGTCCAAGGCTCGGGAGCTCAGAATGCAGCTGGACTGGGGAACAGGGCTGTCACCTGTGTCATCCGCTAAGATGAGGTCACAATGCATTAGGGGGACCCCTAATCCAATAGCACCAATGTGTTTAAGAGAAGAAGCACACGAGGAGAGAAGGCAATGTAACGACAGAGAAAGAGATTAGTGATGTATCCGTGGGCCAAGGTTGCTGGCAATAGCAGACGTTGGAAGAGGCAAGGAAGGATCCTTCTCTACAGGTTTCAGATGACGCGTGGCCCTGCCCACACCTTCAACGTGGACTCCCAGACCCCAGAAACGCGAGACAATAAGACTCTCTTGTGTGAAGCCACCTAGTTTATGTGATTCGTTACAACAGCCCCAGGAAAGGAAAGCAAAGGGGGAGCGAACAACGGGGGATCACAAAAACCTCTTGACTGAGAAGCAGCACCGAGGAGGAAGGAGGAGATACGGACGGTCTCCAACCGAGGATGGTTCGAGGCAAGATTTTTCAACCTTACAACGGAGTGAGAGCAATAGGCATTTGGGAAAAACCAAGCTTTGAATTTTGGATTTGATCTTTCCCCAAGGGAGCAATTCTCGGTTCTCTCTCGTGATGCCGGGCAGCGGCGCTGAGCAGGCGATCACCAGGGTAAGCAACCACTCTGTACCCAGATGGCCATCCTGTTTTTCACTCTCAGTGCAACATTCAATAAATTATATGAGACAGCCAAACTTTGTTACAAAATAGGTTTTGTGTTGGGCTCCCCTGGTGGCTCAGATGGTAAAAAATCTGTCGGCAATGCAGGAGACCCAGGTTCCATCCCTGGGTCAGGGAGATCCTCTGGAGAAGGGAATGGCTTTGTGTCAAATGGTTTTGCCTAACGGTGGGCTCGTGGAAGTGTTCTGAGCATGTCTAAGGTGGGCGAAGCTGAGCTATGGTGTTCAGCAGGTTGGGTGTAGTCAAACCACTTTTTACCATGATATTTTTGACATACGATGGGTTGATTGGGATATAGCTTGGTTGTGAGCCAAGGAAGATCCGTGCGTGTTTGTGATCAGGAACATCCTTCATAGTGTGGTCGCCTATCTGCTTGCACTGGAGGAAGACAGACAAGGCCCAGCATCCCTGGAAGGAACCTTCCTTCCCCTAAGAAACTAGACCATCTAATTCAGCCCCAAGGAGGGGAAGGAACAGGGTAGGGGTGGGAGCAATAGAAATTGGAGGTTTTATTCCTCCCTACTTAATACAAAATCCTGCCTCCTGCATCCTGACCCTCTCAGTCCCTTCCCTGCTTACAGAAAGATACTAATGGGTGTTTTCACAGCCATGATCTGGTGTAATCTTCATACAACAGGGAAGGAGAGAAAGTATTATCACTCCCATTTTACACACAAGGAAACTGAGGCTCACACAAGATCACAGATGCAATGACCATCTTGCAAAGAAGTTCAGTTAACAAAGCAAAAGGCATGGGAGTGGGGCGTGGGGGGCAGGGGGAGCAGCTCTCAATTTTGTCTTAAATAAAAAAAGATGGGGTCAAACAAAAGTTCCAAAGGGAATCAGATCTGTTGGCCTTGAAAAGTAGACCTTTATCTTTTTCAGTCGTTCAGATAACATTGCTGTGGACATGATCCGCTGATCCTCTGACCAGCTTGGTCAAGCGTCTTTGAGGAGAAACCCCAAACACGCAAGAACCCTGGCCTTCTGTCTCATTCGGGGCTTCCCAGTCTTCAGAATTGTCTGTGCGACCAGAGAACCTTTCCATAAGCATCACCCTGCGCAAGCCGGACCTCAGAGACTGAGAGGCTGGAGCACCACAGACTCGTGTCCAACAACCTGTGATGACTGAACGGACCGGACTCTTCCCCAAAGCATCACTGAACGAGAGCAGAGAAGGCAGGGACCAAGCGGACTGGCAGGTACCCCAGGAAACGACAGGGCTGAAAGGGTCAAGCCACAAAGCGCTGGGGAGAAGAGCTGGGTGGGGAGCTCTGCCTCCAATCAGCTGCCTTTTCCATCTATTATAATCCTCCCCCTCTGGAAGACCCCTGGTCACTGGTCACCAAGAAGACGTGCCTTTCCCGCCCCCAAGCCCGTGGCCAGGATGTCAGGCGCAGAGACCTCAGGCTCGCCACTCACACCCCGAGAAATCTCCTCTGCAAACTGCCCTCGCTCCCCATCTTGTCAGCTTGAAAATATTAAACACCACTGAAGGAAATTTAAGGTTTCTTTTTCAGATTTAAATGTCTACTTATTTCAAAATGAATTAGTAGTTCTCTGGGTTTCATAATGTTTAATTCATTAATGATAACTACAGCTCGAGAATTTGAAAGGGAAATTGCTTCCAGGATAAAATTAAATGTGAAACGCTGAGCGGTGATTCACGGCTGTTCCTATCTAAATTACTAATCCATGTGACAAACCTGGTTGGCAGCACAAAAAAGCAATACTCTTTTCCCCCACTGCCTTCGCAGACTTTGCTGAATTGTTCTGCAAACCGTCTAAACCCAAGTCCTAAATAATCCCCTGCCAGCAGCCTCCATTTCATTGCAGAATCTAGTTCTTAGCATCTCTATTGCCCCAGAGAGGTTCAGGATGGACTAATACTTCGGTGCCTCAGAAAAAAGAGTTTTCTCCACATTCGAGTCTAGACGTATAGTCCGATGAATTTCCAAGGCAACTTGTTTTAAATTTAAGGCAAATATCTAGGTGGTATCTGTCCATGTCCTCCCAAGAGAAACCTGTATGAAACTCTAAAAATGAAAGCTTTCTTCTAGTTTGCAAGGAAGGATGGCCAGCGGAGAGTCAATTACATATCTCCCTGCTGGAACAACTGGCAGCTGGAACAAGCCCTGTGGTCCAAAAGACAAGAGAATATGAGGTTTCCAAAGCTGCCTGGAGCAAAGGTTATGCTGCCTCCTAGAACGTCACCTAGGTCTGCTTCTGCAGCCAGCACCAGGGTTCACACCCTGACCAGGGTGGAGAAGCAGGGATGGTTCTGATCACGTGCCCCCAAAGGAACTCAGAGACCAAGGTCCCACAGGGCACATCTCCCTGGGAACCACTGTCCAGACCACCCTGAAAGCCCGAAAACTGGATCCCCCATCTCCAGTCTCCCCCTCACTCTCACCACCCTGCATGCTGGTCCTCAGTGGCAAGTCAAACCCCAGGCAGCCCTCAGGAGCACTCCTCCATGCCAGGACTTTAATATGATGCTGCCTTACCCCTGGGGACAATCCAGGGAAGGTGCCCTCAGGGTCCCCATACTGCAGGGCAAGGCAAGTCAGCAAAGACACTCAATACACTTGCCCAAGTTACAGGGCAAGAACACGGCAGAGCCAGGATTCACACCACACTTTCTGCCCAGTTCCCCACGCTGTGGACTCTCTGATCACGCCACCCACAGCTTCGAATATCCAACTTACTCCTTACGACCAGGCAGCAGGGCGCACATGCCCGCCAAGGCCTACAGACGCTTGGGTGGCTGGGTTCCATTTCCAGCTTCTCCATCTTCCCCGCACTCTGGCTTCTGCAAACCACGCCCCCGTTGTTCTCCACCTGTCCTCCCAGGAGGGCTCCCAAGACCCCCTTGGGTATCTCTCCTCTCACCCCACTCCCTGCTCCAGCAGTGCTACATTCAACCCTTTGTCAACCATTCGTGACCTACAGTTGACACTGGGCTTCCCTGGTGGCTCAGCTGGTAAAGAATCCGCCTGCGATGCAGGAGACCTGGGTTCCATCTCTGGTTGGGAAGATCCCCTGGAGAAGGGAAAGGCTCCCCACTGCAGTGTTCTGGCCTGGAGAATTCCATGGGCTGTACAGTCCATAGGGCCACAGAGTTGGACCCGACTGAGTGACTTTCCCTTTCACTAACACTGGGGCACACACGAGTCTCCCCTCGAATCCACGAGCCGCTTCTCCAGGGCAGTAGCCCTGGGTCTTCCATGACCAGCGCCTGCACCCTCAGCAGGCCGCAGAGAGATGCTCCCTAAACCTTTGGAACGGACGAATGTGTCATGACAAACGTGTTCAAAGTCAAAGCAAAAACAGACTCAGGGGCTTGTGCCAAACTGACTCAGGACCCTTAAGAGTGAGGAGGAGGAGATGGGCAAGGGATTTTGTGCACTTTTTCAAAGCTGTGCCTGTCAGGGAGTTTTTGTTTTTTTTTTCTCCATCGAGCATTCAAACATGGCAACCACACGATGGAGAGAACGCCTAGCTGTCTGCTCACTAGCTAATGGGTTTAGGAAGCAAGCCTGTTTCGGATTTTAAATTGGGAAGGGGTAATCTTTAGACGGGGAACTCAAGAGTCACCCATGTGTTACAAGAGCAAAGAGATGACAGACAATCCCCAGCTCCAACTGGCTTTTATTGTTGTTTCCTGGCAGCAGAAGGGAGGGCAAAGAGATACTTGGAAGCAGGGGACGGTACCCACTCCCTACAGGTCTTCTGTCGACCCTTCTGCAGGGCTGAGTTGATGCAAAGCAGCCTGGACTCCCCATAGCACCAGTTCCAACCATTCAGGGGTACATTCCTGACCATGAACTTGGCATCAAATAAACTCAGACGCCACTGACAACACAGAAAGAAAAGTAACAATTGCAACTCATGGTAATCGTTTGAATTGTAAGATAATGTTCCTAAATGTTCCTCAACCCCTGAGAATAGTTGCAAATATCCAGTGCATGTGATTTCTCCCAGGTCCTGTGAAAACACACAAAAATACACTCTATTATGTAAATTTAGCCTTCAGCTCATACCTTAGCTAAAACAAACACTACATTAAATCATCTTCCCTCACCTTCTCAGAACTTAATGAGGCCCTGGGGGGCATTCTGGATGCCCGTGTCTCTTTCATAAAACCTTCCAAGGAGACTCCTGGTAACACAGTAACACGCAATGCTGGGTTTCCTTTCCCTCCATCTCACCTGCAGCCGGCACAGGCCTTCAGAGCAAGCTCCTGACTCTAGAGGTTGGCGTTCAAGCGTTGCTGTCGGTTTACAGCAACTATCTGTGCCACGTTCAGGGGTGTTTCTCCCAGGGAGAAGCATTTGCCAAATATTTTCTAACTTGTCTCTTTCCTTCCCCATTTATTCAATGTCTCAAGAGCAGCCATGCCTGCTCAGTGTCAGTTTGGAGACCTCAGGACAGAGGGAAGTCCAGCCCAGACACCCTTAGCTGACCCTTCAGGGCACCTACTGCCCAGGGCATCCAGAGAGGCCACTTCAGGTCACCAGGATAAGCATGGGCTTTAGAAGCAACTTCCAAGTTGTCCACTAAATGAATGAGAAGCGTCCGGTGGTATTTTGCCTTGCGGTTATGCAGAGGAAGGATGCAGGGCAGAAAAGTCATAGCCAGGCATTCCAAAGGCGGCTCCACAGAAAGGTCAAGGACACACAGCACTCTTCCCAAGGGACTTATAAGCAGACAGACAAAGAATTGCCTATTCTTGAGTTTCTTAGGGTTCCCACTTTAATGATTAAATAGAAAAACTAAAAAGCATCAATTGTTCATAAAAATGACCTTTCATAAGCATGTCAGATTCTCAGAAAAGGTTTTTAGAACATTCTGACATCTTGGTTAAGCTTGTGTGTTCTAGGAATATCCTAAGTTCTCCATTTCTTTGTGGGTAAGACTGGTTCGAGGAACTCCAGTCTTAATCATTTCCATCACCACAAAATTCTAATGACAGAAATCCACAGAAAGGCGAAATTTCTCTCCAATTTCAACTGCTAACAATACAAGGAACAATGATACAAAGACAAAATGAGAAAGTGCATAAGCAGAGGCACCTTTGGACAGGAAGCCACGACAGTAGTCGTGTAGCTGGGACTCAAGGCAAGCATTTGTGTTCCGTGACACAGACCTACACGCTGAGCTTGATCCTTCTCAGTTCAACTCAGGAGGGAAAAGGTAGGCACGTTCACCAGCTCGAGTCCAGCATTGCCAGCTGTCCTTTCTTTCACATCTTCCCACTCCTCTCAAGCCTCTCCTGGAATGAAATAACTGAAAATATGGAAATGGCACCTCACTGGACCCACAGCTAGTACGAGTGCCCTGCCCTCAGGACTATAAAGCTGGGCTGGCGTGGGGTGTAGACGGCACAGCAGGAAGCCTTCAGTGGCAGCTGTGACGCAGCCTGTGCACTCCAAACAAGCTTTACCGATCACGTCTCTGAGGACGGGATTTATTGCTGCAAACACACACGAGCAATGGCAGTTTAAAACACCTTCCTGTCTGCGTCTGCTCGCCTCCACAGAGCCCGTCTCCCCCAAGTGCCCTCACCTGCTCCAATCTCTTCTACCCAAGGACGAGAACACCCTCCCCAGCCAGCTGTCCCTCACCCCTGCTTCTTCAGCTGGTGTGGTCCTCCTCGCGCCCCTGCCATCCCCCCAAAGTCGCGCCCCGTGCATCTCCCCAGAGCCACTCCCTGGAGATTCTGCTTCAGGACATCACTCATCTCTCCTTTCTTTTAAGGATGTGCAAAGGAGAAGGCTTCTTTTAAGTTTAACCAAGAAACAGAAAGGATCAAAGTCCTATCTTCCTATCAGACGGTTTTCAGGCCTCACTTACTCAGATCCAAGAAAGAAAAAAGTGAAGCCAAAGTAAGGGACCAGCTCCACCCCAGGCAGAGAGGCCATCCCCCCAGAGAGGCCACCCCCGGCAGAGAGGTCCAGCTGGACCTGAGCGCCCCCCACCTTTCCGGATCTGGGCCTCCTGCCTTGCTTTGAGGCTCCCCTTACTCCTCTACCACCCCACCCTCAAATCTCAGCAGAGCCCGTACCAGCCCGATCACATGACAACCTGCGTCCTCTTTCTCACCTTCCCTCCATCTGACCCGCCCTCCACCCTCCTCCCCACAAGCCCTGCGCCCGCTTCTCAGAGGGGTTGGTAGAAGCCTGAATCACAGGGTTAGCTACTGCACCCTTACAGAGGTGAATGTGTAACTCGACCCAAGGGCACTCACGTTTTAGCAAAGGATTTTGTGGCTCAGCTGGTAAAGAATCTGCCTGCAATGCAGGTAGACCTAGGTTTGATCCCTGGGTTGGGAAGATCCCCTGGAGAAGGAAAAGGCTACCCACTCCAGTTTTCGGCCCTGGAGAAATCCACGGACTGTATAGGCCGTGGGGTCACAAAGAGTTGGACACAATTGAGCGACTTTCACTTTCACTTTCACTTTCATGGACAAAACCCCAAAAGGAACAAAGAACTAGTTTATACTGATCGTCGGTTTCAAACACATCATTTAATTTCTCCGCCTGCTTCCGATTCCTCCCTCGGCCTGATTCTGAGAATGGGTGAGCTAAAATATACATAAAACTGAAACTAGCACCCAGCACCTTACCTGGGCGCACGCACTGGGTTAGCACTACAAGCCTTCACAGCGGCGACCCCGCGAGGCGAGAACGCGGAGCGACTAGCTGGGGTCACACGGCTGATCCCAAGGGGCAGAGCAGGGATACAGCTCTCAGTCCACGAGGGACGAGTTCATGCCATCTTCTCCAGCCCACGCAGCATGAATCTCTAACGGCCAACCCAGGCCGGCGGGGCAAGAGTGCGCTAGCGGGGCTCTGTGGCGCGCCGACGGCGGGCGGCCAGAGGAAGGGCCGGGCGAGCCCTGCAGCGCGGCTGCCGTCGAACCGGCCGAGTGTCCTAGCAGGGCTCACTCCGGGAGGGCCGTCTCTGCAGCGCAGAGACCCCGGCCATCAATTCACCCCACTTAGACCCAGATTCTCCTGACTATGAAACAGAAGCCATCTACTCGGGAGGGCGTAATCTCCTTTCACCGTGAAGGGTTCGTGGCAAAAGACAAAACTTCTCACGAGGGAGCTTCCAGAAAAGGGTCTTGATGTCAGGAGGGCAGCAAACCTGTTGGTGTCAGTTACTCCCGACATTCAAAAGGGGGATTCATAGAACAGCAGGCTAGAGATGAACAACGTTTATTTTTAAAAAAAACTTAATACCAGAGACAAAAAAACATTGCTAATGACCTTGATACATATGGTTAAAACATCTGAATGAACTCTGAGCAGTCTGATTTTTAATCACCAAACACTGCTGAAAACCTACTCATTTCCATCATATGTTACAAATCCATGATCAGGCCTCCTTCCTTTCTGGCTTGTCCTACACTGGAAAAGCACTGACTATGCCACCAGAGGAATAGTCCTCAAATAGTCCTCCCTCAAAATCACCCCGATATCCTCAACCTTCACATAATTTCAGTGGCTACTCACTGCACTATAATCTTGGGATGAATTTCTGGCATAGAAACAAAATAGCCATAATAAGATAAATAGTTACAATGCTATCCTGACCAGAGCACAGAGTAGCTGAAATGAAAACTAAATTTTTTAGCATTTCATATTTAATATTATGTTCATTGAAGATGCTTGTTGTCAGTGTATTTTGCTTCTGATAGCAGTTATTTTTCCTTTTTTTAGATTTTTTTTTTAATGTGCACCGTTTTTAAAGTTTGTATCGAATCTGTTACAATATTGCTTCTGTTTCATGTTTTGGTATTTTTGGCATGTGGGATTTTACCTCCCTGAACAGGGATTGAGCTGCCTGCATTGGAAGGCAAAGTCTTAACCTGGAAGACTTTAACATTGGACCACCAGGAAGTCCCGACACCCGTTGCTTTTTATCGGTACTTTTCAATACTGAAAAGTTTTGAAAGATCATTGTATTATAATGGACTGACACACCAATGCTACTGAGTTTCCATTCTGCCACTTGAGAGCACAGCTTTGAGCAAGATGCTAAATCTCTCTGTTCCTCAGTTTGGTCATCCAAAAAATGCAGACAAAACCTGCTGCTAAATTACTGTAAGGATTACATTGGGTGACTTGAGTTTCACAAGACACTAGATTTAGTGACTGCCAAGTACACAGTCAGACCACCTGACCTGCCTCCTGAGAAATCTGTATGCAGGTCAGGAAGCAACAGTTAGAACTGAACATGGAACAACAGACTGGTTCCAAATAGGAAAAGGAGTACATCAAGTCTGTATATTGTCACCCTGCTTATTTAACTTATATGCAGATTATATCATGCAAAATGCTGGGCTGGATAAAGCACAAGCTGGAATCAAGATTGCTGGGAGAAATATCAATAACCTCAGACATGCAGATGACACCACCCTTATGGCAGAAAGTGAAGAACTCAAGAGCCTCTTGATGAAAGTGAAAGAGGAGAGTGAAAAAGTTGGCTTAAAATTCAACATTCAGAAAACTAAGATCATGGCATCTGGTCCCATCACTTCATGGCAGATAGATGGGGAAACAGTGGAAACAGTGGCTGACTTTATTTTTCTGGGCTCCAAAATCACTGCAGATGGTGATTGCAGCCATGAAATTAAAAGACGCTTGCTCCTTGGAAGAAAGGCTATGACCAACCTAGACAGCATATTAAAAAGCAGAGACATTACTTTGCCAACAAAGGTCCATCTAGTCAAAGCTATGGTTTTTCCAGTAGTCATGTATGGATGTGAGAGTTGGACTATAAAGAAAGCTGAGCACTGAAGAATTGATGCTTTTGAACGGTGGTGTTGGAGAATACTCTTGAGAGTCCCTTGGACTGCAAGGAGATCCAACCAGTCCATTCTAAAGGAGATCAGTCCTGAATATTCATTGGAAGAATTGACACTGAAGCTGAAACTCCAATGTTTTGTCCACCTGATTCGAAGAGCTGACTCATTTGAAAAGACCCTGATGCTGGGAAAGATTGAAGGCGGGAGGAGAAGGGGATGACAGAGGATGAGATGGTTGGATGGCATCACCAACTTGATGGACATGAGTTTGAGCAAACTCCGGGAGTTGTTGATGGACAGGGAGGCCTGGCATGCTGCAGTCCATGGGGTTGCAGAATCGGACACGACTGAGCGATTGAACTTAACTGAAGTACATAGTAGCAATTTTTTCACTTATAAAAGTACAAATCCAATTCAAAGATATTTAATACTTTACCCAAAATTTTGCAACCTCCACACTTAAAGACTGTCAGGCCTTACCTCTTACAGCACTGCAGCCAACACCCCCATTTGCTTCTTTCTCTTCCAACATACTAAAGTCTCACTATTCACAAGTGAGTTATGAGCATCAGCCCACCAAACTTTCTCTGAAGCAGTAAAAGTTCTTTCTCTATAACCCAGGGAAAGTGGGCTTGTTTTCTGAGAAAATGAAATAGGCCAGAGCCCAGACCAGCAGATTCTTGTTAATCAGTACTAATTGCTAGGAGTTTTTTGAGGCTGATGGAGCCGAGATTGTATTAGTAAACAAATCTCAGGAAAGGAAAATTAAAGCTGCTTTACTCCCCAAAGTATTTTCCTAATCTATCTTAATAAGCATAGTTTCATTCTGCTTACTCACAACCATTTTTCATACCATACTAAATGAATTTTGTCTGATTAAGTTAATTTTGGAAATATAAAAATGAATTTCATGCTTCTACTACTATTTGTGCCCACTTGGGCTCTGAGTATATTTTGTTTCCTGAAAACCTAACTCAACAACTTACCTTAAACCCAAAGGGAAGACCACTGGGTTGAACAAAAAGTTGGTGGCAACGTGCCCTGAGATTGTGTCCTTGCAGCCACAACCTAACGGCACATCGAGAGAAGAATCAGTCAGGACAGTCAGCACGTCTTCCTAATAGAAGACAAGCATAAACAAAGTCAGAGGTGGAAACTAACATGTTACACTTCTGGGTGCAGACGCAAGACTCAGCTGCCAAGATGCAGTGTCCCCAGAGGGGAAACTTTCTGAGGATGCTGCCCTCAATCGACCAGTATCCATGAAGATATCAAAAAGGGCATGGGAAATACAGAAAAGAGTTAGATCTCTGCAATCCTCAAGGAGACTGAGAACTAGTTACAGGCATAACAGTTCACACTCATATTTACTGGTCAAAAAAATAATAAAGGTAGGTCATCGGAATGCAAAGAAGAATAAAGTGGACCCAGCCCTCAGAGAGCCCACACCCACCTTTGGACCGCAGCTGGCCATCCCCAGGCCCTGCAGTAAGGTCTGAGAGACAAAGGAGGCAGTAAAGGTCACTTTTAGGGGCCCTTATCAAGGCTTCCAGAGGGTGCTATCAGTAAGAAACCCACCTGCCAATGCAAGAGAAGCAAGAGACACGAGTTCGATCCCTGGGTCGGGAAGATCCCCTGCAGAAAGAAATGGCAACCCACTCCAGTCCTCTTGCCTGGGAAATCCTATGGACAGAGGAGACTGGTGAGCTACAGTCCATGCGATCACAAGGAGTCAGACATGACTGAGCACACACACACTTAAATAATAGTCAGGGATTCCGTGAAGGGATCTGAGCAGGGAACTAAAGGAAGCGCTATAACTTGAGTAACGAGATGGAGTAGAATAGAGGAACAGAAAGTGTGTGCGCTCAGTCCTGTCTGACCCTCTGTGACCCCCTGGACCATAGCCCGCCAGGCTCCTCTGTCCATGGGACTCTCCAGGCAAGAAGACTGGAGTGGGTAGCCATGCCGTCCTCCAGGGGATCTTCCCAACCCGGGGATCGAATCTGCGTCTCTGGCATCTCCTGCATTGGCAGGTGGGTTCTTCACCACTCGCACCACCTGGGAAGCCTAGAAGAACAGAATCGGACAGAATCGAACAGAAGAGCAAGCAGCTTGGCTGGCCCCAAGCCAGGGGTTGCTGAAGTTCCCGACTGGTGCAGCAGTAAAGAATCCACCTGCCAACGCAGGAGACTCGGGTTTGATCCCTGGGTTGGAAAGATCCCCTGGAGTAGGAAATGGCAGCCGACTCCAGGAGTCCTGCCTAGAAAATCCCATGGACAGAATCCCCTGGACAGAAGCCTGCTGGGCCACAGTCCATGCAATCACAAAGAGTCAGACGTGACTGAGCGCAAACGCACGCTGGCCAAAGTGAACCGGCTCAGATGAGGAAAGGGTCTTCCAACCAGGTTCCCCGTATTCCAGGCAGGGTCCCATAGACAGCAATCCTCATGCACAAGTAAGCTTCCAGGAGCACAGCTCCACACCGCGTTCTCCGCAGCCCCCACGTCATCAGTGGCTTCCTGCCAAATAAATCCCAAAGCCCCGCTCCACCAACCATTCTAATCCTTCCCCTACAAGTCCTGCTTACTCCATACTTCAGTCGGAAAGCATCTTTTGTTGTCCAGAAGACAAGAGCCACCGTCCATTACACCTTGTTGCTACAGAAATGCCACTGCACCTGCCCGCGTGTCCAGATGACTACCCACCTTTCCAGGCATCGGTAAATGCCACTTCTTCCAGGAAGCCATTCTCCAGCAGGAAGCCATCTGTCCCCCTCTGAATTCCAAGGCCACTTCATCCAGTATCACCTGGCATCTGAGTCCCTTGCATACACGTTGTTCTTCCTCCTACACTCCTATATGTGTGCGTTAGTCACTCAGTCATGTCCGACTCCTTGTGACCTTAGGGACTGTAGCCCACCAGGCTCCTCTGTCTGTGTAATTCTCTAGGCAAGAATACTGGAGTGGGCTGCCATTTCCTTCTCCAGGGATCTTTCCAACCCAGGAATCGAACCTGTGTCTCTTATGTCTCCTGCACTGGCAGGCGGGTTCTTTACTGTCCGAACCGTCAGGGAAGCCCCACCTCCTACATGAAAATCATCAAAACGACATGCCGAATTAGCGCTTTCTGACAAGGAAGCATTTGTGCCAAGAGCTACAGAGACAGGAGACCATCAGCTGACAGCTTAGCAAGGAAATGATGCTCAACCCATGCAAAAACTAATGCAGCGACATCAATAGCTCTTTTTAATTATCACGTACAGATGTTAGTTGAAGTCATAAAAATACAGGACATCGCAGAGAAAGTGAGTCATCTTAACAGAATGAAAAATCTGCAGCAGCACACCGCAGTGGCTTATGGCATAGACTCTGGAGCCACTGATGGCCAGGTTCTAATCCCAGCTCTGGCACTTACTCCTCTTGTGACTTTGGGTAAATCACTTAGCCTTTCCACGCTTCATGTTCTTGAAAATAGGGAAATTAAATTAGAGATATTAATAGTAGCTCCCCCTTAAGACTACTGTAATAATGATACACACACTGTATGCAAAACACTTAAGAGTCCAGCACAGAATTAGTGCCATCTGAATCAGCTTGTTGTTGTTGTTCAGCCGCCCAGTCATGTCCGACTCTTTGCGACCCCATGGACTGCAGCACACCAGGCCTCCCTGTCCATCACCAGCTCCCGGAGTTTGCCCAAGTTCATGTTCATTGCATCCGTGATGCCATCCAGCCATCTCATCCTCTTGACCCTCTTCTCCTGCCCTCAACCTTTCCCAGCATCAGGGTCTTTTCCAGTGAGTCATCTATCGGCATCAGATGACCAAAATACTGTATTAGCTACTCTTTTCTTATTATTGTGAAAATGTTTTATATGGGATGAAAAACAGAAGAATCAAAAATATTTGGTACTTAAGATGCCTAGCAGGATTTCTTCTAGAAAAAAGAGAGACTTTACCATCTTAAAGTCATCAAGCCAAATCTGCTCTATCTGCTGAGAGGGAGTGTTTGATTGACAGGAAAGGTGACATTCACTGGGGGTGGCTCTTTGTACAATGGACTGAACACTAGGCAAGCAGGCAGACACGGAGACCACTGGCTTAAACACGAAGCTTTCAGCCCATGAAGGGCTCACCCACAGTCAGCCATTGTCTCCTGCAAACAACCCCGCCGCTGTCATCCAGATGGGTGCCAAAGGAAACCGGCTGACTTACGCATTTCGGACAGCGGCTCTACAACCACGGATACAGTCAATGGCTTCAAAGGAATCTAGTACGAGGCCCTGAATCTGGTCTGATGAGCAAGCCTTTGGGTTCAGCTTTTTAAAGAACACTAGTCCACCGCACTCAGCTGCACAGAAGCATATATGAGTCCATTTTCAAAGTCCATCACACCATATAGCGATTTACTTATTAACGGTGTGGGGAACAGCTGTGACTGTAGGGTATCAGCATCTGTCATGCCCCACCCCCCACCAAATACGAAGATGCATTAAACATAAATTGCCACAAATATTTTAACTTGAACTTGCATTGCAGACACATATTCCTACCTGGGGAAATGAGAACTGCTGGGACATCTGATGTTTTATTACTTTTTACGAAAAATATTTATAGCTCGGGGCTGCTTGTTGTTCACAGGTCAGAATTATCAGACTGGTGAAATAATCAATGCACGTTCACCGCCCTCTTATTTTCTGGTAAGTTTTAGAAAGCAAAAGAATTTCAGCAATAAGACTGTTGTTACCTGCACAGGAACAAACAAACTCTCATTGTCCATGGTTAGAATGTCTGTTTTTACTCACTACCTGGAATACTGGCAAGGCTGCCTCAGCACAATCCCAAGTGTCAGGGAAGGTTAGGGAGGCAGTGGGTACGGCTGTTTAGTCGCTAAACCTGTCCGACTCTTTCCACCCCAGACATTGCAGGCCACCAGGCTCCTCTGGTCATGGGATTTCCTAGGTGAGGATACCGGAGTGGTTTGCCATTTCCTTCTCCAGGGGATCTTTCTGACCCAGGGATGGAACCCACGGCTCCTACCACGGATCCTGAATTGCAGGCCGACTGTTCTACCCCTGAGCCACCGGGGAAATTCCCCAGGGAAGGCATAATGACTGCCAAAACGCGTGGCCCCAGGCCTCCCTGGCTAACGCCGTGTGCTCTAACGTCTTCACACTGCAGCCCAGGGCAGCCAGGCACGCGTGGCTCTGCTCCACGCAGTCACGCAGGACCCAGGCTCCTTCCCCTGTGACTCCCCTGTACCCCTGGGCTTCACAGTTCTCCCCGGACCCCTGCAGCCAGCCAGCAGGCCAGGAAGAAAGCTGACGGGCAGGAGCACCCCGCCTCTCATTCCCACACACATCCTCTTGGTGAGAACCAGCCACACGGCCCCACCTCGATGCACAAAGTAGCCCAGGACAGCGGGTGTCAACTGGGGCAATTCTGACTCTCAAGGGGCACGTGGCAACGTCTGGAGATGTCTTTGATTGCCACAGCTGGGCAAGAGGCACCCAGTGGGCAGAGTCCAGGGATGCGTCCCCTGGGACACAGGACGGCCTCCCCACAACAGAGAGTTAACCAGCCCCAAACGGCAATAATGCTGAGATTTTGGTAAGCATCGAGCCAGTCGCCAGAACCACACACACATCAGTGCTCGGATCCTGCGCCATCTCCCACTACCATACACTCAGCGATCCCAGCAAATCCACATACCGACAGGCTGTGCATCCACGTGTTGCTTCCTCCACTCACTCACCTAAGCTCCTAAACAGGACAAAGTCCTGCAGGCAAAGAATTCACAACGGAGCAGGGGAGGCAAGCATATGCAGAACTATCAGATATGTGGATAAGTGGGATTTAAGGGAAAAAATGGAAGGAAAATTTAATTCTGCTTGAGAGAGTTGGAGGAGAATCCATAGGGCAAGTGGAACAGGAAAGATGTCTTCAAGGAAGCATATACGCATGGTTTTCCATCAGAAATCTGTGTTTTTATTGGCAGGGAGGGGGTGGACAGAAAAAGTGGTTCCAGGAAAAAGGTAACTGCAAATACAAAGGAATGCCGATATGAAAGGATATGATTTATTCCCTTTTTGTTTGGGGGGGAAATAGGAACTAGGAGAGGAAGGTGAGTAAAAAATGCCTGTTTGTTCAATGTTTTTTAGCCATGTATTCATGAAAGTCTCAAGTTCCCAGCCACACACACTGGCTGTGAGTCAAGTGGTCTTTACTGAAACAATTCACACCGTCAGACTCCATAGGAACTTGTTAGCACAGGGCAAAGCCAGGTAATAGCCGGAAACCTCACTGCAAATTTCCCAACAGGACCTGTCGGGGAGTCTTCCAAACCACGCTGCCTCCAAGCCAACATGCAACTGACTCAGGCAGATGGCTGACCAAATGCGTCCATCTTTGTTCCCAAGGACAGGACAGGGCAGAAGGCAGACCTCCTCCTAAATCACACTGCACGGAGCCTGCTGAGTTAAAACAAAAATGTGTTGCTTCTTCCGATCTTTAATCCCAGTTGCGAAAGTGGCTCCCGGCTCCCCAGCACAGCCTCCCCGGGTTCATATCCTGGCTCTAGCGTAAATTCACTGTGTGACCTTGAAGAAGTTACATAAGTTTCCAGAATCTTAGGAAACTTCCCTCCCAAATAAAATGCTTAAAACTCTTAGCACTTCACCTGAAACAGACAATAAACATTTTATCTACCGGAGCCATTTCCCTCACCCCCCAAAACTGTCTTTCAATTGTCATCCAACCAAATCCAACCGAATCCAACCGGGCTTGGGAAGAAAAGCACCCGATGAACTTTCACATTGTTTTGTAGATTATTAATGGCAACTTCAATTTGCTTGGGCAAGATGCTATTAATTATAAAACCATTATCACCATGTAAACAACGGTGGTTCTTATTTTTGGAGCTAAAATTAAAATTTTAAGAATACCACAGTCTAACACAGTTTTTACCCTCATTGTTCTTTTCACTCATGCTTCCTCCCCCAAACTGCTGTCTCTAATTCTTCTTTTTCACTGCAATCAGCTTTGGGAAAACAAAGTGTATCTAATTGTACTATATATAGCTTATACTAGGGACACTAGTCACCTAGCACTAAAAAGCCTCATAAAAGGAAGATATTTGCTTCTTTTCAAGTCAGAATCTCTAAAGAGAAGTTAAAATGAGAAGGAAGCGGACTCCAGAACATGGAGGAAAGTCAGCCTGTTCAGAACCGCTTCCTTCTATGGTGAGGGGAGGCAGCTAGGGTCCTGGCGAAGTCAATCCCGACCACCTTCACGAAAAGTGGAAACAGAAGCGCATGGCGATGTCTTTTGCAGTAAATCAAGAACAAGGAATAAAACAAAAGCCAAGCCAACTGGAAGACCGAGGCTGAACCACGCTTAGACTTCAAAATTGATTATCACTGCCCTCCTAATTTACAAGGAATTCTAAATTGTCTGGACAGCATCTTCTTCAATTTCCACTGCAGACTGGACTTGACCCCGAGAGGATGCTATTCTAAGGAGTACATTAAAGTGAGGGCTTGGCATCTGCACGGACAGATTTCACAAACAAGGTATAATCAGTCTGGAGTCAAATCCGATGTGTTCTTTTTAACTTCTTAGTAAAGACATTTTTCCTTGTACATCAATGAACTTCTTGTAGGGAAGTATGACTGGCCTGAGATGCAATTCTCAAAGACCTTATTTATTATTCTGATATAAACTTAAGGTTGTATGAACAATTAACTTTTGAGAGCTCTGACTCCACTGTTGGAGAAAAAAAAGTAAACTATGGATTCTGCAAAGAAACACTAACTGTCTGAACTAATATTTAGCATTTTGTGTGTAGAAATAAACACAATTTTAGTAAATGAATTCTGTTTCGCAAAAGACTCCTCTTCCATAAACTGCTTACCTTCTTCTTAGGTGAAGTAAGAAACCATGGAGAAATCTGTCTTATCAGGAACATGAGAGAATATGAGCTCTCAGTGTACACAATGATGAAACGGGAGTCTAATGGGAAGGTGACGTAAACGTCTGACAATCGCCCTTGGGTGCTCTGTGCATGAGATTTACAGAATGGCAACCAGCAAACTAATTACTGCTTCTGGCAGTTTGTTGCAGGTCCTAACATCCCCAGATAAACAGTTAACACTTCTCAAGAAGAAACAGAAAACAAAGGATTACCACTTGAAGCTGCAGCTAAAGACTAGAAAAATCTATGGCTTATCTAAGAGCCTGATCAGGTTGCCACCAACCAACCCTCCAAATTAGTAATGAAGATTCCGAAAGAGGGAACACGGCCAACGGAAGCCCAGCTCTGGACACTGCCACCCAGTATTACAGCAGGTCTGGTCCCCTTCCCAGTCCCCACTTGGAATTAACAGACTCATCAGGAAATCCCTCCCAATCCCTGCGAGGCAAGCACTATGTACACAAATGCCCCCGTCACAGCCCTCTCCACCATCACGTTTACACGCCGGGCACGTTCCAGAAGCATCCTAGCTGCCACAAAAGACAAGGCAACTCACCTGCTGGTGTCCAGCGGTTCTACCAAGAAGAAAAAGAGACAGGTTGAGAAGCGCCTAAGCTCCTAGATGTAATAAATGCACTTGGGATATCAGCACGATAAGGAAACCAGAGCAGATCTCGGCTTGCACATTTTCAAGTTAGGGCCCAGACTCAAATACAGCCTGAACTGGAACCCAGCTCTCAAAGTTATTTCTGAAGATTACACTGATTGCAGCAATCCTTCAACAAGTATTTACTGAACGTCTACTATGTACCAAGGTCTGGGCAACAGCCCTACCAGGCACAGCAAATACCACCGTCCAGGGGAACTTTTTAAAGATTCCATTAACTTTACAGTTTACACTGTCCAGCTTTTGTGGCTTTATTAAAGTGCTCTCTTCTTTAAAATAATACTAATGCTAACAAAGATTCCATCCAAAAGCAGATGCATAAATAAAGAGGCTGACGCAGCTTTCTCCATCCTTCTGCTTGGTTCTCTCCAACCTGTTCCCTTAGATGGCTGTGTCTCTAACGACGTGAAAGATCTACAAAGCCTGCTTCAGGATGCAAACAACAACCATGGCACAAGGACAGCACCCCGAAGTAGGGTGGCCAACTGGTCCCAGGTTTTCTGGGACTACTCTGGTTTTTAAAGCGGTAAGTCCTTCCAGCCAAGTACCCTCTTCACCCTGGACAGCCGAGTCGGTGGGTCTCCCTACCCCCAAGAAAGCACATCCCAGCAAACGCAGGTGCCTGAGTGAGGCCAGCGGGGAAAGGCGTTTAGCTGGTGCCCTGTAAGGAAAGCCTGTGGGATCTCAGATCCTCGCGGCCTCCTCAGCATCCTCCTGAGAAGGTCTACCGTTTTAAACACCGCGCCATTTAAGCCAAGCTTTACCAAGCCTTTCCAATGACAGGACCCCAACAACAGGACACACACAAGAAATCCTGACTAAGTGCTGCAGTTTCGGGGTGTGGGTGTGCCCCAGGCTAGCTTCAGAGTTCCTTGAGTTTATACCATAACTATTCATCCCAAGATTTCTGGAATCCAGCACCGAGACTGGGGGTGGTAAATACTGAACAGAACAGACCTTCCTAATAGCTGCCACTCTGTGCAGCGCTTCTGACATGCAGGGCAACACGCTGAGAACTTCACGGGAACGACCTCGCGTATACTCATGGTAACTCAGTGAGGTTGTCTGACCTGTTTTCCAGGTGAAGAAGCCAAGGCTCAAGGTCATCATGGAAGAGTTCATATTTGAACCCAAACTATCTTGCTTCAAAAGCTCCATGTTTTCAACCATTCAACTGAATTAGGTTCAAGTAAGGTGGGCACCTATATATAGTAACGGACCAAGAACTGAGAGAGGAGGGTACCATATACACTTCTTTTATTCTCTCCACTTTTAGTTTCGCCATGGCAAGGGAAAAGAAAAGGCAGAAAACCAAATCAGTTATGAATCAAGCTCATACATTAAGCTAAGGCAAGGTAAGGATTTCAGTTAGAATTGAGCAGAACTGTGCCTGGCAAGCAGCAGACACTCAATATTTGGATAAATTTAATAAATCAATTGCATACCTAATATAAGGTTTCAGTTATTGATGCTCAGTGTTTCCAAGGCTACTTTACCCACCACCATAGGTGACTAGATGGACTCCTACCTGAAGCTTCTAAAGGGGGAGTGTGATGGAGCAGGAGGAGATGGACAGGCACTCATCCCAGTCACCGAGGGCTCCCTACTGCATGGCTGAATTAGCTATTGCTCACTTAGAATGATGGTCATCCTCATGGCTCATACAGCAAAGGGGCAAAGTCTCTAAACAAAGTACAGCCTTATGATCACCAACCACTTTTAATCTCATTTCACCTCAAAGGAAGCAATCTGCAAACCTACAGAGCAACACAACTGCAAAATAATATCACACTAAGCACTTTGGTTTTGAGACATTTATCTCCATTCCATTCATTATCCGCCAAACGGAGAACACTATGTTAATGTTAATGTATTCCTGGCCATTTTCTCCAAGCAGCTGAACACATTTCCTCTTTCACAATAACATTATCCATAATGATCAAGCGTTCCTATCATGTGAATGAGTATTCCAAAATCTAAAGAGGTGAGGGAACCCAGATGCCTCTCCCAAAGGCACTTATGGCCACAGGTGAGCTAGGAGGCAGGTGGAGTAGCCAGCTGTGGGCAAGTGTCACCCACTCATGTCAAACCCAACCCAGTCTCCTCCTGGAGACCTTGGACCAGCCTGGGAGGGTGTCAAGTTCTAACGCTTATGACTGTACGTCACCAAGAAGAGGGTTTTTTGGTTGGTTTTTATTGTTGTTTGGGAAGAAATAGGCCAATTCAGTTGAAAATCAGGCCACCAATGACAATTCATCTTGTCAGAATGATGCCTATCTGTGAGAATGTTCACCTCCCAACCACTGGGATGCACACACTGCAGACTGGCAGCTCTAATCCAATTCAACATTTACTCATTATTAACGCAAGCTGGGGAAGCTCTTAAAAATTAGTTTCTCTCTTCTTCCTTTAATTCTACATGCCAAAAGCATCTATAATTCCCTTATCCCAATAAGTCAAAATCATTTCTTTGTTATCAATGATTAAGTATTTATTGAGCCCTTACTTTGTGCAAACATGGTGAGCAATACAAAATAGGGTCAAACTTCATCTAGCCTTCATCTTCAAGGAAATTATAAGAGAACTGAGATCCTGCGTCTCAATCTCTACACCTGCCAGCCCGCAGACCCCTTGTAAAGAACTGTACCCCTAACCCTCTCCCCCAGCTGAGCAATGACTTGTGATATGTGGTCTGATGACAAAAGACATCCTGGGACATCTTTTCAACACATCTCCCATTATATAAACTAGCTTGAGCAGGTTTCTGTTCTCTGCAATTAAACAGAAAGAAAAAGACACTTCAATCTTAGGTGATAATACAGGGCAATTGTGACAAGCGCCCTTCACAGAATGAACGAATGACTGAGTGAAATGAGAGACGGGCAGTTTTGCCAAAGCACGCTGGAGGAGTCGAGGATTGCTATGAACTAAAATGATGGAGTTAAACTTTTTAGGAGAGTTAAGAGCTGAGTCACCTTTAATGATGGGGTATCTTGCGGGAGAGGACGTTGCAGGCCACAGAATATTCCAGAATTAAGAAATAGGCTATGCAAAGCATTTTGGGGGACTAGTAGGCTAACCATTCCAGCTAATGTGGTGTTTTCAAGCCAGGCGGAGCAAAAAAGTCAAAGTTGGACAGGAAGTTGGGGGTGGGAAAGCCAGGCGTGAGAGTTCTCAGCTAGGAGGGAGAAGTCAAGGAAGATGTGGGAATTGTCACTAAAGATGTCCGGTTCATCCGTTAAAAATCTGAACACCAGTGTCAATAGTCATGGTCTCTACTTGCACAGCATGTATTTGCACAGTATCTCTCCAAGCTTTTACGAAAAGCTCATCAGTTCTTACAGACCTCAGTGAGGAGGACCTGATGTGTGGTTATCTGGATTTATTAATGGAAAGTGAGGCAGAAAAGTTACATTTCCTTTGGTGGGTAGGAATAAGATGGGGATGGGGGTGCGTAGAAAGACAAGCAAGCACAGCACAGTGTCCACAGATCCCATGTCATCATGACTTTGCTCCCACCAGCAGCCCATCTGCATCTGATCATCCCCTTCCTTGCCTGAAGCCTGCTCCCCCAGGAAGCCCATGTGATGTTAGAATAACCTTTACCACGCAGGATGTTGCAATGAGCTTCACCCATGCAGGGATTTATAAATCAAGTGGAAAATAAGGCATCCTTTCCACTCACCCTGAACTCCCAGCAGACCACAGATATCCCCCAGCCCTGCCCCTCCCCCCAACACACACACACACAAACTCCACAAAGAATGTGCTCCAAGGCCACAGCAGACACATCAGGGCTCCACCAGGAAATCCCAGGCCTCAGTAAATACCCAAAGGAAATGCAAGTTCCATCTACAGAGGAGGACTCTGTCCTTAAAAATGACAGTAAGTCAACTGGAAAAAGAAAACCCTAAACCACATAACAAGTATTTAGTTCATCCTGGAATACACGGTGCAGCTCCCAAAGCCCTGAAGAAGGGTCATGAACACCAGCACCTCCTCCCTTCCAGCTTCCATGACACAGAGACCCACCATGCCGGCAGCCACATGCCCTCCACCAGCATCTTCGACCTGGAAGGCCGACTTCATTGTGAAAGTAAAACAGTAGAAACTCAGAGGCCAAACACGATCAAGACATGTATTTCAGAGCTTCCCAGAGACCTTTCCAGACGGGTCGCCAGGGCTTCACTCCCCCCTTGCTCACTCTGCGCCTCGGCCTTGGCTGATTCCTGGAGGTCTCGGGTGAATCTGCACCTGGATCTCCCACAGGTTTCTCACCTGCTCATCTCCACCTCTGCACCCCAGCGGGTGCACTACTTTGTCCCTCAAGGAGGCTGGACTAGAGAGCAGCCTCTGGACTTTCAGTCAACACTGAGGTCCTCCGGTCAGTGTGACTCAGGGGCCAGAGGCCAGTTTACCATATTACTTGTCTGCTGCTGCTGCTAAGTCACGTCAGTCGTGTCCGATTCTGTGCAACCCCATAAACGGCAGCCCACCAGGCTCCGCCGTCCCTGGGATTCTCCAGGCAAGAACACTGGAGTGGGTTGCCATTTCCTTCTCCAATGCGGGAAAGTGAAAGTGAAGTCGCTCAGTCGTGTCCGACTCTTAGTGACCCCATGGACTGCAGCCCACCAGGCTCCTCTGTCTATGGGATTTTCCAGGCAAGAGGACTGGAGTGGGTCGCCAGTGCCTTCTCCGATCACTTGTCTACAGAGTTGTTTTTGTTCAGTCACTCCCAACTCTTTGCAACTCATGGACAGCAGCACATCTACAGACAGCCATCTGTAAAGACAACCTCAACCACGTGATTATTGACCCAAAGCAGCACTATCTTATTCATTCAGTTCCATGCTTATGCTAAAGGTACATGTCAAACCCTCAACATTCTAATCAATGAATTCATTTATCACAGCAAAGATACTTGAGGGACCAGCACTTTGCACAGCAAAATCTCAACCAGCCACCAGCTGCTTAGTCCGTAGCCCCTCACAATGCCTGTTCCACAGCGCCCAGCGGTTTTTAAGGAGGGTGGAGCCAGGGAGACTTAAAAACTCACCATCCTCACAGTCAGCGAGGTTGCTGATTGAATCTCAAGGTCCCAGAACTCTCAGGGTTGCTCTAGCAGCCCTGTGACCAAAAAAACGGCTCCTGTCCAAATTCGTTCTTCTAAATATCAAAGCAGTAGGAGGTGACCCACGGCTACCCCACGCGTCCCCCGCCCCTCGAGGGCTTCTCTGTTGCAGCCTGGGCTGCCGGAGCCCCACCCTGGTGATGCCAGGCCCACTCTTGCTCTTTCTCGACCCTCAGCTGCTCCAAACAAGCTCAGGAAGGCTTAGACAAGAGGCAGATGGCGAGGGAGAGGGAGTCTGTGAGCTGCACCTCTCTGTTACATAACGCTAAGCACAGAAACCTCCCGGAACTGGCCTTGGGAACATCTCCTGGCCTATCACTTGAGAATAAGCCACGACTCAAAACGGGCAAAAAGAGAAAACAACTGTCACTTTGGTATTTGATGACCAGTATGCAATCCTACTAGCAAATAGAACATCAACATCGTAGTAAAAACAGGCTTGGGTAGGATCAGATTCTTTAGGAGACATACCGTTTGCTCCTTCAGTCCACACTCACGTAACTCTCAACGCACTGGCCGAGACCCTGCAGGAGCGCACGAGGCCAGGCACTTGTGGAAGGTCATTGGCGCTGCTCACCTAGACCCAGTTTCCCCTTGTTCAGTGCAAGCAGCAGCAGGTTACGGTCAGACGGGGTCACAGGACGAGTCTGCTGAAGCAGCGTCAAGTCACTTCCGGGTCAGACCGTGTCCTGGTCGGAGCGAGGTCCTCCAGGGCTCCCCGCTCTGTCACAGGGACTGTTCATCTAGATCCCCGTCAGGACCACGCCCCACGAAGCTGGGGCCCCGAGGGTCTACCAAGAGCAGGCCCAGCTGCCGACCGTGCTGGACACGCAGCGTGGGAAGGAAAGAAGCCGCACGCAGCCACTGAGATCCGGGAGTCACCTGTCATGGCAGTACGAGCCAACCTATGGTGCCGATGCCTCGTTGCTTAAAAAAGACCGAAACCTGCCAACGTCCGCTCCCATCTGTTTTCTAAGAGAGAAAAGCAGAATCTACTTCAGAATTCAAGTGCGGCAGGGCCCAAACAATGCCTTGAAATGTAGAGGCTGCCAACAGCGCAGACTGGCAGCTAACAGTGTCTGAGAGACAACTCTGAGAGAGCAAGCAATGAAAACCGAACGGCCATTAACAAGGGCGAAATTCAACCATCCGCAAGGAATTCAGCTGAGGAGCTGGAACATTGTGAAGAAAAGGTCCCCTTCCGACCACAGGCCCAGTCACGTGTGAAGCAGTTAGCAGCCTCGTGAACAAATGCTCAGGTGGAGGCTGAAGGACCGCAGAGCCGCCTCCTCAGAGGCCCAGGAGCCCCTTGTCCCCCCTTCTCGAGCACCCCCGAGCTGAGAGTCGCGTCTTCAGCTCTCTGTCACCCTGGAAGCTCCCTGGAGGTGGTTCGCTTTTGCATCTCCACACCCCACCCCAGGCTGCCCCTTGACAGCTGTCACCAAGCCCAGTACCCATCAGGTGCTCAATAAACACCTGCCAGATGAAGTGAATGAACACTGTGGGAGAACCCAGCTCCGCAGGCCAAAGTCAGTCTCATAACCTCTAGGGCTCCTCCAACCTAAAAACTAAAACGCACCACTGCCCACATCTGGGAGTGGGGAGCCGGCACTTAAAAGGACAAGTTAAACATCAAGGTAACGCTTGATTAGGAATTCTTACCAGACTCAGTTGAAAACCACCATGAAAGCCAACCCTGAGCCATGGCTGTCTCAGTTCCTGGACGTGCGTTTACATGTGCAGACAGCTGTTTTCCTCATGCAGAATTTTATGTTGTGAGGTATTTATTTTTTCTATTAAAAAAAAAAAGCCACACCCTCTGTTTCTATTGTATTATACTCCTTATTATCCCATCACGTGGCTTCTCCTCTTGGGCACACACCCTGCATTATTGCTGACATAAACATCACTTGTCAGAATACCTCTACCCTAGCCCCACTACACCTCTGATCTTTCCAAAGCGCTGGTCTCTGTTTCAGCTGGGACAGGTTGGAAACTCATCTACTTTTCCCAGAGACACCTGAATACTCCGAGTACAAGAAAAAAATGCCAGCATCACTGATGTCTTTTGAAGTCACCTTTGCAAACAAAATTACCCTAGGGGGCAATGACAGATCTTTGAAGTTTTTAAATTCTATTTTTAAAGGGCTTTAGCGGGGGCGGGGGGGGGAGAGAATATGCAACAGATGTCGTGTGGGGACTGCAGTGTCAGAGACAGCACAGGGGCCTCCGGTCCTCAGCCATCCCTTCTGCTTACAGAAGAAATCTTGAGTCCACTTCTATCCATTCTTTCTCCCCGCTTCTCACAGAGGATGCCTGGACTCTGCCCTTCAGGACATAATGGTGTCCTGAGCCATCTGAAGGTTAGGCTTTCACAGAGCCTTATCAGGATAACCCCAGATCTGGTTAGGTTGCCATCAAAACAGAACTATCTTTGGAAAGAAAAGAACAGGCCACAGTTTTTGGAAAAGAACCAACAACCTAAAGATAAAACGCAGACTGAGGGCCTAATGGTTCATGGCTACATAAATGGAAACTTCGCTGAAGCTCCATTTTCCCTTCTCTTTCTGCTCTCCCAACAGCCCCTCCCACCCACCTCCAGTAACTTAACTGCTGGCACATCCCTCCTGCTGTTGCAAATATTATTACAATGAAGAGATGGGGGAAGAGACAGCATTTCATAAGAAGGTTACTACATGTGACCAATGCCCTAATTGAGCACTGGTCAAATTTATAATCAGCCTTACAATGATACCTTTTCAACACATGATATTCCATTTACAGACTGAGGCCAAAATGTATTACTACCGATAGGAAAGCGGACACATATTCAAACCCCACATTCCCATACAACTGCAGATTACATCAAAATTGCCCTAAAGGGAACCCAGCGGAATTTATACAACTCCAAAGGCAGCTGCCCTCAATGACTTCTTCAAAAGGGAGGTTTAAAGTCATTTGCAATTTATTTCTCTGGACCAGGAGTTTCGGCGGTGCCCTCTCCTCCACACAGACAGGAATGGATGGTGTGACGCGGAAACCTCCCGAGCCTCCCCTTGCAGACACCGCTGACCCAAACAACCCGGGGACACCCAGGCGCCTACCCGGATTATCGGGGTTTACCTGCATCTGTCACCGAGTCCCTTTCACCCCCTTCTGCGTGATGACATCAAGTGGAAATGACACGCGTTTGGGAGGCAAGAGGCTGACAAGCAGGAAGCACAACTGAGCCCGAGCTTTGTTCAGCCTGCAGTGAAGTACACGCAGTAAGGGTTAGACACGCGCAGCAAAGAAATGCAAGCGTCCTCCCGGGCGGAGCGGCGGAGCGCGGCACCGGGCCGGGGCAGGAGGCGGAGGTGTGGCAGGCTGGGCAGCCGAGGGGGCGAAGCGCGTCCTAATTGTCTTTATAGGATCAGTAACCACCGTCCCCCGGTCCTCTGCAGTCTCCCCCGCCCCTAAGTTATCCCCCGGAGGCAGAGCCTCAACTAGCAACGGTAACCCCTCGGAAAGAAAAACAAGAGAAGGCGCAGAACAGCATCGTGGAGAACGAGCAAAATACCCTAGGTGAACCCGGTCACGCGGGGGCGCGGGGCGCGCCGCCCCCCGCCCAGGCCGACACCAGCGCCGCGGCCGCGAGCATCCTTCCCCGCGCCGGGTCCGCCGCCTCCCCAAGTCACTGTCCCACTGCTCTGGGTCTCTCCTCTCTCCACCCCCGGGCGGCGCTCCCCGCCCCACGCCCACCCGCGGCGCCTTCCGAGCAGCGCCCCGCGGGTCCGGCCGCCTTTGTCCTGCCGCTGCCCTTCCCGGAGCGAGCGCTCCGGGCGCGGGGTCGGCACAAAAGACCCCTAACATCTGGCGCTCCCCCGCCGCCTCTCCTCCCGGGAGGGGCCGGGTCCGCAGGGACAACTTCAGGGGGCAGGCAAGGCGCTCGACAAAGGCGTCCCAGGGGCGCATCCCCCGGGGGCGCGGGGTCGGGGCGCAGCCGGGGCGCGCGCACACGCACGTGCACCCCAGGGTCGCGCGGCGCGGGCCCGAGACCAGCTCCCGGGACCAGGGCTCCAGAGGGCATCCGAGGACTCGGCGGAGCCTCCGGGCGTGCCGCTCCCCGCCCCGGCCGCCGGCCCGACTCCGCCCGCGCTCGGAGAAGCGCACTCCGGGGGCCACCTCCCCGGCGCCCCGCGGCTCTGCCCCCGGCTCCAGGGTCCAGAAGGCGCCCCCGCCGCGTCCCCGGCGGCACCTCCCCGCTCCCGCTGGCCCAGCTCCGGGGGCGGCCGCTGCGAGGGCTCAGACCTGCCCTGGCGCTCCCCTCGCCGCCCGCGACCCCGGAGGGACAGAGCGGAGGAACAAACCGAAACTCACCGACCTCTCTCCGCGGCTGGGTCGGGCGCTCGCTCAGAGACAGCGGCGGCGGCAGCATCGCCGGGGGTCCCCGCGCGCCCGCCCCCTGCTCGAGCGGACGCGCGCCCCAGGTGCCGGGCGAGCGCGGGGGTCGCGGCGGCGGTGCCCGCAGCCCCCGCTGCCGGCGCTGCCCCTCGGGAGGCGCCCCACCTGCCCGACCGCCCTCCGCGCTGCGGGCCGGACGCCGCCGCCAGCGCTCGGCTCCGAGCCGGAGCGTGTGGCGTCCCCGCCCGGGCTCCAGCACCCGGAGGCCGGCTCGCTCCCCGCGGCGCCACCCCTCCCCGGCGGCCCCACCCCCAGCGGGTCCGCACCGTCCATCTGTCTGTCCGGAATCGCCGACCACCCCGGGCTGAAGAGCTGCCCGCCCTCCCCTGCCGCACCCCAGGGGCCCAACCTCGGCGGGGAGGCGTCGTGGTCCCTTCTCTGCGCGCGCGGGACCGGGGCTGGCCCGAGTCAGGTGTGAAGGAGGCCGGGCTCCGCCGGCGGGGGCGGGCCGGGGCGGGGCGAGTTGGCAGGGGCAGGTCCGCGGCGCGGGCCCGAACCGAGCGGGGCGGGAGACCGTCACGTTTCCAGAAACTGCGCGTCCGGATCCGCGTCGGCGCTGGTCCTTTCTGGCCGCCCCTGCGGGTTCCTGTGGTCCAGGCAGGGCGGGCTCTTGCTTTGGTGGAGGCGAGGATGCGGCCCCAGAAGCCGGAATGACACCCGCCACCTGGGTCCCCAGGATTCGGGGCGAGGATGGGGGGACGGAGCGAGGGGTAGCAGGGAGAGGCACGTCCTAGGGCCGTGGGAACCAGCGAGACCTGGGGTCTGGGGGTCCACCCTATTTCTCCATCTCGAAACCTAACTCCTACCTTAGGGACAAGCTTTGCACGTCTAGCTCCTCTAAGAAAATCGAGGCGTACCTCTGCTGTTGATTTCAGAATAGGAGAACGGAGGAGGAAGGTCGCTGGGAGAGACGTCTACACAGACTGGAAATCCCGAAGTCTATTCCGTGACTCTAGTAAAGTGAAGCCAGCTAGCTTTCCTAGATCTCCCTCACTAGGCTTCAACTGAGTGCTCCCTAGTCGTCCAGCGAAGCAGGCTTGCTGGGATTTGCCGGTGCTGGAATGTAGCTGTCTTTATGTCCTACTGTCTTGTCCAGGGGGCAAGGACCTCACCCACATCTCATTGAAGTGCTTCTGCCAAGATGATGAAATGGACAGCCTGCGAAGCATCCTATGTGACCTACTAAAATGCACAATGCCTGCAACAGACCCTTCCTGTCTTGCCCCTTATAAAACCTGTTAATAGTGTTTCCAAATGTGCAGTCACTCAGCACATGCAGAAATCGGTCACCAAGAAGCATAAAACTTCATGGGTGTCAGGCCGCTCTAGGATCCCAATTAAAACGTTCACCTGACCCACGTCCTTTTGTTCCCTGAAGTTATATCCTCTGTTGTACACCTGGCAGGACTGAAAGCAGTGTGTCTGTTTTAAGAGCAGACATATATTCTAGCAGTAGAAAACTTCAGGAGTCTTTATTTTCAGGCTCAACTTTAGGAGCCTGAAAACAAAATTTTTGTCCATGTTTTTGGCGCTTTAATGAGAAGCTAATGAGCATATTGAAAGCTCTGATGTTAACCAGCAGCTTTGAATAGGATAGTGAGTGACAATACAGCAAGATTTTACTAGAAAAATTTAGCCTAGAAATATTATCGTCATACAAAAGCGACATTAAAGGCTATGTTGAAGAAGCTACTTTCAGGGGTGGGTAATTCTTCCAAAATGTTTAAACTCTTTCTTTTCAACTGCTTTCCAAACAATTCTTTGGGAGGATTCAAACTCTCCCACCCTTCCTCATGCCTTCCCACTGGCTGGTCTTTGAATTCACGCCACGTCCTGGGTGTTCTGCCTTCTGTCCAGTCTTGTAGACCCGCCATACAGGGAGGGTTAATTAAGCGTGGGCAGACTGGGATAGGCCGTTCTTAAGATTAGTTGGGGGCCAGCACCAGGGCAGAGGAGACACAGGCAACTACATGTCGGAGAGGATTCGTCAGTAAAACACTTCCAGGAGCAAAGCAGCTCGGAGCAGGCGGGGTTCAGAGCAAGAAGCCTGCAGGCAGCGTGGTCGAAGCTTCAGGAAGGCATCAGACCCCAGACAGAGACATTGCCCACGTATGGGAGTGAGATGCGATCAGGGTCTTCAAGATCCCAGGCCTTGAAGATCTGTGGTTATCAGGATGGGGCCCCGGCTCTGGGGAGTCAGGTAAGGATCAGATGTTCCTGAGTTCACTCGACAAATATTCCTGGTGTCTGGACTTTGTACTCAGAGCCCAGCCCTCGTGTCAGGACAGAGAAGGAAACAGACCCAAACCCTGCCCTCACAGAATTTACATCCTGATGGAGGAAGCCGAGAACACACAAGATAATAAACTAGTATGAGAAATTATGTGTTGGGGAGTGAAAAGCAGAAGAGGGGAAATGAAGCCAGAAGAGGAGTATGGAGATTTTGCACTGGTTGAAAGCTGAAATTTTAGTTTGGTGGCCACAAGGGCCCCCTGAGAAGATGCTTTTGAGGAGGGATCTGAACAAAGATTTTCTGTTATCAGATGGGGTGCAGGAAGGGGGCTGTAACCTGCCCCCCAGCCCACCACCCCACACCCCTGGGCGGAGGTTGAAATACTGAGACTGGGTTACAAGGTCAGTCAGACCAATAACACTGATGCTTAGTCACCTGAGGCTGAATTACCGCTGCTAAAATCCAGGCAGGGATGAGTTATTCATCTTTGTACCCACAGCATCAAGCACAGATATCCAATAAATGTTTATTGAGCTGAACCCTTAAATCTCCGAGATCATGGGGTGGGGCTGAGATAAATGTGGCCCCGTGATTCCCAGGACAGCCTTTCTATCGGGAAGATACTTCCACAAACAATGCGATAATCTTTTTTTAATCCCTTTTCATGACTGTCTTCCTGATCTTCGAGGGCAGAGATTATATTTCAGCTTGTTCCCTGAGCGCCTGACGCTCTAAGAGGGAGGCAGAGACGGAAGTAGCGCAGGGAAACAAGCAGACCCTCCGGGTGCTGACGGCCTCTGAAGATCTCAGTCCAGCCCAGCAGTGAGGGTGAGGTTTTTTTTTAACATGTCTGAGTTTTACATATTAAAATCACATCTTGAAACTGAACTATGGTAATAGCTGTACACTTAAAACAAGCAGATTTTATGGTACCTAAATTATACCTAACGTTGTTTTAAAACATTGAAGTAGAAGCCACGTTCAGACAGCTTTCATGTACTGTGAACAACCCGAAGAGGCATGTCAAGCCAAACACACCATCATCCTTCCTGATCACTGTTTAAGCCAAGTTGACTTGGATGAAATACTAGGGAAAAGGATGTGTTGGTCTCTGCCCCTAGTTCCTGGCACAGAGCTCCCAAGTGATAGGAACACCGGGAGCCTCTTGTGGTCTAATATTTGGTCTTGAGTGCTGGCTCCTGACATCACAGTGATAGAAGTGTCTTTTGTTCTGATGAGGTGACCCTGGGTGGGCTCCTGGATGAGGACTGGTCACTAGAAAGACCAAGATACGATCAGAAGCTTGGAATTTTCAGCCCTACTCCTTGTACCCCAAAGAACTTTGGGACAGAGGCTGGAAATGCAGTTACTGATGGATCATGCCTGTGTGATGAATCCTCCGTACAATCTCCAAAGCACAGGGTTCAGAGAGCATTCGAGTTGGTGAGCACGTGGAGAGGGGCGGGCCTGGAGGGAGCCTGGACGCTCGCCCCTTCCCACATACCTTGTCCTCTGCACGTCTTCCATTTGAATGTCCAACTCTCTCCTTGTCTCTATTCTTTTATAATAAACTGGTAAACAGTGAGTGAACGGTGTCCTTGAGTTCTGTGAGTTGCTCTAGCAGGTGAGTCGAACCCAAGGAGGGAACCTCTGATTTGTAGCTGCGGGGTCAGAAGCAGAAGCAACAATCTGGACGTGCCGTTGGCATCTGAAGTTGGGAGGGGGTGCAGTCCCCTAGGACTGAATCCCCTCACTTCAGGGATCTGACATCATCTCCAGGTAGATATGTCAGAACTGAGCTAAACTATAGGATGCTCAGCTGATGTCACAGAGAATTACTTGTCTTGGAGAAAAAAGCCCACACATTCGGCAACCAGAAGTGTCAGAAGTGAGGCATCCTACGTGAGAGGAAAGAAGCACGCAGGAGAAAGTGAGCGTTTCCTTCTGAATTTGCAAATTTACTTTTCCCTTGTGTGATTCTTGCCACCTTAAAGTATACATAGTCTTTTCAAACGTGTAGAAAATAGTCTTCAAGTACATATAGTCTAACATAGTTTACCGTTAATGATGGTTAAAGATAGTGCACATTTCAGGACTGATTTTTATTTAGAGGCTCTACATAAACCAATCTCAACAGACTAATTACACCAGTAAGGTGTTCTCTGAGAGAGCTGCTGTATTTGAAACAGTGTCTAATCTCTTACTTATGTAGAACCAGGGATTATCTGTGGACAATGAGGCCTCGTCTGGAACAAAATAACTGAAGTATTCTGGAAACTCCAAAGGATTTCATAGGAACCATATCCAGAGTGCTTTTCTAAAAGTGGAAATGGGTTGAACAAAGCCATCTTTTTGCTTAACCTCATCTTTAATATGTACAATACACATTCCAAACTGCTGGCTACAATTATGTAGCCATTAGCAGGGGTGATAGTCAACAGCTACAGGCAGCCGCCAATGTATTTGGATGGCTGTAGACAATATGGCCATTTCAGTGTGTCCTGGCTGAGTGACATGGGCCTCTGGACCCCCTCCTCAACCACAGTATCTGCTGCTTTCTCATCATATTTACAGGTTGTGTGTTAGTTGCTCAGTCGTGTCCGACTCTTTGCTACCCCCATGGACTGTAGCGCGCCAGACTCCTCTGTCCATGGGATTCTCCAGGCAAGAATACTGGAGTGGGTTGCCATTCCCTTCTCCAGGGGATCTTCCTTACCCTGGGATCGAACCTGGGTCTCCTGCATTGCAGGCGGATTCTTACCGTTTGAGCTATGGGGACGGCCTATTTACAGGCTGGGGTTGAGGAGGATCCTCACTCCCTCCAGGAAGTCACTAATGTCTCTGCTGTAAGCATGGCAAAGGAAGTCATTATAGACTGGACCCCGTTCGTTCCTCGTGCCATCGACGTGAGACACTCCTCACTGCCTGGCGGGTGGGAGAGGCCACAGTGGATCAGCCAGCAAAGGCACGGCGAGTGCAGCTCTCTCCCCCACCGCTCCCTGCCCCCATCATCGGTCCTGTCCGCTCTCCCTCCAGGCGCGCCCTCCTGTCCGTCCTCCGGGCCGGTCCGGCTCCTTCTCCGTCTTTTCTTCCATCGGCTGTAAGGCTCCTGGCAGCCATCTGGCTCCTCCTCTCACGTGGCCGCTAACCCTGCTGCTGCAGCTGTGAGGCAGGGGCAGCCCACTCCAGTGTTCCTGCCTGGAGACTCCCGGGGACGGCAGGGCCTGGTGGGCTGCCGTCTACGGGGTCGCACAGAGCCGGGCACGACTGACGCGATAGCAGCGGCAGCAGCAGCTGTGAGACAGAAGGAAGAAGACGGCAGAGACGTCCCACCGCCGTTTCTCAAGGCCCAGGTCTGGATCCAGTGCCTCGCCTGTGGGCCCCGAGCCGGCCCGGACCCCCAGGACCCGCTGCTCCGTCCAGGCCTGCGTCGCCCCTGGGCTGGCCTGCGCCCCCGCCCCCCGCCGCAGGCCCAGACCCGGCCCCGCAGCCCTCTTCTTCCCGCAGCCTCCGGTCTCGGCCCCCTCCTGCCCCAACCAGTCAAACTCCAAGGAACCAAATGTGTTTCTCTGCTCCTGGAGCCAGAGGACCAGGTCAGAGCACCCCCTAGTGGTCAGGAGGAGCGATGGCATCTCTGACGTCTCCCAAGGTCAGACGTTTAGAGGTCAGTGCGGGATGGTGCCAGGTAGGACGTTCTTCACCTGCTTCCTGCCTCTTCTTGCTTTGATGTATTTCCTCTGCTGTTGCCTCCTTCTCTTCCCATGGGTGGAGTGTGCTGGAAGGGTTGCTGGTGTAAAGCATCCCTTTCTTGTTCAGTCGCCAAGTCGTGTCCGACTCTTTGCAGCGGTATGGACTAGCCCTCCAGGCTCCTCTGTCCATGGGATTCTCCAGGCAAGAACTCTGGAGTGGGTTGCCATGTCCTCCACCAAAGGGGTCTTTCTGACCCAGGGGTCAAATCCACGTCTCTTATATCTCCTGCATTGGCAGGCAGGTTCTTTACCACTAGCACCACCTGGGAAGCTTGTCAGCAACCCCATCCTTTTGAAACTTTACAGAAGAAGAAATGGAGACTGTTACTGTCTTGATCCTTACCACACACCCCTGCCTGACTATGTAACTTCTTCCTACTCACCAGGGAGGGGGCAAAGTTCTTGAGGCGCTAGCTGTGTTTCCCCTTTGCCTGGCAAAGCAATAAAGCCACTCTTTCTCTGTATTTCTGCTTGGTATTGGTGCACAGAGAGTCAAGATTTTGGCAACATTCTGACCCCCCCCCTTATATGCAGAGTACATCATGCGAAATGCCAGGCTGCATGAAGCACAAGCTGGAATCAAGATTGCTGGGAGAAATATCAATAACCTCAGATGTGCAGAGGATAGCACCTTTATGGCAGAAAGTGAAGAGGAACTAAAAAGCCTCTTGATGAAAGTGAGAGAGGAGAGTGAAAAAGTTGGCTTAAAACTCAACATTCAGAAAACTAAGATCATGGCATCCGGTCCCATCACTTCATGGCAAATAGATGGGGAAACAATGGAAACAGTGACAGATTTTATTTTTGGGGCTTCAAAATCACTGCAGATGGTGATTACAGCCATGAAATTAAAAGACGCTAACTCTTGGAAGAAAAATTATGACCAACCTAGACAGCATATTAAAAAGCAGAGACATTACTTTGCCAACAAAGGTCCATCTAGTCAAAGCTATGGTTTTTCCAGTAGTCATGTATGGATGTGAGAGTTGGACTATAAAGAAAGCTGAGCACCAAAGAATTGAGGCTTTTGAACTGTGGTGTTAGATAAGACTCTTGAGAGTCCCTTGGACTGCAAGGAGATCCAACCAGTCCATCCTAAAGGAGATCAGTCCTGAATATTCATTAGAAGGACTGATGCTGAAGCTGAAACTCCAATACTTTGTCCACCTGATTCGAAGAGCTGATTCATTTGAAAAAACTCTGATGCTGGGAAAGATTGAGGGCAGGAGGAGAAGGGGACGACAGAGGATGAGAGGGTTGGATGGCATCACTGACTCAATGGACATGAGTTTGACTGAGCTCCGGGAGTTGGGGATGGACAGGGAGGCCTGGAGTGCTGCAGTTCATGGGGTTGCAAAGAGTCGGACACGACTGAGCAACTGAACTGAACTGAAGGGTGTTTATGTTGCTGCTTCTCACCCTGACCCCTGTCACTTTAAACCTCATTCAGATTTCTCCAACTAGACTCATTTTTACCTTCTGTGCCCGAAACCCTGTGAAGCCCTCCAGGTGCAAATCTTTTCCACATTCCTCTGTTTCCTGTTTACAGAAAAGAGGCTTGCTTCACTCAGCTTCCTACAGCTTCTAGAGTTCCAAAAGGCTGATTCAGGGAAGTGAGGGAAAGCAGACACAAAGGAGGAACCATGGAGAAACAGCAGAGCAGCAACAGGGCAGCCCGGTTCCTCCAAAGGCGAAGGCGTGTGCAGAGCAACAGCCTTGAGCCTCCAGCGGGAGCTCAGGCCCCCACCCAGTGGGGCTGGTGACCTCATGCTGAGCACCGGCTGCCTGGAATGCCGGGCCGGGAACCTCACCACCAACCAATCAGAAGCAAGTCAGACACCCTGCCTCCCTCACCCCAAGTTTTGTCTATAAGAATTTCTCTCCCCCAGACCATCAGGTCACTGGGGTTTTGAGCATGAGCCATCGGTTCCGTTCTTTTCTGCTCCAAACTCCGAGGTTTCGGTTTGTTTGGCCTCTGGGTCAGGCACGTGAACTTGTGTTTGACAACATGCCCTCTTACGATAGTTCATGAGATTTTCACGGCAAGTATAACCGGGGTGGTTTCCATTCCCTCCTCCAGTGGAGGGACAGGGAGGCCTGGCGTGCCGCAACCCATGGGATCGCAAGCGTCGGACCCGACTGAGAGACTGAACAGCAACACCTCTTAAGACCCAGGCTTCCCAGGTGGCGCTAGAGGTCAAGACCTTGCCTGCCAGTGCAGGAGACATAAAAAAGGCAGGTTCGACCCCTGGGTTGGGAAGATCCCCTGGAGGAGGGCACACAACCCACTCCAGTACAGAGGAGCCTGGCGGGCTACAGTCCGTGGGGTCGCTGACACAACTGAAGCTACTTAACACACACAACATCAATAGGTCCCTCGACCCTGGAACTGCTGCTGTTCACCTCGTCCGCCCCGTCATACATCCAACCCACAGCATCGCGAGGAACAGACAGCCCAAGCCGTGCACACAGTCAGCACTTAATAAATGTTCAAAAATGACCCAACAGGAGTTTCTTTTGTTCCTTGCAGAGTATCATGCTCCCTACCTCCCCTGCCAGGGGATTTTCTCTACGTAGTTTCTTTACAAATCTGTTACAACCCAGTTATTCCAGTTCAGTCAGAGTGAGATTTAGGGTCATTTCCAAATGGATTTTTAAAAAAAGACGTGTTTGGCTGCATGGGGTTTTAGTTGCAGAACTTTGATCTTCATGGCAGCGTTCAGGACCTTTAGCTGCAGCCAGCAGGACCTTTAGCTGCAGCCAGCAGGACCTTTAGCTGCAGCCAGCAGGACCTTTAGCTGCAGCATGCAGGACCTTTAGCTGCAGCATAGCAGGACCCTTAGCTGTGGCCTGTGACCTCTCAGTGGCGGCCCCGGGGATTGAGTTCCCTGACCAGCTCCTCTACGGTCTCCTGTAAGTGTGAGAGTCGCTCAGTCATGTCTGACTCTTTGCGGCCCCATGGACTGTAGCCCACCAGGCCTCTCTGTCCATGGGATTCTCCAGGCAGGAATACTGGAGTGGGTAGCCTATCTCTTCTCCAGGGGATCTTCCCAACCCAGGAACTGAACCAGGATCTCCCGCACTGCAGGCGGGTTCGTTACCAGCTGAGCTCCAGGGGAAGCCCTCTGGTCTCCTCTCAGGGTATCTGTGCTTCTTCCTGAGCCGCTGACCCTGAGCACCGTGCACCTCACCACCTGTCACTCCTCACTCCTCACAGTGGCTGCTAGAAAGTCCTAAAACCATGTTCGTGAGCAGCTTCTAGCAGACGAATGTTTATCTTGGTTTTAATGTAATAAACTAAGTCCAGCTCCATTTTAACTTCCTAACTTTATTTTTCCTTTGCTTCATTGAAAAGACACTTATCTTCCTCCATTTGAGTCATCTTTTATGCTGCCTTAAATTCTTTTTTCAGCAATAGAACGAAAGTAACAAAAATGAAAAATCAAACATTGTCACTTGCTATCAGTACTTCCTGCGCAATTTGTAGGGCTCAATACTAGACGAAAACATGGGCCCCCAGCCCAGAATTATTAAGAATTCTGAGATGGTGACAACAGAGCATCACTCCAAGCATCGCACCCGCAGAGTCGGGGCACAGGTCACGCATCAGAGCATCACTCCAAGCATCGCACCCGCATTGTCGGGGCACAGGTCACGCGTCCCTGAAGCCAGCCGGGAAATAGACACCTTTTATTTTACCATTTAGTAATGACACTTATGTTCACTTATCTCTTAAAGTTTGTTCAAGAACCATTTAAAGCCCAATTTGCATTGTGTACACAGGTGCATCGGAGGTGGCAGAAGCAGAGACATGAGAAAATTAAAGGTGTCCTTGGAGATTACATTTAACTAAAACTAATTATCCTATGAAATTATTCGCAGCAGCTTCTTGGTTCACCTATCTCTGATTCATCTTCGCATTTCCCCACAGGCTGATGCCACTGTACTATAGGAACTCCAACATTTGCTAGCTGGTAGCTGGGTGCATATAGGCTGCATATAGAAAACAGAAGAGAAGGTTAGGAAAGCACTTTGGGGTGTGATCTGAGGATGTCTGGAGTCGTAGATTCAGTTTGGTAGGAAAGGGAAAGCAGGATGGTTTTTAAGCAAGATTGTGACGTACGTAGTAAAGCTGATCTGGCTCTGACATGGAGGAAGACCTGGAGGTGAGAGATCCTGGAGCAAGGAACTCAGCTGGAGAGCCGGAACCCCAAGCCCACACAGGCGGTTAGGACCCGACTTAGACTGGGAGCAGGGAGGGCGTGATAGTCATAGTAACAGTACCTACTGATTTAGTTATCATGCCTCTTCACACCAGTTTCATTCGCTTCCTCACTAATCTTGCTAGGAACATTTTATCACATTTTATAGAATGGCAACCCACTCCGGTATTCTTGCCTGGAGAATCCCATGGACAGAGGAGCCTGGCGGGCTACAGTCCATGGGGTCGCAAGAGTCGGACTCAACTTAGCAACTAAACCACCACCAGAGAACTGCAGAATTGATCTCCGAAAGCGTGAATGCTCTCTCCAGGTCAGCGTAACGACCACCTCAGCATTATCGTTCAAGGCAATATTTTTCCTTGCCTACCAGTGGAGTACCCCCTGATGGCCCTCTAGAATCTTGGGATAAACTTTCAAACAATAAACTGTCTAGGCTCCATCCAGGATATTCTGATATAATTGGTCCTGCGTGAGGCCCAAAGAAAGTTTTAAAGCTCCCCAGCAATTTAAATTTGTAGCCAGGTTGAGAAGCTCGCAGGGCCATCAAGTCCACTTAGGGCAGGGGGTCTGGCTGAGAAAAGAGACAAAGGAAGGTAAAATGGATGCAACTTGATGACCAATTGCAGAAAGACCAATGGGATGACAAGGTTTTCAGCCTGAGGTCTAATCTTCTCAATACCCTCATCTCCACTGCCCGGGACGCACACACTGTACCTGGAACAACTGCATTCAGAGTTAGAATTAAAGGAAAATGGGTGCTTTGAACGTGATGTAAAACAGTCACCCGCAGATGGTGACAAGGAGGTCCATGACAGTGTGCGTGGGGTGAGGGGACAGCTGGCTCTAAAGGCAGCAATATGAACCACCCTCCTCCGAACTGTCCCGGGGCTGCCCTCAGTGACAGTGAGTGTGTCCTTGGAAACATCCCATGAGACAGTTTCCCTCTTGGAGGCTCACATTTCTCCCCAGATGAGTGGCCCATTGGAAACCAAACTGGATGGTGTTGGCGGTCGCAGGACCATTCCTTAGGTTGAAGGCAGTCGGCTAAGGAGGATGGCTAGAGAGGAAGGTAGATTTAAGAGTTGAAAATATTTGAGATGCTAGAAACATTTCATTTGGGTGGAAAAAATCAGCAAGCAATTGCAGATGTGAGATTGATTCACTAAGGGTTGGTCTGGTTAGATTTTAAAGCAACCTAGGTAGACACTGGTGTGAATGAGATCACCCAGGAACTCCGTAAAGAAAGAGAAGAGTTTCAAGGGCCAAACCGGGCAACACGACTGTCCTGTAGGGACAGCCCTTTGGGTGAGAAAGAGGAGCCTCGCAGGCGCTTTCTCTGTGGCCAGCCCACCCCCCTGACTCATCTCTCACCAGGTTCTGACTCTCATCAAAGGAGCAGATCACTGACCCTGTCCCTGTTCCCTGAATACAGCCTCGACTTTTCCAGCCCCTTGTTCTGTCTCCTGAAATACTATTTCTCTTCTCCACATGTACCTCCTTACCCAGTTCTCTGCAAGGCCCATCTCAAGTGCCCCGCCCCTGAATCAGAGGCTTTGCCCGTCCTCCCAGGGACGTGATCGCTCCTCTCTTTAACCCTCACTGCACCTCTTTGCAAAGCCCTATTGCTCTGCAATAGTTGTGAGTTGCTGTAACAAATCATTCCCAGATTTAGCAGCTTAACAAAATATATTATCCCCAATACTTCCTGGGGGTCAGGAATCCAGGAGTGGTTAAGTCAGGCAGTTCTGGTCCAGGACCTCTCATGTGGTTGCAAGGTATCAGTGGGGGCTGAGAGGGGCCAAGATGGGGCCCCAATATTATCTCTGACACACACGAGGCTGGGGGTCCAGAGTGTATCACAAAGGATGGCGTCCCCCACCCTGGGTGGGAGACCCGACCAATTATCAGCCAGACCTCCGACTCTCCTTCCCTGGGTGCCAACTGTACCCCGCTGCAGACACAGCGTTTTGGGCAGCTTCGTGGCTGGTCCACCTTCCAGCTTCGTGGAGGCAAGTCCTGCCCACACGCTTCTGCCTTCAAGGCCAGAGTTGCTCAAAACTGCCAGGCTTCCCCGCCCCGACCCTCCTGGCAAAGAGGAAAGAAGGGAAGGGTACAGTAACACCTCTAGTCACAGAAGCCATTCCTCTGTCTTTGTTATACAGCTTTCCTAACTAGCCTTGGTATGGAGCTGGCTTCTGCCAAACCAAGTCAAAGGGCCTGGATGTGAACTTGATGGAACTCAAACTCACCACAAGCTCTTTGAGGACTTGGGTCTCACAGATCACACCTCTACACCTACCTCAGAGTGGCTCCTCCGTGAATGTTTAAAGGTCTGGGTTTTTTTCTTTTTCTTTCTTTCTGTTTAAATATATATATATATATATACTTACATATATATTTTGGTCACACCAGGCAGCATGTGGGATCTTAGTTCTTTGATCAGGGATCGAAGGCAAGACGCTTGCTTTGGAAGCTCGATGTCTTAACTACTGGACCACCAGGGAAGCACTTCCCTTTTTTCAGTTACAGTTTAGTTGATTCACAGTATTATGCTAGCTGCAAGTGTAGATCCAGGTGATTTGCTTACACATATGTATGTATATATCTATAGTCTTTGTTTTTTCATTCTTTTGCATTATAGTTTAATATATCTAATATAGTTCCCTGTGCTATACAGTAGATACGTGTAGTTTATAAAGGTTTGAATTTTAAGAAAGTTAAGAGGGGCTCAGCAGTGAGATACTGGAGTTAGTAGGTGTAGCTACACTTCCAGATATTTATCAGTGCAGGTGAGGGGTAAGCCAGGACCACCTGGAAGGAGCGGCATTTTTGAGAGAAGTTTCCAAGGCTGGTAGAAACTTCAGTGTGTTTGTCCACTGAGAAGGAAGAAGATACTGTAGAGCCAAGGAAGAAGTCTAGGAATTATTTATTTGACTGATGTATTTGCTTAAGTTTGACTTAAAAACGGAATTTGTTTAAAAATGTAGCTTCATGAGCATTTGTAGGACACACGCATACATATGTGCATACATACACCTGTACATGGATGTATGTATGCATGCACACACAGACAGCTACAGTGTAGCAAGAAAAAAGATGATTTCAATCAATTCCAGGTAGCACAAATTGTATAGGTCATGTTCTCTTACAACAACAATTAATGCAAATAAGAAAAAAGTTTAAATGAAAAATACTCCACTATCTGACAACAAATATACTTCTTGTTATGTTACCATCAAAATACAGCTGTTGAGAAGAAACAGAAATTTGAACCATACATATTAAAACTTAAAATATTTAGCCACAATTTTACCCAAAAACAAACTCCAAAGTTTTAAAAGCTCTTACTGTTATTCAAGAAAGGTTGAAAGAGAAAATATAACCATTTGAATTTGGAAGCTAGAAAAAGATCATATAATATCTAAAAGGAAGACAAGGAAGAAACTGAGAGAGGCAGGAATCTCTGAAAAGATTAGCAATTGGTCAACAAATGCAAAAGCTTTATATTTGAGGGAAAACAAGCAAAATGAGCTCCTTACAAATTAAATGAAGAAAAGATAGAAATAGCGCGAGTTTAGAAATGATAAAGTAAGCAACAATTAATGGGGAAGGAAATTTAAATAGATTAGCATGTATATGCATATGCAATTCTCCTACCATGTTCAACTCTATGGTAAAAAGTTTCAAAATCTGGCAATTTGCTGAAAAAATGTATATTTCCAAAATTGATACCAGAGATAATATAATGGACTAGAGTAATAAAAATAAACTGAAAAAAGCTATTAACTACTTCCACCCGAAAGTTCCAGGACCAGATCATCTTACTAACAGATTCTTTCTCAAGGAATGGAAACTCATGTCCTCCATGATTTGTTTCAGAGCACGTCAAAAACGGAAATTACTCTATTTGTCTTGTAACCCTTCCCTTTGCTTTTTTTTACCCCATCTTTCAGCATTTATTTATTTTATTGGTCTTTTACACTCAGTTAACCTCATATTCTATCAAACTTGCTGCCTCAGAAAAATTGTTTAAAAAGTCTTTTTGCTTCTGAGACGCTTTTAATAGGCCATGAAACATGTTTATAGATAAGAAGTAAACAGGAAGATGTTTTTCTCATCCTTTCCAGAATCCAAACTTTCAATAATAAATACCTATAATGTGGATGGCACTTACCCTGCTTTTTAAGAAAAGCAAATGGTTTGTGATTATCCTGTCTTTTTGTATTTTAACTTTAATATGTAATTTGTTTGGGTTTGTTTAGTTTAGTTAATGTCTTTCCTTTTTAAAATCTCTGCAGATGCTCAGAGGGCTATGCCAAAATCTCCACTTGCCAATTCTCCCACTTGCACTGACTGTTTCCCACGAATGTGGTTTCTTACCAGTATTTTCCTGAATACCTACTGTTCAATATGCTAGATCAGCTCTCAATAAACAAGTCAGAGTTATGAGCAAGGGGAAGAAAACTGTTTGACCCCAAGATCTCCATCACGCTTGGCACACTTGTCGGAAAACTAAACAACCTAGAAACCTCAGAAATGTTTCTAATTTGCAGAGCTGTGTTCACCAAGTTCAAGGGCAAAACTCGTGGGAGGAAGATTGTGCTCCCATCCTTCCCGGCCGTGCCTCTTCTGTGGGGGCTGTAATAGGAGTATTTTCTCCACCCAGCCACAGAGATCTGAATCTTCCTGAAAGGAGAGGGGCACAGATTCACTGAAAGCTCTCATGGCTAACTGAGTGCATCTGAAGTCATTCATGTTCGAACCTCGCAGCACCTGGACCACAGAGAGGCGTTCCCTTCTGTCTGCCTCCTGTGAATTTTGTTCTTTCTCACGGACCTAACTGCATTCAAGTTCCCACACACGCACACTTGTGTACACTTATATACACTCTAGATGTTTGCTGGAAGGTGCCGCTCGACTTTTTGTTCCTCGGGGCCTCGCGCAGTGACTAGCACAGTTCACACTCAGTAAATGTTATTTCAAACTAAATCAAATGAAACGGGACGGAGTGTAGCTAAACTAGAAGAATGGAGAAAAGGGAAAGGGAGCAGCAGAGGAGAGCAGTTTCTAATTCCGCCTGGGGGAATTAGGAAAAGTCGAAATAAAAATAACACCAAAATGTGTTCTGAGGAGTTATACAAACCATTTCAACACTGCAATTCAATTGTACGGAGCAAACATTTAATTTCAATAATAAATGCTTACACATTTTTTTTTAACACAGCATTTTAATCTTTGAAACCCTTCCAGGCACTAAATAATTGAATTTTCTAGATTACATTCTTCAAAATTCATGCACATTGATTTACTGTTCCCAACAGAGCAGTCAAACGAAAATAGAAATTAAAGAGACCACAAAGCTCGGGGCTCCCCTCTGCTTTGTTCAGACCACCCGCTTCCGAAGAGTGACAGGTGGCCCTGGTCCTGTCTCCGAGAAGTGGGGAGCACTCGTGCCCACGCGGACCCCAGTCTCACCTCCTGTGCCCGGGGAGACGGTCCAAGAAGACCTCAGCTCCGCAAGGCCGTCCGTGCAAAGGGACGGCCTCAGAGCTCAGCGTGGGCTGTTCTTAGCACTGACTTCTACACTCATTTCTTTCTTTCCCAGTAAACTGAAGAATTCCAGGAATGATGCAGGTCTTTGAAGAACTCTCGGATCCCATGCAGTGAAGTGTCTGCCCTGGACTGTACCGGGGCTGCGGTCTATGAACCCGCGAACAGATGTTTAACGGGACTTTCCTCGTTGACATATACTGCGGGCAGCCCCAGGCTGAGAACAACTGGGCAGCAACCCCTCCATCCACCTGCGGCTTAGGTGAGCAAGGCTGGGAACAGGGAAGGGTAAAGCAGAGAAAGTTACCAGCTGGCGGAGGGGGCCTTCCTTCCCCTCCAGGCCGGAAGTGGGGGCCACTGAGAGACCCCGCACAGAGGCTGGGGGTCTTGAAGAAGATGAGGGAACCTCCCTGGTGGTCCAGTGACTTATTTCTGCGCTCCCAGAGCAGGGGGCCCAGGTGCGACCCCTAGTCAGGGAGCTGGACGCCACACGCCACACAAAGACCAAAACTCCTGGGCCCCAGCTGAGCCCTGGGCGGCCAAAGAAACCCATTAACTAAGAAATAATAACAAGAAGAAGATGGTGGGAGAGCCAGGAAAGCGCAAATAAGGGAAGGACCCAGCCCCTCGTGACTGTCCCTGAGCAGAGGGTGAGGCCAGAGGTGCGGAAGGAAGAAGCTTCGGGTTGAACGGGAGACTGAAGTTTTGAGTTAGACGAGAGGAGACACTGTAACTTTTGAGAAATGAGTCAGCGCTTCCCAAGTGACGTGACTCTTGTAGCTGAAAGCCACCCCAAAGCCACGAGCCTGGCTCACGGCGCCGTCACGGGTCGGGGAACAGAGCCCAGAGAGCTGTGGAGGGGACCTGAATGACGCCACGTCCTGTTTAACCCACGAGATCACCCCAGTCAGCGAACTGGCTACGTCGCCTTAAAGCGTCGCCTCACGTATCCTAATGTGGCCAAAATAAAGATGCTGCTACATGGTAGATTCTGTCCACTGTTGTGATGACCCACTTGGCTTTAACTACCTGGTATTCCAAATAACTGTAGACACAGGAGGTTGACTGACTGACCATATATAGCTGCAGCTTTAGGCTTGTTTCCCCTTTTTCTCATAATGTAGCTCTCAATAACACCGAATATTGAAATTTAGATCAAGCTGTCATTAACTTGACATTACAACTTATCTGGATGATCAAAACCTGACAGACACTCAATGTTAACTGTTGTTTTAAAACACTTTCAGTTTTCCACTCGGAAACAGGCCAAGGGACTAACCTCCACGCTTAATAAGGACAAAGCTTAACTGGAGAAACAAATTTCAGCCAAGCCTTCAAATGTCCTGAGCTTAAACTACTTTTTTGCAAGTAGTTTTTTTTGCAAGGACAGGATGCTTGAGTGACATATTCCAACCCCCTAAGTGGTGGTGGAAATGGACTTGATTTTGAGTCACTGAGACATAAAATGCTCAGGTCTCATTCAACACCTGTGAGGAACCTGGGAGGAGTTTCCTTCACTGTGAATTGCTTTCACTTGCACCTCTTGGAAGAGTCATCAATTTGACCAAAAGGAAAAACCAAAACCCTAAACTGATCAGGGGATGGCTACATAAACTAATAACATCGGAAATGCTTTGTAATCGCATGATAACGACAGAATGTACAATAATAAAATGGCTCACAATTTGAATTTACAATCCCTACCTACTCCTTAAAGCCCTAGCATTTTAGAGATGAGATTATTCATAAGGCCTCTGCCCAACTCATGTAAGAGGATTCTATTATGGGTAAACTGGAGATAAAATGAGAGTTTTAATATGATAACAGGTCAGTGGGTTTTGAATCGTTAATGTATAAAAGACCCCAGAGGCATATGCTGAATATATAGTCCGTGAAAGACAAAATTAAATAAACAAAAAGCAATTTACAAGCTGGAAAACATTTTTTAGTTCTCATGGAGCGTTATAACACATGTCCTCTAGCATCCAACTCAACAGGGCTGAGCTGACACCACGGCAGAGGCGAGTGAATTAATTTCGCTTCACAGGCCCAGAACTCGGAAGAAAATGGTCTGTGGGAAAGCATTTCAGAGTTGAAAATGTGAACCACAGGGCAGACACAGGATTCCTGAGGGCACAGAAGCTCCTTGGAATGAGATTCATCCCAGTGATATTACAAAATCATGAAGATGGGATGTATTTATTTATGCGTTTGTGTTTGCTGTACCCCACCCACTTCCAGAAGTGGGCTTTGTAGTAAATGTGAAAATTCTGGGGAGGGGAGGGCATATTTTCAGTCTGGATCAGACAGTAGTTTGAACATATCCATAGCTGCAAGACTGTCATACTAAGTATGGTACCCACGAGAGATGTTACAGGCAGTTTCCCCTTTACCTGTTCAAGGATGACCTTGGCCGTGTAACTAACTTCCTTGTTTTCTTGACTCTTGGGCCATAGCTGCACATTTAGGCCGTTGAATTCTCACCCTGAAATGCCCGTGTGAAAATGGCATGCAGAGCAGAGAGATGCCCTCTTATCAGTGTCACTGCGTACACAGCTCTCCGGGTCACTGCCTAGAAGCCTGAGAAACTCTGTCCCCACTTCTGGTGGGTGGTTTAGACACAAGAGACACAGTGCTGGCTGGGGGCAGGGGGATGGGGTTGCAAAACTTATGAGAAATGGTCCTTATGATGCTCAGATTCTCTGGTTTTCCAGCACCAGCTGGGCATCCAACAATTCAGTTCCATTCTGACACCAACTACCCAGAGTCAGTTCAGACCCCACAGGCGGAAAGGGTCAGTCCCACAAGACCCCTTTCCCTTCTAAAGCAGGCAGGATACCAGGCTGTTTGCACTTCTGATTTGGCTACAAGTTCTGGGTTCCCACACTCTGCTCTCAGTTTTGGCCGTTTGCTAGAACAACTCACAGAACTCAGGGAAAATGCTACACTTACCATTACAGTTTATTATAGAGGGTGCAGGTGAACAGTCTGCTCGTGAAGAGGGACACGGGGCGAGATCCAGAAGAGTCCTGAGCACACAATTGGAGTACGGTACCCTCCTGGCACACGGGTGAGTTCACCAACTTGGAAGATCCCAGAACTCCCTCATCTGGAGGTTTTTATGGAGGTCTCATTACACAGACATGATTGATTAAATCACTGGCTGTTGGTGATGAACTCCAGCCCCTCTCCCCTTCTCAGAGGTTTAGGAGTGGGCCCGAAAGTTCCAACCTTCTAACAAGGACTTGATCTTTCTTGTCACCACCCCTCACCATCCCTAGACCTCACCAAAAGTCATCTCATTTGTAAACATTCAGGCTGATTGGTTGAAAGAAGCTTCTCATGGACGAACAAAGATGCTCCTAGGACTTCCCTGGTGGTCCCGGGCTAAGACTCCACACTCCCAGTGCCGGGGGCCCAGGCTGCATCCCTGGTAAGGGGGCTAGATCCCACCTGCAAAACCAGAGATGCTGCATGCTGCAGCCAAGACCAGTGCAGCCAAACCAGAACAAAAAGGTGATCCCATCACCACTACACGCAGGAAATTCCAAGAGTTTTAGGAGCTCTGTCCAGGAATCTGGGACAAAAACCAGATATTTATTTCTTTTTATGCCACCCAGGCGCTATAGCATTAAGCTTAGAAGGCTCTGCGAGGTCCTCTAATCCAAACCAACTCTCCCACATTAAAATAAAGGGAGGCTCATTCCCTTCTTACCTCCAGGAACCCTGCAGCACATTTAGTCGTCATCTCAACTTTGTTCCATAAACATTTCCTATAAAGCTAGCTGTGAATGTTGGTCACTGCAGGGGTAGTGAACATGACCTCAAGCTAGTCCATGCCACGGGCTGACATTTGTATGTACACTGACCTCTACCCCGTTCAATACTGTTAATATCCTACAAAGGAGGGCCCATTCTACAGATAAGGAAACTGAGGCCTGGACAAGTTAAGGAAGGCCAAGGTCGCATGCTAGAGTGCTATGGAGCTGTGATATGCAGTAAGGTCTGTCTGACTGCAGAGGTCAAGTTCTTCACTCTGTACCACTGTCTCCCAATCACGAGAAGAAAGCAGACTTCTGCGGAAGGGACCACAGGCTCGGGATTGACATAGCATCGATCCCAGATAATGTGCGAGAACACGACACGACACGATACAATGTAATGATGGCCCTGACAGCGAGACCCTCACAGTGAGAGCTTTGGACCCTCTGAGTAGGACTTTCAGTTATTACTAACATTATGGATGCAACTACAGAAACATCTCATATAATCAAAACAAAATTTAAAAACAATTTTTTTTTAATTTTTGGCCATGCCATGCAGCCTGTTGGATCTTCCTCCACCAGGAACTGAACCTGCGCCCCCCACGCTGGGAGCACAGAGCCCTAACCACTGGGCCAAAAGGGAAGAGTCCGAGGCAAGTGTGCTTCCCTTTCCATCATAGTTTAATGCTGTGTCCTTACACTTCTTATACTTATTCTTGCTTTTCAAAATTTTTTTAAAAAGTAAAGTTTCATTCAAAATAAAACTTCATTAATTCAGATGCCACTAATTCATTATCAGTGTTACCTTAATAGGAACGGAGCTGAATTTTACCTTTGCAGATACTTTCCTAATAAATCAGGAGCTTAAATAGTTGTATGAGATTTATATTCATTATTGGGCTCTGGAGTACTTTATTATTCTCAATTAAAATTCTGCATTGCTATTTTGACTATTTTTATTATTATTAAGTCCTACTTGCAAAACTTAATAAAAAGCAAAATATAGTTCCTAGCATATATAATACAGAGTGTAGAAATTAGAAATATTTATGTAGTAAACATTTTCTTTTTTCCAAAATTTGCATAATCAATTTAGCAAGTTTCTGTTGTTTAATGCATGTATACGGAAAAATCTATCCTTTTGTGGTGTAGTCAACATAATCCTTATAAAGAATGTGGTTAGGGTGGTTATTTCCTAGGTAATGCTATCTTTCATAGTAAAAACCACAACTTCTGAGACTCCAGTAGTATTGAGATTTAAAAGTTATTTAACAGTAAATTTCTAGGGACACCCCAAGTGTTCTTTTAGGCTATAAAGTGTTCAGTTGCTTCATAGGAACAAAGCAAATCGTCTTCTTTATGGAATATTTGCTAGATTAAAGGATTCCTTTTTCCTGACTTCAGTTTCACGTGAGATGTGAATCTCTGTTTTTAGCCAGGAACCCACACGGACGTCAGCGGTCCCTCCGGAAGAGTCAGGCCTCTAAAGACTCGAGATAAATTCAAATACATTGGCAGTCCCCTGAGTGGCTTCCCTACCCATCCCACCCCCCCCCCCAAGTCTGTGAGTCGTAGGCTTGCTCTCAGTAGCGTTCAGAAGTTTCAATGGAAACGGATATAAAGTTGGACCCTATAGCAGACCCTACTAAAATGAAGTTGGGTTTTATAAAAATAGAAATAAAAATTAATATCAGTGTTTTAGCAGTGAAAGAAGGAGATAATAGCACATTTCCCCCATGAAGGCTGCCCCCAGGGCACTGAGGAGGTGAGCTGGCGAGGGAGCCCACCCTGGCCGATGCCGTGGAGGCCGCCCGTGAGGGCTGACGCCACCCTTCCCTCGGTTATCGCAGGCCCCTACTACAGGAAAATCTCCTGATTCGGGGTCGGCAAATCTGGAATTTGAGGTGCTACATGACACCGTACCATGGAAAGGCTGAGGGGTCTGAGCAAGTCCCCCACCCTCCTCATCTCACAGATGGCGTCAGTGAGAAACGGGCTTCCCAGGTGGGGCCAGGGGTAAAGCACCTGTCTGCCAATGCAGGAGACACAGGAGACGCACATTCGATCCCTGGGTCAGGAAGATCCCCTGCAGGAGGAATGGCAACCCGCTCCAATATTCTTGCCAAGAGAATCCCAGGGACCGAGGAGCCTGGCGGGCTATGGTCCATGGGGTTGCAATAACAAGAGTACAGACACCTCAGGGAAGTGGTGGTTGAAGTTGAAAAGACTTTAGTTCTTGCCTGAAAAGAAGTCAAGAAACTTCCTTGTGGTTTGTAGACTCTAGCCCTGCATGAATTTAGGATTTTTCCTCTAAAGTATTAGAATCGTAGCTCAGAAGACCCAGAGCAGTGACCACTAACTGGACTTTGTGAATTTTTTCTCATTTGCCCAAAGGCTTGGAAATGAAAGCTCAGAAATGGGAGGCAGAAACAGAAGAGGGTATTTCTGAAGCACGCTCCACAGAGAAGAAAGTGAGTTTGGTTTCATGTTCTTCACAGTTGCATTTTAGGGGGCAAATGAGTGGTTTCAACAGTTACAGAGGCATGGAAATCACAAAAGCAAAGACACAGGAGGCATGAAAGTTCATGGAGTGTGTGAGAGCCATGAGGTTAATGCAGCCAAAGCAGTGTGTGTGTGTGTGCGCGCGCGCATGTGTATGTACACGTGGGTGTTCACCCACATCCAGATGTGTACACATGTGGGGTCATCAGGCAGTGTTGGCTGATGGCACAAGAACGGTAATGGGAGCAAGTGAGCCCAGGTGTTCACTGAAAAGGCTCACACAACACTGTTTGGGAAGGAGCTGCTTAGAAGGCTGGTGGGAAGAAGCCCTCAGACATAAATCAGGCCTACATTTTAAACAGCCCCAGCCCTGGGCAGGTAAGGGCAAGCTTTTCTATCTTAACTGCGGTTTAAATAAAGAGGCTAGTAGAGGGTTTTCCAGTTATGCTAATAGCTGATGCCAATTAACATTATAGCCTTAGTTTTAAACCTGATCTTTCTGCCCTTCTGCAGTCATCATTCATAACCTGACTCAAATATAGAGAAGCTTCACAACTTTCATTGCCAAGTACACACACACACACACACACACATATATATATACGTTTCCATTTTTAAAGTTCTATTACAAAATTAAGATCACTTTTACTGTGAATTTTTAACAGAAAAAGAACTTTCCCCTAAACATATTCATGTTATTAACTGCCACAGAAAATAATTTTGTGCTATTTAGTGGTTAACTCTAGACTAGCGGTTGGTAGACAGTTTCTATTAGCTAGCAAATATTTTAAGCTTTGCAGCCCCTACGGTCTCTGTCATACCAACTCAAAGGTTGTAGCAAGAAAACAGCCATAGACAATATGCAAATAAGTGAGTGTGGTTGTGTTTTGATAAAATTTTATTTAGAAAACAAGTCAGAAGCAGATTTGGTCCTTGGGCCATAGATTGCTAACTCCTGCTCTAGACCAACAAAATTTTCTTTACAATCAAGAAACGCTTAACCCATTTTTGTAACCACTCAATTTTAATTGTCTTACTGTTCCATTTTGTCTGTGCTGACCATCTGGATTAATATCATTATATGTATTTATGTCATCATCAACTTCCTTCGCTCCTGGATTAGTATTGTGTAGATTAGAAAGCATTCAGAAGAGGGCTTCCTTCTTAGTCCAGTGGTTAAGAATCCACCTGCCAATACAGGGGACATGGATTCAAACCCGGGTCCAGGAAGACCCCACATGCCGCAAAGCAGCTAAGCCTGTGAGCCCCAACCACTGAGCCCATGGGCCACAGCTTCTGAAGCCTGCACGCCCTAGAGCCATGCTCTGCAGAGAAGCCGCCGCACGAGAAGCCCTCGGACCACAAGGAAGAGTAGCCCGCACAGCAATGAACTCCGTGCAGCCAAAAAATAACTAATCTTAAAAAAGAGCATTCAGAAGAAGAGCTTTACCATTTTACTTCATCTTTAACAGGACACGTACAGAGCTCCTTTAGTTCATGAGATTCTTTGTAGAAAGTGTGGGTGGACATCCACAGTCACGGTCCCCTATGGGGACAAATCCACAGGGAGACATCCACAGTCACGGCCCCTACGGGGACAAATCCACGGGGAGACATCCACAGTCACGGCCCCTATGGGGACAAATCCACAGGGAGACATCCACAGTCACGGCCCCCTATGGGGACAAACCCACAGGGAGACGGTCTCGCCAGCCTTGGCTTTGTATTTTAAGATTCTGTTGAAAGCATGACTGGGAATTTTCTCCGCGCTTTTCAGTTAAAGGGCCACAATTCCATTATTCCACTCTAAAAATACTCTTAATCAGGTAAGCCAAGAATATGGTAGTCATTCACCTTATAGAAGCAAGAGAATTCATGTCTCAGAATCAAAAATATCTCACTCATTATCTTGTAATAACCTGTAATGGAGTATAATTTGCAAAAAATATTGAATCACTGTGGTGAACACCTGAGACTAACACAACATTGTAAGTCAACGTCATTTAAATTTTTCTAAAAAGTGTCTCAGATGCTGGTGGGTCCCGACTCTCTGTAAACCCCTTGAAGTAAAAGAAAATGAGACGGGCGCTTTATGATGCAAAATTAGGCACAAGAGTGAATTTTACTTTAGATGAGAAAAGAAATCTCAACAAATACTAGTTTTTAAAAACTGAGAAATACTATACTCCTTTTATTTCAGATTACCTTTAAGATTTCCACTAAGATACTTCCTTCCTGTCATATTTAAAATTTTTGGCTGGTTAATAATTATGGAACAATATTTTAATCAAAAATTTTAAAATGCCCCAAAGCAATTCAAACTGCTCTTGCATTGTATATTGTGTATTTGACACGTTTTCAAATTATTCTCAGTGTAAGAGTTTTTTTTAACCTCTTATTTTTAAATAATTTTAGATTCTCAGGAAGTCGCAAGAGTTTTGTTGCTGGAACTTTTTTCCCATTGTCACTTGTTTCTTCAGATCACTCTGCTGAGTTGGCGGTGATTTTGCTACTTCATCTGGAACCACCAAACTCCATCAAGACAAGACGCGCTAGGTATTTTAAAATTACCCCAACTCAGATGCACTGGGAAACATAAAAAGATGCAACTTTACACATAACTGTGTGTGTCTTTAGCACTGCTGCCCACTGTGTTACCAACAACCACTGGGATGCAGATAAACTTGGTTTCAAGAAATTCCCAGAAAATAATGAAGTTGCAGTAGAAGCAGTGGTCTTCATTCACTGCAATACAAAGCTCCGCACACTTAGAGAAATGTGTGGTCACGCAAGTGCAGTGCTTGGGCTTGAAAGGGGCCTCGAAGCGTTCAGCTTCCTCTACTTCGCGGTAAGCCCACCCCCGACCTCCGAAGTCACTTGGTTTAAACCTCTCATCGATCACGGGTCCCCAGTGGCTAGCCAGCCTCTGCACAGACATCCCCTGTGACACTGAGCTTATTACCTCCCAAGGCAACCCCGTCCACTTTCAGACACTGTATTAGTCAGGGTTCTCCAGAGAACAGAGCCAGTGTATATGGACAGATTTATCGTATATACTCCGCTCACACAGGATGGAGGCCGAGAAGTCCCATGATCTGCTGTCTGTACGCTGGGGACCCAGGAGAATGGTGGTGTGACTCCCTCTGAGTCTGAAGGCTGGGGACCCAGGAGGGTGGCAGTGTGACTCCCTCTGAGTCTGAAGGCTGGGGACCCAGGAGGGTGGCGGTGTGACTCCCTCTGAGTCTGAAGGCCTGAGAACCAGGAGCAGGGGAAGGATGACCCCACTCAGTCGGAGAGAGTGAACCCGCCCCCCATCTGCCTTTTTGTTCGTTCCAGATTTGCAGTGGACCAGTTAATGCCCACACACCTAGGTTTGGGCGTCTCCTGTACTTGGCCTACTGATTCAGATGTGAATCTCTTCTGCAGACACCCTCACAGACACACCCAGAAATAATGTTTAACCAAATATCTGGTACCCTGTGACCCGAACAAGCTGACACATAAAATTATCATCACGGGCTTGAGTTATTATAGAATTCTTCCTTATGCCAAACTAAAACCCACCTCCTAATATCCATTAGCTAGTGGTCCTAAGTCTTCCCTTTGAACAATAAATCTACATCATTCTTCTGCATGACGGTCATCCAAATATTTGACAACCATGTTTGTGTCATCCACTGTCTTAACTTGAGATTCCTACTGACTCAAAGAACATGAGTTTAAACAAACTCTGGGAGTTCGTGAAGGACAGGGAAGCCTGGCATGCTGCAGTCCATGGGGTCACAAAGAGTCAGACACAACTTAGTGACTGAACAACAGAGAAGCAAACTCTGTTACAAAAATTTGCTTCAGTGCAAATAGTCTATTTGGGACCTGGTCCTAGGAAACACCAGTAAGGGAACAGGGAGTTAAGCCAATGGAGTGTCCGTTATCAAGCTACTTACCCCTTGAGCAACCTGGGCTCATCCCTTCCAGGAGACTCTGGAAGTCGGGGTAGAACCTGAGCCTCAGAGTTATCTCATCTAAAGGGGGAGGGAGCTGGGGATTTATACACTAACCCCCGTCAGTTATTACCTGAGGGCTGTTCTTGAGAGAGATCAGACTCCAGCTTCCAGAGAAAGCCCTTAAACAGAGCCACGCCAAGGCTGCCAGGCGGACCCCAGCCAGGCTGCCCTCCCCTAGTGAGACCAGGGCATGCGGCAGCATGCTCTCCAGGCCGGGCTGCCCCGCGGTCTCCGAGGACTCTGCACACAGCTCAGCGAGGGTCTCCTCCGCCTGTTCCATCAGGTGCTCTCGGTTTTCCAATTTTTTTTCTTCTTGGAACTGAACACAACACTCCATGTATGGTCCCTCCCTCATTCACCCAATTCCTAGTCCCAGAAAGAACATGCCCAACACAGAATAGGAATCATCACTAATCGAAGATAGAAGAAAACATAATCAGCTTCAGCCATGGAAGCAGCTTAAATGGCATTTAAGCAAATTCGATGGCAATGGAGTAGGCCTGGTGTGGTTCTGATCCAGAGTGTCCACTGAGGTTCCAGAATGGCTTTTACTAGAACCATCTCCAAGTAAGCCAACTGGGAAAGTCTATTTCCTTTAAAAATTCCAGACAGATTCACTCTCTCCTAGTCCCCTATTGCTGGAAGGGTGTTCTTTAGTGCTCCGCTACATATGCAAAGAGAGCTCAGCCTACGATTAAATTATGGAGAAGGCACGAAAATTGTTTATGCTGGGTAATCAAACATAGTGAGCTTTTTGCCACAAAGTGACGGAATTCTTCCCGATGATTCATCGCTGCAGCGGTTTCAAAATATATTCACACTTCCTTGCTACTCCTGTCTTCAGGAAGTGGGTCCTAATTCCCTCCCCCTGAGTGTGGGTTGTGCTTTGGCTCTAACTAAGAGAATGTCATGGAAGCGAGCACAGGAGAATCCTGACAGCAAGTCCTAAAGAGATTTATCGCTTCCGCCGCTGCTGCTGCTGCTGCTGCTGCTAAGGCGCTTGAGTCGTGTCCAACTCTGTGGGACCCCATAGACGGCAGCCCACCAGGCTCCGCCGTCCCTGGGATTCTCCAGGCAGGAACACTGGGGTGGGTAGCTTCCTCTAGGTAACTCTCTTTTACGAAGATGGGGGAGCCGTGTTGTGAAGACGAGAGAGCAGCCCTCTGGAGATGCCGCCCGGCAAGAACCTGAAGCCTCCAGCCAAGAGGAGCAGTAGGAACGAGTCATCTGGAAAGCAGGTCATCCAGTCCGGGTCAGACCTGCAGATGACTGCAGCTCGGGTTGACTTCTTGACGGCAACCTCATGAGAGGTCCTGACCAGAGCCATGGGCTAAGCCACACCTGGGTTCCTGACTCTCAGAAACTGTGAGATCATGGATATTTGAATTTTATTTTTTAAGCTGCTATGTTTTGGGGTGATTTGACTCACAGTAATACATAACCAGCACTTGCAGAATGCATACATGGCCAACCAGTCTTGTTAGATAATCAGAAATTATCAGCTTTTTAGCTGAAAGTGACAGGATTCTTGAACCATGAACTTGAATACGTGAACCATGAACTTCCAGATCTTCAAGCTGGTTTTAGAAAAGGCAGAGGAACCAGAAATTAAATTGCCAACATCCTCTGGATCATCGAAAAAGCAAGAGAGTTCCAGAAAAACATCTACTTCTGCTTTATTGACTATGCCAAAGTTTTGACTGTGTGGATCACAACAAACTATGGGAAATTCTTCAAGAAATGGGAATACCAGACCACCTGACCTGCCTCTTGAGAAACCTGTATGCAGGTCAGGAAGCAACAGTTAGAACTGGAGGTGGAACAACAGACTGGTTCCAAATAGCGAAAGGAGTATGTCAAGGCTGTATATTGTCACCCTGCTTATTTAACTTATATGCAGAGTACATCAAGAAAAACACTGGGCTGGATGAAGCACAAGCTGGAATCAAGATTGCCAGGAGAAATATCAACAACCTCAGATATGCGGATGACACCACCCTTATGGCAGAAAGTGAAGAAGAACTAAAGAGCCTCTTGATGAAAGTGAAAGAGGAGAGTGAAAAAGTTGGCTTAAAGCTCAACATTCATAAAACTAAGATCATGGCATCTGGTCCTATCACTTCATAGCAAATAGATGGGGAAACAGTGGCAGACTTTTGTTTTTAGGGGCTCCAAAATCACTGCAGATGGTGACTGCAGCCATGAAATTAAAAGATGCTTATTCCTTGGAAGGAAAGTTATGACCAACTTAGACAGCATATTAAAAACCAGAGATATTACTTTGCCAACAAAGGTCCATCTAGTCAAGGCTATGGTTTTTCCAGTAGTCATGTATGGATGTGACAGTTGGACTATAAAGAAAGCTGAGCGCCGAAGAATTGATGCTTTTGAACTGTGGTGTTGGAAAAGACTCTTGAGAGTCCCTTGGACAGCAAGGAGATCCAACCAGTCCATCCTAAAGGAAATCAGTCCTGAGTGTTCATTGGAAGAGCTGATGTTGAAGCTGAAACTCCAATACTTTGGCCACCTGACTGATGCGAAGAGCTGACTCTTTTGAAAAGACCCTGATGCTGGGAAAGATTGAGGGCAGGAGGAGAAGGGGACAATAGAGGATGAGATGGCTGGATGGCATCACTGCCTCAAAGGACATGAGTTTGGGTGGACTCCTGGAGTTGGTGATGGACAGGGAAGCCTGGTGTGCTGCGGTCCATGGGGTCGCAGAGAGTCAGACACGACTGAGCGGCTGAACTGAACTGTCAGGATTCTTTCTTGTGATCCAATGTTATGAAATCTCCATTTTCCTCCAGTTCTTAATGAAATTTTAAATCATTTATCAATAACTTTCCATTACCACTTCTTGAATTGCACATGTTTTTACCTATCTCACCTCCCTCCCCTCAAATCTATCTAAGATTGCCCAGGCTGTGGTGTGTGTTCTCAGTCTCTAACTTGTGTCCAGTTCTTTTTCAACACCATGGACTGTAGCCCACCAGTCTCCTCTGTCCATGGGATTCTCCAGGCAATACTGGAGAGGTTGCCATTTCCTTCTCTAAGAGATCTTCCCAACCCAGGGATCGAACCCAGGTCTCCTGCGTCTCTTGCATTGCAGGCAGATTCTTTACTACTGAGCCGCCTAGGAAGCCCCATAGCTGCAGTACCAGGATGTGAATCCTATCAGTGGTTGACCGCTGCCACCTTGCCCTAAGGTGTACAGAATAAATTTCTTACTTGGAGTGGAGCAGACACAGTGGGCATCAAAAAGGCTTTATTTCGATATGTTTCATTAATTATCTTTTTATCTTTCTTTTCCTCATCTCTTTCCCAAATCTTATAATCTTAACATCTGAAACTCTCAATCTGATTTTGACCTAGCCCATAAAAATGCCTTCATGACTTTGGTGCCTTGTGAGCAAAACAGTCAAACAGCCCAGCCAGCACCATAGACTCTGGCCAATTAGCATTCCAGCAGAGTATTTCTATGTAAGGCGAGGGCTCCCTGTGCCTTCCAGACTGCCGTGGGGAAGTGATAAGACAGCAGATGGGGGCTGGGTGTGCCTTCCCCTTGCCACGGGGACGTGATAAGACGTAGACTTGGACTGGGAGAAGAACCCGACTGTTCTCTGTGATCCTGCTTCTCTGACTGGAGCCAACAGGCTTCCCTTTGTGGTGGGTTGAACTCAACTTGTCTTTTTTCCCCCAACAGCTGCAATTGCAAGTTATTGCTTGCCAGAACTTATTTTTCTCATACCTGTTCAAACATCTATGTGTGAGAAAAAGCTGATGAAAGGGAAAGGATACTCCACTGTCCTCAAATTATAGGTGACTAAAGAAATGAATTCATACTGATATCAGAATAGAATCAGGAATATTTTTTTTTCCTACAGTTATGTCAGAACTAGAGAGTGAAACAGAATGCTGGTTGTGGGTATAATTCTCCATGTTATTAAAATAAATGTGTGTGTCATTTGGAACTTTCAAGTCTATTAGAGCGTGGCTCATCCCAGTCACTGCACTGTAACCATCCTTCAAAGAAATGCGTGTTTCACCTGGTAATCAGAATTCTGGGGGTGAGTCAGTGAATTCATGAGTATCTCAGCCGGTGGGTTTGCACCTCTGATCTTAGCCACTCAGATGCCCACAAGTCCAGACGCCCCCATCCCAGAGCCCACTTTGAGTCTCTTCCACCTGTGTGCCTTTATCTCTGGGTCTTTCTTACCTTCTCAATTCACGCTTTAAATGGAGATTTCATAAGCTGAGCCAAACTGGTGCATTTCAAAGGTTTATTCTAATCTCTTCCATTGTTCTGTAATGATGAATTGGGTCCAAGCAATTCAGAATTGTGTGCCAATCCTGAAGTTATTCCAAATTGCTTATTTTGGGAATTAGTATTAGAGAGTCTGGCACACAGTAGGCATACAATAAATGTTTATGGAATCCTGGGGTATATATGCATGTATTTTTTTAATGTGAGATAAAATCTATTTTCAATAGACGGTAGAAGTAAGATGTTCCTGGCACAGGACAGACTGACTCAAGGTGTCTGTGATAAGAGGGAACACTGAACAGAATTCCTGGAAGACGTGTGTTCACTCAGCTTCCTTATTATCATGTCATCTCCCACTCTTCATTGATTTTCTCAAATATCCAAAGCCATTAGAATAAATCATAGAGCCTTACAGTTATTTAGTCCATGAGGATATAGAATTCAGGAATCTATCCAACACTTATCACTACCTGAGCTACAAGGGCCTTTAAAACATACTTTGATGGACTTGAGTGCAAGCATGATAGATCGGCTCTAGGGGTTTTCTTTTGATAAAATTAAAGAGAAAGAAGAAGAGACAGAAAAAAGGAGAAGTGAGAGAGAAGGGGTCCTCCAACCCCCAAACTCAGCACATTCATATGAGCACGTAAGACCAAAAAGATGCAGTGCCAAAATCAAATTTGAAAAACTCCATCCTAAGAATCCTCCCCCCTGCCCCCATAAGATGAAGTCTTCCTATCTCCTTATTCTGGTGAAAAAAAAAATGAGAAAGATTGATGAAAGCACCTTTCTTTCAAAAGTCCTCTCTTTCAGTTCAGAGCAAGGGAAATTAAAATACCAAGCAAATCCATCCATCATGGTATGCCTCTTGTCTCCTTTTCATCTTTCTCCTACTTTCCAGATTACTAATTTCTCAGTCACCTTGTTTTTGCTCCCTGTCTAATGGTGAGCATGTTTATAATACTTAATATTTGTTATATCTATAGATGCTGGTACTTTAGCACTTAATATTTGCCATATACATAAGAGCTCAAAGAATTCATGAATATTAATTTGGTGTCCCAAGCTATTTCAGAAATGAGAGTAAGGAAAGTGAGGCTTAGAAAATCAAAAGGATAATTGCTATTTTGAGTGAAAACTTGAGGGCTTCATCTGGATGCGGGGGCCTCCATCACATTTCATCACCAGCTGCATGACTGTAGGCAAGGGTGTCAGTCAGTATAAGTCAGGTTATGCTGTGGTAACAAAGAGCCCCCAGAACTTCAATGGGTTATAATAATTCAGGTTTACTTCCCTGAATTCACACATCCATCACAGGGTGGTCACGGCTTTGTGACAGAGGGAAAAGAAAATATGGTAGATAACACCCTGGCTCCAAAATCTTTCTCCCATAAGTGGCCCATGCCATTTCCACTCACAGTCTGATGGCCAGAGCAAGTCCAGTGACTCTGTCAGTGGGGCGGGGACACAATCTTCTCACAAGGAGAGGCAGCAAGTCTTGTGAGCGTAATACAATCGACCACAGTGAGAGACCTCACTTTCTCAGTTGTGAAAAGTTGGGTCTAAGGTACCCCCCAGATAAAACTTATAATGTAGTAATTCAGAATACTATTTGGCAATGAAGTAAGGCAGTATTGTAATTATTATTCATATCTGCCTCCTATACCAATACTCTAAATTCAATAATTCCTCATAAAAGCAACAGAAAAAGTTAGGAAAGGCTTCTTGCTCAGTCACGCTTGGTCCAGTTTTTCTGGAAGATGCTTCCCAGTGATAACCAATACAGGAGCCCCTCCCTCATCCACAGTTTTACTTTCCGGGGTTTCAGTTACCTACAGTTAACTGTGCTCCAAAAGTGTTAAAAGGAAAATTCCAGAAATAAACAAATTGTAATTTTTAAATTGCACACCCTTCAAAGGAACTGACGAGAGCTCTGGTTGTCCCATTCTGTCCTGCCCAGAACAAGAATCATCCATTTGTCCAGCGTGTCCCCTGTTAGACACTTAGTAGCCACCGTGACTATCGGATGGACTGTCGTGGCATCACACTTCTTGTGTTCCAGTAACTCTTATTCTACTCAGTAATGACCCCAAAGCACAAAAGTAGTGATGCTGGCAGTTTGGATACACCAAAGAAAAGCCGAAAGTGTTTCCTTTAAGTGAAGGGTGAACGTTCTCCACTTCATAAAGAAAGAAAAAAATCATATGCTGGGGAGGCTAAGGTCTACATTAAGAACAAATCCTGTATCAGTAAAATTGTGAACACAGAAAAAGACACCTGTGCTGCTTGTGCCGTCACAGCCCAGACTGCAGAAGGCACGGCCACAGTGCGTAGCAGTGCTCGGTTAAGACGGAAGAGGTATTAACTCTGTACAATGAGGTATTTTGAGAAAGAGAGGTCACATCATCTTATTATAATATATAGTTATAACTGCTCTATTTTATTGTTTGTTATTGTGCTTGATTTCTTACTGTGCCTAATTTATAAATTAAACTTTATCATAAGCAGGTATGCACGTATGTATAGGAAAAACATAGTGTATATAGAGTTTGCTACTATCCATGGTTCCAGGCAGCCTCGGAGGTGGGAGGTCCTGAAATGTACCCGCTGAGGATAAGGGGGGGCCAGTGGTGTTCCTTCCAGCCCCCAATTCTACAACACTCGAACACAGAAGGGGGCAGCAAAGTGCGAGAATTCTATGAAATCACTGTAGCCAGGATTTTCTTTAAAATGTATCTGCTTCATAGTTATACCTAAAATTTCAAAATACTAACCTAGGGACTCCTCTGTGGCCCAACGGTTAAGAGTCCGCCTTCCAGAGCAGGAGTCGTGTCCGACTTTGTGACCCCATGGACCACAGCCCCCCATGCTCCTCTGTCCATGGGATTCTCCAGACAAGAACACTGGAGTGGGGTGCTATGCCCTCCTCCAGGGGATCTGCCCCACCCAGGGATCGAACCCAGGTCTCCCTGGCAGTCATTACAGGCAGATTCTTTACCAGCTGAGCCACCAGGGAAGCCCATGAAGGGGACTCGGATTTAATTTCTGGTCTGGAAACTAAGCTCCCACATGCCTCAGGGCAACTAAGCCCACGCACCCCAACTAAAGAGCCCAAGCTCCATCACAAGAGAATGCCCGTGTGCCACAGCAAAGACCCAGCGCAGGCAAAACTGTAACACACATACACACACACACATCTCAGTCTGCTAAGCTTCTCACTGGACGTCTTTGCCCCTAAAGTTATTTTACCGAGAAGGAAGTCTTAGAGCCCCATCCAGGCTTGGCCTGGGCAAGGAAAACCCACGAGTTTCTTGTTCCCATTCAATCTGCAGCGAGAGAATCATACTCTTTAACTGATTATACCGAAATGGGAGGCTGAGCCTGAATACTCACAATCCTTTTTTAAAAAAAATTCAAAAACAGGTGTTGGGAGAAGGAAAGGGACTCAAAGTTACTAAGTGATTTATATACTACAGGTTCAGAATGTCTTATTGGAAATCCTTGGAGTGTGATATGTTTCAGAATTCAAAATTTTCAGGTTTCAGAAAGGTAATAAAGTGCATATATCAGATATTAACACCATCAAGCTATATGAAGCTGAACTCATAATTAAATATTCTAACATCGAATATGTACCAAATATAAACACACATAAGTATAAAAAATAAAGACAACGAATAACTTTATCTGTGTTCAGATCTGATTTTTTTCCAAATGAGTTTTCTGCAAACTTATGATAAAATTATGGGTGTTCAGAACTTTCAGAATTTGGAAATTGTAGATAAAAATTTAGGACTTTAATTTTACTTCACATTTCAGTTCAGTTCAGTTCAGTTGCTCAGGTATGTCCGACTGTTTACAACCCCATGGACTGCAGCACGCCAGGCCTCCCTGTCCATCACCAACTCCAGTTTGCTCAAACTCAAGTCCATTGAGTCTGTGATGCCACCCAACCATCTCATCATCTGTCGTCCCCTTCTCCTCCTGCCCTCAATCTTTCCCAGCATCAGGGTCTTTTCAAATGAGTCAGCTCTTCACATCAGGTGGTCAAAGTATTGGAGTTTCAGCTTCAACATCAGTCCTTCCAATGAATATTCAAGACTTATTTCCTTTAGAATGGACTGGTTGGATCTCCTTGTTGCCCAAGAGACTCTCAAGAGTCTTCTCCAACACCATAGTTCAAAAGCATCAATTCTTCAGCGCTCAGCTTTCTTTATAGTTCAACTCTCACATCCATACATGACTACTGGAAAAACCGTAGACGGACCTTTGTTGTCAAAGTAATGTTTCTGCTTTTTAATATGCTGTCTACGTTGGTCATAACTTTCCTTCCAAGGAGTAACAGTCTTTTAATTTCATGGCTGTAGTCACCACCTGCAGTTACTTTGGAGCCCCAAAAAATAAAGTCTGCCACTGTTTCCATTGTTTTCCCATCTATTTGCCATGAAGTGCTGGAACCAGATGCCTGATCTTAGTTTTCTGAATGTTGAGTTTTAAGCCAACTTTTTCACTCTCCTCTTTCACTTTCATCAAGAGTCTCTTTAGTTCTTCTTCGCTTTCTGCCATAAGGGTGGTGTCATCTGCAGATCTGAGGTTACTGATATTTCTCCAGGCAATCTTGATTCCAGCTTGTGCTTCATCTAGCCCAACGTTTCTCATGATGTACTCTGCATATAAGTTAAATAGGCAAGGTGACAATATACAGCCTTGACGTACTCCTTTTCCTATTTGGAAGCAGTCTGTTGTTCCATCTTCAGTTCTAACTACTACTTCTTGACCTGTATACAGATTTCTCAGGAGGCAGATCAGGTGGTCTGGTATTCCCATCTCTTTCAGAATTTTCCAGAGTTTACTGTGATCCACACAGTCAAATGTATTTCACATTTAATATATTCCTATTTAGTGATCTGTAGCATATATTAAGTGAAAAAAGCAAGGTGGAGAAAAGTATGGATAGTATACTACCTTTACCTTGAGCAGGGTAATGATTATTTGCTTTTATTTTTAAAAATTGCTTATACTAAAAAAAAAAGAAGAGGAAGAAAATGTAAACCGAAAGGTGAACAACAGAAGCAAGGGGACCGGATGGAGAACACAAGGGTAAAAGCCAGGCTGCTCTGAATATACCTTGACTATAAAGAAATTCTTAATTTAAGAATGTGTAATCCTTAAAAGTCTTAAAATGAAGCAAATGAATGGGCTAGAGCAGAATCCGGCCGGCAGCATAGCCACACCAAGAAGGATTATTTCAGTGACTCCAAAACACAGAATTTAAATGAACATCCTTTAGTAAAATGTAACCTAAGTATGGCTTCCCAGGTGGTGCTAGTGGTAAAGAACCCCTCTGCCAATGCTGGAGACGCAGGTTTGATCCCTGGGGTGGGAAGATCCCCTGGAGAAGGGAATGGCAGCCCATTGCAGCATTCTTGCCTGGAGAATCCCTTGGACAGAGGAGCCTGGTGGGCTATAGCCCATGAGGTCACAAAGAGTCGGACAGGAATGAAGCAACTTAGCACACACCAGATCTGGGGCAGGAAATGAACAATATAAGCTCAAAATACTTCTCATCCCAAAAGACAGGTCAACCACTGGTGCTCCGTGAAAATGAGTAAGGGGTCAACTTAAAGGAGTTCCCAGTGGCCCCAAAATGGGACAATTTCAGCATCAATAAGAATACAATGGATTGAAGCCCATCAAATATGTCTAAGTCTATGAAACCAACTCACTAGTCACTTTCACAGGACTCTGACACCAACACATTATTTCTGAAAACAGGTCAATAAAGGAACAGAATCAAGCGTTCAACCTACCTTTCCTCTACCATCTGTCTCTGGGTTACCACGGAGTTGATGAGGAAACATTTCTCTTACAAAAAAAAAAAAAAATTATCTCTCTAGTAAACAAGGAAGGGATGATAGAATGCCCTTCTTTTGTAATTACTAATTAAATAATTAATCCAGCCATTGCTCTTCAATGGCTGCTGGCATAACAAAAAGAGATAATTGTATGTTATGTTCTTTCTGATGGGAGTCGTAAAAATTAAAACTTGAATCCATTCAAGCCTCCAGATTTCATTTCTAATTTATAGCAAATATAGGGGACAGAGAAAGATATAAAGTAACATGAAAGTGAAAGTTGCTCAGTTGTGTCCAACTCTTTGTGACCCCATGGACTATATAGTCCATGGACTTCTCCAGGCCAGAATACTGGAGTGGGCTGCCTTTCCCTTCTCCAGGGAATCTTCCCAACCCAGGAATCAAACCCAGGTCTCCCGCATTGCAGGGGGAGACTTTACCAGATGAGCCACAAGCGAAGCCCAAGAACACTGGAGTGGTAGCCTAACCCTTCTCCAGCGGATCTGCCCGACCAGGAATCAAACTGGGATCTCCTGCATTGCAGACGGATTCTTTACCAACCGAGCTACCGGGGAAGCCCATAAAGTACACAGCAGGGATGCAATAGACAAAGTCTTACGTAATAAACACATTGTTTCATTCTAATGTTTTGACAACTGAGGTCTTACTAACCATGGGAAACTGCCCTCCCACAGCTAACCAGTTACTAGAAATAGTAAAGAATTCCCCTTTGAGCACACCTTTATATACAAACTGGCCAATCCAGAGTCAACCCCGCAGCCCCTCAAACGGGGCTCTCACACTCCGTGGCGGTATTTTTCGGCCCTATTGCTCCAGGGCCAGGTGCTGGACCGCTGGCGCCTCATGGAGCCCACCGAGACACAAAGGAGCCGATCGGTTTTTTCATTTCTGACGACGCTGGGTCCTCGTTGCCGTGCAAGGGCTTTCTCTGCTGCAGGGGACAGAGGCGCCTCTCCAGGTGCAGCTTCTCACTGTGGGGGCTCCTCTTGCTGCAGCGCCCCGGCTCTGGGGCTCAGGGGCTCAGCGGCTGCAGCTCCCGGCTCTAGAGCACAGGCTCATTAGCTGTAGGCCCACGGCCTTAGCTGCCCCACAGCATGTGGGATCTTGAACCTTCGTCTCCTGCATGGCAGGCGAATTCTTCACCCCTGGGCCACCAGGGAAGTCCCAAAGTAGCCCGTCTTCAGCTTGCTTGCCTGCCTCGCTGGCCTTTCCGTGGAAACTGCAATGAGAGCCGGGCCCTCCTTTCCTCCCCCGACGCTTTCTCAGGTGGCCTGCCATGGCCTCTGCCCTTAGGAACTGTGAGTCACAGATTCTCTTTTCAGTGGCAATTGTCTCTTGATCTGTTAGCCTCACCATACCTGAACAATAATAGAACCCATAATTTATCTAACTATTTTCGGCCACAAAAGAGAAAGCGTTAGTCGCTCAGTCGTGTCCAACTCTTCGCGACCCTACCAACTGTAGCCTGCCGGGCTCCTCTGTCCATGGGGCTTCTCCAGGCAGGAATACTGGAGTGGGTGCCATTCCCTTCTTCAGGGGGATCTTCCAGACCCAGGAATGGAACTCAGGTCTCCCACGATACAGGCAGATTCTTAACCATCTGAGCCACCAAGTGGCTTGCAGGATCCTAATTCTCAGTCCAGGGATTGAACCCAGGCCCACAGCAGTGAAACCCTGGAGTCCTAACCACTGGATAGCTAGGGAATTCCCATAAAATCTACATTTTAAAACACTTTGGCTGTGTGAAAACTCTGCAAGACAAATGACAAACAAATTACAAGGAAATTTATCTCAGTTAAAAAAAAATAGCACAGGGATAAAATAAGAGAAGAGAGAGAATCATAAGAAACATCAACCAATTCCTAAGCATGAAGCACATTTTATTCTGAATTTGAACCAACTCTTACGAACATTATGAGACTAATGGAGAAATTTGAATGCTGACGAGGTAGTGATATTTGACGTTATGAAATGAATGATCATACTCTTAGGTATCCTTATAGAATTGTTGTTATAGTTTTAAAGGGACACTTTATCTTTTAGAGATTCATACTGAAATATTTGGCCTTCCCAGGTGGTTCAGTGGTAAAGAACCTGCCTGCCAATGCAGGAGTTGCAGGTTCGATTCCTGCGTGGGGAAGTGGGAGAGAAGGGAATGGCTACCCACTCCAGTATTCTTGCCTGAGAATCCCCGTGGACAGAGGAGCCTGGCGGGCTACAGTCTGTGGGGTCGCAAAGAGTCGGACATGACTGAGCAACTAACACTTTCACTTCAAAAGCCAAACCTGATACTAATAATTGTCTAAATAAACAACCGTCATGTCTCCCCCTCCCTCAGGGCTAGAAATCGCACTAGGTGCTTTAGGAACAGCATCCCTTTTAGTCCTCGGAATAGTCCTTCAAAGGATGAAGTTTTGCCAGCTCTCAGGATGTTCATAGGGAGCTCAGGGAAAGGGATTCGGGTAGTCCCAAGGTCTGAATTAACCTTGACCGCGATAAAGGATTAGCCGCCCGGACACTAGTATGGGTCTCTAGATATGACTTTGTTCTGTCATCTGTGACTCCTGAGATCATCCTCAAGGAAAAAGACCCTCTGAATGTCAGGAATCTGCTCTCTCCTTCCAACAATGACTATCAAAAGCAAAGCACCCTACGATTCTGTTCTGTTATTTTATCTTCTAGTGCAGGGCCTGGCTCTGAATAAATGGTCAGTTAGCACGCAGCAATGAATGATTTGGGCCAGCGTCAAACGCACGGAGATGGCGGCTTAATACTACTCACCTGCAATAATGACAACACTCACATCACCTTTAAGTCCTTGTCCCTACCAGCTAACTTCTTCCAGAAGGTGCTTATGAATTTTGCATAATATTGCTGGCATCTTGACATTACTGTTGCACGAGATTTATAATCTTATAAACCATTTGTCACCGAAACAATGTGGAAGATAAAAGTAACTTCAGTCATACATTGAAAATATTCTGCTGTTGAAATGTTTATATATACATCATATGAAATCAGGAGAGACATGTTTTAGAAATGTCCTGGGGTGGTGACAAGATTGGACAAAGCAGGGCCACCATGCCCTGGGCAAGGATGCCAATAACTTGCAATGCGCCAATTTTCTTGGGCTCCAATTAAAGGTTAACGGGGGCTCAGAGAGAACAAAGGAGCCTGCTTACCTCTTCCTCTCAGATTCTCTGGGGGGACTGGGCTGATGACTAGTCACCAGCCAGGAACACCTCCTCCTCACCCAGACCTCTTGCTATGTGATAATCTGTTAGAACAAGTGAGATATGCTACTTCTCAGGACACAGAAAGTCATGATGGTGGAGCGGGGTGTGGCACTGCTACAAGTGTCCCATCGCAGCAGCAACATGACTTATTCACTCATTCATTCAGTAAACATTACCTACCACATGTCCAGGCACCCCTCACACTCTTGATATCTCACATAGTAGCAGAGATGGAACATACAGCAAAACAAGTACCACGACATGTGCCAGGGGAAGTGTGCCAGGGGAAGCCCTCCTTCCTGATCCCAGGCCACGATCTCTAAATCAAGTTTAGAAACTCCAAAAATGCTTTAGCATGAAGCATTTATTTTCCCAAAATTCAGGAGCTTATTCCTCCTCCTCTCAAAAAACTTGGAGATAAAATCCAATAATAGAACATTGACTGAAGTGTATTCCAAGGACCACTAGGTCTGCAGGATGATAGTGGCTGTTACCCAAAGGGGAAGAAAAAAGGAAAGGGAGGGTAGTTTCTGATCAGTGAAGTCTAGAAATTGCTGATTTAATTAATGTCAGATTTTTTTTAAAGAGCCGTTAAAACGTTAATACTCTTTATGAGTCACTAGGAAAGGATAATATTCCCTGGAGTTAGATAGATGATGATTTCTTTTTCAGTGGACGTTTTTCTCATTGCACACACTTCAAGATTGTTGTCGAGCTTCCCCCAGGCCCATTCTCTCCTTGGGGCTTCCCAGGTGGCTCTATGGTAATAGAATCCGCCTGCCAATGCAGGAGACGTGGGTTCGATCCCTGAGTCAGGAAGATCCCCAGAGGAGGAAATGGCAACCCACTCCAGTATCCTTGCCTGGAAAATCCCACGGACAGAGGAGCCTGGCTGGCTACAGTCCATGGGGTCACAAAGAGTCAGACACGACTAACTGAGTGACTCAGCACACACACACATTCTTCCCATATCCTCTTCCAGGAGGGGGACAACAGGCTGAATATCTGCGCGGTACAGAGGGATTATCAAAATGCGTTTATCTCCGTGGTCAAATGTTAAGGTTCTACAGGAGGGTATAAATGCACGTCAGATAACCAGCAGGCCCTACTGCACAGCACAGGGAACTCCGCTCAGGGTTGCGGGACAGTCTGGGTGGGAGGGGAGTTTAAGGGAGAAGGAATACTCGTGTAAGTATGGCTGAGTCCCTTTGCTGTCCGCCTGAAACCATCGCATTGTTAATCATCTATACTCCGTCACAAAATTTAAAAAAAAATGTTTTAAAGGTTATAAATTCATTTCAAAGATCAAGAAATGACGAATGGTGGATTTTTTCCAATGCTTTCTTCCTAGTTCTCATATGTGTAGAGAAACTACTTTCCCATCTCCTAGGAGTGTTCTCTGTACTGCCCTTAGAGGGCTCTACTTTAAGTTTACAAATTGGGATACAAGCTTGGTTTCCTGTTTCTCCAGCAGAATTTGGAAAATATGTTGATGCAGCTTAAAAAGCATCCACAATAACGCAGACGCTCAGATGGACTAGCTTTCGGTAGATCAAAGCGGCCTCTGCAAAACGCAGGGCTATAGATGTGAGTTCTTAGCCATGGCTGCGTATTCGAATCCCCTGGGGAGCTTACAACACACCCCAATGCAAGCCTGCCCCAGATGAACTAAATCAGATTCTCTGGCGGTGAGGCCTGAGAATTATTTTTTAAAACTGCCCACGGACAGAGAGAACAGACTTGTGGACCCAGTGGGGGAGGAGAGGCTGGGACGAATGTGGAGAGCGGCGATGGAACACGTGCGTGACCGTGTGGCCAACAGACAGCTGGTGCGCTTGCGCCGGGCGGCCCTGCGACAGTGGAGAGGGCGGGGCGGGAGGGCGCAGGTGCAGGTGGGAGCAGGTGCAGGCGGGCGCAGGAGGGCGGGACACGTGCATCCCTGTGGCTGGCTCAGGTCGGTGCGTGGCAGAAGCCAGCACAATGGAGTAAAGCAATTATCCTCCAGCTAAAACAAAACAACTCCTGGGTGCTTCTCAGGTACAGCCAGGGTTGGGACGCACGGCCCCGAAAGGTCCAGCTGTTGCCACGGTAGCCAGTGGCCAGGCCGCCTCACTCTCCGGACTTGCTGGTTTGGGGAGCATCTGCCCTGTTGTATTAGCTTGCTCGAGCTGCTGTAACAAAGCACAGCAGCCTGGGGACTTAAACCACAAAAGTGTAGTGTCTCACGGTTCCGGAGGCTGGAAGTCCAAGCGCAGGTGCTGGCAGGGCTGGTTTCTCCCGAGGCTCCTGTGTCCTGGGCTTGCGGACGCTGCCCCTCACTGCGTCTCCTGTGGTCCCTCCTCCTAGCGCTCCTCCCCGGTGTCTCCGTTTCCACAAGCCAGGTGGGATCAGCGCCAAACCTGACTGCTCATTTTAAGCGAACCACCTCTTCAGAGGTCTTCAGAGTACAGCCACATTCGGAGGTACCAGGGGTTAGAGTTTCAACACGAGAGTCTGGGGGGAGACGCAAGTCAGCTCATAACAGGTGTGATAGGAGACCCCAGAGACTCCAGGAAACGCTGCACACCGTCACACCCACAAAACTGACACTTTCCTGCCCCCATCATAGGGGAGCACAGGCATCACACAAGGAGGAAAAGCTGTGCCCTTTGAAAGAAACCAACAAAGTCACCCTGCCTATTACGGCCCCCAAGATAGTAAAATTTTGAACACATCCTGCAAACCTTAAAAAAAAAGGAGGGGGCAAGGAAATGCTTTATTTTTTGATTTTTAGAATAGTGGTGTTTATAGGTATGACATATAAGTGACTATAAAGATCATATAAAATATTATTGAACAGACAAATAACAACAACTAACATGCATAAACAGGCTTCCCAGGTGGCATGAGTGGTGAAGAACCTGCCTGCCAATGCAGGAGACATAAGAGACATGGGTTCGATCCCTGGGTCAGGAAGATCCCCTGGAGGGCATGGCAACCCACTCCAGTATTCTTGCCTGGGAAATCCCGTGGACAAACGAGCCTCGTGGGCTACAGTCCATGGGCTACAGTCTGAGTCACAAAGGTCAGACATGACTCAGCAGAGCACAACATAGATGAACAGAAGTGCAAAGATTACACTAACACAAACTGGTCAGCTAAGTTTGATCATCTGCTTAAGCTTGTAGTATCTTCCCACTCAACAGCTATGGTTTTCACTGGGCACTTGAGTACTTTTGAAGCCTAACACCTTGCACTTTGAGGATGAAGAAAAAATGTTTTTCTTTTTCATGTGCTTTTGTGTATGCATCTTTTTTGCAGTTCTGGAGGTGCCATCAAGGAGATTTATCTGAGGAAGCGCTTCACCTGCCAGAGCTTGACTGTTCACAGATTCACTGCAAAACCCACTTAACCTCATGTGCTGTGCAAATCAAGGAGTATCTTTTTTCACTTACAGAATGAACCCCTGAAGCGAGAAAGCTATACTATCCCTGCTTTTTTTTCTTCCTAACTCTGTGCTCTTCTGGATATTTCTGTTTGTGTTTCTGAATCAAGTCTGGTACCAGGTGTGGTTTGAGCTCAGGCAGTAATTTATTCCTTGTTAATGACTGAAAAGTCAGGAATCTAGGTTTATGGTGGTCTCCGTCAGGTGGTGAATAATGGAGACTCTGGTTTATGTGTCATCTCTGTCTGTTTGACCTGGGAATGCTGATAGCTTTGAGTGTTGAAACGCTAATACAAACATTGTATACAATGAGGAGAGAGGTGTTTTTAGAAATACCCCAGGCCAGCGACAAGTTTGAACATAGAAAGCAGCACCATGAGGCCCTAAAGGATGAGCTTTCTTGGGCCCCAACTGAAGATTACCTGAGGCCCAAAGAGGACCTAAACCTACCCCCCTACCCCCCAGAGCCTCTGGGTGAGCTGAGGTTATGGCTGGTCAGGAGGCAAAAGTACCTCCCATCAACGAGGTCACATCAGTCAGTTCAGTCACTCAGTCGTGTCCGACTCTTTGCAACCCCATGGACTGCAGCACGCCTAGCTTCCCTGTCCATCACCAACTACCAGAGTTTGCTCAAACCCATGCCCGTCGAGTTGTTGATGCCATCAACCATCTCATCCTCTGTCGTCCCCTTCTCCTCCTGCCTTCAGTCTTTCTCAGCATCAGGGTCTTTTCAAATGAGTCGGTTCTCGCATCATTCTTCACAGAGATCACATCACTCAAGAAAATTCTCTTTGCTTTCTGGAGAAGCAGACAGCCTCTGAGACCCACGGTGCCCGGGATCGCCAGCTTCTCTGTCTCATGTGTTTGTTATCTCTGGCTGAGGTTATAAAACTGGAGCTATGGTTCTCCTTGTGTGTGAAAATTTTTTTTCCTTTTTACTTCCTTGTAAAAGGAAGATGAAATATTTTGTTTATCATGTTTGGTATTTGTGGCTACCCCGTTCCTCTCTTCTCCTACTTTTAATTTTCTTTTCTTGGCCCCACAAAGTTTTTGGAGATTAATTGCTTGTAAATATCTTTCATCTATTGAAATGACTGTGTATTTGATAGATAAACTAGTCAGATAAAGGAGAGAAAAATTAACAACAGTACAAAGTTACTTGTATTTATGAGAGCACTTTTCATTGGCATATACAAGCACTCATATAAATTCAAAATAATAATTTTTTAAAGGTTTAAAATAAATTTGAAAGGAAAAAAATCTGAAATAAATAAATTCCAGAAAGGAGGAAAATCAAATGTTAATGCTTTCAACTTTGGCTCTTTAAGAAAAAAAACTTCAAAAGCTTGCTGCATCTATTCCTCAGAGGAATAAAAAAGTTTAACTCTTGGATAAACTAATGGCCTTGATTATTGGTTATAAGACAAAAAGCAAAAGAATACTGCTGCTGCTACTAAGTCGCTTCAGTCGTGTCCGACTCTGTGAGACTCCATAGACAGCAGCCCACCAGGCTCCCCCGTCCCTGGGATTCTCCAAGCAAGAACACTGGAGTGGGTGGCCATTTCCTTCTCCAAGGCATGAAAGTGAAAGTGAAAGTGAAGTCGCTCAGTCGTGTCCGACTCTTAGTGACCCTGTGGACTGCAGCCTACCAGGCTCCTCCATCCGTGGGATTTTCCAGGCAAGAGTACTGGAGTGGGCTGCCATTGCCTTCTCCCAAAAGAATGCTAAGGTACTTCAAACACAATTTAAAGAATTTTCAATATTAGGTTTATAACTACAGATGTTCATAAAATATAAATCTTTTGAAAAGAGTGTCTTGTTCAAGGTGAAAATTTTAATTCAAAACAATGAATTATGTTTCTCCCTGATTTTAACACAATACAGAAAACAATATTATAGATTATGTAAAAACTTGGATTTATTTTATCATGGAAAGCTTAATCAATCTGAATGCTTTAGAGTTTCATGACTGAAGGAAATTTGCATCATTACAAAAATGTAAAACTATTTCTCCAACTAAAGTATAATGTGATATAAAGGGTCTTGTTAAGTGTTTATAATTCTATATATCATATACATACAAAATCATGTAAATATACAAAATCCCTAATTTCTTTTAAAAAATATTTATTTATTTGGGTGTTTTGGGTCTTAGTTGTGGCATGTGGGGTCTAATTCCCTGACTAGGGATCGAACCTGGGCCCCTGCATTGGGAGCAGGGAGTTTTAGCCACTGGACCACCAGGGAAGTCCCCCAAATTCCTAATTTTTAAGTTGAGGTGAAATTCACATGACATGAAGTTAGCCATTTTGAAGTGTCCAGGTCTGTGGCATTTAGGACACTCGCAATGTTGTATAATTATTGCCTATACCTAGTTCCAAAACCAGACGGGGTTGTCATCACCCCAAAAGGAGACCTCAGACCACTGAGCAGTCACTCCCTATTCCTCCCCATCCCCTTGGCAGCTACCAACCTGCTTTCTGTATCTGTGGACTTTCCTGTTCTGGATATTTCATATGAACGGAGGCAGACAGTATGTGACCTATTGTGTCTGGCCTCTTTCACTTAGCATAATGCTTCCATGGTTCATCCATGCTGGAGCATATGTCAGTACTTCATTTTAATAGCTGAATAATATTCCATTCTAGTTATATACAGCACATTTCCTCTATCATTCATTCATTCATGGTGGACATTTGGGTTGCTTCCACCATTTAACTATTGTGAATGGCACTACTATAAACTTTCATGTACAAGTATTTATCTGATACCTGTTTTCAGTGTTATAAGTACATATCCAGAAACAGAATTGCTGGGTCTTGTGGTTATTCTACATTTAACTTTGTCAGAAACAATCAAATTGTTTTCCAAGTGGCCGTTCCATTTTACATTCCTACTAATTAACTTTAAGACTTTGAACTAGTAGTGAGTCAAGCTATTAGTATAGATCAATATGCTGTACACCTGAAAACTCTAGTTTTGCTATACTCTTGTCATAAGCTAGCTTATTAGAATGAATGCAAAAGCCTACTACTTTAAGAACTTTTTAAAGATGTCTTTGATTGTAGAGAGGTGTATATGTGAGATAATGGATGTATTTTGTTTTGCTTTAAATAAAATTGGTTTTGCCAGAATATGAAAGAAGGTAATAGAAGGCAATTTGAGGATATACCACAAATACAGAAAGAAGAAAAACTAAGCTCAAGAGCCTGGGCTTATAATGCCTGCATATAGTGAATCTGACATAAGCAAAGAAATACGTTAAAAATGTTTGCAAAGTTGACTCGGTGATAATTGATTTATTCATAAGGTGGAAAGAGGCTTGTGCATCATTTACTACAAATTGCTACATAAATGGTAATCAAAAAAGTAAAATAAGAACTTGGGTCTCCTTCTGTTAGAATGGTGAATGGATCCTGGGGTACAGAGCAAGCTACTAACAAAACCAGAGGCAAAAGGGAAGAGTGAGTACGGTCTGTGCCCAGACGTCAGCGGCTTCCTTCTCACCAAAACGCTGCGCAACTTGTGTTTGTTGCACTTTTGTATTAATTTCAACAAAATGACTTTGAAAATAGGATTCCAGATAATCATTTGTATGTATTGCTGTGTTTCCTTTATTACCTGAAACCATTTCTTGTCTTCATGTATCTGTGACTGAGGCTCATATAACGGCTCCTCTGGTAACCCTTTTCAGCATTGCCTTTCCCACATTCAGGACCCAGAATCAGAGCTCTAAGGCTGTAAAGCCGCCTACTGTATCTACATCACCTTTGGAGTCTCCCAGATGTCCACTGGGCATCGCAAAGATTTGATCTCTCACCTTTTAAAATAAGAGATTGTAGAAATAATCTGGCGTTCTCTAATTTTAATATACTCAGCACTGTTATGTCCACCATATGAAAAATCAGCAAAAAGGTAAACTTCTTTCTGTTTATTACATATGAATAAAATGTTACTGTTACAAACATACCTACATTCATGTACAAAGATAGGCACTATGACTTTCAAAAACTAGATTAATTTTTAAAAGACCCTTTATTCTCAATATAAATTCTCTTGTCAATTGATGATAATCAGAACATACTTTATCAGTATAGATTAAGCACTCTTGGAGATTTGACAGTGCCCTCACTGTTTTTAATGTATTTATATTGTACCCTCACAATAAGCATTAACTAAATCCTTAGAAATCAGTTGCTTATTGCATTTCAATAGAGGATTCTCCCTTCATGGATCACAGCCTAGCTGTGGCTAAGGGGCCTGTGTAACTCAGTGACGCTATGAGCCATGCGGTGCAGGGCCATCTGAGATGTTCAGGTTATAGTGAAGAGTTCTGACGAAACACCACGGTCCACTGGAGGAGGGAATGGCAAGTTCCAGTTCAGTCACTCAGTCTGTCCGACTCTTTGCAACCCCATGGACTGCAGCACGCCAGGCCTCCCTGTCCCACTCCAGGATTCATGCTGTGAGAACCCCATGAGCAGTATTAAAAGGCCGAAAGATATGGCCCCGGAAAATGAGCCCCCAGGTCAGACAGTGCCCAGTGTGCTACTGGGGAAGAGCGGAGGGCAGTTACTGGCAGATCCAGAAAGGATGACGTGGCTGGGCCAAAGCAGATCTGGCACTGCCGGTTAGTGTACTGAATCACAAGGCCTTTGAGTCTTATTATCCAGAAGCATTTTCTGCTTTTCTCTTACACTCACCTAAAGGTTCCTGCTACAAAAACAGATCAGAGATTGAGTTTTCTGGGGGAAAAAGTATCAAAAGAGCTTCAGTAGAGGACTGAATCAGATGCTCAGGACAGTTATAAAGTACAAGGCTAGGCTCATGGCCCATAAGACGACCTTATAATCTTCACCATCTTCACCACACTTGACAGTGAGACAGTCTTGAGACAGAATCAGGACACTCAGGACCTTCCTCCTCTGAAAGCAAATGACTTCATGGAGATAAACTGTTCACTCTGAGATCCACAACATAAACTAACTCCCCAGAACTAAATGAATGGGATGAACTGAACTGAACTGTGGCCAGTGTTCTGTTTTCAGTGCTCATGTGGGGGAAATTCTTTTCTTCCTTCTTAACCCAGCACTGACCCTCAGTTTAATGGGCTACACTTGTTCAAACTAGTTTCAAACCCTCTTTAAATGGTATCTTGTTCCAACTGGATCCTGACGAATGTGGATGAGGGAAATCCTATGGAAGATTTATTTATATAGTAAGTTAACAAATCATGAGGAAAAGCAAGAACAATGATTCTACCTTAAAAAAGGATAAAACTGGCAACAGTGGTTACATATTTTACCAAGAACCTTTGCTAAGTTCCTTCACTCGCTGCAGCGTCATCTCTTGCACGCATGCCTGCTAGATCGCTTTGGGTGTGCCTGACCCTTCATCTTCTCAGGTGTCCCAGCGGGCAAAGAATCCACCTGCAATACTGGGTCAAGAGGATCCCCTGGAGGAGAGCATGGCAACCCGCTCCAGTGTTCCCGCCTGGAGAATCCCGTGGACAGAGGAGCCTGGTGGGCTACAGTCCACGGGGTCACAAAGAGTCAGACATGTCTGAAGCTACTAGCATGCATTACTTGCATAGGTTTAATAAGAATGTGTTCTTTTTCCAACCAGGGTACAATGGATAAATCAAATCATGTGTGATATCTTGGTGCATTTCTTACCTGTTTCACAGAGGGGAAAAACTGGGTCACAAAACTGCTCGTGATGAGGTTTTCCTTAGCCTGGGGTTTGTTTTGGGTGCTGTCTACTTGTATCAGTTATGCCCGTTTGGGCTGTCAATATTCTAAATATGTTTATCTGAGAATAAATAAATAATCAAATAAAAATATATAAGTAAATATCTTCTGGGGAAAAAATTCTATACTGTAATCATAGTATAGAATTCAAATCAAACCAAGGAGCACAAACCCAAGCATTGTGTCCTCAGTACAGGACAAGGCCTTCAGTGTCCTCCCGCGAACCTGGTCTACAAGCTGCCCTGTGGCTTATGGAACCCCAGCCTCCATCCAGAAACACCGACCAGCAAGGGGATGTCAGGGAAACTGGGGACCCTGACGCGTGGCGATAGCTCACTGTATTGTCCATGGGTCACAGGATGCCCAGATGTTGGTGAACATCATTTCTGGGTGTATCTGTGAGGGCATTTCCAGATGAGATTAGACTGGGTGAAACAGATCTCTCTCCAGTGTGGGTGGGCCTCTTCCAGTCCATGGAGGGGCTGAATGGAGCAGAAAACTGGAGAAAGGGAAGATTCTCTCTGCCCATTTGAGCTGGGATACCAGTCTCCTCCTGCCTTCAACCTGGGACTTACCCCGTCAGTCCCCTTCTGTCCTCAGCCTGGACTTAACCATCAGTCTCCTGATTCGCAGACCTTCAGACTCAGATACCATCAGCTTTCCTGGGTCTTCAGATTGCAGCCAGCAAACTGTGGGCCTTCCCTGCCTCCATAATGACATAAGCTGATCCCTTACAATAAGTCTATCTGTCTGTCTGTCTATCTACCTATCTATCCACCCACCTGTGTATTTATCTATCATCTATCAATCATCTGAGCTATCTATCATCTATAAATCACATTATCTATCATCAGTCCACATATTTATCATCTATATGTCTATCTATCGATCAATCTCCTATTAGTTCTGTTTCTCTGGAGAGCCCTGACTAACCCTTACATCCAAAACCTGAAGGTGCTGCAGCAAAGTCCAGCAAGAAGTGAATCTGAGGCTTCTTGGGTCTCAATCTCCGTGGACAAACAGACAAGGAAATTGAAATACGTTTGAGACATCAAGTTTATATTCCTAGGAGCTTTACAAGGCCCCCAGATATAAGCAACTCTTAAGCCTTAATATCATGTTGTTCTATTCTTTTGAATGCAACAAGAGGGTCATTGTGTATTAAACACTGGTTACTCCTATGAATATAAAACTTTTCCAGTAAAATAAAACAGTCATGACACGGAGTCAGAAAATCACTGATCATCTTATGTGGTCTAATCTGCACCTTAGAGGAAGGAAGTTGAACAAAGGATGGACTTGGGAAGCAAAACAGCTATTTCGCTCTGCTTCCACTATGATTCAGGATATGACATACCACAGTCAGGAAACGGGGAAAAAAGAGAATTTGCACCTTGACACAAACCAGAAATGATAGGGTCACTCTGTCTGTCTGGTCCACAGAATAATGAATACTTGGACAGTTCCTACAAACGTGAACTTCACAAGCAAAACATAGCTTAATGTCTGGCCTTCTCAACACCAGTGTGTATGGACATGATGATCATGTGAGAAAGGGACTGCTTTCCACCAGCAGCAGAAGAATATCAATCTGAGCAGCTTATAACCTGTGGTCTTCTCCCTTCTGTCGTTGTTTGTCACTAAATCATGCCCAACTGTTTGTGACCCCAGGGACTGTAGCCCCCCAGGCTCCTTTGTCCATGGACTTTTCCAGGCAAGAACACTGGAGTGGGTTGCCATTTCCTTCTCCAGGGGATCTTCCCGACCCAGGGATCAAACCCACGTCTCCGACATTGCCAGGCAGATTGTTTACTGCTGAGCCACCCGGGAAGCCCCCTTTACTGGGGTCTTTATTTGGAGGGCTGGTCCTTTGGATGTTCGATTCCCTTCAATTCTTTGCCGATTAACTTTTTCCCATTTCTTCTTTCTAAATGTTTTCGTCTGTTGGTTTATCAAAACCTGAGGAAAATCCCCACATTTTTATAACCAGACACTACCACAGATGGGGCTTCCCTCATAGCTCAGTGGGTAAAGAATCCACCTGCAATGCAGGAGACCCGAGTTCAATCCCTAGGTTGGGAAGATCCACAGGAGAAGGAAATGGCAACCCACTCCAGTCTTCTTGCCTGGGGCATCCCGTGGACAGAGGAGCCTGGCGGGCTCCAGTCCGCGGGGTCGCACAGAGTCAGACACGGCCGAGTGACTAAACCACCACCACCACGGATGAGAGTTTTTCTCTCATCTGGGGCATTTTTTCACGAGGATGTGAAATGTACATCAGAAGAGGGGCTGTCCTGAGCCCTAGCTCCTTCTCCCCTCCCAGAGGTACCCAAGCCACAGGCTTGAGTGGTCACTACAAAGCCAGCTCGCCCCAAATGGGGGCCCCTCAGCTCTGCGGGGCCGCTGGTCTGCAGGGAAGGACTAGGCCCAAGGAGGTGTGTTTGTTTTACTGTCCCAGGTGTCGGGGGGCCCTGAGTGTGGTTTTCTCAGGACCCAGGTTTCCCCGTCTGCGGCATCTGCGAACATCGCCCTGTGCCCCCCTCATCTCGTTACATTTCCATAAGCTCTGTCCCAGTTATGCTCAGAAGGCACAGCCCTCGAGCCCCAGGAATAATGTGCTAAAGCAGAAAAGAAAAAAAAGAAAAAACCGCACAGCTATTCTTGGTCATTTTAATGGTGAGGCGCTTCAGATTCTCTATAAAATGAAAGAAATTCAATTGTGTGAGGTCACCAGGTCACAATCTCCCCAAGAACACTGCTATTTGGAGCCAAACATCTTTCTCAGAGGGGCCCGTGAAGTTTAATAACATCGGTCAGCCGCGGTGAGACCCTGCAAGCCCATAATCCCAAAATGAGCCTCTGAGCGCCGTCTATCATGAAGGAGCTCCAGTCCACCTGGGAGCGAATTTAGATCAAAGGTGACATTGAACACTGCCTTCGAAATTTCAATCACAGCCTTAACCACCCTATGACTTAGCCAATAGCAGTTCTGTGGCTCTTTGGGAACAAAAGGCCACCTTCGCGAGGCTGGAGGAAACGCTTCTACCGCAGCGGGAAGCAGAGAAACCCACACAGTGAAGACGAGGCAACATCGGCAGTGTTTGCTGAGTTGCTGAGTCGCCGTGACATGCGATCGCTGTGTCCCTTGTACCACGCTGGGTACGAGATATTTTTGTACAGAACTTCTTCTTTAGTTTAAAGAATTTACATGTTACGACATCTGCCCTCTTGTCACTTAATAGTCAACACAGTAAAAGTGAAATAAGGTCGGAAGGAAGGGAAAAGCACGATTTTCAAGCCGCAGTCTGCCAAGGCCTCCAACAAAGATGAATCTCAAGTAACTACCATTGGGTGAAACAGTGACTCTATATTGATAAGATTCCATTTACATGAAGTTCAAGAACAGGCAAAATTAATTTATGAAATTAAGATTAGTCTATGAAATCAGGAAGTGGCTGCCTCTGAGTGGTCTTATTGGCCAGGGATCCCAGGGTAAAAGAAATGGTGTTTGCTTGCACAGGATAAGCATATGCAAAAGTTCGCCAGGTTTTATGGCATGTAACTTCACTGTTCTGACTGTGCCCCCTAAAATTCTTGTTTGAAATCCTAACCCCCAAAGGCGATAGTTTAAGGAGCTGGGGCATTTGGGAGGGATTAGGTGCTAAGGGAGGAGCCCTCGTGAATGGGATTGGAGCCCCCATAAAAGAACTGCCCAGAGGTGCCTCACTCAGTCTGCCCTTTAAGGACATGGGGAGAAAGTGCTGGCTGTGACCCAGGAAGAGGGTCTTCTCCAGAACATAACCATGATGGCAGCTTGACCTTAGAACTCCCACCCTCCAGAACTCTGAGCCAGAAATGTCTGCTCTTCATAAGCCACCCAGTCTGTGGTATTCGTTATGGCAGCCCAAATGGCATCAGACACTGTATATAAATTATGCCTTGATTTTTTAAAGTTTTAAAAAACCCACCACTTACACACTTGAGCTGTAAAGCTGAGACTGAGACCACTCTCTACCACAAGAGCAAGGGTCCCACCCTGTTCTCCTCGCACTGAATCGGACCAACGAGGCCCCGGCTCCTGGCTGTGCATCACCATAGGGTGACGTTCTTCAGTGAACACCTGCCTGTATTCTCCTCTATACAGAAGTGCTGCAATGCAGCTGGGGCGCACAGTTCTCTGTGCGTGCTCACTTGTCAGTCGTGTCCGACTCTGTGCACCCCGTGGACTGTAGCCCGCCAGGCACCTCTGTCCACGGGATTCTCCAGGCAAGAACACTGGAGTGGGTGGCCATTCCCTTCTGCAGGGGATCTTCCCGACCCAGGGATCTAGACCGGGTCTTCTGCATTGCAGGCAGATCCTCTACCATCTGAGCCCCAAGGGAAGCCCCACAGTTGCCTGCATGCTCACCCAGCCAGGCAGCAGTTTTTCCTCCCTGTGACGGAAACACTGCCGTGTGGTCGCCGTCAAGATGCTGCGCCTGGCCTGGCCTCCCCCGACAGCCTCCTTCCCTCTCCACATTCTTACCTGGAAACAAAAGCCCTAGACCCTGCGGTCCGACCAGCAGACCACCGGAGTCTCTGACTCTGCAGTTCCCTGGAGCATGCCCACCCACTTTGTTCCATTGTTGTTTCCCTTTGTTAATTGTAACACCCATGTGCTCACTGCTGCCCCATCTGTGAGTCAGATGCGTGCTGCGTCCTGACGCTGAACAGGAATGCGAGACCCGTGAGCCAGACCTTGGCCCCCGGGTCGGCCTGGTCTGCGATGGAAGGCAGCTCCTCCCCTCCCGCCCGCCCGACCAGGGCACTGACTCAGGTTCTACAACTTGATTTGCATGTTTGGTTATTGAAGAGCAGTCTGTGTAAACACAGCAGTGCAGGGGCGCCATGAGGCCTTGGGGTGGGAGACTCAGGCGGAATAGAGGTCAACTGGAAGGCATGCTTGGCCAAGCCTGGGAGCAAAGCTGCAGTGACGAATAAGCACCCTTCTGGACTTTCACTTTAGTGTGGCGATATTTTTAAACGGGAGCAGAGGAACCTTTTCCCATCAGTTTCCTTCTATCGGCAAGGTCCCTGGCAGTATCTTCAAGATCTGAGAGAAATAATCACCTGTGTTTTATTTTTGTCTCATACCCTGGACCAGGAACAAAGGAAACCTCTGCATTTTCACTCTTCGGAAACCAGACAGCATTCTCTGAAACCTGACGTATTCCTTCAAAGCTCTGGCACTGAGCTTGAGTTTCAAAATCATATTTTTCTCTCCAAACCATCGTCCTTGTCTGTGCTGTCGGGGGTGTGCTCTTATAAAGGCTCAAGTTTAAATTAAAACCCGAGCATAAAGGAAATGCTATGCATATTAACCGCTTAAGTAAAACAGCTTTCTGCATCCACGTTAATTCTGTTCACAGGCTATGCCCAGGCCCAAGCATATTATTTCTTATTTACATCAAAGTTCTATATTTACAAACATGATTTACACTAGTTTAGTTTGTCAGCCCATATGGTATCTTTGAAAGTCAGAGCAGAGCTATATTCCCATTTCATAGGTGAAAAAAACAAAAGTCAAGGATCAGTTAGCAAATTTGTGTGTGAGAAAGCATTTTCAGGGCTTGACTTTCCAATTCATGTCATTGTTTCTACAGTTCAGTTCAGTTCAGTTGCTCAGAGGCATCTGACTCTGCGACCCCATGGACTGCAGCATGCCAGGCTTCACTGTCCATCACCAACTGGACACTGTTTACTCAAATTCATGGCCATTGAGTCACTGATCCATCCAACCATCTCATCCTCCGTCATCCCCTTCTCCTCCCACCCCCAATCTTTCCCAGCATCAGGGTCTTTTCAAATGAGTCAGTTCTTCGCATCAGGTGGCCAAAGTATTGGAGTTTCAGTTTCAGCATCAGTCCTTCCAATGAATATTCAGGACTGATTTCCTTTAGGAAGGACTGGTTGGATCTCCTTACAGTCCAAGGGACTCTCAAGAGTATTCTCCAACACCACAGTTCAAAAGCATCAATTCTTCTGCCCTCAGCTTTCTTTATAGTCCAACTCTCACATCCATACAACACTACTGGAAAAACCATAGCTTTGACTAGATGGACCTTTGTTGGCAAAGTAATGTGTCTGCTTTTTAATATGCTGTCTAGGTTGGTCATAACTTTTTTGCCAAGGAGTGTCTTTTAATTTCATGGCTGCAGTCACCATCTGCAGTGATTTTGGAGCCCAGAAAAATAAAGTCTCTCACTGTTTTCACTGTTTCCCCATCTATTTGCCATGAAGTGATGGGACCAGATGCCATGATCTTAGTTTTCTGAATGTTGAATTTTAAGCCAACTTTTTCACTCTCCTCTTTCACTTTCATCAAGAGGCTCTTTAGTTCTTCTTTACTTTCTGCCATGAGAGTGGTGTCATCTGCAGATCTGAGGTTATTGATAGTTCTCCTGGCAATCTTGATACCAGCTTGTGCTTCATCCAGCCCAGCATTTCACATGCTGTACTCTGCGTATAAGTTAAATAAGCAGTGTGACAATATACAGCCTTGATGTACTCCTTTCCAGATTTGGAACTAGTCTGTTGTTCCATGTCCAGTTCTAACTGTTGCTTCTTGACCTGCATACAGATTTCTTAGGAGGAAGGTCAGGTGGTCTGGTATTCCCATCTCTTGAAGAGTTTTCCACAGTTTGTTGTGATACACACAGTCAACGGCTTTGGTGTAGTCAATAAAGCAGAGTTTCTGGAACTCTCTTGCTTTTTCAATGATCCAACAGATGTTGGCAATTTGACTTCTGGTTCCTCTGCCTTTTCTAAATTCAGCTTAAACATCTGGAAGTTCACTGTTCACATACTGTTGGCCTGGCTTGGAGAATTTTGAGCATTACTTTGCTAGTGTGTGAGATGAGTGCAATTGTGCAGTAGTTTGAACATTTTTTGACATTGCCTTTCTTGGGGATTGGAATGAAAACTGACCTTTTCCAGTCCTGTGGCCACTGCTGAATTTTCCAAACTTGCTGGCATTTTGGGTGTAGCACTTTCACAGCATCATCAGTTTTACCAAATACTATGGCTTCATATTCATGATTTCCCCACCAGCCACCCTCCTGCCCTGGCCCTGACTGTATGATCAGCCATGTCTGATTCTTTGCAACCCCATGGACTGTAGCCTGCCAGGCTCCTCTGTCCATGGGATTCTCCAGGCAAGAGTACTGGAATGGGTTGCCATTCTCTTCTCCAGGGGATCTTCCCCACCCAGGGATCAAACCTGCGTCTCCTGCATCTCCTACAGTGCTTTACCTCTCAGCCACTGGAGAAGCCCAGCCACCCCCAAGCACCATTAGGAGTATCAGTCACCGAGGCTCCACGGATGCCTAAAGGGGCGCTGATCCTACTGAAGCCCGATTCCTCAGTGTGAGCCTTGAGGTGACGGAAGATAAACTCTCTGAAATGGCTCCACTCTGAGCCCTTCCAGATGGTGTATGGTGGCCGGCCCTGCCACTGCCATTTCACAGACGCTGGCCGTGTCGCATTCACCGAAGCTCTAGATGGTTCTGGGCTTCTGGTTCTCCTTGAATGCCACACATCAGTTCTTTTTGCGTTTACCTGTTGCCCAAGGAAATATGAGGATTACTTCGATTATTGTCTCCACTGCATGTGGTTAAATAAGGTTGACATGGGAGCATTTCTTGGAAACATGTGAATATTTATTTTTACTGAAAAATGGCTGCTGAGTCCCCTAAAACATTCTCTCATGACGCAGGTCCAAAAATCTTTGCAGGTGTGTTAATTATAATGTTCTCAATGGCTGTAAAGATGAAAAGGCCCGTCTCCTAAAGGAACAATGTGTCAGCACTGCCTGGAGAGGGCGATGCCTTGAGAAGCTGGTCACCCTCCTTCTTGATCAGAGAATCGTCTGCACATGGTTCTGTGAAGAGCACGACCAAAACGCTGTCAGCTGAAATGAAGACTGGAGAACTAGTCTGATTCCCAAATCTTTTTTTTTAAACTTGTCAGTTGGTTCCAAGACATTACCTACCACTGTTCCCATCACTAATCGTGGTGCTTTCTGCTATACAACAAATGAACTAAAACTGATGAGTTGGTTTCATTTCCTGTAAAGTCTACCCATTACTAAGAAGTACCAACCCTCAAGCTTATTAAAATCAGAGTGTGGGCTGCTTACAACCTGGGGCTAAGTCAGTTCCCTGTAAGAGAACTCAGTTTGCATCTCCTCCCAGCCCAGCCTCGTGGGACTTTCCCTCACTTTTCCCTAGGAGCTTGAGCAAGTCCTACTCCTGGATTCCAAGCCTTGAGGCCGTGAGCTCACCGGACAGGGAGGACGGGCAAGGTGTTCCTCCCTGGCCACGTCAATCGCCGCCACGGTGCCTTCTCACCAATATCAGCAAAACCAGGCTCCTACTGCCCCAAGGCTGTCTCTTAAACACAAACAATTCTCCACTTTTGAAAACTTCATTTTAAAGCGATTGTAAGAAATGTAGAATGTATCCCCACTGACCTCTTCCAAAACGACACTAGCCCTGGATCAAAAAAATTGTTATTCTTGCAAGTAGGCAGCTCTGGGCCACTGCGACCATCGTGAGAACCATTAGGGGACAGAAAGATAAGTGTTCGAGTTCTTAGAGACTCGGAGTGTTTAGATGAATGGAAAGCAGACAGAGTCTGGGGCAGTTGATACCAGGGGAGGGTATGGGTTAGAAATGACCTACTCACACAATGAATGGTTTCCCTGGCGCTAATTCCAGTTGGCCTCTGACTCCGCAGGTTCCTAATCTGCAGATTAAACCAACTGCAGAGCAAACATATATGTACATGTATGTGGGCCTCCGTGGTTGCTCAGCTGGTAAAGAATCCGCCTGGAAGGCAGGAGACACCAGTTCGATTCCTAGGTCAGGAAGATCCCCTGGAGAAGGGATAGACTACCCACTCCAGTGTTCTTGGGCTTCCTTGGTGGTTCAAACGGTAAAGAATCTGCCTGCAATGTGGGAGACCTGGGTTCACTCCCTGGATCAGGAAGATCCCCTGGAGGAGGGCGTGGCAACCCACTCCAGTATTCTTGCCTGGAGAGTCTTATGGACAGAGGAGCCTGGTGGGCGACAGTCCACGGGTCACAGAGTCAGACAGGACCGAGCAACTAAGCACAGCACAGCACATACACGAATATACATATGTGTGTGTGTGTGTATGCATGTGTGTACACACACACATATATTTAATTCCAGAAAACTCCAAAAAGCAAGACATTTGAATTTTTCATCTTGTCCTCCAAGGCATCTTCCCAACCCAGGGATCAAACCCGCATTTCTTGCATCTCCTGCATTGACAGGTAGATTCTTTACCACTGCACCCCCTGGGAAGCTCCTATTACAAAATGTAATATTACAAGATGACATCATCTTGTACAGAGGATTTTTTTCCTGGGAGAGGTAAGTACTGTCATCTTTGTCTTTTACTAGTATGTTGGTGGTGAGCATCGACTTGACATTGATCCTTCCTTCTTGGTTCTGAAATACATCCCTGGATCTTTCCACTTCGTTTGGCCTTTGTGTTTTCATTCCTATCAGGAATGCACTTAATCAGCTTATCTAGGTTTCCCAGGGCGTCCTTTTGGTCCTGCTGAATTAGAGGAAAGCACGTGGTGTTTGTACCTGTTGCTATGAAGGACTCCTTAGACATGCTCTTGAAACCGGCTGGGGCGGGGGTCTGGGATCGGGGCGTCGCGGCCCAGGCCACAGCCTTTGAGGGCACCTGCTGGCTCACCTTCCCCACTGAGCCGATGGCCTGTCTTCTGGGAAGTGACCTTCTCCAACTTCTTTCTGCAGGAACACTTGACCACCAAGCAGATTGTCTGGGACCCCTACTGTCTTTAGTAAGAATGTTTCCTTCCCTTTATCCTTCGACAATATTCCTCAACCTCTCCTTGTAGCTGTGTTCCTAAGAGCTTTTCTGACTTTTCACCCAACCTCCATCTAACTCCACTCTGACAGTAAAGCCGATTGCCTCTAAGATTTCCCTAAAAGACTACAATCAACCCTCACTCTCTTTCTCTCTTGCTGTCTCTGTTTCTCTCTCTCACACACGCGCACCCACGACCATCTCAGACCTCACTTTAGGAAGCACTCTTAGAAATATAGCTATTATAGTATCTGGTGTAATTTAAGCAGAACAAGATCGAAAGCCTGACAGTGTTCCTGGAAACAGAAGTTCCTATTATTGCCAACAGTTTGAAATCTTCAACTGCTCACATTTTTCAAACCACTTTGCCAAATGGCTAAAAATGATGCAAGCCTGCATTATTTCAAGTCGTATTTTTGATGTTCTTTATGAGAGGGGTTACCTCTGGCCCACGTCCAAATGGATGGGAAAACGCTAGCAAAATACAGTAGAAATATCTGTAGTGCTTAGATATTGAAGGGGAGACGAGGTCAATGAATTTCAGGTATAAATCATTGACACGAGCTATTTTATTGCTCTTTCTCTGGAACAACACTGCCTTAAACTTCTCTAAGACTGACTTAAACACAACATACAGAGCTTCATTATTCAGTAGATTAGGACTGTGATGAGAAGGGCTGTGGTTTTTCTCTGAGATGAGCCATGCTGGCGTTTGGTGCTGTGTTAATATGTGTAATTACAGAACAGAGCCTGAGGGGAAAGGGCAATTCTAAAATAAACATTTTCCAAAAAAAAGAAGCCTCAAAGGAACTTTTAGTTCTGATTCTTTGCTCTTGTTCCATCCTCTCAAGAAATATAACTATTTGCCCTTTAGTTTTTCACTCAATACTGATTCAAGCCTAAAGAAATGACCTCTGATCCCATTCGGTTGACCTCGTCCACAGGGACAGCCATGGGGTGAGGAGCAGGACATCTCGTGGTCCTTTGGAGGGAAGACAGCTGGTCTGGAAGTCTCACAGTGGGGACCGGAGGAAGGTGGATCTGATCGGGCAAGGTTGGTCCACCCATCCCTCCAGTGCCTGACATGGCTCACATCCACCACACTAGAGGAAGGGGCACTGACCGGGGTGAACTGAGAGATTAAGTGCCCCCTGCCTCCCCCCAGGGGGCTTCCAAGCTGGCACTAGTGCAGGAGATGCAGTAGATGGAGGTTCTATCCCTGGGTCAGGAAGATCCCCAGGGGGAGGAAACAGCAACCCACTCCAGTGTTCTTGCCTGGAGAATCCTGTGGACAGAGGAGCCTGGCAGGCTATAGTCCATGGGGTCCCAAAAAGTCAGACACAGCTGAGCAAGTAAGCGTATGTGCGTGCACACACACACATACACACACACACAAAACCTCCCTCCAGTCCCTCTAGGCTGCACTCCCAGCATCAAAGGCTCTAAGCAGTCTTCCCTGATTCTCTGCTTGTTCACTCACTCATACAACCACAGGGGCCTAGGTACACAGGTGGGGCAACACTGCAGAGAGCAAAGCCTTAAAGTAAGCAGGGAGGCTGCAGGAAGGTAGCCCTGAAACTCAGCCTTCTGCGTCTTAGTCACTAAGTCACCAGGAGACATTCCAGAGACCCTCACTGTGATCATGGGTTAAATAGGTAACTTGCCTAAGAACTGTTTAAGGTTGAGCTTGAGAAGAACAACAGTCCTTATTATAAGAGGAGGGAACTGGATCGGGTCACTGTTGACTTTTCCAACTCCACACGTTCAGATTCTCCAGCCTCAGCAAGCCTTGGGGTAACCGCAACCCTGGCCAACATCATTCCTGCAATCTCGTGAGAGAGCCTGAGCCCAAACTGCCAGCTAAGCTGCTTCTGATCCAGAAAGAAGAATTACCTTTAAGCTGCTAAACCTGGGGGACCATTCGATATGCAACGATAGATAATTAATATACCGGGCGTGTGACGAAAGGCAGAATCACTGGTGACCACAGCTCAGAAGTGTGGTGACACCTTTATACACACAGACTTGCCCTGAAAACCTACCTGTGTCGTTGTGTGCATGCATGCTTAGTTGCTCAGTCGTGTTCGACTCTGCGACCTCATGGACTGTAGCCCGCCAGTCTCACCTGACCATGGGATTCTCCAGGCAAAAATACTGGAGTGGGTTGCATGCCCTCCTCAGGGGATCTTTACCTCCCACCAAATCCAGGCATTGTCTTGCCTTCTCAGGATTTAACTTGCCAAAGATCTGACAGTGTGAGGGGAGAGCAACAGTTCCAACCTACATTCCAGTCTGCCGGCCAGTAGAACCAAAGAAAGGTAAACAGGGGGTCAGGTTGAGCAGATGAGGAGAGAGCAGTGCACACATCCTTTTTTCCAGTTATCAAGGTCATGGATACATTTTCTCAAGCGGTTCTCTGAATAAGACGTCAAGAACTGGAAGAGCAGCTGGACTTTTCCAAAGTAAGTCATTTCGAGCCCCCCCACCACCACCACACCCTTTGGCTGCAACAGGTAAGTCAGCCTTACAAAAATTCTACAGAAGTTATCCATCCAAAACTGTTTTCACTCAGTGTGACTCCTAACATCTTCTGCAATAGTGTTGTTAAAAAATTTTTATATAATGACTTATTTCACCTCTGTAGCCCACGCTATTTTGAGAATTTGACAAGAGTATTTACAAATGTCCATGCTGGTGTAATCAAAACCATGTTAGTTTTATTTGTACAGTATTGTAGAGTTAATTTACCCATTGGGATCAATTTAATTTCCAAAGATTCCCTGGCCTGCCAGAGGCACTGAACGGGACCGACCCTTGTGCAAACAGCGGTGCTCAACTGTGTTTAGTTCAGTGTTGTCAGGTTTCAAAGTCACCTAGAGTTTTGGCAACAACCCCAGGCGTCATTTTCCCAAACACAGATCAAGGAACTTCTCCCAAAAGACAGAACTCCAAGTGGAAAAATAAATATAGAATATAAGCGAGGGAGGAAATGTAGCCCCCACCCTCAAAAAGGATTTGTAAAAATTAGTGCCAAATATTTTATGAAAGCCCAGAAAACCAAACTGTTAGCAAAGATATCGAAGAGTGTTACGTGTCTTGCTGAGAGAATAGAGGTTCTTGGAAGGCTTTTTTGCACTGCTTTTGCAAAGGATTTTTGCAGATTTTGTTAGTCTACATTTAGAACACAGGAAAATTAGGAGTGAGATGTAGGTCTAAATATTTGTGCTCAAGCTTCCAGTTCTTTGGCATCTGGTTGTGACTTGGCAGACAGCAATGGGCAGGGCACAAAGCAGGCCAAAATCCTAAAGAGGTACCCGACAGATGACAGATTTCCAGGACAGCTTAACTGACCACCAGTCCGCAATCCCCACCAACTGGGCCATCTAACACTGATAGAACCTTGTGTTCCTAAAAAGTTGGGGCTCCCCTAGGAACATGGTGATAAGAAACAATCAGAAATGGGGCATGCTTTGTTGAAACTAGATAATAATGAATGTCTTTGAAGTTGCAAACTAGGCTGTCCCAACAAAGGAGGCGGTAACTGAGTCACCCTCGAGCAGTGGTGTAGCGCTTCTCTGATTCCAGCTCAGTTCCCGTAACTGGAGCCCGTCTCCGTGACGTGGATAAGTGGCAATAATGTGGGTTCTCGTTCCTATAGCTGGATACCATGTGGTGTGGGAGGGGAACATAGAAATGACTCATAAACTCTCTGAGGGTAAGCTATTTTTGAGTCAAAATGGATCTAGTCCAAATTGGACCACTGAGTCCACTGTTACCTTTGATCTTTTTAGGTGTAGAAACCCAGAAATTTGCCTCTGGGCAAAGCCAAGGTTAGAATCACGATCCCCTTGATATACTACCATCTTCCGAAAGTCAGTTTACTTGGTAGGCTGCCCAAACTGTACTTGACTACTTCTTCCCTGTGGTGACTAGACCTCAAACGGACTTGACACAGATCGACAGCAGTGAATGCTCCTCCTGAAGCACACCATGCAGCCGGACCCAACAGCAGGCAAAAGATCATGGGGACACCCAACAACTCGGCCAAAATGTCCAGTGGACCCATCTCCAACTTTAGTTGGAAGTACTTGTGGAAAATTCACTCACAGGGAACAAATGATGTGAAGCCCTTTTCTAAACACGGATGCAGGTGGAAGAATAAGAACTAGGGAGGAGAGTGGAAAGCTCTCTCCACGTGTCAGAAGGGTAAACAGCAGGACCCAAGAGACGGTCCTAGTATATACAGAAGCATGAGTTAAAGCAGCCCAGACACATTTTATGTGGCTTCACAATTTTCCCAAGGGCAAAACTGAATCAGAAAGCTGCAGCCTCCAGAGGACATGGCGACAGGGAGCCTACGTTGAAGGCTCCTTTGTGCTGTCTCTCCTGGTTGGAGGAATGACATCACTGACAAGTCATCTTCAATTATGTCAGGAGTTTCAGGGACAGGGAGAGAGAGCAACAGAATTTAAAAGGGACTAAAAAGTAATGTTCCTTGGGATCCATTCCCAGTTCTATCACTGACTCACTGGATGACTTTATTATTCCCATTGTTATTAGGGCCATTTTATTGAAGATTGATACAATACTTAGATCCGGAGGTCAATCGAGGACCTCTCCTTGCTTTAGTATCTAAATTAAATGTAGAACTTTCTTTGAAATACAATTAGGGAGAAAGGCAGATGTGAAGGTTGTAAAATCTAAGAGAAGCAGAGTTTGGAATTTTGATGAATAATCCTTTTAAAAAAAAAACTTACGTTTGGAGGTGAAATTCATGTAACAAAATTTACCATCTCAAAGTGAATAACCCAGCGACATTTAGAACATTTACAGTGCTACACAGCCATCACCTCTGTCTAGTCCAGACATTCCCAACCCTCTGAAGTGAACCCCCCCCCCAGGGAACTGTCACTCTCCTGCCTCCTCTCACCCCAGCCCCTGGCAACCTCCAAGCTTCATTCTGTTTCTATGGATTTATATATTCTAGGCATTTCATGTAAATGACATCATTGACATATGTGCTATTAAATACGTGCTATTTTGGGTCTGGCATCTTTCACTTAGCATAGGTGTTTGAGTCCATCCATGTGGTGGTATGTATCAACACTTCATCCCTTTTCATGGCTGAGTAATATTCCACTGTGTGCTGGTGTGTTGCACAACTTGTTCCTCCAGCCATCTGTTGACGGACATTTGGATTATTTCTTAGTCAGTCAGTTCAGTCGCTCGGTCGTGTCCGACTCTTTGCGACCCCATGAATCGAGGCACGCCAGGCCTCCCTGTCCATCACCAACTCCCGGAGTCCACCCAAACCCATGTCCATTGAGTCAGTGATGCCATCCAACCATCTCATCACCTTTGGATTATTGTGCTCCTCCCTTCATAAGTTCTATCCTCCACTCTCCGCCTACCTTCCCACATACCCCAAACCTTCTCTCTTCTTTACTGTATTATTTCCCAGAAGACACTAGAGAAGCAGTTTTGATCCCTGGGTCAGAAAGATCCCCTGGAGGAGGAATTGGCAACCCACTCCAGAATTCTTGCCTGGAAAATTTCATGGACAGAGGAGTCTGGCAGGCTACGGTCTATGGGGTCACAAGAGTCAGACACGACTGTGCACACAGCCACAAACCCCTTTGGGAAGACACACATTAGTGTTAGCTTATCTCCAGGGGCTTTTCTGGAGGGTTGCGAACAGAAGGGAGGGTGTGGGTAAGAAAATAAGAAAGAAGAGTTTGGGAAAGAAGAACGAAGAAAGAAGGGGTGGACAGGACAGGAGTGCGCTAGGGGCACCCTGACAAAGCGGGAAGCACAGGAAAGGCTGAGGAGGGGCAGGAGTGCGCTAGGGGCACCCTGACAAAGCGGGAAGCACAGGAAAGGCTGAGGAGGGGCAGGAGTTTGGATAAGTGGTCTCTCTCTCTCTTGGGGCTCACAGAAGGTTCCCCAAAGAGGTTTAGAAGGCTGGTCGAAAGGTCACTTATACTTTTTCTTCTGCTGCCCTCAGGAGAACATTATCCAAAGTCTGGTGTTTCAAGCCCCTGCCAGGATTTTTTTCCTTCCAGATTTCTCTAAGTATTGTTAGTCTAGATATTTTCATAGTTGACTCCATTTGAATCCTAAGGGAATCTTTCAGAAGGAGAACAGAACATCAGAAAAGGATTTCAATAATAGCTAACTGAAGAAAGTATCGGTATCTCTTTTCTTTGGTGTTTCCCCATTAAAGGAATTGTTCAGTTAGTTTTAAACTAATGACCAGGTATTCCTGCCACTGGAAAGATGGCTGTAATTCATGGAAAAGGAAAAAACAAACTGACTTTAAAATAAGCCAAACCAAAGCATCAGCCCGTAGAGAAAAGTGAGGTGCATCTGTGAATATGACCCACATGTTTTCATAGTTGATATTGAAAGAGAGAAGATTAAAAAAAAAAGGCAAGGGAGAGGGTGTATATTTTTCTCCACTTTTTCTAACATGTGTATCAGGAAAGCCAATCCTGTTTCTCCAAATTGTTTTAAAAGTTTGTGAAGTTACTGTTTGGGTAGTATAAGACCTGGAGGCCTGACACAACTAAGTGTCACAATTAACTCAGCCTGCCAACCTGTCTGGAAAAGAAGATTTAAGTACAACACTTCCTAAAGCCTGTAAGTCCTTTCTTGGCAAACTTACTCCTTTTGGTCATCTTTAGGGTCATGAGTGCTTTAAAAGCGAGCAGTGGGTAAAGCTGGTCACAAAGTAGAGGGCAACAGTGAGGGCAGAATTTAAACAAGAACATCTGTTTGATGGAGCAAAGTCCAAAACACATCAGAAGTAAAGCCAGACAGGAGAATCACTCGCTAATTTCAATTTGATATCCTGGATGCCTATTCCAACATTGAGCAGTATTTTTCTTTCCCATTGTCAATGTGTGTGTGTGTGTATGATAATTTCTATGTTTAATTTAAAAATTACCTTTGGCACTTGTCTAAATGAGAAGCCCAAATTCTCCACTGCAGATCAGAAAACAGATACAGTAGAAATCTTTGATACTAAAAAAGGTACAGTAGCAATTTTTGCTTTAAAAGAAACCATAGCAATCTTTGCTAAAAAATACAGTGGCAATCTTTGATGCTAAAAAGGTACAGTGGCAATCTCTGATGCTAAAGACGATACAGTGGCAATCTTTGATGCTGTTATTGGTCATTATCTCAACAACCTGACATCAAAATCCTGTGATATATTCTCTCAAGGTCCAAGGAGAAGGAGGTAAGTGATAGATGGATTCCAAATAAACAAAATTATGTCTTTTCGTGGGACAGAATGTTGGTTGCAAACAGCAGGATCTACCAGTTCTTAACCCAAAAACCAGCATTTAAATTCCAAGGAGATGAAATAAAAGAGGTATTTTTGTTTAAATGACAGCTATACCACCAACTGGCTGACAGCCAGAAGACCTGAAACAGTAATTTTCAAAGTGTGGTCCCCAAACCAGCTGCACCAGCAGAAGCATCACCTGGGAAATTATTACAAATGCAAATTCTCTGCCCCCAACCCAGACGGACTGAATCAGAAACTCTAGGAGTGGGATGCAGGGAAAACTGTTTCGGCAAGCCCTCCAGGTGATGTTGATACCTGCTAAGTTTAGAAAACTACCGATGTAAAAATGAATCGATTGTCTTGATTTGATGCCTGGGTCCTTAAAGCGATAATTTGTGTATTTATTCAACTGGAGGATGCTCTTTTCATCAGGGGTATTTACATATTCAAAGCAGGCCTACAGAATCTGCCAAAAGGACGAGTTGTGTTGACTATTTTGTATCCAAGGCCAAGAGTGTTTTCATAAGGATTTTTGGGAGCGCAAAAGTAATCTACACATTGTGAGAAGGAGAGGAGCCAAACAACGTAACGGGGCCAGAAAGGGCTTTTCTGCTGAGACAACTGGCCCTGGAGAAGCAACCTGCAGCATCTACACATTAAACATGGCCATTTTGTCCCTGGCCCAGCAGCTGTGGGAAGAGGGAAGCTCAGAGAGAAGCCCACAGGCCCAGGCGGCGGGGCCCGCCTCCAGCGGGAAGTTCTTTTTTTAGCAGCACTTTGTTTCGTTGCTTGTTTCTCTTCTAATGTATTGATTCTTACATATATTTTTACAAGTAACATTTTGGAGAAATTTAGGAGACTCAGTAAAGCAAAATAAATAATATTTCAATTTCACTACCTAGACAAAACAACCGCTCAGATTTTTATGACTTTTTTACAGTCTTCTTTCTTTGTACTTTTAAAAAATGTAAAACACACTTCTGCAGCCTTACTGAGATATTTTGACATGTAACACTGTAGAGGGTTAGGGTCTACAGTGTGATCACTTGGTACAATATTGACTACACAGTTACTATCACAATAAGGTTAGTTAAGATAATCATCATCTCGAATAGTGAACAGTGTGTGTGTGTGTGCTGAGGACTTTCAAGATCACTCTTTCAGTAACTTTCAAATATACAATGCAATATTGGTAGCTGTAGTCACCACACCATACACTGGATGCCCAGAGCTTACTCACGTTACAACTGGAACCTTGCACCCTTTGATTACCTTCATTCGTTTCTCCCACCCCCTACCCTTGGCAACTATTCTCTGTTTCTTTGAGGGTTTTTTGCTGTTTGTTTGCTTTAGATTCCACATATCAATGTGATCACGCCGTATTTGTCTTTCTGTCTGACTTACTAGCACAATGTCCTCAAGTTTCATCTGTGTTGTCTCAAACGGCAGGATTTCATTCTTTTTTTGTGGCTGTATTATTTTCTATTTCTGTATTCATTCACTCATAGTCACTTAGGTTGTTTCCACATCTTGGCTATTCTTGTAAATAATATGGGAGTAATTTGGCTACAAGCAATCACTTTCAAAAACAACACAGTCAGAATAAATGGCCCCTTCCAGCTATAGTAAACAGAGGAGTGTGTGTGTTCTTACCTGGAGAATCCCATGGACAGAGGAGCCTGGCATGTCCAACTCCTCATGACCCCAAGAACTGTGGCCCGCCAGGCTCCTCTGTCCATGGAGGTTCTCCGGGCAAGAATGCTGGAGTGGGTTTCCATGCCCTTCTCCAGGGGATCTTCCCCACCCAGGGATCAAACCCACGTCTCCCGCATTGCAGGCGGATTCTTTACCGTCTGAGCCACCACGGAAGTCCAAACAGAAGAGTAGACACAACAAAAGAAAACAGACTTAGAAAAGAATTGAGAAATACACCCCTAAAGGTGAGCAGAGGAAAAAAATAGAGAGGAACTGTGATAAAGCTTCAGAACTTGTGGTCAAGGGGCCAACGTCGAGCCCCTTAGGGAATCATAAGGGACTTACCCTTAGAGAACATAGAGACCAATAAAGGGAAAGTCTTAAGAACAGTACAAAACACAATCTCAGTTTAGCCCAGCCCAGTAGAAAGGGAAATAAAGGAAAACTGAGGTGCAGCACAAGGTGAATTTAAAAAAAAAAATCGTTTCTCCAATTGGACGATGCACAGAGATGCTGGAGCAAAACAAATGGACAAGAGCAGCAGAAACGGTGGCATCAACTAACGCAGTGATTCTCAACAGGGGTGGGGAGGAAACGTGCCCCCAGACACATGCGGCAACGTCTGGGGACGTTCTCGGTTGTCACCGCACAGGAGGAGGGAGCCGCCGGCATCTCGGGGGCAGAGGCTGAGGAGGCTGCCCACCAGTCTACAATGCCTGGAACAGCCGCTCATCAAAGGCGTGTCGGACCCCCAAGGGCAATAGCGCCCAGGTTGAGAGACCATAAGAAGTATTGGGAATAGCTTTTCATATGCAAAGATGGTAAAAAATAAAACCTGGACCCCCCTTTGCTCATTCTTCAAGAAGTCACTGAGTTATCCCAAACCCTGGGTGACCTCTGCAGCTTCCAGAGCGCCTGGTCCCCGCAGTCCTTGCCGGTTCTCGCGGTCCTTCAGTGCTCAGCGTCTCCTACTGCAGTGATCGTGTGCCCTTTGCTGCCCCACGCACAGGCCTATGAGTGCGCCAGCCAGGAAAGACTAGTTTGAGTCTTCTTTGTATTCTCTCTCATGTTGAGAATATCTGATAACTGTGAGCCGAGTGGGTGAGTGAATGAATGGGTGGGAACGAGGCACTAGATAGAGACCTGTGTCTAAAGAAGTGTGTCAGCCTTAACATTTATCTGTGACCGGCATCTTAATCCAGATTGTGTTTAGCTTATAAGGCAGACCCAGCCAAAGCAGCAAAGTTATAATCAGATGGCCCAGTTCAGGGTAGGAGTTCCCAGACCCGTCACACCTAAATGAGACTCACTCTAGTTCTTAACTGAAAGCTCTGGAATTAAAGGCATTTACTGAAAATGACCAAGAGAACATTACAGGTGGCGTTCTATATTTGCAGATAACATTATATGTGCAGATATCATTCATAATTTAAGCATGTTTTACCTCCATGGATTCTTATTTGATTACAAAACATCTCTTCGTGCTGAGCTGGCAGAAATCTCTGACCATCAGGGTAAGCAGTTGTCTTGAACCTTGTGGTGGTTCTGAATGTGTTCATCTCGGATCACTGTCTCCTTGGATTTTGTGCTGACAGACCTCCCCCTTCTCTAGGAGACAGTTGCTCTTTTGTGGCCATAATGTTGATAAAATTGTGCCTCTGCAGGTGACCCATCTGTATTCATGGATCTCCAGGCTCATATCTTTACAAGTGAGGTTACTGTGGACATTATAGTCCTTGTGTCCCTGGGCCCAAGTCTGAGAGTTCCCTGGAAGTGAATCATGAGCTGTACTCATCTTCCACTTAACCAGTTATTCCCAAATTGCTCTCAAAGTAGTTGTAACAGTTTACGCTCCTGCTAGTAATAAAGGAGCTTTTCTATTGCTTCACACTCTCACTGTATGTGGCACAGTCAGACTTTGAACTTTTGCCTTTCTGATGTGAGTGAAGCGATGTCACGATGTCGCTGTCATCCTCACTTTCCTGGTAGCAGACGGGGCAAGCACCCTTCCATGTTTATCAGTCAGTCTGATTTCCTTTCTTCTGTTATATTTGTAGCATCTTTCTTTCTTTTCTTCATCTCTAGCAACTTGGAAGTTAAAACTTATGTTTCAACTTTTTAATTTTTGAAAACATACATGTTTAGCCATACAATTTGCTAACATAACCAAAAGTTATTCAATATTCCATCCTCCCTCAAGAACTCCAAGAACCTGAATATACTTCAAGTATTATTGAACTCCCTCTTCCATCATGTAATTGCTTTCTAGACTTACACTTTTACCTGTTTTTAAACAAAGTTTTAAGTTACTTTTTAAACTTTTTAAAGTGAAATTTTCAGGCGCATATTAGCAGTTTCTGGATTCCTCATTATTTCGTTCATCCCCTGCGTTCCCTGTGGTTTCTTTTTTGTTCCTGCTGAATACTTATTTTAACAGTTATTTTATCAAGGAATTATTTCAGAAAATGTCTTTCTTTGCCCTTCAGTCTTGGAAGATAATTCAGATGGCATAAAGTTCCAGGTGGAGGTATTTGCTCTAACACTTTGCTTCTCGGGTCCTTCTTAGTCGATGAGAATTCGGCTGTCAGTCATCTCCTCCTGGGGAGTCCGTCTTTCCTCACTGAGAGCTTTGGACACTTACCCGTACCCTTTGCACTTTCACTGGGATTATCACTGCCTTTCTGGCTGCATGCTTACAGCACACTTTGAGGTCTCCTTATTTTCACTGAGTCCTAGTAATTCCTTGCTCCCTGTTCCCCTAGATAGAAGGGTTCTGCAAACTTTTTCTGGAAAGAGCTGGATAGTTAATATTTTAGGCTTTTCAGGCCACCTGTGGTTTCTGTCACATTGTCTTCTATTTTTTTTAATGATTTTTCAAACATGTAAAAATCACTTTTAACTCAGAAGTTACACAACAATTTGCCAGCTTCTATCCTAAAACCCCAGTCAGAACAGCCCAAGCCACCAGCACACCCTGTTCCTATTCTTCACCTCCATCCCCAGTCACTCCAGCTTCTTTCTCAAGAGCTACACACACATTGCTATGCGTGTGCACACGTGTTTCCACACCGTTACAAACCACGTCCTGATTACCGGGAGTTAGCTTGAATGCGCTGAATGCCGGGCTTTCTGCAGGGATGGACCCTGACCCCCAGCGCTGTGACTCTGAGTGTCCGCTACAGGGTCTGAATGCACTGAACGCCGGGCTTTCTGCAGGAATGGACCCTGACTCCCAGCGCTGTGACTCTGAGCGTGAGCTACAGGGAGACAGTTACTTGGTGGGAACAGTCTCAGCCTAGTGCAATGTGTCCTGTACAGTCAGAAACGCAGGGGCTTCCCTGGTGGTTCAGTGGTTAAGAATCCACCTGCCAAAGCAGGGAACCCATGTTCAATCCCTGGTCTGGGAAGATGCCACACGCCGTGGGGAGACTAAGTCCAGCACCGCAACTACTGAGCCCGAGCACCCTAGAGAAGCCTGCTTCCCACGAGGAAGAGCCGCCCCCATCGCTGCAATTAGACAGACCTCTCACAGCAACAAAGGTCCGCGGCAGTCAAAAGAGTTAAAAAAGCAGAGGGGGAGGCATTTGCATTGTTACCCAGGAAATACATATACAAATACATGCATGTTTGAAACAGAAATTCCATGAAATAGCACCTCCCCTTACCTCCGGCCATGCACTTTGATGTTTTTCTCATCCATTCTATTGTACTTCATTATTTTTAAAAAGGCTGTCACCACTCACTAAATTGCTTTCATGACCCACTAATTAGTTTTGGCTTTCAGTTTCAAAAACAATGATCTAGAATACTCTTTTTAGAACACTGGGAGTTAAATAGAGTTTTGTGTACTGACCTGGGACTCTAAGCATCATTTATAACATTGTTTCACTGCAAAAATGTATCCATATTTCCTAAAAACTGGAGCAGAAACCAATTTGGGAAATTCAATCCATCTGTAAACTGGGGACTGCCAAGGTCTAAATCAGGAACATTTTTATATTAGGAGTTCATTTAGACCAAGACAAGAAAAAGCTGACAACCTTCCTAAAGTAATTCCAGTACAATTGTCTGCTTGGGAACAGAGCTTATCAGGAAGTAGTCAACCGTAGCATTTACACAACTTCTTTTCCCTTTGAAAAAGAACTTAATTTGAATTTCCAAAGACAGCACTGACTCGATTCATTTTCCCATAACATGTGGATTCGAATTTAATGTGTTTGCTCAGTTCAGTTCAGTTCAGTCGCTCAGTCATGTCTGACTCTGCGACCCCATGTACTGCAGCACACCAGGCTTCCCTGTCCATCCCCAACTCCCGGAGTTTGCTCAGACTCATGTTCATCGAGTCGGTGATGCCATCCAACCAGCTCATCCTCTGTCGTCCCCTTCTCCTCCTGCCTTCAATCTTTTCCACCATCAGGGTGTTTTCAAATGAGTCAGTTCTTCGCATCAGGTGGCCAAAGTATTGGAGTTTCAGCTTCAGCATCAGTCCTTCCAATGAATATACAGGACTGATCTCCTTTAGGATGGACTGGTTGGATCTCCTTGAAGTCCAAGGGACTCTCAAGAGTCTTCTCCAACACCACAGCTCAAAAGCATCAATTCTTCGGTGCTCAGCTTTCTTTATAGTCCAACTCTCACATCCATACATGACTACTGGAAAAACCATAGCTGTGACTAGACGGAACTTTGTTGGCAAAGTAATGTCTCTGCTTTTTAATATGCTATCTAGGTTGGTCATAACTTTTCTTCCAAGGAGCAAGCGTCTTTTATTTCATGGCTGCAGTCACCATCTGTGGTGATTTTGGAGCCCAAGAAAATAAAGTCTGTCACTGTTTCCACTGTTTCCCCATCTATTTGCTATGAAGTGATGGGACCAGATGCCATGATCTTAGTTTTCTGAATGTTGAGCTTTAAGCCAACTTTTTCATTCTCCTCTTCCACTTTCAGCAAGAGGCTCTTTAGTTCTTCGCTTTCTGCCATAAGGGTGGTGTCATCTGCATATCTGAGGTTCTTGATATTTCTCCCAGCAATCTTGATTCCAGCTTGTGCTTCATCCAGCCCAGCATTTCTCATGATGTACTCTGCATATAAGTTAAATAACCAGGGTGACAATATACAGCTTTGACGTACTCCTTTCCCTATTTGGAACCAGTCTGTTGTTCCATGTTCAGTTCTAACTGTTGCTTCCTGACCTGCATACAGATTTCTCATGAGGTGGCCTGGTATTCCCATCTCTTGAAGAATTTTCCAGTTTGTTGTGATCCACACAGTCAAAGGCTTTGGCATAGTCAATAAAGCAGAAGTAGATGTTTTTCTGGAACACTCTTGTTTTATTGATGATCCAACAGATGTTGGCAATTTGATCTCTGGTTCCTCTGCCTTTTCTAAATCCAGCTTGAACATCTGGAAGTTCATGGTTCACATACTGCTGAAGCCTGGCTTGGAGAATTTTGAGCATTACTTTGCTAGGGTGTGAGATGAGTGTCACTGTGCGGTAGTTTGAGCCTTCTTTGGCATCGCCTTTCTTTGGGACTGGGATGAAAACTGACCTTTTCCAAAAGGTAGCTCCGCAGTTGCCCGCAGGGTTTTCTCAGATCCGCTAGCTCTTGTTCCTGCAGTTCCAACTGTGCCTCAGGTAAGATCTTTCCCATCCTGACTGGTCTTGATGGGAAGAAAAGTCAGGCAATTTGGGAAGTATTTCCCCAAACTTCGTCAAAGCTACACTCAGGATCTTGCAGAGTATCATTAGGAATGACAGAATTTGGCCTTATTTTTGAGGAGTTTACAAGTCTTTTTACTTTGTTTTATGTAAATTCGAACAACAGTACAATCCAGTAAACCATGTATGCATCAGTAGTTATCCTCAGGCTTCTTGTGGAGATCTACGAATTCATCATTTATGTAATCATTTCAGAAGATACTGGTGTTTGGAAGTGTATGGCCGTATCCTACCAGTTTTCATCACTTTAAAAATGTACTCTACCATCACGTACTTTTTCTGCCCCTTGAAAATAAAACTAAGTATCTCTTCAAGTTGGTGGCTCAGATGGTAAAAAATCTGCCTGCCATGCAGGACACCCAGATTCAACCCCTGGGTCAGGAAGATCCCCTGGAGAAGGGAATGACAACCCACTCCAGTGTTCTTGCCTAGAGAATCCCATGGACAGAGGAGCCTGGTGGGCTACAGTCTATGGGGTCTCAAAGAGTTGGACACGACTAAGCGACTAACACTTTAACTTTTACTTTTCACTTTCATCCCTTCAAGTTGTTCAACAGAAGGATAAATAGCTCTTCCGTCTGAAGTTGCAACCCAGAGAGACACAAAATATAGTGTCTGGCACATGATAAGCCACTCAGTAAATCGTAGGTTTTTTTCTCTCTTTTTTTTTTTTTTGGTTGCAGATTCTGATTTTATTTTTTTCTTCCCCTTTTATTGAGCTACAATGAACACAGAGCACTGCTTACATTTAAGGGGTACAGACTCACGGTTTGACTTACATGCATCATAAAATGATTCTCACAAGTTTAGTGAACAGCCTTCATCTCATATAGATACAAAATTAAAGACAGAAATTTTTTTTTTCTTCCTCAAGATTTACTCTCTTAACCATTTCCATGTAATACAATTTTATCATGTTGGACATCACATCCCTAGGTGGCGCTAGTGGTCAAGAACCCACCTGTCAATGCAGGAGACTTAGGAGAGGTGGGTCGGAAGATCCCCCTGGAGGAGGAAATGGCCACCCACTCCAGTATTCTTGCCTGGAGAATCCCATGGACAGAGCAGCCTGGTGGGCTACAGCCCACGGGGTCGCAAAGAGTCAGACAGGACTGAAGCGACTTAGCACACAAGCACATTACAGCCCTACCGCTTACTTATCCTATTCCTGGGAGTTAGTAATTTTTGGCTGCCTCTCCTGGGGCTCCCAGGTCCAGCTGGAGCACAGAGCCCTGGTGTTTGCTTTCCGTCCCTCACTCTGCCCCTTTCCACCACAGCTCCTCCTTCAGTTGAGACCCAGTCAAATGGTGGTAAAGGTAAAGATAAATCTATAACGCCACAGAGTGGGAAAGGGCCAACCACTGGCCACTTCAGTGGAGAAAAGGCGCTGACTGACCACAACGCTGCCAGCCTCCAGGGTCAGAAAGGGAAATAAAGGAAACTGGGCATAAAGAACAGAGTTGGCTGGGGACAGTCTCCTCTGATGGGCAAAAGAGCCAGGACTTTGGAGCTGCAGAAAAAACAATAGACCTAGCACACAGTGTAAAACCAGATTATTGGTTCTCAAACTTTGAGCATCCATTCATGGGAGATTTCAACATAATTACAGAACAAAATGTAACGTTATCCACTTTGACGTGACGTAGAGCACATTAAGAGTGGGGGTTTTGGAGGCAGACTGTCTGGATTTAAACCCCAGTTCCGTCTTCGAGATGGTGAATAAGTAAAGTAAAAGGGGTGGAGCATGGGCCTGTCTGGAGGAAAGGCAGCAGGGTCCCGAAATGCCAGGAGGTTGAGCCAGGAGGAAGCCTGGCGTGTTTGGGGAGCAGGCATGTCCTTGTTTGGGGGAAAGTAACACGAGGTGAACCAGAGACTGTGCACCTGAAGCCACTAGAAAAAATAAAATAATATCAAAATTTAAGAAGGATAAATGAATAAGCAATCTCCGAGTAGTCAAGAGTTAGCGCACGTTTTAAAGATGTCCAGGTCGCCACCAGAAGAACCAGCGATGAGGACTGTTCAGAGTGGCTGACAGAGTCCCGTGGGCACAGGAGCCTGGCAGGCTACAGCCCACAGGGTGGCAAAGAGTCAGACGCAGCTGCAGTGACTGAGCACGACACTAGGACATCATACTGGGGGTGCGAGAGGAGTACACGCAAGCGTGCGTGCTCACTCACTCAGGCGTGTCCGACTCCTTGCGGCCCCATGGGCTGTAGCCCCCCAGGCTCCTCTGTCCATGGGAGTCTCCAGGCTAGAACCCTGGAGCGGGTTGCCATTTCCTCCTCCAGGGGATCTTCCCCACCCAGGGATTGAACCTGAGTCTCTTGCACCTCCTGCATTGGCAGGTGGATTCTTTACTACTGGACCGTCTGGGAAGCCCCAGGAAAGGAGGTAATGAGGTATTTCCTTATTATTGTTATTAAATCTTCTACACAACAACCAAAATACCCATGTGCATATAATTTTACTTTGATAAAACAGAAATTTAAAACTCTCCAAGTGGAAAAAAAAAAGTATTTATCTGCAATGAAAGAGATCATAACAGAATTTGCATGATTTATTTACCCCTGAAGGAACCCCACAGCAAATCTCTCCAGTGTCTGACTAAAAACGCCTTTCCATGCTCTGCTATATTCTTGGGAAACATTATGCAAATCACCTTACAGGTTTCTGCTGGTACAGCTCAGTAATTACCACATTTTCCGGCCCGAAACACTCAGACTCTGCACCCTTCCTGAAGCCTCAGTTTCAAGATGGAGTACAGCTGACCCAGACCCCCAGGAGAAGCAGATGAAAGGGTACAACGTAAGAGCAGAAGAATAAAAAGGAAGGGTTTTGAAAGTCCCCCGAGTTCACAGTTCCTGTGTGAGACCAGAAGAAGGAAACGGTCGCATCTGGTTACCCGTGAGGGTGGGCACACCCAGGAGCGCTCAGGAGAGGCTTATTGCTTCCCGAGGCTGCTCACCGAGCCGGGGTCATCGGCGCGCTTTCATGGAAGGCACACAGCAGGGAGCTCCCTCTCCTGCCTCCGCGCCTCGGTTTCTCTTTCTGTTTCCCCTTGGCTTGCTGCCCGAGCTGAATAAGGGGAGAATTAAGAACTACTTTCTGTTATACGGAGTGAAGTAAGCCAGAAAGAAAAACACCAGTATACTAATGCATATATATGGAATTTGAAAGATGGTAATGATAACCCTATACGCGAGACAGAATAAGAGACACAGATGCATAGAACAGTCTTATGGACTCTGAGGGAGAAGGTGAGGGTGGGACGTTCTGAGAGAAGAGCATTGAAACATGTATATTATCATATGTGAAACAGAACACCATTCCAGGTTCGATGCATGAGACAAATGCTCAGGGCTGGGGCAATGGGATGACCCAGAGGGATGGGATGGGGAGGAAGGTGGGAGGGGGGTTCAGGAGGGGGAACACATGTAAACCCATGGCTGATTCATGTCAATGTATGGCAAAAACCACTACAATATTGTAAAGTAATTAGCCCCAAACTAAAATAAATAAATTTATTAAAAAAAAAAAAGAGTCACAGGTTTGATTCCTGGATCAAGAAGATCCCCTGGAGAAGGACATGGCAACCCACTCCAGTCTGCTTGCCTGGAGAATCCCAGGCACAGAGGAGCCTGGCGAGATACTGTCCCTGGGGTCACAAAGAGTCAGACATGACTGAACCTGCACACACACAGTTCTAGAAGTTACAAGTCCAAAATCAGTGTGTGTCACCGGGGTTGGCTCCTTCCGGAAATGCTGCAGTGGAACCCGTTCCCGGCCTCTCGTGGCTTCCGCTGGGAGGTCCCTGGCTACAGCTCCACCAGCGCAGCCTTGGGCCTCCCCGCCCCGTGGGCTCCACCCTGCGTCTGTCTGCGTGTCCTCTCCTTCTCGTAAGGACACCGGTTATCTTGGATGTGAGCCCACCCTCACTCAGTATGACCTCATCTTAACGAATCATATCTGCAAAGATCATTTTTCACCAAAAAGTCACATGCTGAGGCTCTGAGTAAATGTGAATTTGGGGAAGAAACGATTCAACCTAATACAGAAACCATCTGGAGCATTCCTATCCCAGTGAGACCTTCAGACCACTAACTCCAGCTACATGGGAAACGCCAGAGAGAGGAGCAGAGCTTCTCAAGTTAGTTTTCCTTTTGCACAAATTGCAAAATCACAAGTGAATGACTGCTGCTTGTTTCACAAGCCACGACGTCTGGGGATGGCCTGTTACACAGTAGAGGTGACCAGAAGAGTCCTTTTGATATATTGGACCAATCACCACCTTGAATTACTAAGTATGTGCTGCTAATATATAAACAAAATTGCCAATAAAAGGAGAACAGTGAGATTTTTGTAAAATGCTATTGCAACCTTCAGGAGGGTCCTACATTTGATTTCATTTAATTGTTTTTCTTCACCCAAGGGTTTCTGAGACGTGATTTCCTGTTTACAATGAGAAGGAAAAAAATGAGAGGGGGGTGGTCTATGTCTCAGAGTGACTGTAAAATGCTGAGTAACATGGAAGGAATGTGACATGCTCTGAACTTCAGAAGAGAGGCTTCTTTCTTATGAAGGACAGGAGATTTTATTATGTTTGATGGCCTCCGGCAAGAAAAAGGAAAGGAATTGATTGTGCTACAGCCAAGGTCCTAGTCTGTAAAGATTAGAAGGTGAACAGACTCACGGTGTGAAAACCGTGGGGTCTGACCCTGGCCAGGTGTTCAGTAATTCAACCCTCATCTCGCCCAGGCAGGAAAGACTTTCAAGCCTCTATCTTCTGAGAGCCTTGGGTCAAACCGGACGAAGGAAATGATGCACTGCCAGTTTTCCATAACAACCTCCCAAGGCCATGCAGGGTGAGAAACAGCAAATGTCAGTCTCTCGTGACCCTAGGAGCGGCAAAGCCTGCTATAAAACTGTTGAGTAATAAAATACCACGGGGCAAGGGGGAAGTTATCCAATAGGGAATGGGTTGTGATGATCAGGCCTACTGGGAAAATAATCATGAATCTTCACGGAGAGACAAGGACATCGCAGACTCAAATGGAAGTCCAAACGTAGGGGTCCTTTCCACTTATTAAGCACGAGCACTAGGAAAGCTCCCTGTGCCATTTGGCATTTCAGATTCCTCATTTGGAAAAGCGGAATAAAAATGCCCTACGTTCCTCAAAAGGTCACTGTGAAAAACATGAAATTATAAATATGAAAGCACTTTGAATACTCCAAAACTGCATGACCAAGATCAAGTTTAATTATTATTATTCAGCATATATTTAAGCATGCTCATGGGACAATTATTTTCTGCAGGTCCTTATTTTATATATGGCTGATTAAAAGGAATTATTAAAGAAACCTGTATACACCACTAGATATAAAATAGATGATCAATGACCTACTGTTTAGCACAGGGAACGCTACTCAATGTTCTGTAATATGTGCTGCTGCTGCTGCTGCTAAAGCGCTTTAGTCATGTCCTACTCTGTGCGACCCCATAGACGGCAGCTCACCAGGCTCCCCCGTCTCTGGGATTCTCCAGGCAAGAACACCAGAGTGGGTTGCCATTTCCTTCTCCAATGCATGAAAGTGAAAAGTGAAAGTGAAGTCGCTCAGTCGTGTCCGACTCTTCGCGACCCCTTGGACTGTAGCCCACCAGGCTCTTCCGTCCATGGGATTCTCCAGGCAAGAGTACTGGAGTGGGGTGCCATTGCCTTCTCCGCTGTAATATGCCATATGAGGAAATAATCTGAAAAAGAATGGATATATGTGTACGCATAACAGAATCACTTTGCTGTAGACCTGAAACGAACACAATATTTAAATCAGCTTACAATATTTATAAATACTTACACTATTTACAAATATTGTAAATTTGTTGTGCTTTGTGCTTAGTCGTTCAGTCATATCCGACTCTTTGCAACCCCATGGACTGTAGCCTGCCAGGCTCCTCTGTCCATGGGATTTTCTAGGCAAGAATACTGGAGTGGATTGCCATTTCCTTCTCCAGAGGATCTTCCCCACCCGGGGATTGAACTCACATTTCCTGTGTCTCCTGCATTGCAGGCAGATTCTTTACCCATTGAGCCAGGCTTCAACGTAAAATAAAAATTTTTTAAAAAAGAAAGAAGACCTGGAGAACACTGGTGTCAATGGCAGCCACGTCTCGTCGACAGAATGTTGAGCTCCTGACTTCTAAATTCCCATTTTCCACCCTGTCCAGGAATTTCAGGACTTTCTTCTGCAAGATGCTCCCTCTAACCCTACTCCCATGTCTTTGCAGCAATGGTAACTATTCTCAAAACGCAGGCTTCCAGTTCAGTCCTCCAGGAAAGCCCCCTCCTGGAATCCCCACACCAGGTTCAGCTGTTGCTTCCGATTCCCTGTCAAGTCAAAGGCAGACCACTGCCAAGACAAAGATGGTGTCTGAGCATATGCTTTCTCCTTAGGGTCTTGATTATCAGGCAGTTTGGCATCTTATGAGATAATGAAAAGAGAGAAGACTGAATTTATTGTTCTCTGCCACCACAAAGTCTCTTGACATTTGGACTTCCAAGCCAATCTAAAAGAAACTAAGTATTAAATTCTGCTAACTATGCACCAGACAACTTACAAAATAATCTGTCATCCTTACAAATATCTTCTAATATTGATAATATTACATCCTTCCCCACTGTGCTGTGCTTAGTCATCAGTCGTGTAGGACTCTTTGCGACCCCATGGACTATAGCCCGTCAAGCTCCTCTGTCCATGGGATTCTCCAGGCAAGAATACCGGAGTGGGTTGCCATGTCCTTCTCCAGGGGATCTTCCCGACCCAGGGATGGAACCCAGGTCTCCTGCATTATAGGCAGACTCTTTACGGTCTGAACCTTCAGGGAAGCCCATTTTCCCCATTGGTAAATAAGAAAATCAAAGGTCAAAGTTTTAGTAACTTGCATAAGGTCACAGGCCTAGGATGTATTGATAGCAGAGCCAGAACATGAATCTAGGTGGTCTGACTCAGAAAGTCAAGCTCTTGCTGTTACATAACACCTTGTTTGGGGCTTTCATGTAAGAAATAGAGGATGGGTGATGAAGGTTACACATTCCTTCTGCACTTGACTTGCTGCTGACCATGCTGCTGTGGAGGCCCGTACAAGCTGTGGCATGTCTGTGTTCTTTCGGTGGAAATTCAGCCATCCAGGTTTTGCTTCTTTTGCCTATGATACACATATATTGATATATATACATATGAGTTCTCCTTTTGTTTTGGTAACCTAGCCCAATTCATACTATCAGTCATTCTTATTAAATCTAAAGATTTCTTCAGCGATGGTTCGGTGAAAGCCTAAACTCCTCCATGTGACATTCAAGATTCTCCGTGAGCCAGTCCTTTCCCAGTTTCTGTCTCATCTCCCTTCATTCTTCCTCATTTGTCCACAGCACCAGGCAAACCAAACTAAGAACCACTGCTTGTGGGGCCTGTGTCTACATGTTTTCTTATGATGTACTTTTCATGTAGAATGATGTTCCCATCCACAATTAATTCTTGTCAATATTTCAAAAATCTTAATAGAAATTAAAGAGTTACCTGAAGTAATAACTTCCTAGACTAACTAAAATATTTAATGTCTTGGCTTTTGGCTAAAAAAATACTCAGTATGGGAATATTGATTATCTTGTCTGATTAGAAACTCTGATTACCAATAATAATAGCTTTTGCTATCAAATTCAGAAGTGCCTCTTGATAAATGCAAATTTATTTGATAATGACAAAATCTTTTTGAAACCAACATAGGTTGGGGAGCGTAGGTGGTAAAAGTGGGGCTTGGTGATAAAAAGCAAGTTAGGAACTTGGTGGTCTTTATTGCGCCACATTGTATTAAAATTCTACCTACTTTTGACATCTTATATAAATGCTTCTTCCCCCATGAAATCTTCCCCTAAATTGTCAGAGAGAAGTAATCCCCTTGCCTTTTGATCCGATGACCTGGTGGATATGCTGCCCTTACTTCTGTATTTTCTCGGGCCTAAGCTGCTACCAGTTGTAATCTGTATCATTATTCTATACACCACAAAGAAAGAAAAATACTAACAATTAAACTAGGGCTGCTACATTGACTTTAACATGTGAGAAAGTACAAAAAACTTCATGTTACACACTCATGAGATGCAGCATCATGAGTACTTTGTGTTTTATTTCCCTTACGAGCTCATTAAGAGGGAACAATTATGTCTTCTTTATTTCCATTCCCTCAGGACCTTATGTGTGTGTGTGTGTGTGTGTGTGTGAAATTCACACAGTCATGTTTGACTCTTTGTGATCCCATGGACAGTAGCCCACCAGGCTTCTCTGTCCATGGGATTCTCCAGGCAAGCATCCTGGAGTAGGTAGCCATTTCCTTCCCTAGGGGCTCTTTGCAATCCAGAGATTGAAACCAAGTCTCACTATTCTCTGCCTTATATGTGCTATATATTCAATACATGTGTGCTATATTGAACTCTTAGTTTAGAATTGTCTAAAAGACTCCCAAAGCTGGGTGACTGTTAGGCTCTTAGCGAAATTTCATGGACTGTTTCTGTTTTTTGCATATACTTAGAGATTGATCTAGTCTATAAATTAGACAATAAAGCTAATTAGATAATAAAGAATCTTAACAGACTAATTAAACAATAAAGAATCCTAACAGACTTCTCATCTTCATATCAGTTAGAACTAAACATTTTCACCAAAACACTGTGTGTTAGATTTCTATTTTGAGAGCCTTTTATTTAACTTGGGCTATAGTACAGAAAATTTTGTATTTACTTTTGTATATTGGGCCAAAAGAGGAAAACCATAAAGAAGCACAGGGAAAGAAGAAAAAGTTCCCTCAGAACTGAAACCTCTTGTCTTTGTACCTGCAAGATACCATGGTCTTAGTGAACCCACAGATGTTTAATTAGCTGGATAGGGGTATGGTTGATGAATGATACATCAGTCATCTATTATTACAATAATTCTGCACAACAGACTACAGCTAAACCTCTGTGCTGCTAACAATACACATTTGTTTAGTGCCCATGGGACGGCTGGGTGCTCTGCTGACTGGGGCTGGACTTACCCGTGCACCCAGGAGTCAGCTGGTCTGGGCAGCTGGGCTAGAGGGGCTCCGCTCCATACCCTGCCTGCAACCGCCTGCAACTGCAGACACGTCCTCACGGCAGTTGGCAGAGCACACGAGAGTGAGCACAAACACACTAGCTTCCTAAAACCTAAGCTTCAAACTGCACGCCGTTTCCCTTGCCTCCTTCTATTGGCCAACAAGAGTAACATACTCACACAAAAGTCACGAGGCACGGAGACGCCCTCCCTCTTCAGAACAGGACTTGCTAAGTCACAGGGCGAAGGGCATAGGTACAGGAAGCGGTGAAGAACTGGCATCAATGATGCAACTCTCCCACATGGAACAAATGGCATCTAACACATAAATATCGACTTAGAGTTTACAAGGCAGGTTGTTTACTCGCTAAGTCGTGTCCGACTCTTTTATGACCCCGTGGACTGTAGCCCGCCCGACTCCTCTGTCCATGGGATTTCTCAGAAAAGAATACTGCAGTGGGTAGCCATTCCCTTCTCCAGGGGATCTTCCTGACCCCTGGGGTCAAGAAGGGATTGAAACCAAGTCTCCTGCATTGGCAGGTGGATTCTTTACCACTGAGCCACCGAGGAAACCCTAAATTGGCAAAACAGATGAAATTATTCCTACGCTACTGAAGCAAAAAAGAAACTTAGAGAACTCAAATAACCTGTGAAACACACCAAGTGATTGGGATGGGATTCAATCCGAATAATCAAGTATACTAAACTTACAAAACTTATTAAAAGCATGGGGTTAAGTGATTCAGTAAAGGGCTGGGTCAACTCAGAAGAACAATGTTGAGTTTTTCATCTTTAGGAACAACCAACCACGCCCAGAGTTTCCGGGGAGTCTGCTCCAGCTGGTTTCTAAGCTACACACACAAACAAGAGCTGCTGCTTGTTTTCACACAAAGACATTCATTTGTGAAGAGATCGGGCTACGAGTCCAAGGAATGATGAAAATCCAAACTGGTGACAGCACAGAAATGCAAACAGCAAAACACACTGATAAACTGCATATGGATTTTCTGTCTTGAATTGATTGGGAGAAAAATAGTTTGAGGTGATGAACTGTAACATGTTGGAAGTAATTGGTTTAGTAAAAAAAAAGGTGTTAATTTAGAAATATCAATACTCCTACCCTCCTGGTGAATTATGTAGAGACAGAATGAAATCAGAGCTGCCCAACGATCTGATAGTTTATGGTTTCATTTACTACCACGTAAGTCTCACAGGCGTGTACTCAGAAGAGAAGGCTTTTGAATTTCTGCCAGAAAAACTGTTGCCTAAATACCCATTCACTGAAATTTATATTCAGAGGGAGAAAGTCTCTGAAGTCAAGGTCACCTAATCAAAGAGGGATTAGGGGTAGAAAATAAAAGATTAATTGAAATTCCCAGTAACTTTCCAATAATCTTACCACTAAATACAGTTGCCCCTCCAGATCCATGGGTTCCACATTCTCAGATTCAATCGGCCACAGATTAAAAGTATTCAGAAAAGAAAATCCAGAAAGTTCCCCAAAGCAAACCATACATGGCAAGTATTTACATAGCATTTACATTGTATTGGGTATTGTAAGTAAATCTTACAAATAGAGATGATTTAAGGTTTTGAGAGGCTGTGCATAGTGTATGCATATATTATGCCATTTTATATGGGGGCTTAAGCATCCGCATGGATTTTGGTATCTGTTGGGGGTCCTGGAACCAATCCCCAGAGAATACCAAGGGCTCGACAGATTTACTTAGAGGAACCGTTTCCTGAGGTTTCCCTACCACTTCCCCCAAAGGAGCCTTGCTATTTGATCTCAGAGCATCCTACTTTGCTCTTTGGTATCATTATATCAATTGCAATTTACTATTTATTCCTGTGAGTCTCTTTTCAATGCATGTTGCATCCTAGCCGGTAAGCCTTGTGAGGGAAGAGCCATAAATTTCTCATTCATCTTTTGTATCCTAGGACCTAAACAGTGCTTGGTTCTAGGTCATCCATATGTTCACAATGTCATTCACAACATTCGTCAAATGAAGAATTGGTCCAGCATCACCAGTTTTTATCACTTCTACCTCCTACAGCCCATTCTCTGTAAGCCGGCACCACAGAGGGCACACGGGGATGCCCTTGATTAGCTGTCCCACCCCCCTTTGCAATGGCTTCTCCTTAAGAGTAAGACTAAAGTCCTTAACGTGGTCTATATGGCACTGGGTAGTCATGTCCCTTTCTCACCTCTTCCTCCTCCCTCTTGACTTCTCACCATCAAGCTCCAGACGCAATGCTTCATTGCATGCAATGCTTCCATACTCTGCAACTCTGCCAGTTCTGGGCCCACTGCATACATTGCCCCCTCTGCCCTGGGCACCACCTTGTCCTCTCTTTTAAAAGTCTCACCTCCCAGCTGGGAGCCCAGCATCATCTCGGGGAGCCTTTCCTGAGCCCCATCTTGCCAGGCATCCCGTTCCCGTCTCCCGCAGGATCCGCGCTGCTGCTCCCCTTGAGGACAAACCACAGTTGTTGTTTTTCATTTATTCGTGTGCTGTTTGATAACTACGCTCCTCCCAGACAGGAAGTTCCACGAAGGCAGGCACTGCGATGATTGATTTCTGCTTACCAGCTAATACTTAGGAATTTTGCTCACAATCAAATATCCAGGCCTTGAGCACTGTGCATGATCAGAACTCAGAAAACACATATTAACTGAATCAATCAATAAAAGGGACACACAGATACACACACACACACACACACCTTCCATCTCTTCCCTGTCTTCCTTCAGGATGAGTACATAAGGCAATAGATCTGATTCTAAAATAACTTCTGTTGGTACACCACTAGGTTTGAATTTATTGGTTTTAGCCAAGAAACAAGTTCCAACCAGTTGTCTTAGCTTCTCTGCTAATCCATGGTAAAAATGTTCTCATCACACACTACTTGGCAATCTATTGATTTTTTAAAAAGACATAAGATTATCTTGTCTCCATGGGGAGATTTCAAAGTATCCCTTCTTACTATCAAACCAATCATTAGTGAGCTTTCTCTTTGTAACTCAGACTTTACCACGGTTTATCACTTCCGTGTTTAAAAACTCTTTCTACACCCACCCCACCACATATGGCCACAGCTTGTTTGCAAAGAATGCTGATCGTGCTTTCAAACAAACCTGCTCCCATATGCTTGTGATTCATTTCCCCCTTCCTGCCTTTGCTTCGTTTTAGAATTCACGTTTAATTTTGAAACGGTTGCTGTGAAGGGAAGTGACTGGGGAGGGGAAGAATCAGCAGACAGAGACACAGAGCTGGGGGGCTGAGGGAGAGGCATGATGCTTGTCCAACACACAGCTGGGATCGAAGGCTGCTGGGAAAGCCCCGCAAAGAAGGCCACGTTCCCACTTGATCCTTCCCTTCCAGCTGAAAGTAAGGGGATGGGGAAAACAAACATGCAGAGGCAGTCTCCTGTTCCGGAATGCAGGAGAGTTCCATTGTTTACATTACAAGTGAACCTGAGATACGCTTCAGTCGCTGACCAGGGTGACATTTGGAAAAGTGGAAAAGCATGCTTTCTCCAGAGAATATTAATAAAACCAAGGAAGGAGTGGGATGATTGCTTCGTAGAACTCAGTGCTTGACCTTTTAAAGGAGTAAAATGTTTGTAATATAAAACTAACTGGGCATTCCTGGACGATGTATCTCTTCAACAAATGCTATTCAGCATTCTTTATGTGTCATAGCCTTTGCTAGGCATCGATACAACAATGAAAAAAAAACCAGATATCCCTGACTTCACAGACCTTACATTTTAACAAGGGAGAGTAGACAACTAAACAACCAGGCAAGAATATACATGTCAGAATTTAGTAGGCACTATGGAGAAAGTAAGCAAGGGAAAAGACTGTGACATGCAAGTGAGTGAGGCCGTAGGGCTGGTGTTTTGGAAAGAAGAGTCAGAAGGACTTCCCTGGTGGTCCAGTGGTTAAGGCAGGGGATGTGCGTATGATCTCTGGTCGAACTAAGGAACTAAAGGAACTAAGATCCTGCATGCTACCAGAGCAACTAAGCCCATGCACCTCAACTACTGAATCCCATGAGCTCAGAAGCCTGCCTGCCACAACTAGAGAGAGTCCACGCACCACAAGGAAAGACCCCGCATGACGCAATGAAGATCCCACATGCCGCAACCAAGACTCAACACATCCAATATAAAAAAAAAAGAGCAGCCAGAGAAGGTGTCATCTGGCAGGTAAAGAAGTGAGCCTTGTGGCTACAGAGGAGGTGGGGGTGGTGGAGAGCAATCCCAGCAGATGCGAGAGCAAGTGCAAAGGCCCTGAGGCAGCCACACATGCAGGGCTCTTGAGGTACAGGGAGGAAGCTACTGATACTAATGCAGAGTGCAGGGGATAAAGCCAGACGCCTAAAGGGGCTGAAGTCAATAGAGCTCTGTTGTCTAGCTTGGAAATCAGACAGGAAAGGAGGAGTCAGTGAAGAGAACTAAGCAGGGGTGGCTACTGCAGCATTTGAGGCTTATGCAGTGGGCAGGGAGGGTTTCAAAGCGAAGGAATACAAAATTACAGATCAAAAGTATAAAAATGAGTATACGTTTAGAATGTGAAAACAGATCACCTCAAGTTAAAAATTTTTAAAGCTGGCAGATACCATCCAAAACATGGCATTTTTAATTATTTAACTGCCTGATCATACCACATTATAAACTTGCTGACTCTGAGCTCCTCAAGGGCACAGCACACATATGTGTGTGCCTGTGTGCTAAGTCACTACAGTCATGTCCAACTGTTTTGTGACCTTGTGGGCTGTAGCCCACCAGCCTTCTCTGTCCATGAGATTCTCCAGGCAAGAACACTGGAGTGGGCTGCCATATCCTCCTCCAGGGGATCTTCCCGACCCAGGGATGGAACCCACGTCTCATGTCTCCTGCACCGGGAGGCGGTTCTTTACCCCTGGCACCACCTGGAAAGGTCCTACATCCCTATAATACTTTCTTCCGTACATTTTTTTGGCTGTATACTTTTTGATCAACTTTTCATATTACAATTATCTTCTGTTATATTTTCTAGAGAGAAAATGGAAAAATAAAGTCTCCTTTGTAGCATGATTGATCACAGTTTTAAAATTATTTTTCATTTCTATGCATAAAATGCACAAAATTGGTGTCTTTACACACAGACTACCATGCTGTTTACAGTCCTGGTAGAAATTTTAATTCCGCAAACACAATTTAATCTGTTAAATTTGATTTCAAGCAATTCTTTTTTTAATTTAAAATATACAGTACATGTTATTAACGCATTCTCCTGTATTCCTGATGAGAGAACTGCCATTTTGTTAAGGTATCACAGAATTGAATTTCACAGAAAGAGCATGTTGTTTTACACATTTGATGATAAGAAGAATTTTCCACAGACTGCTCTCCAAGCTTTCTCTCTCACTCCCACATGCCTCTGGCGCCGTTCGCCAGAGCAAAGATTCACGGGGACTGCGACTCAATTTCTAAGCAGCATCTTTTGTCTTGATGCCAGTTACCTCAGCACACCAGGCATTAGAAGTATTTTTCAAAGCCATTCCTACTCCAGAGGAATAGAAATAACTCAACTACAACAAAAACACATAAATATATCCCACAAAACCCGAACTAAAGGTATCTCCAACTCAACCTGATCTTAGCTCCATCTCTAAAATGTTTATAGTCATCAGAATGCCTATAGCCATTCCGACATTCCAACATCAACTGACAAAAGGGGAAATATTAGACTTCCTAACACAGAAACATTCAAACATACAAAAGTAGATCGATTAGTATAATCAATAAATTCAATAAGTACTGACTCATGGTCGATCTTGTTTCAGCAATATTTACCTGCTTTCCTCCTTGAACTGATTTGAAGAATTCTAGATATCACAACATTTCATCTACAAAAGTTTCAAAATGTACTTCTAAAATATAAGGATTCTTTAAAAATGACATTATCCTACTACAAAAGATTAATAATTACTCCCTGTATCATATATTGGGTTCAAATTTCTATCTCATGAGATGCTGTATATTTATTTTTTCTTGTTATTTATTTAAGGCATGAGATTATTTGTCCTACAGCATCTGCCTCAGTCTGTATTTTTCCAACGACATCCCTATGGTATCATGCGTTCATCGCGTCTTCCTGTCTTCTGTATTCCTCTTCACTGATAGTTGGATCTAGAAGCTGTATGAGATTCTGGTTTGACATTTTCTGGCAAGAATACTTCAAATGGTGGTGTTAGAGGCACTTAACCATCTGGTTGTTTCTTGCTTTCTGAGGTTCGCAGCTGCTGCTGATCAATGCTGCCTTAGGATGGAGTTCCCAAAATAGGCCCAAAGAGAGGGATTATGTAAAAGCACCTTGGGAGACCAGTATGTCACCTTGGGAAGGCGCTGCATTTAGTGCCTTGGGAGACAGTAAGCTGTGCAGGAAGCAGAAGCAGAAGGAGAGAAAACCAAACAACAGTATGATCTCAAGCAAAATCCCACGGAGGGCAGTTTCTTCCCAATCCCATGGGCAATGGAGCAGTATAGGCAACACTTCAACACTTCAAGGCAAGGGACTGGGGTTTTCTTCCACCTCCACCTTTCCGTGATTGGTCAAGAGTTGCTTGACCAAGGGACTGAGCAGGTGAAGGGGGATCTCCAGAAAAGAGAGGAGACCAAGAGGCTACACACGTCTTGGAAGGACCATCTCTATGGCTCTTACAGCCCTAAAGTCTTCAACACCCTGTGGCCTATGATGGAGGAAGGTCAATACTATGCTATGCTTCTCCTCCCACCCGCGACCACAAAGGCCACTGTTTCTAAGCAGACCTTCCAGGATGTCCTGTGAACAAGTTCACTCCATCAACTGAAACAGCACAATGTGGCAGAACGCTGAGCTCCAGCAGCGTCAGCATCTCTTCTTCACATCACCCACTTCAGAAACCAACAGCTGACTCTGGAAAGGATGGAGCACACTAGTGCTTCAAATCTAGCCTTATAAGTATTAGCATTGTCATTTATTTCCTAAAATATCGCTACCTGTAAAATTGAGGTATTTCACTTTGTGTGTGCGTGTATAAGAAATTCATCCATCTGTACAAAAAGTTCAGTGGGAAATTCTCTCTTGAGAAGGCCAGACCCCTTGTCATCCCCCAGCACTTGTGCCCATGGACCATATCTCAGGGACTCCCTGTACCTATGAATGAACGCTGTGTGCTCCGAACTAAGGTCAAAACACAGTGAAAGGCAAAACCATGGATGATGGCGTGGGGTTACCAGGGGCCCTGGCTACTCATCTTCCAACAAGAAAACCTCCAGCTCATTTAACTCACTGTCTCTCGCCAAGTTCTGGCTTTTGCCAAATTCTGACAGTTTTCCCTTCACAGTTTTTCAACTCTGTCCCATCCCTTTCGCTATCTTTTTTCAGAGTCAGAGTTGTTCCAAGGAAATGCAAAATGTGGTTAAAACTAACAGCCAGACAGACTTGGAGAAGAATAAGCAAGGTCTCAGAACAACAGAACCTGGACAGGGAGGAGGGGGAGGAAGGGAAGCCAGTGCAAGTCTCGCCTTGGGCTACGGAGCAGCAGGAGCTGAGGGTGGGAGGACTGAGCTTGTGGATGAACGGATGTGTTAATAGTAACCTTAGTTCCTTTGTTTGACCAGGATCATCTCATTGCCAGCATCTGCCAGCATTACACTGGCAGGGGAAGGGAAAGTCTCAAGGACCTCAGATCCCCTGTTGGAAAACCACAGTTCACATCACAACCCACTGCAGCCTTCTTCCTTCTGGCAGCCTCAACTCCAAACCAGTTGAAACCGAATCTGTTCAAAATGCTGCAGCCAAGAGTCTCTTTACTGCCTCCCTGCTGGACTAAGCTGCAAGGGGTGTTTCTTTGGTACAGGACTGAGGGCATTACCACCTCCAGGTCCTCGAAGGGGCATGCTGGATGACCTTGCTGCCCTTGAGTCCATCCAGACTCCTCCCACATCCCTCAGAAACCTAGTTTCCCCTAGCATCACTCCCTGACCTCAGGACATTTCTCCAAAGCCTACCTTCTTGACAAGAACCACGTCCCAATGCCACCCCAACCCCCCGTGTGTTTCCTGCCATCAGCCATTCATCCCAGATCCATACAGGCAGTCTTCGTTCATCAGCTGAACAAAGTACGACACTGACTTCCTAGTACCTGTCTCTCTGTCATTCCCACGTGCTGCCAAAGAGAGTGCTTTCAGCCATCCTTGTGTGACCTTCCTCGAATTGGCCTTTGGTGCCCCCAGAGGGCAACAGGGAGAAGTCGTTTTGTTATTTCACAGCCCAAAAGATGGAGGATCAGATCTATCATCTTTCCCCAGTAGGTTAAATGTGGAGATGACCCTGACATCCAAAAACAGAATTTTTACCCCAAAATTTGGCTTTGCAAGACAGCTGAGCCGCTGAATGGTTCACAAAAACTCAGCAGAACTGAACACAGCTGTCATGTGTACAGTTTTCAATCAGCATTTGGAAATTGTGGCAGTATACAGTTGTTCTCTGGGCTTCCCAGGCGGCAGTGGTGGTAAAGAACCCACCTACCAATGCAGGAGACATAAGAGGCACAGGTTTGATCCTGGGATCAGGAAGATCCCCTGGAGGAGGACATGGCAACCCACTCCAGTATCTTGCCTGGAGAATCCCATGGACAGAGGATCCTGGAGGGTTGAGATCCATGGGGTTGCAAAGAGTCAGATAGGACAAGCGACTTAGCATGCACAATTTTTCTCTAATTGTTTTTCTTATAACAGAAACAATATTGTAACTAAATCATTACGGAAAAATTGAAAACATGAAAATGTTATAAAAGAAAATCAAACCGTCTCTAATCCCACTAAATGGAAATGATGCTATTATTTTTTAGGGTATTACCTGCCTGTATTTTTCTACTCAGGCAACACATTATTGTATCTAATTTATACAATATAGTATGAATTGCTTATTAATATAACAATTTCAATTATTTTTTTGTGAATATACTCTGCCTCCTTGAGAATCCTGAAGAACAGTATTACATTTCACCACATAAATTCTTAATATTTTGTGAGTTAATTTGATTAACTGGACTACTCCTATAGAAAGTTTACGGCAGATTTTGAGAGCAACAGAGTTAAGTACTGGTCTATTTTGTACCACCGAACAGCTCTGTGACCTGAGCAAATTTCTTAAATCTGTGCCTCAGTTTCCTCTCATTTAAACGGAGATCATGGATAGTATCTACTTCAGAGAGTTACTGTGATGATGAAAGGAGAAGGCGCTTCGACCAGAGTCCGGCACTTGGTAAGTCTTCAATGAAGGTTGGTTATCTTTAGCATCTCTGCCATCTTTGTTCTACTGGCTCAGAAGGTAAAGAATCTGCCTGCAATGTGGAGACCAGGGTTCGATCCCTGAATCAGGAAGATCCCCTGGAGAAGGGAATGGCAACCCACTCCAGTATTCTTGCCTGGAGAATCCCATGGACAGAGGATCCCAGGGGGCCTACGGTCCGTGGGGTTGCAGAGTCGGACACGATCAAGCAACTAACACACACACGTATGTTTTACTCTCATACACACAGAATTGTAGCTTCCTTAAGTGCTAAAATGATAAGGAAACCTTATTTTGTAGTAATTAGAATTTCACTCCGAGGTTCCAGAAGCCTCCTTTATCTCCAATGATTTTCTTTATAAATTAACATTGTGTTTTTCTGCCAAATTCATCTCCTCTTCTTCGGGACCCCCCTTAGTGTCACCTGCGGCCTTTGCTCAAACGCCACCTATTATGCTGGAGAGTTTATCACTTCTCCTATGGACACAAACCATGAAATTAAAAGACGCTTACTCCTTGGAAGGAAGGTTATGGCCAACCTAGATAGCATATTTAAAAGCAGAGACATTACTTTGCCAACAAAAGTCCGTCTAGTCAAGGCTATGGTTTTTCCAATGGTCATGTATGGATGTGAGAGTTGGATGGTGAAGAAAGCTGAGTGCCTCAGAATTGATGCTTTTGAACTGTGGTGTTGGAGAAGACTCTTGAGAGTCCCTTGGACTGCAAGGAGATCCAATCAATCCATCCTAAAAGAGATCAATCCTGGGTGTTCATTGGAAGGTCTGATATTGAAGCTGAAACTCCAATACTTTGGCCACCTCATGCGAAAAGTTGACTCATTGGAAAAGACCCTAATGCTGGGTAGGATTGGGGGCAGGAGGAGAAGGGGATGACAGAGGATGAGATGGTTGGATGGCATCACCGACTCGATGGACATGGGTTTGGGTAGACTCCGGGAGTTGGTGATGGACAGAGAGGCCTGGCATGCTGCAGTTCATGGGGTCGCAAAGAGTCGGACACGACTGAGCAACTGAACTGAACTGAACTGATGGACACAAACAAATATTTATCGCAATTTCACACTTCAAGAAGTATCACTTACATTTCCACTATATTGAAAATAACAGGAAAACCAACTAAACAGTGGCTTAAAAAAAGCAAGGTTGCAAGGTTTTCGTATAATGAGTCCAACCTGTTTCTGTCTGTCTGCCCCTTCACGGGGCTTCCCTTGTAGCTCAGACAGTAAAGAATCTGCCTACAATGCAGGAGACCTGGGTTCAATGCCTGGGTCAGGAAGAACCCCTGGAGGAGGAGATCTTTATTCTCAGACTGTGCCTGGCCTGGAGCCCCCTGTCTGTAGGAAGTCTCTTACAGCCCCAGGCAGTGCCTCTGTTTTCTAGCAAAGCATGAAAATATGACCTATTGAATCAGCCCCTTTACGAAGAGGGTTCCCAAACGCCTCAGGAGGCAATGTGCTCTTACACCTCCTTGGCCAGACTATGCCACATCTGACTGCAGAGGTGGACGTCAAAGTTTCATAGGACCACCTGGAACAAAACTGAGATTCAGTTTGTGAAAAAGTCTAAGATAATTAATGTTGGCTCCACCAACAGCAGTGTCTGCCATAAGAGTTTATCCATGTCCGTCTTTTATTCCTTTCCAGTTTGAGAGAAGAGTAGAGGATCTGGGAATAGCTCAAAGCTCAAGGGACCAACTTAGACCCACCTGGGAAGTAATGGGCTGGGGGATAAGGCCAAGGTCAGTGGGACCACTGCAAACGGGGGAAGCAGAGCCGGCTCCTCCATCCCCGGGAAGGATGCTTCATGAAGGCACCTCCAACCCCGGGAAGGATACTTCATGAAGGCACTGGGAGGACCTTCAGCTGCTCTGGCAGAGTGGGGAGGCTGGGAGTGGGAGGGAGGAAGTCGAAGACTGGAACAGAAATAGCTGCTGGCTGTGCCTGCTAGCCTGAAGGGGATGGTCTGTGCACACTCAGTGGACCAGCTCCATTCGACCCATTCACATGCAGGAATCATTGCCTCCTTCACTTTTTAGGTGCTTGGAGTGACTCTTTTCCCATTTAATATTTATATGCACCAGGCTTACTCACAGCTGTCAGCCTGGACTTGTAGAAACACCACGCTCGGGACAGCAGTATATGGTGCTCGCTTCCCACCCGTCACTCTAGGAGTTTCATTTTTTGTGGCTGACCGCAGACGTCCCCCTGGGGCTGAGCCCCTTGTTGTTATCTATCGTTTGTCTTCATGATGACCTTCACATGCCCCCCCGGCTCCAGCTATCACCCCTAAGCTGCTCATCCAGTGTGGCCTAGGATCTGACCACGTGCCAGACCCTGACTGAGAACTGGAAACGCCACAATAAATAAGACACGTTCTCCATTCTTAAAGACTGTATGGAAAACCTCACCCCTCCTCGAGGGTACAAGTGGGAGAAGTCTTCCAGGAGCAAGAAACTTTGATCCAGGTCTAGGATGGACTACAAGAAAGACTAAATGCTTTAGTCTTTAGTCTAGGATGGACTACAAGAAAGACTAGATGCTAATAAAATTGCACAAGATTTCTATGCAAAACTAGTGCCTCTCCATTGACGGGCATAAAAATGCCTGAATAAATGGAGAGAGACGGCATGTCTATGGATGAGAAGATTCAACATTATAAAGTTGTCAGTTTTTTTACTTATATATGTATTTACTACATATGTGTGACACATGATACATAAAAATGCTATCAAACTGTATATATTAAGTTAGTGAAGTGAAAGTTGCTCAGTCGTATCCGACTCTTTGCGACCCCATGGACTATACAGTCCATGGGATTCTCCAGGCCAGAATACTGGAGCGGGTAGCCTTTCCCTCCTCCAGGGGATCTTCCCAACCCAGGGATCAAACTGAGGTCTCCCGCATTGCAGGCAGACTCCTTACCAGCTGAGCCACAAGTGAAGCCCCATATTCAGTTAACTTGGTTATTTTTAGTCAATATTAGGTTCCTATTTATGTTGATAAACATAGATCTTATTCATTAGTTTTAACTATTGAATTGAGTTCCACTATCTGGGTAAGCCAGTGTATTGATTATTTTCCTACTGAGAGACAGTTATTTTGTTTCCTTTTTTGTTTCTTAGATTTGTTTTGCTTTTTATTTCCATTTCTAGAAAAAGAGTGTTGTAGGCATCTTGAAGGGTAAAACCCAGAGTGAAAGAGCAGACAGCTGCGTGTAGTCGAGCAGGTCTGGAAAAAGACAGAGTTGAGTTACAAGAGATAACACAGGAAACATAGTTGGGGACTAGCTCACAAAAGATCTTACATGCCATGAACTCCCATATGTACCTACATTTGGTCCAGGACTTTTCTCTAAGACTTAATCAGTCAGGTGTTGGAGAAGACTCTTGAGAGTCCCTTGGACAGCAAGGAGATCCAACCAGTCCATCCTAAAGGAGGTCAGTCCTGGGTGTTCATTGGAAGGACTGATGTTGAAGCTGAAACTCCAATACTTTGGCCACCTCATGCGAAGAGTTGACTCACTGGAAAAGAACCTGATGCTGGGAAGGATTGGGGGCAGGAGGAGAAGGGGACGACAGAGGATGAGATGGCTGGATGGCATCACCGACTCGATGGACATGGGTTTGGGTGGGCTCCGGGAGTTCGTGATGGACAGGGGGGCCTGGTGTGCTGCGGTTCATGGGGTCACAAAGAGTCGCACACGACTGAGCGACTGAACTGAACTGAACTGATCAGTCAAACCAGGAGGGACTCCCCTAGGCTTGCATTTGGGCATCTCACGTTGAACAGGAAGAAAACCCATCACCTTGGACTGCCCTGGTGGTCCAGGGGTTAAGGACCCATCTGCCAATGCAGGGGACATGGGTTCAATGCCTGGTCCGGGAAGACCCCACATGCTGAGGCGTGAATAAGGCCATGCACACAACTACTGAGCCCATGCTCCGGAGCTGGCACTCTGCACCAAGGGATGCACCGCAACAGAAGCTCACGTACCACAGCTGGAGGAGCCCCTACTCGCCACAGCCACAGAAAGCCTGCACGCGGCAACAAAGACCCGGGGCAGCCAAAAATAAAATGAATAAAGTTTCTAAAAAAGAAAATTCAACATTCTTCCCTTAAATGCCATCTTCCTCCATTTTTTAAAAACCTAAACCAGGGTACTCACATCCACTGAACATCCAAGCAGAATCACCCACCATCTGTGTCCACCTGCTCCGTCCCACACCCCCTGCGTCAAGTCAACGGAACAAGCCTGCAGCATATTTCAGACAGAATTCTTGTCCATGTCCCTGTCAGACTGACGTTTTACCCAGATGATTACCTAGATTACTGCTATCTATGCATCTTAAACCCCTCCAAGTTAATAACTGTCCCAACAGGCCTACTTCAAATATGACATTTGTGAAATCTCCCCCAATCGCTCCACCTTGTCAGGAGCTATCAGCCTCCTTTCTGGGCACCCGGAATGCTTGGAACATTTTTAAGTTCTGCCACATACATCATGAAAACCCAAGTGTTCGTTTACATGTATCTTTCTCCTTTACTGGAATATGAGTGACACACAACAGGAACACGGTAAATCTCTGTGACAGGATCAAACAAAACAATTACAAAGAATACTTAGAAATAGGGAGGAGTATTAGTCTAGGTTTTCGGAGAAGAGCATGGCAGCCACTCCAGTGTTCTTACCTGGAGAATCCTGTGAGTAGAGGAGCCTGGCGGGCTACAGTCCACGGGGTCTTGAAGAGTCAGACACGACTGAAGCGAATTAGCACACATTCACACAGTCTTAGGTTTCAGAAATGGGAATATCGAGAACTAACTCACAGAATTAGTTAATGCTATTATACCTTTTTTCAGTAGATAACTTAAAAGTAGGCAAAAAAAAAAAAAAAAGTCCAGGTAGCTAATTTGAACAAGACTCAGGATGATTGTGGCCTTCTCTGGTGGCTCAGACAGTAAAGCATCTGCCTACAATGCGGGAGACTTGGGTTTGATCCCTGGGTCAGGAAGATCCCCTGTGGAAGGAAATGGCAACCCACTCCAGTACTCTTGCCTGGAGAATCCCATTGACGGAGGATCCACGGGATCGAAAAGAGTCAGACACGACTGAGTGACTTCATTTTTCTTTCAGGATGATTAAATCTGAAAAATAGACACATTAAAACAATTATAGCCCTTTTTGAATTTCAAAAACAAGTGGAAAGTTTCAAGAATTAATCAGCAACAAATGATACCAACAGGGACACAAGAGCAAAGGTGACAGCAGCCCCCTTAAAAAGCCAGGCCTTCCAAGCTGGAGAATATGTGTGTGCTTAGTTGTTCAGTCGTGCCATGGGATTCTCAGCCAAGAATACTGGAGCGGGTTGCCATGCCTCCCCCCAGGGATCTTCCCAACCCAGGGAAAGAATTCAGGTCTCCTGCTGGAGAACAATCTACTTTTAAAATGTCTTGGGTTAACAGTTATACCAAGTTTGATGTCTCTTGTTACTTCAAAATGTACTCAAAATGCTTTCTTCGTACAGAGAATCCCAACAGCCTTCATGGCTCTGGGTCTGCTACTGCGACTCCTGTCAAAAGACGGGCAGTCCTCCATGAACTTGCTGGGGAGACTGGACAGACACATTGGAAGTGGCCAGAGACGTAGGACGGAGGAGACACTGTCCTCCTCACAGACCCACATGGAGCCGTAACTGTTGCAAATGAGCAGAGCCTGTGGCCTAAGACATCCTCCCCTGAGGCACTAGCTTCACAAAAACAGTAAGATGCTAAATGCTGCTTTCTATTTAAATAGAGAAAGCAGCAGGTATTTTTCCCCTGAAGCAGGTATTACAGTCCAGTCTCATCACTTAAACTGTGCCCTCCGGAAGCCAGGCTGTTGCTGGCACTGTGACAGGGTGGGGCGGGCACACAGCCGGTGCCTGGCGGTCAGCCCTTAACCGTCAGCGCGAGACCAGCCGAGTGTGACCGTTAGCATGCGGCAGTTAGTATGTGTCCGTTAGCACGTGGCTGTTAGCATGTGACTTAGCAGGTGTCCGTTAGCACGTGATCGTTAGCATGTATCCGTTAGCACGTGACTATTAATTAGCATGTATCCGTTAGCACGTGACTTAGCAGGTGTCCGTTAGCACGTGACTTAATTAGCATGTGTCTGTTAGCATGTGACTATTAGCATGTGTCCGTTAGCTCGTGGCTGTTAGCACGTGACTTAGCAGGCGTCCGTTAGCAGGTGGCTGTTAGCGCGTGACGGTGAGCCCGTGACCGTTAGCTCGAGGCTGCTCCCGATCGCGCTCCGGCAATGACTGGCATCACAGGGGTGCCGCCGTGGCGGTCACCTGGGGTCACAGTCCCCAGGACCTGCCCTGTCGGGGTGGCCGAAGGAGCCTGCGGGCCGCCTGGGCCCCGGGCACCTGGGTCCCCCAGTGAAGACAGCCGGCAGGGAGCGGGGGCCAGGCTGGGGGTGCAGCGCCGGCCGAGGTCTGCTTCCTCCGCGGTCCCGGGAGCTGTGAGAGGGCCCCGGCGGGCTGCAGGAGAGCTCCCGGGAGCGTGACTGCCCGCACAGGGACCCTCCCCTCGGCCGGGGCCCAGACCTCAAAGGGCAAACGTCGATCTCGGGACCTTGAAAGAGCAAAAGGAGGGGTGATGACGCTGCTTTTCTTACTACGGGGTTTAAGTGTTAAAAGCTGCACAGAGGCTTGGAGACACAATTTAATGCCTCCCTTTCCCTTTCTTGTCAGAACTGAGAATAACACTTGTTTTGATGGAGGTTTATTGGAACATGACCGTGGCCTGCCCTACGTGGACACCTGCAAGAACAAAGAATCCCACACCGAGAAGTTTGGGACAACTAATGACACGACTCCCTCACCTTCCCAGTGCAAGGGCTTTGCTGAAAGCCTTCAAGGAGTTTGGGGCTTTTTTTTAAGCATGCGCCGCCTGTCTCCTTGCCTGGCCCTGAAACAAACCTTTCTCTGCTCCAAACTCTGACATTTCTGTTCTTTGGCCTCACTGTGCATCAGGCACAGAGACTGTGTTCAGTAACGGTCCCACATTCTTCAATCCACAGAGAGATCCCCCTGGATGGCTGACAAATTCGCTTCCAACTCCTTCCCCTTGCCCTTAATGATGACAACCCTGTGACGATAAGAATGCCCAACAGCTGGAAGGTGTTGCAGCTTTTATCTAGTGGGCCTCCTCGGGGGTTTCTCTTTGCCAGTGTGACAGCAAAGACTCAATACAGCAGCGTCAGTATAGCAGAGGGAGTCCAGGGACGGCATTCTCCTGAGCTGTTTATCCTTCTAAGGTGTCAGCAACTCTGGAAGAATAAATCAAACCATCTTGGGACAGACTCGGGCCATTCAGACCATCTGCTCTAAAAAGAAACAGAAGAAACTGAAAAGCTTTACAAATATATTAGTTGAAGGAAATGCCATTATTTAGATAGTAGTAGCAGGCAAAAAAATAGTCTTCTTGAGAAAGCTTCCAGAATTTTCTGCTTAAAATTTTTTAGAAACGAATTTCTCCTCTTTCTTTTCCTTATTGTGATTCTAGTGATTCAAACTGAAAAGCCCTGTGCAACAAAGGATAACAATTCTGAACAAAGTGCCATTTTGAATATGATCTACATGTAGATTAAAAGTTGCTGGAATTTCCTGGGTAAGAGCTGTCCCCTTTAAAGCAGCTGCCTGATTCTGTTTTCTTAGCTCCTTAGAATATGAAGCTAACAAGGTCAAGGTTTGGGTTTGCTGTCCAAGTAAGTAAGTTACCATCAGAGGATGAAAGGAACGTCTTCACGGGCAGCAACAGTATCCTGACTCCCTAAAAGCAAATCCATGTGCTCATCTCCAGTTCAGTAGACAAGTGCCACCATCTCTCCACGTGCAAAACGGCACGGACCTCAGAGCGTCCCAGCATCCCGCAGACAGGGACAAGGCCCTCACGAGTCAAATGGAGGCTGTGACCACGCTGAGAGCCACTTCCAGGAGCCTCACTGTGCTTGTCTTCCTGGAGCTCTCTGGTGCAGGAACACAATTTCTGGCTGAGATAGGAAGGGAGCAGGAAGAAGCATTGCTGGGAGGAGAAAATGTGCTCCATTCTTCTGACAGTTTTATGCCACTTTTCATTTTTTCTGCCCCTTTTGGGTAAACTGATGCAGAGAACCCTTTGGATCTCAGCTTCTCTTTTCTATTTTTTTCCTACTCCCACTAGCTTTTCCGTCCACCTACAAAGCCAGAGGAAAACATGATTGCAAATCCTGCCTGCAATGTGGCTCAGCTGATAAAGAATCTGCCTGCAATGCAGGGGACCCCAGTTCGATCCCCGGGTTGGGAAGATCCCCTGGAAGAGGGCATGTCAACCCACTCCAGTATTCTTGTCTGGAGAACTCCACGGACAGAGTCACCTGGCGGGCTATGGTCTATGGGGTCGCAGAGAGTCAGTCACCTGGCAGGTTATAGTCCATGGGGTCGCAGAGAGTCGGACCCAACTGAATGAGTAAGCACAGCACAGCACACAGGATCTCTAACCATTTCAAGTTCCCTAATCCAATCTCCTAGCAACCCCAAGGACTGTAGTCCACCAGGCTTCTCGGTTCATGGGATTGTCCAGACAAGAACATTGGAGTGGGTTGACATGCCCTCTTCCAGGGGATCTTCCCGACCCAGGGATCGAACCTGGGTCTCTTGCATTGCAAGCAGATCTTTACCATCTGAGCTACGAAGGAAGCCCTCTAGTTGACACATAGGGGCTCAAGTAAAGTTCTTTAAAGGGAGAGAGAGAGAGAAAGAGAACGGAGGACGATGGGGAAGGTGAATGAACGCAAGAAAGAGAAATTCATTTTGTTTCTTGATCTTTGTTGTTCAGTTACTGAGTCGTGACCAACTCTGTGACCCCACGGACAGCAGCACACCGGGCTCCCCTGTCCTTTACTGTCTCCCAGAGTTTGCTCAAATTTATGTCTGTTGAGTCAATGATGTCATCCCACCATCTCATCCTCTGCCACCCCCTTCTCCCTTTGCCTTCAATCTTTCCAGTATCGGGGACTTTTCCAGAATCAGCTCTTCACAAGAGGTGGTCCAAGTATCGGAGCTTCAGCTACTGTCTTTCTTGAAAGAAGTCACATTTGCTCTGTTGGCAGCCAATAGAACTGGTGGAATCGGCAAAGCTGAATTTGATGAGGCAGGAAATGGGGAGTTTAGTAGGGGTGACCGCCACACCCCAGGGTATATCCAGGGGCAGGGCTGTAACTTCAAACCGCCAGTCAGAAAACGGGAAGGGAAGAGGCGACCAGGCGGAAAGAGAGAGTGGGACAGGTCCTGACAGGCCTGTTATCAAAGGCCGTTGAGGAACGGACGGCAGTCACGAACGTCTGCAGCGCATGTCAAAGCACTCACTGCCCTGAGCCAACCTCACCAAACCTGGTCCAGGTCCCACCAGCTTCCCAATGCCAGCGGCCCCCCTGGAGGAGCCGGTCCATCAGACAAACGAGGGAAAGAGTGTAGCTCGTGCCACACAAGAGCAGAAACCCAGGGGATGGCTCACTGGCCCGCCTCTCCATGTTCTTCGCTCCCAGACCTCCGCGGCCCCAGAATCAGTAAAAGCAGAATCAGTAAAAGCAGCAGCTCCATCCAGCCTGCAGACTCACACAAGATAAGACCGCATGAACTGGAACGTCATCACACAAGGCTCATGGCTTCGCCAAGGTCACGCCACTGGAAGGCTTCCCTCTCAGGTGCGGAGAGAGTGCTCACGCTGCACCGAGGCTGAGTGGACTCGTGTGCGAGGATCCCGTGGGAAAATCCCCATACCTTCTGGAGGAGGTCATGGATGCCACAGGGTTAGGGAGGGTGAAAGGACAAGCAGACGTAGGACTTTCTGGTTTTAACTGAATCCAGACATATAAATACCAAAACTGAAAAAGCCTCAGGATCTCTTTACTACTTCCAGAAAAATATGGCAGGAATGTCCCAGGAAAGCCAACTCATCAGCAATCTTGACATTACTGTTCACATTTCAGGCTGAACTGTGGGGCTCATACTCATGACCTGCTGAGCAATATGGCTTAGCCAAGCAAGCCTATGGCTCCATCCGAAAAGTGGCCGATGAGTCTGTAAAATTTACCTCCCCAAGTGTGTTAGCTTCCTCGGGCTTCCATAACAAATTATCACAAATGGGGGTACTTTACAACAGTGGAAATTTATTCTCTCATAGTTCTGGAGGCCAGAAGCCCCTAGTCCCACTGTTCTCTCCTTCCTGCCTCTTCCAGCTTGCAGTGGCTCCAAACATTCCTTGGGCTATGGCACATCACCTCAATCTCCGCCTCCGTCTTCACAAGGCCTTTCCTCCTTCTATCTTCCCCTTCTCGCTCTTTTTTTGGTATCTATTCATTTATTTGTGGCTCTGCTGGCTCTTCATTGCTGCACCCAGGCTTTCTCTAGTTGCAGCGAGCAGGACCTACTCTGCGTCGCAGTGCGCGAGCTTCTCACCACGGGCCTTCTCGTGGAGCATGGGCTCTGGGAGGCGGGTTTCAGTAGTCGTGACGCATGGGCTCAGTAGTTGTGGCACACAGGCCTAGTTGCCCCACTGCATGTGGAATCTTCCTGGAACAAGGATTGAACCCATGTCCCCTGCATTGGCAGGTGGACTCTTAACCACTGGACCACCATGGAAGTGCTACTTTTCTGTCTTTTATATGGACTTTTGCCATTGGATTTACAGCCCACCTTGATAATTCAGAATGATACCATCTCAAGAGTCTTAACTACATCCTCAATGACCATTTTTTTTTTAATAAATTTATTTATTTTAGTTGGGGGCTAATTACTTTACAATATTGTAGTGGTTTTTGCCATACATTGACATGAATCAGCCATGGGTTTACAGTCAATGACCCTTTTTAACGTCACATTCACAGGTCCCAGGGGTTAGGATGTGGACATATCTTTAGTGGGATCCACAATTCAATCCATTACACTAAGCGGCTTCTGGTCTTCCAGGACTTGACAAAACTCCAAGTGCTTGAAAATATTTCCTTCCTTCCTTTAATGCTGATTAAAAAGAAGAGGGAGGAAAACTCTTCCTCCTTTTGCTAAACACTTGGAAGACAGCTGACATATGCCTCAAAGATGAACGGTAAGAATCTGGGTACGTGTGCTCCATGCCCGGTGCACACGTGTAGGCAACTTCAAGGGCTTCCCAGGTGGCTCAGTGGTAAAGAATCCACCTGTAATGCAGGAGACGCAGGAGACCTGGGTTCAATCCCTGCGTTGGGAAGATCCCTTGGAGCAGGGCATGGCAACGCACTCCAGTATTCTTGCCTGGAGAATCCCACGGACAGAGGAGCCTAGGGGGCTACAGTCTATGGGGTTGCAGAGTCAGACACGACTGAAGCGACTCAGCACACATACAGGCACCTTCAAAAGCATGTTTTCATAATTATAGTATTATAGTTGATTAGACAAACACAGCTGAAAAAGTCTAGCTTTTGTGTCACCTGCTTAGGTACAGTAACTGTGTTTTCAAAAGCAAAAAAATCTACAAATGCTCTTATGCAGATTTCAGGATAGAGTGTTTGAGGGGAGACTACTCATTTAAAATGTTTTTTTAAAAAAGCCTCATACTAATTGTGGGATCCTGGTTAAGTTATTTATAACCATCCTGTGTTCTGGTTTTCCCATCTGTAAAATAGTATAATAATAATAATACCTCCTTCACAGGGTTGTTATGAGTATCAAACAAGTAGTATTTGTGAAGCATTTAAAACAATGCCTGGCTCATTCTAAGGGCTGTGTAAGTTTTATCACCATGTTTTTAAAAGCTGTAATCAGAAACCACACTGAGCCCTGAAGAGACCCTGACAAATGCATTCAAAGCACGCGTATCAATTAAGGTTCTTGGGTTGTGAAAGTAAAAGATGCAGATAAAAATTTTAAGGAAATGAATGGCTTGTAGAATAATTAGGAAGGGTTAAAAAATGGCTGGAACCAAGGGAAGCCTAGCAGCAGAGGCGGCAGCCAAAGGGGCCTGCAAGGGCACGGCTGAACCGTCCTGACCCGTCGGCCCGTCTGGAAGGCATAAACAAACAAGTATATACGACTGAGCGCGCGCACACACACACACAAATGAACAGCATGTAAGTGGAACTTTGGACTTGTCATTATCCACAGTGTTCTCAGAAATAGCAGTAAAATCAGTCCCTCTTATTGCGTAAGGATCAGCTGCTTGCCCAGAACTCAGAGCGCCACGCGCTCACACCGTGTGGAAGGCATCGAAGCTTTAAGCCCAGCTGAACGCGCTCATGGGAATTATAATCAACTCTACTCTAAAATAAAAAGTTTTTTAAAAGAACTGATGGCAACTAATTCATAAAGAAAAGCACATTCATGAAGAAAAACACGGGGTTCTAACATAACTAAGAGAGGGGAGAGGAGTGACGTGAGAAGAGAGAAATAAGTAAAAAGCCAGGGAATGCACAAACATTTAACTACTAATCACCTCCACCAGTGGCAAGTCACAAGGAAACGTGTCAGTACTTGTCAGGGATTTACTTTTCTAGTAAAGAACCTAACCTAGGGTGTATAAAGACTCGGTTCAATTTCTAGCTGACGGCATGTCCGTCCCTCACCACCGAGGGTCACCAGTCCAAGGTTACATGACTCATCACAGGCAGGTAAAATTGCTAGTACTTTTTAAGTTTCCCACAATAAAAGTAAAAACGAAAATGATTTTCAAGCTCTCAGAAAAAGATTCGATTAAGTATACGACACTATTTTTTTAAACAGTGTGATAAACTGAGGGTTTTTAAATGCAAAAGAACGTAGGGACCTTTCTGAAGTATGTGTACTAGGCTGAAGGGGGACTTGGAGGTTGGGTGCGGTCAAGCAAGTGGAAATTTGGGGCATACTGCTCTCTTTTCCCTTCACAATGCATTCATCGAGTTACATTCCCCAACTTTGGACCCATAGCAACTATGAAATGTGTGTTGTTTTAAGCTGGTGAATTTGAGGTAGTTTGCTATGCAGCAGTACATTTTTTTTTTTTTAATTGTCTGACCTTTTCTCTGTAGATCGAATCCATGGGCCTTCCTGCCCTTGGTCCAGCCAGCATTTGACTTATTTCCAAATATATTTGACCAGGGAACGTTTTTTTATTATGACATTTATCTGTATCCTCAGAAACTCACATTCCAAGGGATATACTTTGAGAAACGCTGCTGTGTGGCAAATACTCCAATGCTCAGGGTGGTGACTTGACAATTACGACCTGTATTAGTGTCTCTAAGGAAATTAATAAGTGATATGTTAGTCTTGAAACATTCTTTTTATAGAATGAGTATTAAGAGCAGAAATCCCGCCCACCTTTTTTTTTCTTTTTAGCAAACCACACTGATGCAGAAATGGGAAAACGCTGCAAGATATTAACATTACCACATTATTGAAAGCACCCACCCTAACAATCCCATTCTGTAACATTCTACAGATGGAGAGAGTGTCCATATAAAAAGAACAACTCTGAAAGGCTGAGAAGTTACTAAGCCATCTCCGGTCCCTTAAAGTAGCTCTCAGAACTGCTTGAAGGGGACCCTCTCCAAACGACTGAGCTGGGTTGGCTCACCCTCCTCTAGGGGGTGGTCAGACCTCCTACCAAAGGGCATCCAGTGCATGCCCAGGAGCTCAGTTGGTTCTTCCCAGGAGAGCACCAGGAGCCCGCAGCTCAGCCACCGTCTCGAGACAGTCCCCACGAAACGCACCCCTCTGTTCACCTCGGCCCACTCCATCAGAAATGACATCTTTGACGGCCCAGTGACGAACAGAAGGTGGAGGGGCACATGCGTCCCCAGCCACCACAGGAGTGGAGGTGGGGTGCGGGCGGGGGACATGCATGTCCTCACATCTGGGCTGGCAAAACTCAGGGCCAGTTTTTCATGAGAAACAGCGAGTGATGGGTGGATTTTCTAGGTGTGTAGTTCAGCTCTATCGTTCAATCATCTGAGCGGATTATTGTGATAATATGCCTGGTTGGGAAGCTCCCCTGGAGGAGGGAAGGGCATGGCAACCCACTCCAGTGTTCTTGCCTGGAGAATTCCATGGACAGAGGAGCCTGGCGGGCGACAGTCCATGGGGTTGCAAAGAGTCAGACAGGACTGAGTGACTAACACTTTCAAACTACCACTTACTATTTCCCTAAAAAATAAAAAAAAGCACTTTTGTGTTCTGAATTTAGCACATTAAATAAAATGGTACAGAGAATTAAAGCATTAGCAAATTACAGACAGGTTGCAGACAGTTTCCTAAATCCTAAGAGTTTCCTCCAAGATTTATTCATGCTCCATGAGACAGTGTTTTTTTGGTCACTGTTGTTGCTCAATATTTTCTCAACCTGATATCCCCACCTTAATTCTTACAGCATTACTAATTTAAACACGTGTTAATCAGCAAATGCTTTAAGTCTTGACTTGAAAATCTGGTATTAATAGTTAGGATGAAAAAATAATTAAATATCTTAAACAGAAATACAATTTACTAAATTAAAAGCCCAGGGCGGGGTAGAAAGACGAGCCCTCATCTTCTCCTGCCAGAGCACCAAAATCACAACTAGCTGTTGAGCAACCATTGACAGAAAAACACTGAACCCACCCGAAAAGGACGCCCCACGTCCAGGGACAAAGGGGAGCCGCAGCGAAACAGCAGGAGAAAGACATTTCACTCACACTTTATTTTTCTGTTATTCAGTATAAAAATATGCATTTCAAAATACTTCAGGATATTTTGATAAGCCATGCAACAGAAAAGGCCCAGCCTGCAAACCCTGTCCCCAGGTGAGTCCGAGCAGTCCTGCCACGGAACCACAAGGCCAGCCCGCAGCTGCAGGGGCGATCCCTGTTGTGTAAATTCACACTGACTTGAAATAATGTTAAAAAGACATGCTTCAAAAATCAAAATAAAGCACAGAGCACCTTTTACCCTGTTGTAATAAAATATTCAGTAATTCCTCTGTCTGAAACTCTGGAAAAAGATGCAAGGCAAAACTAGACATAAAAGGAAAAATAACAATGTGTTTATAAAGTCAGTTTTCTCTGACTTGTCAAAAGACTGATCAAAAACCCTTTGAGGCGCTGTGGAGGTTCACGGGTTCTCCATCTGCCAACATCGTTCCAGCTACAGCAGCTTCCTCACTGTCCACCTTGATTTTGTATCACAGACTGACATGATATGTTATATTGACATCGGCACATCTTTGTTTTTGTACTACTGTATGCTTTTGCTGTTATACCATGAAATACTATCACAATACTATTTATAGTTCATCATAAATAGGCATTAAGGAAGCACATTTTGCCAAGCTGCTTTTTGAATCTCCTAAATTATATTTCTTCACTCACCTGTGAATTTGAAAAATCTACTAATCTGTAGAGGGCTTTTTCTCATTGTTAATGTGAATTAGTGATGCTACAACTTAATTTAAAATCAATTATTATTTTTTTAAATAGGACTCAGGCCAAGAAAGCCTAGCATCAGCCAAACTCTCCTGGCATATCATGGGCAAACGTCCAACTCCACAGTGATAATGTAAAGGTCACTTCATGAAAAATCCAAATAAAAATTATTCTCAAGATGTTTTGTCCATTATAATTAGTTTATAAATAGAAATTAAAATTTAATAAGAAAAATAAATTAAAATTTAATAAGAAGACTTTGGGCTTGTGGGCTAGAGTCGCACAACCTGAAAGAAAAGCAGTTTTAACATGGATTCTTATAACAGTGCCAGCAAATTTAACCACTGATTTAAAAAATTCTGTCGGGGACTTTTCCCTGGAGGTACAGAGGTTAAGACTCCACGCTTCCAGTGCATGGGATGCAGGTTCAACCTCTGGTTGGGGGAGATCCCGCATGCATGCAGTGCATCCCCAAAATAAATCAACCAATTAAAGATTTCTATTGGAACAATGCATGATAAAAGCTATGGAAATTGACAGTTATTAAGTCTTACAATTAAAAAACACCTGCAAACATTTTTCTCCACATCCTGATTGTTTTTGTAGTGTCGTTAGAACTACTTGCAAAACCAGTGCTGAGAGCTGATCAATATTTATTGGGCCACCTGGTAATTTCCTTCAAGTTCAGCCAGTGCACTGACTGTGGATGTGATCAGCACTGTCCTCTCAGGAGCAGGTAACACAGGAAGCTGTACAGCGGGGACTGGAGATTGTTATGGTTGCTCTGAAACATCAGTGAGAAGAGGAGTTTCCAACCAGAGGGAAAGATGAAAATGGAGAATGCCTTATGAGGCTTTTCCACAGGCGTAACCACTATTTCACGCACACCAAACTTCAAGAAAATGGAAGCTCTTTTATTTCCAGATAACCTGTAAATTCAGAATTCCACACGTAACTTCCTTATATGTGCAGAATGTGTTATACGTTGATTTCCATCTTCTTAATGAATCCTTGACAAGATTTTAGTTGAAAAGGAGAATGAGAAACAGGCCTTGGATGCTGAATGATGGCTTTGGCAACATTATATGACGTGGCTTTTGGGTCTGCCACACAGACTGAGTTTCTTTGTCGTGAGCATCTGAGCTAGGCAATTGAGCAACACCATAAAGATGGTCATGGACATGACAATCACGTAGTGGCTGATGCTACAGGAGAAAAAGAAACATGTTACAGGCGGGCAGGAACACACAAGAGGAAAAGCGTAAGATTCCTCCAACACTTCTGAGTGTGCAGTTGATCCTTGAACCCCTCTAACATTTCTAAGTGTGCAGTTGATGCTTGAACCCCTCTAACACTTCTGAGTGTGCAGTTGATCCTTGAACAGCTCAGGGATTAGGGGTGCCAAGCTTCTGAGCAGTTGAAAATCGATGTATATAACTTTATAGTTGGCCCTGAGCATCCTAGGTTCCTAAGTATCTCTGGTTTGGTTTCTTTGCCTTCAGCCAACCACAGATGTTGTAGTAAGTACTACAGCATTTACTATCTTAAAAAAATCCACATATAAGCGGACCCATGCAGTTCAAACCCATGTTATTCAAGGGCCAACTGTATATACAAAATATACAGAATTACAAAGGATACTAATGCTTTTTAAATAGATATCAAAATGTTAAAAAGAATGAATTTGTTGCAGAAGTAGTAATGAAAGTAAGTAATATTTTGAGATAGCTCCAACAACTATAATCTGATATGAAACTGGCTGGTATTAGCACTGCCTGTGTCTGTCACCATTAGAAACTGAGTTTAAACATCTAGCTTCTACAAAAATAAATATAACTTTCTCCTTGTAATTCTATAGCCTCTGAATAACAGCCACAGACTCCCCAAGATGTCCCCAGATTCAGTAATCTGGTATTTTAGAGCATGGCATTCCATGTTTTGACAAAACTACAGGCCACAGAGAAAGAAAGAAAGATGTTACTCAAACTCAAACTCAGTCAAGTGAAAGTTTTAGTCAAAGAGTCTAAACAAAACAAAAAGGACACATCTACTAATCTGAGTCAAAACCACTATGTGCCAGACTTTTGGAAAAAGAACACTATTAAAATTACTCAATCCCAGCTCCCATCTATCAGCAATAGTAAATGCTAGCTTTTCTTTTTAAGCACCATACTACATTGTCCACGGTTTGATAACAAATTTGCAAATATGGAAATAAATTGAGGATATAGATCTGACAGATGTGCAATAAAGCAGAGGTTTCCCACAGTGAATGCCAAGCTAAGCTTCAGAGGACATCGGCAAATTACTTATTTACTAGGCCTATCAGAGTTACACTTAAGAATCTAACTTCATAATAGATTTATACCCAGCTCCCCTGGTGGCTCAGCTGGTAAACAATGCACCTGCAATGCGGGAAACCTGGGTTCAATCCCTGGGTAGGACCAGGGTTGGACCAGAGTTGGACCACAACGAAAGCTGAGCACCGAAGAACTAATGCTTTGAACTGTGGTGTTGGAGAAGACTCTTAAGAGTCCCTTGGACTGCAAGGAGATCCAACCAGTCCATTATAAAGGAAATCAGTCCTGAATATTCATTGGAAGGACTGATGCTGAAGCTGGAACTCCAATACTTTGGCCACCTGATGCAAAGAACTGACTCCCTGGAAAAGACCCTGATGCTGGGAAAGACTGAAGGCAGGAGGAGAAGGGGACGACAGAGGATGAGATGGTTGGATATGTCATCACTGACTCGATGGACAGGAGTTTGAGTAAACTCTGGGAGTTGGTGATGGACAGGGAGGCCTGGCGTGCTGCAGTCCATGGGGTCGCAGAGTCGGACACGACTGAGCAACTGGACTGAACTGAGACTTACACCCTTCAACAAGCTGCTTCCCAAGGATGGCCCCCAGGGCAAGCCCCAGGGAACTTGTCTTAGAATATCTGGGAAAGTGACTGCTGGGTGAATGTAAAATAGGGCAATCACCTAGAGGGACATGGAGACTAAGGAAAAAGGAAAAAGAGGCTTGCAGTCCACCCTCCCACTCCCCCAATAACTCTGGTCTAACAGGTGGGCAGCCCCCAAATGTCAAGCTGCTGGCCCTACACCAACCTAGGCAAAGCTTCAGGGTGCTGACAGGTAACTGCCCATAATGGGTAAGTGCCCTCAGGCCAGAAAAGAAGAGCCTCGACTCTAAGCAGATTTAGTTTATTTATTTTTGGTATTATAAGCTTTTAAGTAAGAATCTCCAATTGTGAAGATTTATAGTTTGATAATATTTTCTTTGGAATGGCACTCGTTAGGGCATTCTTATTTAGAATCTTTCTCTATATTAACTGGTTAATCTTATAAAGTAAATTTGAAATAGAAAAAAAGAACTGGCTAATTAAAAAATAAGAATGAGAACTAGTTATGTTAGGAATCTGGTTCTGGACTAGGGTAGGCTTCTGACCTAAAAAGAAAACAATACAATTAGATCTTTAATTGCTAGGCAAATACTATCATTAAGGCAAGATTTTTTAAATGTTTGTTTTCACTGTAAAAATAATGGAATAGAATATTGGACCTGGACTTCTTTCCTAATTAAATTTATGTGTGTATGTGTTTGTATATATGTGTTTTGGTATATTTTTTAACATGGAATGGATATGATATAGATCTTATCTACCACTAAATTATGCAGATTTCACAAAGCCATTTTCCAACTTTAGTAGCCACAGTGGACATAAATCACCAATAATTATCTATTTAAAAATGAAAATGATGACATTTCTCATTCTATAAAGCCCTTCTGGGAAGAAAATGATCTAGATATTCATTTTAACAGAACATTCTTAAAAACCTCATGTCAAAATAGACAATATTACGTTACTAAAATTATGTGAGTTATGCTGAAATTTTATCACACAGAAGTTGGTAACTGGTTGACTGATCTTACTTTAAATGTCTTCCAAAGGGGAGCAATTCAAGCTCATCACAGCACAGAGGTGCCAGGAAAACATGCTATTAGAACACTAGAAACTTTCAAAAAAAAAAAAAAAACTCAGAAAACTGTCCTTTTCTGGGAGGTGGAGTAGGTGCATTTTCCCCTATTCCTCCTGCCAAGTACAACTGAAACCTCTGGACGCTGCATGTAAAATAAACCTGAGAAGGCTGAACAGTGGAAAGACGACAGACGGGTTAGGAACCTTGGGACCCAAGGAATGACACGGTGGTTGAATTTGCTGGATTTTCTTCTTGCTGGAAGAAACTGGCCAACCAGAAATGCCAATGGACATAGACTAAAAACCCCAAACAACCCAAAGTGGGAACAAAAGCCTACTCTCTCTAGTCACAGGACAGACAAGAAAGGGGCAGCCCCCAAAGATGGAAAACTTTCAGATGTTAGCTGCTGCACTTCAACCAGACACCACAGAAAAAGGTGGTTCTGCTCCCACCTGCTCTGGCAAAGGCCAAGTGGGGAGCACACACGTCTACACTCGCGGGGCTGGGATGGGACAGGAGTCACTGCTGATTCTCATCTTCTCTCCCAGCATGTCCAGTCCATTAACAGATTCCACTCGCCTCTCTTTCAGAACACTTCGTCAATCTAGCCTCTTGTCGCCATTCTGAATCACTGCCCTAGTTCAAGGGCATCATCTCTAGGTGGGCCTCTTAACCAGTCTACCTCTTCCCTTTCTTGACCCCTCAATGGGTTCTCCATCCTGTGGCCAGAGTGTTGTTTTAAACTGTAAAGCATATCAAATACCTCCCTGCAAAGAGTCTAATGCTTTGCCTTACACTTAGAATAAATTCCTAATTCCTTCCAGTGACCTCAGTCAGAACCGTGAGTGACGTCGGCTCTCTTTCTGAACTCTCTTCTACCATGTTTCTCCTTGCATCCTTCTCACCATAATAACGTTCAAATTTTCAAAACTATTTAACGACATCGGGAAACATGGCTTTCATAGGAAGTCAACTTAAAAAAAAAAAACCCAACCCTGAATACATTTGCATATAAATTAAGTCTAAAACGATATACATCAGTCTGTTGGACCCTGAGACTGAGCTACACTCGACTTCTTATTTTTTCTACGTGTTTTCAGTATTTGCTACCATGAGCTTATGATACATTTCTTTTTATGAGATGACTACAAATGATGTTTGTAAAATGATTACTAAAGAGTTCTAAGACAGAACTCTTAGGCTGAGCTCATAATCACAACCGAAGTCTTCTACTCTATGCCATTTCTGCTCCTCACGGGACATTTCAAAATCTGCAATGGTTCCTGAGATCAAAATCCTCAACCCAATAAGCTGGATATAATAGTCACAACTTCACGTTATGTAAGAAGGCTCACTCCCCAGCCCAGGGACTGGAGTTTGGGGTCAGAGGTGAGAGGAGGGAGGGAGGGAGTGCAAAGTGCCCAGGTTACAGCCTCAAGGACCAGATCCAGACGGCGGCGCAGACTGAGCCTGGTTCCCGAGGTGGGGTGCCGTGTTCCCTGGGGAGAGCAGGCAAGGAGGCCAGGAGGCAGGTGGATGAAAGGCGTGCCGTGAGGACGCTAAGAGAGTACACTTCAGAGGGTGTGCCCAGCATGTGGCCTGTCCCCACCGTGGACACTGCTCAGTGATGAGAGGGGACAAAATACTGACACACACTGCAACGTCGAGGAACGCCAGAGACACCACACTGACCGAAAGAGGCCGGGAGGAAAGACTACACACCGCGCGGTTCCATCTCTCGACAGGCCCAGAGGGGGCGAGTCTGCAGAGACACAGAGCAGACCCCTGGTGTCTTGGGGCTCGGCGTGGGGATTGGATAGGCCAGAATTAGGCACGGGGGAGTTTTCTGGGTGACGGAAATATTAAACAACTAGATGGTAGTGATGGAAAGTCACTGAAGTCATTTAAATCATTTAAAACTTTAAAATGGATGGAATTTATGATATATAAATTATACCTCAATAAAGCCATAAAAACAAAAAGATTATATTACAGCAGATGATTTTTTTCCCATAAAATTTTGTTATCACGTTTAGGCCTTTTATCACTTCTAATATTTTTAAAAACTTTAAAATATTAAATGACTTGATCTCTGAAGAAAGTAAGTTTTGTAAAACCAGAAGGCAGGCGATCCCACCTCAAATTTAGTGACACTCTATCTCTAGAGGGTATCCCACATGTCACCTACTTCCCCGACCTGAAATGGCCTGAAATCATGGCCTCTTGGCTCGCTTAGGCTCACACGGTTGGCGGGAACAGCTGTGAAGCTCACTGTCTCATCGTCTCCATGCGACTGAGTCTAAGGCAGTCAGCTTGTGACGGCTTCCATCAAGTCTGGGAGTCGTCACCGCGCAGCAGAGGTAAAGGAGCATCAAAGTTCTATCTGAAATGAGTTCAGCTGTTCCCACTCTCTCCTCTTGACTGTTCTGTCATTTAAATCAGCAGTTCTCAAGGTGTACATCATATGAGACGGTAGAGGGACAAGGTATGTGGATACAGAATCACCAGGCAGGTCTGTTCAACCCATACAATGGGTGATAAAAGGTTGATGATACTTCTCAATTAGGATAATGGGCAATCGAAGCCGGTCCTATCTGTCAGATGTACTGGGAAGACACAGGTGGAGAATCACTAATTTTAATAAAGCTTAATGTTCACTGTCAAGAGTAAAGAGATTTTATGGTGCTTATTAATTACATTTAGGAGGATATTAAAACATCACTGAACTTAATGATAAGTTTTCATTACAAAGAGAAATGATACTTTAGTTGTCATTTATATTGCAGTGATGTATCATAATAGAGCATGTAGGAAACAGAGTCCAAATGAATCCTGCTATCAAACTAAAGCTCCAGCTGATGAGGATGACTATTCACCTCATATCAAATACATTTAGAACATAAATTTAAATATGTTTTCATAGTTATGAAAGCTCCCTCAATAGCATTTCTTCTCTAGTTCAAAAAAATACTACTTCTCTCAGAATGCAAAATAAAGGCAATACTCCGTAAGGTTTATGGCCTGCTATAAGTGAAGACACAGCGTAAAAGATTAGAAGAAAATACGAGATTATAGCTCGGTTGGCCCAACTCAGTTTCACAGCCTGAGCAGGATATTTTTCATAACCCCTAGGGGGTTAGACCAGTGAGGATGACCCACAGAGACTGAGATAAACTGAGGTTTAGCATGGCTTATTACCTGGCCATGCCTTTAACCTCTTCCCATGCACTCTGGATTTTTAATGTTGTGTAGATGAGGGTGTAATGGTTGTACTGGAACAAAAGGGATAAAGCAGGACTGGTCCAGGTAAACCAGGGTTACTGTATGTGCCGGGCAGCTGCCTTTATAAAAAATACTACTACTATAAAATATTTCTACAGCATAGTTTTTACCCTATATAGCATCAGTTAACTATATATTATTTTCCTATTTATCATCAGTGAAGTACAGTGCTGGACCATGGAGTTAGCATCCTTTGCTCATGGTTGGTGCTACAGGAAGGGGCTGCTGGTGCATCCACGGGCTTGGGGTGCTAATGCACCATTCTGTTTCCCTCGGTCTGAATGGCGCTCACTGCCTCTGCAGTCTCTTTTTGGCTATTATTTCGTGCTCTGATGAACACTTTACTCCCATGACGGCTGCGTAAAGGAATGCAAGGAACAGACCCAGAGGCACCACACACACGCCGAGAAGATCACGCTAGATATTAAATCCGAGTTTTGTAACAGCTCAAAGCCTGTTTTAAAAATAATCAAGCAAGCATAGGTACCCAAAATAAAGACAGATAAACTAGACTACATCAAAATTTAAAACTTCTATGCAAAGGACCATAATCAACAGTCAAAAAGCAACCTACAGAATGGGAGAATATATCTGCAAACTGTCTTACCTGACAAGAGGTTAAAGTCTAACACACATAAAGAACTCCACCACTCAACAACAACAACTCAATTTAAAAATGGGCCAAGGACTTGAGCAGACAGTTCCTTAAAAAAGACATACAGATAGCCAACAAGCACATGAAAAATGCTCATCAGTAATAATGAGGGAAAAGCAAATCAAAACAACGAGATACACTTCACATCCATCAGGGTAGCTACTACCGGAAAAAAAAAGAAAAGAAGAGTTGGTGAATCTTCCGCACCATCAATAGGAATGAACTAATCAAACTGCTATGAAAATCACTACAGCAGTTCCTCAAAACAGTAAAAGTACAAGCACCATGTGACCCAGCAATCTCGTTTCTGGGCATGTGTCTCAGAGCACAGACTTGAATGGACGGAATGAACACCCAGGCTGTAGCGACCTTAAGCACAGCGGCCAAAGGTGGGACAACCTAAGTGCCCACAGACGGAGCAATGGATAAAGAACACGTGATATATACATACGCTGGAATATTATTCAGCCTTCAAAGGGAAGGGAATTCTGATCTATGCTCCAGCATGGATGAACCTTGAGGACATTATGCTAAGTGAAATTAGCCAGTTACGGAAGAACAAGTACTGCGTGATCTCACTTACGTGAGGCACCTAGAGTAGCCAAACGCAGAGAGAGAGACGTAGACAGTGGATTCCAGGGGCTGAGGGGAGGGAATGGGGAGGTATGGTTTGATGGGTGCAGAGTTTCAGTTATGCAAGAGGAGAAACTTCTGGAGATCAGCTGTACAACAATGTGAAATCACTTAATAAAACTGAACTGTACACTTTAAGCCCCAGCAAGACGGTAGGCGCTGGAGCAGCTGTGAGGAGACACCCCACATCCAAGGGCAAAGGAGAAGTCCCAGCAAGACGGCAGGAGGGGCGAACTGTGTTTAGAATCAAACCCCATTCCCGCCAGAGACGCTCAGAGGGCTCAAACAAACCTTGTGTGCACCAGGACCCAGACACCCCACAAGACTGAGACAAAACTGTGTCTGAGTGTCCCCTGAGGAGGTCGGGTCAGCAGTGGCCTGCCGCAGGGGCAGGGGCTCTGGGGGCAGCAGACCTGGGCATGGCATCAGCCCCCTTGGAGGAGGTCACCATTAACCCACCATAGAGCCGCCAGAACTTACACAGGACTGGGGAATAGACTCTTGGAGGGCACAACAGAACCTTGTGCACCAGGGCCCAGGAGAAAGGAGCAGTGACCCCACAGGAGACGGACCCAGACTTGCCCGAGAGTGTCCAGGAGTCTCTGGCGGAGGCGTGGGTCGGCGGGGGCCTGCTGCAGGGCTCAGGGCACTGAGTGTAGCAGTGCCTGCATGGGACCTTCTGAAGGAGGCCGCCATTATCTTCATCACCTCCACCTTAGTTTGGCCCCAGGTAAATAGCAGGGAGGGAACACAGACCACCCATCAACAGAAAACTGGATTAAAGATCTACTGACCATGGCCCCGCCCATCAGAGCAACACCCAGCTTCCCCCTCAGTCAGCCTCTCCCATCAGGAAGCTTCCATGAGCCTCTTATCCTTCTCCATCACAGGGCAGACAGGCTGAAAACCAGTCACAGAAAACTAACCAATCTGATCACATGGACCACAGCCTTCTCTAACTCAGTGAAACTATGAGCTATGCCGTGTAGGGGTCACCCAAGACAGACGGGGCATGGTGGAGAGTTTTGACAAAACGTGGTCCACTGGGGAAGAGAATGGCAAACCACTCCAAACGAGGCTTCAAGAGTATGTGAACCATGAACTTTCAGACGTTCAAGCTGGATTTAGAAAAGGCAGAGGAACCAAAGATCAAATTGCCAATATCCGATGGATCATCGGAAAAGCCAGAGAGTGCCAGAAAAACATCTACTTCTGCTTTATTGACTATGCCAAAGACTTTGACTGTGTGGATCACAATAAACTGTGGCAAATTCCTCAAGAGATGGGAACACCAGACCACCTGACCTACCTCATGAGAAATCTGTAAGCAGGTCAGGAAGTAACAGTTAGAACTGGAACATGGAACAACAGACTGGTTCCAAATCGGGAAAGGAGTACGTCAAGGCTGTATATTGTCACCCTGCTTATTTAACTTACACCCAGAGTACATCATGAGAAATGCTGGGCTGGATGAAGCACAAGCTGGAATCAAGATTGCTGGGAGAAATATCAATAACCTCAGATATGCAGATGACACCACACTTATGGCAGAAAGTGAAGAACTAAAGAGTCTCTTGATGAAAGTGAAAGAGGAGAGTGAAAAAGTTGGCTTAAAGCTCAACATTCAGAAAACTAAGATCATGGCATCCAGTCCCATCACTTCATGGCAAATAGATGGGGAAACAATGGAAACAGTGACAGACTATCGTTTTGGGCTCCAAAATCACAGCAGATGGTGACTGCAGCCATGAAATTAAAAGATGCTTGCTCCTTGGAAGAAAAATTACGACTAACCTAGACAGCGTATTAGAAAGCAGAGACATTACTTGCCAACAAAGATCTGTCTAGTCAAAGCTATGGTTTTTCCAGCAGTTATGTATGGATGTGAGAGTTGGACTATAAAGAAAGCTGAGCACCGAAGAATTGATGCTTTTGAACTGTGGTGTTGGAGAAGATTCTACAGAGTCCCTTGGACTGCAAGGAGATCCAACCAGTCCATCCTAAAGGAGATCAGTCCTGAGTGTTGGAAGGACTGATGCTGAAGTTGAAACTCCAATACTTTGGCCACCTGATGCGAAGAACTGACTCATTTGAAAAGACCCTGATGCTGGGAAAGACTGAAGGCGGGAGGAGAAGGGGATGACAGAGGATGAGATGGCTGGATGGCATCACTGACTCGATGGACATGGGTTTGGGTGGACTCCGGGAGTTGGGAATGGACAGGGAGGCCTGGCGTGCTGCAGTCCATGGGGTGGCACAGAGTTGGACTCGACTGAGCAACTGAACTGAACTGTACACTTTAAAATGATTAAGGTGGTATTTTTATGTTTATATATATATATATTACTATAATTTTTTTCAAGGAAAATTTAAAAATTATTAAGGGAAAGGACAGTAGAAGCTGACAATCTGGATTTAGGCAAAGTACTGTGACGTGGTGAGGGGCCCAGCAACATCACGGCAACCTGGGAAGACTGACCTTAGAGGAAGCAGGAAAAGCTATGCCTGGAAGCACAGAAGAACTTCAGAGGGTCAAAGTGAACTGAAGGCTGAACATTAAGGGTATGACACCAGGAACCCCTGAGGACAACGCTGTCATCACCCTGGTGGTGTGGGTTTAGTCAGCGCCTCGTCTCCAGACACACATTCTGCCTCACTTTTCACTCTACAGAATGCACTTGCAGAAAAAAGGCAGTCAAGATTCCTGACGCTTAGGCAATGATTCACTTGTGGAAGTGACATCTAAAATATTACAGCTCCAGTAGAAGCAAAGTACATGGCTCCTCACTTATTTGCCAACAGAATGTACACTGTAGTTTTGTATTCAAAGTTCTCCAAATTAAGGTTCCCAAAAGCTACTTGCTAGAAATTTCTTTATCCAAAACCAATGGTTTCTGAAATTCTAATTATTTATCACACTTCAGATATGAGGGCATTGGGCTTTTTTACCTCTCTGCTTTGCCCATATCCATTCTATCGGCCAAAAATACTCTTCCCCAACCTCTAAGCTTCCCAACTGAAATTACACCCTTCGTTCACGGGTCAGCCTGTATGCTGAGCTCGCACGCTGTGTCCTCAGTTACTGGGGCTGGAAGTGCGGCGGCCTCTGCTCTGTGCTCACGAAGCCTTAGCCACACGCTGCCTCGCATTAGTTATTTTGTCTTACGACCTGAAAGCAGGGGCCATCTGTCAGAGTCATATCCTTCCAGGGCTGGAGTATCCATTACAAGTTACACATTAGAATCTCACACTCAGTGCCTGAATTCTCTATAGAACCCTCTGATGCAGGAGTCATCCGTCTCTAGAGGTGGGCAGCACTGAGTCGGGAAGAGGCGATGCCATTTGTCTTTGGGTCCCTAATAACACCTGGGAATGCTTTATGGATGGTGCGAGTGCTCACTGCGTAATTTCTTCTCAAGAAATGATCTGTATATTAAATGTATACACATACAAAAAAATGAAACCTAGGTATGCCATGTTATTGCTATAGTCTTTCGGAGCTAGTTTCCTCCTCTGTTAAGACAGAAATAATTTTCCTCATATCATTGCCATGAAAAGTAATGAAATAACATGTACAACTCCGAATACACCGTGTACAATAAGTGACATTTTAATACTCGTGGTAAAAAATCTGCCTGCCAAGGCAGGAGACCTGGGTTTGATCCCTGGGTCAGGAAGATCCCCTGGAGAAGGGAATGGCAACCGACTCCAATATTCTTGCCTGGAGAATCCCATGGCAAGAGGAGCCTGGAGGGCTACAGCCCATGAGGGTTGCAAAGAGTCAGATATGACTGAGCTACTAATATACACATTATATCAATTTAATACCTTTCTCAATAGTCAGTAATCCTTCCCTTTCCTCATTTGCTACTTAATTTAATCTGGCTTTTCCCTAGGTTTGGGTATAAATTTTTTCTATGGCAAAACAATGCAATCCTCTAAATGGTTTCTGGAAACTTTCAGGGACCCCAGAAGGGAGGAGAGAGAAACATGATTGCATTAAATTCCTTAAACCAGTTGCACTGAACATTTCTAAAGAAAGACACCCCAGAATTTTCCAGAGAAAAATGGTGACTATTTTTAAATAAGCAACATGAAAGTCTGGGAAAGAGAGAAAGTAGTTTTGGGAGAAAGAATATAGGACTTTCGGAGTGGATCAAGGGTTGACGCTGATGCCAGAAGGTGGGAAACAAGATGCTAAAAGGGGCTTCTTTTCCTTCCCTCTCTCTTCCCCTCCCTCCCTCCTTTCCTGCCTCCTCCCCAGCCCTCACCTTTTCTTCCTTCTTTTTTTTGATGAAACAGTATATTATTAGAGAGGAAGACAAGAAAGGTAATTTGAGGGGTGGGTGTTGAGGGGAACATTCTGCCAATTAAGTCTTAGATGCAAGATGACAGAAAGGAGACGGGAACAACCGTGTTGAAAGGGACGGGGTCCCCGAGGGACTCTGCCAGGAGGCGGATGGGAGCAGGAGGCGGGGACGGCGGCAATTAGACAGGCGCAGAGCCCCTGCTCAGAAAGTACTTGTCGAATGAAAGCAGGGAAGATCAAGTACGTTGCTAAGTGGGGAAAAGGTCCCGAATTCTGGGACCCAACGCTGAAAAGAAACCTCAAGTGGAATTTGAGTACAAGGTAACCAAGGTCGGCAAAGGTGACGCAGCTACGGAGGGTTCCCGTTTAGGGCCTTGCTTGGGGCTATCTTGCTTCATCACGATGTTCCTGAATTTGCTCTTGACTCTGCAGCCCCAGCAGAAGTCCTTCTAGAGCATACACAGAGCCTCAGAATTTCAGTGTCACCACAATACTGCAGCGTGTCTTTAACTCTGTCTTTTAGCTCCCCTAGAAAGAGAGCCTTCTCTATGTAGAAGGTTTTTCTCTCAAACATGGATGCGAGACTCACTACCTGTTGCCTCTTTTGACACAAACAAGAAGACACTGTGCCAGCTGTGTGGCTGGCATGGTGTGTGCCCGGGAGTGTGGCACCCATTGGCACCCTGTCTACCCCGCGACAGCCTCTCCTAGCAGAAAGCCGCCTCCTGCCTCACTCCTGTGTCTCAGCGTTTTCTCTTCGAGGAAACGCCTCTGCTCTGTACCTGTAACAAAGGGCCCTGGCCCCAAACAGTTCTTTTCTGGCCGAAGACACCCTAGCTCTTGGCTCACTCCCTTCTAATCAATATCTCTTTCTCCCGTAGATCCTAAATTTATAGTATTCAAAAGTTTGCAACAATCACAAATATAGGACTAGACACGAAGCCACTTTTCCGAATAGGTCATCAGAATTACAAAACAAGGACTTGGGGCAATTCTCTCCAGGGAGACACAGTGAAGGTCACACAGTGGGGATACACAGCGCCGAGACCCAGGAGCTGCTGCCTGACCTGCTCGACTCTCCCCAGGCTCCGTGATGTGAGCGAGTCGAAGGCTCTCAGGGCCACGAGGTCCCTGTGGTAAAATGAGGCAGTGAGTGTATCTTGCTGAGGAAAACAATGTCTACTTCACAGTGCCGAGATAAAGGTCACGTGACCTACGGCGCCGGAGGATCCTATAAACGTGGTGGTACAGCACCAGCGGCGGCAGAGCTGTGCCCGGGGGAGCCTGCGCCTGGCACCCTGAGCCTCCCACCCAAGCGTGAGCCTCAGTCTCGCTTCGCCTTTTCCGGAGCACAGACAGATCCCCTGCTCTCTGAGCTGCCTGTCTCATGTCTCTGAGCCCACATCTCAAATAACGACAGCTGGGTGTGTGATTCTGCTGCAACACGCAGCCTTGTTCTGACTTGTGGGGATGGGTCTCTCCCCTGCCCTGTGAACGAGCGTGCTCCCTTTGGGCTGGGCTCCAACTTAGACAGAGGCTTCCCTGGGGGCTCAGATGGCAAAGAGCCCGCCTGCAATGCAGGAGACCTGGGTTCGATCCCTGGGTTGGGAAGATCCCCTGGAGGAAGAGTGGCTACCACACCAGTATTCTTCCCTCGGAAATCCCATGGACAGAGGAGCCTGGTGGCTTAGAGTCCACGGGGTAACAAAGAATCAGACGTGACTGAGAGGCTAACACTTTCACTTGTACTTTCAATCAGATCTAGGGACATTCATGCCTTCCACCTACGAAATCATCCCTCACACTGCTCATGAGTGAAATGAAAAGGTACCAACATCTCAAAAGGAGGCTGGGCTCTCCCAGGTCGTTACTCCCCTACTTGCCCTCCCCTATCCAGGCAAGCTTAAGAGAGTGGTCGAGACTGAGGACTGCCTCCTGACCTCCCATCCACTTATGCCTTTTCCCTTCACTTTTACGAGTCGTACATGCAGCACTAAAGAAGCAAAATAATGGAGAAAGACTTACACTGAACAGCGACGCCCCTCGTTCCTTCTCACTCACTTCTCAAGCAACTACTCTAACCTCCTCCTGTTTTAGACCTGCTGGTGGTTGCCTTCGTGACATGAATCGGTATCTTAATGCTGCTCTATTGATGCATCAATTTAAAACATCATTTACGAAGTTCCTGCTAGGAGAGAGGGAGGATTTGGTTGACTTATACCATACCCTACTCATGTCAATTTTAGGCAATTATTTTAGTTCTGTTTTTCTTTGTGAATCAACTTTGAAGTATAATTTATATACAAGAAAATGAAACCATTTTAAGTAGCCAGCTAAATGCATACTGACAAATGATTCACCCATGTATCCATCAGCACACGGAACACTTCCATCACTCCAGAGTTTCCACATACCCACTTACAGTCATGGTCACCACAATTCCCAGGCCCAGACAACCACTGATTAGCTTTCTCTGACTGTAGACTAATTCCATCTGTCCTAGAATTTTGCATAAATGGAGTAACACAATATGTACTCTTAATGCGCCAGGTTTCTTTCACTCATTATAAAATATCTGAAATTCATCCATGTAGTTGAGTTCATCAGTCATTCATTTCTTTTCATTAATAAGAAGTTTTCTATTTTATGCATACAGCATAATTTACCATTCAAGTACTGAAAAACATTTGGGTGGTTTCCAGATTTTGATTATTAATAAAGAAAGTGTTAGTCACTCAGTCATGTCCGACTCTTTGCAACCCCATGAACTATGTGGCCCACCAAGCTTCTCTGTCCACGGAATTCTCCAGGCAATAATACTAGAGTTGGTTGCCATTCCCTTCTCTAGGGATCAAACTAGGGTCTCCTGCATTGCAGGCAGATTCTTTACCATCTGAGCCACAAAGCTACTATGAAAATTCCCATAAAAGTCTTTCTGTGGACCTATTTTTCCCTTCTCTTGGGTAGATGGCTAGGAATAGAATTGCTGTACAATTCAAAATATCAATCAGAGGGTGGCATTTATTTAGGTTTTTAAGAAAGTCTTGTTTTCCTCTAACTCCCAAATAGGACAGTTGCCAGTAAGTTGTGGGTGTGTAATAAAAATCGCTAGGTCGTGTTTTGGGACGAGCAGGAGAGGGGCCTGTCTCCACCCTTCGGGCCGGGGTGGAAGGGAGCTACAAACGCTGGAGTGGATACAGCTCTCCTAAGAGTTAGAAGCGCATGGATCACAGCGATCACCTCTGTCTCCCAGCAGCTGTCCTCAGGTTTTCCCCTGGGAGTGAAATACCTTCTGCAAGGGGACGGGGGAGGAAGGAGAGAGGCGTGGGGAGGCTGCTGGCTCCATCACTGAAGGTCACCCCCAGCTCCTCTCCTCACTCCTGCGTGCCCCGTCCCTGGCTGCCTGTGTCAGGGTCCCCTGCCTTTGGCAGGGTTGCAGAGAGACTGGGCTGCTGCCTCCTCTCTCGGATTATGCATCTCCCAGGAATCTGTTGAACTTGCATTTGCTGATGATCATTTTTCTATTCTCTTTCACTTTGGCTGGGTTTGTTATTTTATTGAAGAGTTGGTAGAGAGGAGAAAAATGATTATCTTTGGTTTGCAGTCCTCACCCAGAAATCAATGAATTTGATTCAGTGCAGATATCAAGTACTAAATCTTAGCCCTGAACCGTCCCAGGCCAAGCTCATCAGTGACTGCTGTTTAGCCCAACACACGCCTTCATGTCTTTTCCTACTTACTCTCTGTAACCCCTTGGTGACCTTCTTTCCTGAGCGTGCTTTGGATTTCCACACACTTTCATGCACTGGAGAAGGAAATGGCAACCCACTCCACTGTTCTTGCCTGGAGAATCCCTGGGACGGGGGAGCCTGGTAGGCTTCCGTCTATGGGGTCGCACAGAGTCGGACATGACTGAAGTGACTTAGCAGCAGCAGCATCCTCACCTGGTTTCCTCCAACCTTAAGCTCCCCAAGAGCTCCAGAACGTGCTTCTCATCCCCAGCAATTCACCTGGTGCCTAGCTGGTGATCAATAAATATGTGCCCGATTGAAGGGAGACCATGGATATTTAAAAATGCTTTGTGTTTTGTGCTTGTTATTACTGATAATAACAGTGAAATTTGTACTTTGGAGAAGAAAACCTGCCAAGTAAAGATAAACCTCAAGCTAATCAGAGTAAACCAGATCTTTAATTTGTGTAACATAAATTCATGATGCTGTGAAGAAATTAATGATGCCCATCTTCACATGAGAAGTACATCCTCTTCATTCGTTGGCATTCCTAAGAGCCAAAATCAATACATATTCCTCCCATCAAAAAACAAGGCAGTGGCTTCCAGGGCTGGTGGAGGTGGATAAATGAGGTTTTCGCAAGATGAAACAGTTATGGAGGTGGATGTTAATGATAGCTGTATAACAGCGTGAATGTACTTAATGCTACTGGAGTCTACACTTAAAAAGGGTTAAGATGGCAAACTTTATACTATGTGTGTATAAACTTTATACTATGTGTGTATATACTATGTGTGTATATCCTCTGCATGTGTGTTGTCACTCAGGCGTGTCCAACTCTTTGCGACCCCATAGGCTTTAGCCCACCAGGCTCCTTCATCCACTGGGATTTCTCAGCAAGAACACTGGAGAGGGCTGCCATTTCCTTCTCCAATATTATGTGTATCTGGCCACAATTAAAAATAATATATAAAGTTGCACACGTAAAAACGCTACCTTTTGTTAGGATATTTTCCAAACAAAACTCTGATGTGTATCTAAACTTAAATTATGAAGAGTAAGGAGAGGTGTGTCAAACACAAGAAAGACTCTGAAAGATAAAGAAACAGAAGTCCAGAGTGACGTCAATAAGAGTAGTTTCCGTTTACCGGAGCACACCTGAGGCTGGGCACTGCGCTGAGCGCCTTACACGGGTCACCCCGTTCACAGCGGCCACGAGGGACGGGGAGGGCGGACGCGTCAACTGCTGAAGAGCGGGGGGAGCGGATCAGCCCCAGGAGGTCTGCTTTAAAGCCCCTGCTGCGAGCCACCGCCTGCCTGGCCAGTCTGGGGTCAGAGGGTGGTGAGAAGGACACATTCAGACGTCCCTAAGCTTCAGGCTTAAGAGACTGATGAGACGAAATGAACGCCCCGCGGTGCACCCTCTTGGTGCCGAGCGCGCCGGGAGGGAGAGGCTCCCAGCCGCCGCAGCGGGAGGCAGACGGTCTGTAAACACCAGGGCGGACAAGCCTGAGCTGCCTCAGAGCAAGGAGCAGAGGGGAGGACGAGTGAGCCAAGGTCTCGTCCAAGCCGACACAATTCCTGGCTGAATAAATACTGACTAAAGAAATAAAATTCGCCTATAGAAATTCTATCTCTGACTGCATTTGAAAACAGGCCGGCAAAAGAATCAACCTCACTTTCTTCCCCTCAAGAAAAGAAATTTAACAGACTGTGGCCATCACTGATGTTCAAATCACAATAAGGAGGAAACTGACTTTTTGTTCAGATTATACTTGAAGTAACGATGTTACAGGGATCACGTGTTAAAATGTTCCCACACTGAAGATTCAAGGAGGCTTATGATGACCACATGGAATGAAAACTGCAACAGAAAATTCACACTGCAACCTGAAGAGCGTCACTGCTGTCAAAACAGACAGAGAGATTAGGGGAACGCAGACACCGGAGTGAGCCGCCCTGAAAGCCCAGATTCAAGCAGCTTTCCTCGTACCTGCCTGCTGCCCTGCATTCCTCTCAGACCCCATCTGCCTTCATGGCATCCCAGGAAAACAACTGGTAACGTGCTGACGCAAGAACTGGAGGGACGGGTCTCACCTCTACAGGCCAAAAGTCACTGCTGCCTGCGATGCTTGCTTGCTTCAAGAATCAAACTGAAATCTTCTATACTGAGATACAAGTTACTTCTTTTTTTAACTTCAGTCTTAAGAATTCTATACCATATATAGATATTCTATACTATACATAGTGAATATATACTATACCTTGTTCCAATATCAAGCCAGCTGCCATAATCTTTGATCAAGAAGAAAAAATGCTGTAAAATCAAACAAGATATGGCCCCATTAAAAACAAAGGCTATACAGTCAGTCTAAAAACAATGTTGTTTTAGGATGGTGTCTTTCAGATTTCCCTCAGAACCACTATCTGATTGGAATCAATAAGAATATGCATTTTATTGAAATTTTTGCTTGGACTAAAATGAGCAATAGCCTAAAAGCCAGAAACAGCATCTCCATTTAATCACATAAACACAAAAGGGACATCTGTGAATAACTAAAAAGAAAACCCAGCCAACGTTAATAAAACAACTAAATGGTTCCAAGGATCGCAGTGAACAGAAGCCATATTGTCTAATCATCAACGGACGTTTCCCAACGCACGTTTATGCTGAAGATAAACTCTTTCAGAAGCTTGATGACCTAGTGACTGATTCAGTCAAATGGTCAGGGGTGTGTGCTGGGGGTGTGTGTGTGAGATGAGTGTTGTCACTGGAAGTACAGGCGAGGACGGGCGCTCAGAGGGAGGGGGCACACCCCAACTAGGCTGTGAGGGAAGGCTGTCCCAACGGAACTCTGAACACCTAGGCGACAAGGAAGAGGTGACGGCGAGGTTGGGGAGGTCAGGAGAGCAGCGTGTTCTGACAGAAGGGGTAACCTGTGTGACCATCAGGAGTCCACGGCCAGGCCGAGTCCAGGAAACAAGGGCAGGGCTGAGGCGCAGCGCCGGACATGAGCAGCCGTTCGCCCACACGCGGCTCTCTGAGCTAAACTCAGCAGTCTGATTCTTCATATAAAATTAATCAGAGAATTTAAATTCCCTTCGTTAACATGTCTTTGCCTTTCTGCCCCTCTGTGAGCAAACCTGAAAGCCCGTTTGTCCTGCCATTATGTGTGGTCCATGTCAGGAACATATCCAGTTCAATACAACACAAAAATGCTCTCCTCTGAACCACGTGACTAGGACTCTGATTTGGGAAGCTGTCCTAACAGCCTCATTACCTCCAGCATAAGAAGGTGACTAGTGAAGAGGGACCCTTCTCTAAAGAGAGGGCTGGCCTTGGCCGTCAGCTACTACGGGGTGTTACCAGGTCCTACCTGACAGGAGCGTTTTGCCTCGGGGACCTCAGTCACTGGACGGTCTAATCCTGTGATTTATGTTCAGGGCTTTGGGTTGTATGTTATCAGTTCCAGTTCCAAAAGGGCTGGAAATTACAGACAGCCATGGGAATGTGACTGAGCCCCAATAAAAAGTCTGGACATCGCGGTTCTGCTGAGCGCTGTCGCACATCAATGCAGCGGAGCCCAGCTGTCCCCGCTCCATGGGGCGGGCGGCCAGCATTCCACCACGGGACCCTCTGGACTCTGTCCTCAGCACACCTTCCCTCGGGTGATCTGAATCTGCTCCTTCCGCTGTAATGGGCTTCCCTGTTGGCTCAGATGGTAAAGAATCTGCCTGCAGTGCGGAAGACCCAGGTTCAATCCCCGGGTCGGGAAGATCCCCTGGAGAAGGGAATGGCTACCCATTCCAGTATTCTGGCCTGAAAAATTCCCATGGACAGAGGAGCTTGGTGGGCTACAGTCCATGGGATTGCAGAGAGTCAGACATGACTGAGTGACCATCACTTTTCCCTGTAACAAGTCACACATGTGGATGTTAACAGTCTTCAGTGAATGCTCTGAGTCCACTCAGCGTATGATCAAACCTGAGGATAGTGAGGGGGGCTTCCTGAACCTGTAGGTGTAAAACAGCGTCTGTCTGTTCATACACTACATGTAAGAGGCCCAGCCACCTGTCCCTCTCTAGAACGCCTTAGTAGAGCTGTGGTCTTGATAACATCATCCTATTTCCTCTTTCCTATTTCCTTTCCTTCTCCCCACTCTTTTTTCCTTTCTTTTTCCATCTGACTAAAAGGTTAAAAATCAACATTTCAAGTAGGAAAATGATATATTACCTGAATCTAAAGTTAGCTCTTTTTGTTATCTTCCTATGGAAGTTTCATTTCAATACAATGCACCATAGAAGACTATGTATAAAATGACAGATTATAATAAATCAAGTTAGACAATTTCTGACACCCTAAGAAGAGCTCTCTTACTGCACTGAAAGTCAAAAAAAAAAGAAAGCAATTTATGTGTAACTTATGTCAGCACTTATAACTCAGTATCTAAAGAGTTCATATACAGAAATGCATTCATATTTCACTTGATTAAATTAACTTGTTGTTTAGCTTCTCAATCTTATTTATATTGAATATCCAGTAATGTCTTACCAAAGCCATGATGTCTGATATGCTGATAACCATGAGGAAAAGACTGGAAAAAAATAAATAAAAAATACATGTAACACAGCAGTCATATTTTAAGAGCATATTAAAATCAAAATTAGAATAATCAAATGACCTAACATTCTGGTATTGGTATTTCTGCTTCTGAAAATACATTTGACAAAAGCTCTTTTCACATTATCATCGACTCATGTCCCACACTGGTGGGCTGGACTTCAAAAATGTTACTTAACATTTTGAATATTTATTTCAAGTATCTGAAAGGGACATGAATTATGATTTTTTAATTAAACCTTTTACTTTAGATAATTACAGATTCACTTGTAATTGCAGAAATGACTTAGAGGGATGCCATGTACCCTCTGCCCAGTTTCCCCTACTGGTGAGTCTTACAAAGCTACAGAGCAATACCACAACCAGGATAGTGCCACCGATGCTGGCAACACACACGGTGTTTCCATCATTACAAGGGTCCCTTATGATCCTTGTGTTACAGATTTTACTCTGGGTGGTTTTAGCTTTTTACACTGTTACTTGGTGCTCTTTCTACCAAGTTTAATTTTTCCTGGGTCACATTTTTTTAGTGCTCTAGGGAATCGAAAGGTGTAACACTGTAAGTCAGCCTTGTGTCTAAAAGAAATGTCACAATGTGCAGTAGTAGCCATTTCCAGTTTTATCTTATGCTAGTAACTCCTATCACTAATTTAGCACAGAAGTGTTCAGTTTCTATGGCATGCCAGTCACTGTGCTTATTGCTGGTAATACATCTGGTGACCAGAGCTTACCATCTAACTCAGGGAGACGAATATTAAATAGAATCTTTGCAATAACAAGAAAAGGTCAGGTGGTGTTAAATGTTAGGAAGAAACGTGGATTGACTGGGCGAATATCTATGAGGAGGAGACATTTAAGCAGAGACCTGTACGAGCGGAGCGGACCATGAAACTGAATGAGCAGGAGCACTGCAGGCTGACTGAGCGTGGATCGTACCCAGGGCACGAGGCGAATGCATGCGTGGTGCCCGAGAACAGCAAGCGGGCCAGCCGGAGGCAGAGTGCGAGCAAAGGGCTGCGGGAAACAAGGACGAGAGACGCGGGCCGGGCCACAGGGCCATCTGGGCCACAGTTAGGGCTGCAGAACTGGTCCCCACTGGGACAAGAAGCCACTGGAAGGTTCCAAAGGCTGCATGGTCTGTTGCACAGATAACAATTCTCGGAAGACAGGAGTACAAGCAGGGAGCTCAGCTAAGGGACCACTGAAGATGAATAATAGTGGGCTGTGGTGGTGACTGAAAATGGGGTAGAAAGAAGAGATGACACTGGTGACATTCAGCAAGTGGAAACAGCCATGAGGGACGGGCGGACCTGAGCTTCTGCAACGGGCGGGATAGAAAACCAGGAGGAGCAGCTAGAGGTCAGCAGTGGGAAAGGGGCTTGCGGAGTCCAGGGCACACAAGTCAAGTTTGAGGGGGTCAGTATAATGTTACGGGGGAATGTCAGTGACTTACAAAAGTTTAAAGGTCAAAAGAGAAGACATTCGTAAAGTCACACTTTACCTTCTTTGCCTCACTTCTCTCCCTTTGTATTTAGTTTCTCGCTGTACTAAATAGATTTAAGGGACTAGATCGGATTGATAGACTGAGTGCCTGATGAACTATGGACGGAGGTTCCTGACATTGTACAGGAGACAGGGATCAAGACCTTCCCCAAGAAAAAGAAATGCAAAAAAGCGAAATGGCTGTCTGAGGAGGTCTTACAAATAGCTGTGAAAAGAAGAGAAGCGAAAAGCAAAGGAGAAAAGGAAAGATATACCCATTTGAATGCAGAGTTCCAAAGAATAGCAAGGAGAGATAAGAAAGCTTTCTTCAGGGATCAGTGCAAAGATATAGAGGAAAACAATAGAATGGGAAAGACTAGAGATCTCTCAAAGAAAATTAGAGATACCAAGGGAACATTTAATGCAAAGATGGGCTTAATAAAGGACAGACATGGTATGGACCTAACAGAAGCAGAAGATATTAAGAAGAGGTGGCAAGAATACACAGAATTGTACAAAAAAGATGTTCACGACCCAGATAATCACAATGGTGTGATTACTCACCTAGAGCCAGACATCCTGGAATGTGAAGTCAAGTGAGCCTTAGAAAGCATCACTACGAACAAAGCTAGTGGAGGTGATGGAATTCCAGTTGAGCTATTTCAAATCCTGAAAGATGACGCTGTGAAAGTGCTGCACTCAATATGCCAGCAAATTTGGAAAACTCAGCAGTGGCCACAGGACTGGAAAAGGTCAGTTTTCATTCCAATCCCAAAGAAAGGCAATGCCAAAGAATGCTCAAACTACCACACAATTGCATTCATCTCACACGCTAGTAAAGTAATGCTCAAAATTCTCCAAGCCAGGCTTCAGCAATACGTGAACCGTGAACCTTCAGATGTTCAAGCTGGTTTTAGAAAAGGCAGAGGAACCAGAGATCAAATTGCCAACATCCGATGGATCATCGAAAAAGCAAGAGAGTTCCAGGAAAACATCTATTTCTGCTTTATTGACTATGCTAAAGCCTTTGACTGTGTGGATCACAACAAACTGTGGAAAATTCTGAAAGAGATGGGAATACCAGAGCACCTGACCTGCCTCCTGAGAAATCTGTATGCAGGTCAGGAAGCAACAGTTAGAACTGGACATGGAACAACAGACTGGTTCCAAACAGGAAAAGGAGTCAAAGCTGTATATTGTCACCCTGCTTGTTTAACTTATATGCAGAGTACATCATGAGAAACGCTGGGCTGGAAGAAGCACAAGCTGGAATCAAGATTGCTGGGAGAAATACCAATAACCTCAGATATGCAGATGACACCACACTTATGGCAGAAAGTGAAGAACTAAAGAGCCTCTTGATGAAAGTGAGAGAGGAGAGTGAAAAAGTTGGCTTAAAGCTCAACATTCAGAAAACTAAGATCATGGCATCCAGTCCCATCACTTCATGGCAAATAGATGGGGAAACGGTGGAAACAGTATCAGACTTTATTTTTTTGGGCTCCAAAATCACTGCAGATGGTGACTGCAGCCATGAAATTAAAAGACACTTACTCCTTGGAAGGAAAGTTATGACCAACCTAGACAGCATATGAAAAAGCAGAGACATTACTTTGCCAACAAAGGTCCATCTAGTCAAGGCTATGGTCTTTCCAGTGGTCATGTATGGATGTGAGAGTTGGACTGTGAAGAAAGCTGAGCGCTGAAGAATTGATGCTTTTGAACTGTGGTGTTGGAGAAGACTCTTGAGAGTCCCTTGGACTACAAGGAGATCCAACCAGTCCATCCTAAAGGAAATCAGTCTTGGGTGTTCACTGGAAGCACTGATGCTGAAGCCCAATACTTTGTCCACCTCATGCGAAGAGCTGACTCATTTGAAAAGACCCTGATGCTGGGAAAGATTGAGGGCAGGAGGAGAAGGGGACGACAGAGGATGAGATGGTTAGATGGCATCACCGACTCAATGGATATGAGCTTGAGTAAGCCCTGGAAGTTGGTGATGGACAGGGAGGCCTGGCGTGCTGCGGTTCATGGGGTCACAAAGAGTCGGACACAATTGAGCGACTGAACTGAACTGAGTCTCAAGTTAAAATTACTAAACACACACACACACACACACACACACACACACACACACACACACACATATACTTTGATGAGTCGTCTACTTCTTGTCCCACGAGCACTTCTTGAAAGACAGTGAAAGTGAAGTCGTTCAGTCGTGTCTTACTCTTTGCGACCCCATGGACTGCAGCCTACCAGGTTCCTCCGTTCACGGGATTTTCCAGGCAAGAGTACTGGAGTGGGCTGCCATTTCCTTCTCCATGAGCTCTTCTTATTTCAACTTTAATTAAAAGTCCTTCTAAAGAATTGCGTTCACTAACAGAGATGCAGGAAAGCACATGTCTGTCACTTTACTAGTTTTTTCTTTAATTGCGTGTAAGTCACTATTTTCTATGTGGTATTGACAAGGTATAAGTGCTTTTAATGTTAAATTCAAGTAAAAATCCTGCAATAATATACTAAATTAGACTAGAAATAAGATTTCTACTATTTTTAAACAGTGGAAGAAAACCTTTTTTAAAAAAATTATTATGGCATACACATAGTAATATGCTACACTCAATTCTAGCTTAAATTCATCAAGAAGAAATGCAAATTTATGCTTATATTCATTATTTCTTTCAGTATTGAATATTCCAGTTTGATTAAAGAATAATAAAACTGCTAGGAAACTACGTATTTATCTTAAGTGTCTTTCAGAAAGGTTGATCAGTCCTGTGCAGATTAAACAATTTCATTGCTTCAAAAGAGGAAACAGTTGGGTTGACAGCTTCTCTTCCAGAGTCTTTGATTACTACTTAACATTGACTGGACCACAAATTCCTAGAAACTCAGAAACAATACTTCCTATTCCATTTGTCAAAAGTGTAGAAATCAAGACTGAGAAACCACATAAATTAGGGACATCTAGAAGCTAATTTCAACCCATATAAAATGACATAATGTTATAGCACATTTATCTAATATACATTTATGAAATAATCCAAAAGAAAACAGAATGATACCACCTGGAGTTGTAGGCACAGCAATGAACAAGTTATTAACTACAAGAATTTGACATTTACATTTTACAGTTTTCTGGGGGGGGGTCCTCTCTAGCTGGGACAGCATTCTAATAATATTTTATAGTTGAAAAGCATATTTTCTGTTATGGGCTCTGATCAACTATTTCCTCTAATGACTAGGGAATTCTGGCTAAAAGGGCGGAACATTTTTTCCCTCATTTTTATAATAATCTATGTTACAGTATCTTAATAGCAATCACAGAAAAGACCATCAAATGTTTACTTTCATTTCCTAGAAATGAACAAATACAATGCTTCTTAAGCATTCATCTTACCTTTTTGAAGATAACTGAGTAGTTAGCTGAACAGCTTCAAAAGCACACATCACAAGAACAAAGGGGATTAAAATCTGTTTGAAAGAAAAACAAATGATGCCATGCGTGCCCGTAGCATTTGAAGAAATATTTCCATTTCTCAAAATGTATCTATATTAGTGGAGAGCAAATGCTGAAATAAAATCATGATACCAATGACATATAGAATAGTGATGAAATGGATTTAGAAATCCACATCAACAGCATAGGTAGTGAAAAGATAATAACAAATATTTCAAATAAAGCCTACTCCAAATTTTTTTTCTACTGAACTCATTATAATAATGAATGACCATGTTCAAATCATCCCAAGAGGGTATGAAAGGCACACAAGGTCCAAATCAGATAAATGATGAAGCCTGAAGACCTAATTCACAGATCCCTGAACCCATCTGGTTATTTGTCACTACAACTCTATTAACACGATTTAGCTGCTTAACCACTGCTTTCTGTTGTTTTTCTTCAATACTAATTTATTCCTGATTATAAAATTCATACTCTGTAAAAAAAAAAATGGAGAAAGGTATAATAAAATTCATATTGGTTGAAAAAATCTATAAGCCAGAAATAACAACACTAATATTTTGAGATACCGTTTTCCAATGACCAGTTAAAAATATACACACACGGTGCTTAAACAAAGAAGGGAGGGAGAAGATATGGAAAAGAGATGATGTTCAAAACTGCATAAGATTCCTGTTCAAGTGAAGGTGACACGAGTGAAACAGCTCTAAGCGGACTTTCACTTCAGCCGCATCAGTCGATGAAAGTGGCCAAGTACATTTCGTCAGTAAAGCTACTGAACTAAGCTGGAGATTACAGATCGAGCATTTAATATAAACTTCAGTTTTTCTTCCTTTTTTTTCTTGTTTTTAATTAAAGGCTCATGATCTTTAATAGACTGAGAAAAGAACAACTACCATCAAGGAAAACATACATAAAGACTAAAGAAACTATTAATACACATTTCAAAATAACAGAGAATGGGACATGAGAAAATGAACACCTTTGTAACATTTCTTAAAATCACCTTTGCATTTGTGCAGTAACAAAACAGGATATTAATCCTATAAAGACACACATACTTTCAGCAATTATTACTTATGTGATCTGAATAGGAAGTAATCAGATTTTAAGCAGATATTAGTTCTTGTATTTAAACAAATACATACTAAGTACATAGACTGTGCCAGGCACTATGGTAGAGGGAATAAGACAAGCTTAATGATCCTGGAGAGAAAGGGAAAGAATGTGAATTACATTCCACTGGAGAGTCTGAACCCCTGGAAAGCTGATAATTTGTCATTATCTTAGAATCCTCAGGACCCAGCTGGTGCTGATAAGCCTTCCATGACATATTTATTGAATGAATAAATCAATTCTAGGTCCAAGGATTATGAGAAAAGATGACAACGTGCTGGCAGTCTCAGGGGTGGGGGGACATGGCTTGGGGGAGCCTTTAATCTTGAGGAGCAAGGCAGTTCTGATGCACCCTTCACTTCGCAGGCTTTAATCACCTTTGATAGGACTTCCTGGGACTAACAGAGATTCTCTACTTTTTTGAAGTTAAATGGGCTTAAGACTAAAGCAAGATTAACTCTATTATGGAGCAAAGGCTAAAGTGTCCCCCCTCCCATTCAGCAGTGTCTGAGAAGGCATCTACTCTCCAGCTACTTAACTCTGCCACTTCATAATGTTGATGTCACATGTCACACGATCTTCATGGGACAATGAGTTCATAATCTCAATTAATCAGTATCTTAAGAAAAGAAGAAAACCAACCTTCCACATCATCAGGGCTCCCATCTTGAAAGGGCTAAACACGGTCAGAAAGCAGTAGACGGAGGAAGGGTCGAAGCTAAGGAATCAGCAAGAGAAGAGGGGTTTCAGAATCCACATTATTGCAACTTGAATGTTCTTCTGAAAAGGATGTTTAAGCTAATTTTCTGAAAGCTACTCTTCCTATAACACAAGTATACAGTGTATCAAGAATTATTATGGGGGCTTTTCTGGTGGCTCAGTGGTGAAGAGTCCACCTGCCAACGCAGGAGACACAGGTTTGATCCCCGATCCAGGAAGACCCCACAGGCTGCGGAGCAACTGCGTGTGCAGTGGAGCCTGGGAGCACTGCGCCCACGAGCCACACCTACCTGAGAGGAGCCCCCACTCTTCGCAACCTGAGAAAGCCCGCATGCAGCAACCAAGACCCGGCGCAGCCCAAAATAAAGAAACTAAGTGTTTTCTTAAAAGAATTATTACAAAGTCAGTAAAATGAATGAGATAGACTTGTATGTGCCAATATGTACCAATTTCCAAAATACATCCTTCAGTATAAAAAGCAAGAACAAAATCCCTAATTTGTCTATTTTCTGGTTTTATATATATACATATATATATATAGTTTTTATTTAAAATTACCTGTTAACAGAAGCTATATTTCCAGTTCCAAAAAAGGCTGTCACTAAGAAGAAAACCTAAACAGAGTTAAAGGAAATGCCAGAACAAGTCAGAATCCATAAACATTCCTTTTCGTTTAGAGAAGATGTATCTATTCTATTATGAGGGTAATTTGCTTTCTCTACTTGTACATTTGGTGGTAAATTGCTGAAAACGAGTGTTCCCCCATATTTCCTTGTGAATGCATTTGGAAAGAACCAGGCTGAACAAGAAGCATACTAAGAACAGCAAGGCCTGGGAGTCGCACTCACTTGTCGCCGGTCACCTTGGGAAGGTTACTATTTTCCTCCCCTCTCATACAAGCATTGGATTATTGTTATCTGTAGCTGGCAGCTAAAGATTAAAAAAAGAAGTGATAGACATTTTCAGCTGAAACACAGTTTCAGTTCATATACACTCGCTGGGTCCACTATACATGAAATGTGCCAGGTTCTTCGGGAGGCTCAGGAAGAAATAAGATGCCATATTTTAAAAGAATTCAATTAGAGGATGAGAAAGTGTTAAATATTTCTGACATTTCTTCAATGTATATTTGTAATAGTGCAGTGATAAAAAGTATATATTAGTTTTATCGGTGTCTAAGAACTTACTGCTAGTAAAGCATTTAAAACAGTGTTTGGTCCCCTGAAAGTGGTCGATAAATATTAGTTACTTTATTATTATAGACACATACACAAAAGTGGAATAGAAACAGTGAAGAGGAAGAATGAATCATGACAAATTTCACTGAAGAAGTGGTATTTGAGTTGGTGACTTAAGCCTTAAATATATTCATGGTTCTATGCATTCAACCAATTAACTAACCAACCAATATTTATCATTTAGTATGTCAGAGGCAGAGCTAGGCACTGAGAATATAATTATAAATAAAACAGGATAAAGTGCTCATATGGTAACTATAATTTTGATGATAGGGAGAAGTAGATAAGATTCATTAAAGGTAAACAATGGGAAAATAAGGGTATTGCTGAAGGGTATAGAAAGATGAAGCAAGAAATACAGATTGGTGGCATATTAATAAAAAGCCTTGAACTTTATTGTGGAGATGTTGAAAAGCTAGCAAGCATTTTGAGTGAGTAATACAAACAAGAAATACCAACAACAGTGAGATATTTGATCAGGGAGACTAATAATTAGAGGCAGGAAATTCAATTATGAAACTCTTTTAATAGTCCATATGTTGGGGACAAGAAAAGTCTGAACCAGTGTGGTCAGAGTGGAAATGGAGGAGGGAAACCATGGGACCTTGGTCAGGGGCTAGTTAAATATGACAAGTTTGAAGGCCTGGGAGGCTGGGAGTACAGCAACAACATTAAATGAGATGAGGTCAGGCAGAGACTGACTTTGGAGAGGGGTGGGCAGTTGTCAGCCAGTGTGGATGTGTATTTGGTGACACCCAGCAGGATGTGGTGGTGCTGGTGGTAAAGAACCCGCTTGCCAACGCAGGAGACATAAGAGACGTGGGTCCGATTCCTGGGTCAGTAAGACAGCATGGCCACCCACTCCAGTACTCTTGCCTGGAGAATCCCATGGACAGAGGAGCCTAGTGGGCTACAGCCCGTGTGGTCGCAAGGAGTCAGACAGGACTGAAGCGACGTGGCATGCACGCAGGCGGCAGGATGGTAGTCACCTGACTCTAGAGGTCAGGGCTGGAGAAGTTGGTCTCGGAAGTGTATGCACAGAGGCATCAGTCAGAGCTATAAGAGGGTGACACTACCCAGGCACATCTAGAGGAGAAGGTTAATGGCAGCGCTCGGAGGAAGAGCATGCGCGCTTCAAGAGCAAAGGAAGAGCAAGTTTTCATGAAGGAGAATAGAGGTGGTGTAAAATAGGAGACGAGAGCCTGGATCGTGTTCTGGAGGACAAAGGAGAAGAAAGAAATCCACTGCGGCGAACACTGTAAGAGCGGTCAAGGGAAACCAAACACATGAGACTGTGTGATCAGGAAGGGCCTGCAACCAGGAGAGGACCACATCAGCACAGCAAAGACAGACACTCAACAGCTACGGTGCGCCAGGCACCCATCTAGGCTGAGGGTGTCGCACATGGGGGAGGAAATGGTAGCAGCAGGGAGCTAGGTTGTAAACACAAGGGACAGATGAATGATAACTGAGGAGGAGGTAGGGTTCAAGGGAAGAAGCATCCTATTAGCATAGGCTGAGTGGAAGACAGAAAGCAGAACTGAGAGTGAAGGCAAGAGGCAGACGAGAGAAGAAGAGCACTGATCTTCTGGACCTCTACGGTCCAGACTCCACTGGGTCCATTCAAAGAAGTACCTCCCAATGGACACCTTCCCAAAGCGAGACTGTATTCGGTTACATCGTCTTTCAAACTTCTCATGCTACCAGCTGTCACACAATAGCGCCTCTAAGGTGAGCCAACAACCTCGTGAGACATGTTATGTGAGCACCGTATAAAGTATACATGAAAAGATACAAACCCAGCACATTTGTCTGTTGTATCATTCTTTATGCTTTTGCACAGTTTCAGAAGTTTTCTGAAGTGCAATCTGCATGAGAACCCCATGTTTGGAGGGTGGTGAAACAGCCTTCAAGGCTAACACTACTACCAAGCGACCGGCGGAAACCGCAGCCCACTCCCCAGCACTTCTCTCATTCCATTAAACGGGAGGCTGCAGCGCCTTAAGACAAAACTCCACAGAAAGGATACAAGGAAAAAGGCCCTGCGGATGTCGTCCAGGTAGAGGTCTCGACACTGGGCTGCGTCAGTGTTACAGGCGAACTGGATAGTGGAGACCTGCGGGACGGGAAGAAAGGGCAACACACAGCCACAGGCTGTTTCCTTCCACCCGCAAGGGCAGGCTTCCCGTCTAAGTTACAACAGCTGGGAAGATACCTTGTACTGACAAAAAATCAGAAATCTTTTCCTGCAGCTTAATTTCACTTAATAAAATCTGCCAAGGTAAAATACACTGTTAATAATATACTGAACAGAGCTGTAGTATTGCCGTATGTGTAACAAAAGTGAGAATTGGGGTTTCCCTTATCCTGTATAAATGCTTCATTTTAAAATCACTATTACAATCCTTCCCTTTTCTAACACCTGATTTCTCAGTATTCTCATCTTCTCAAACTCAAGTATGGGAAGATATTAAACAGCATGATAAACTAAATATTTCTCTGTATAAATAAGTATAATATTTCTGTCCTGGTAAAATAGAAAGTCTCTCAGTTCCAACAAGATGGGTGCACTCTTGCTTAACCCCCCTTCCCCCACAAAACAAAAACTCATGGACAAGTTTAAAGGGAGACTTTCCCTATCTCCCACTTCCCATGTAATTTTCCACCAAGTTTGGAGGGTGCTTCAATCCTCTTCTCTAGAAAAAGACATATCTTTCAGTTAAAATATAGAATTTAAAAAAATTACACAAGCCTCATTTTTAATTTAATAATATTTAGTTATTAAAATATTGACTATTTAATACTAAATACAGTCTGACCATTTACTTGAATCCAATCAAAATTACTTTTTATGTATTGTTTTAATATTCCAGGGCTGAAAGTTAAAAACCTGTAATTACTCAATAATACTTCAATAAAGTTTCTTCTTTATTAAATCATCAAGTACTCTTTGCGAACTCAACTAGAACCAGTTAAGGATGAATCAATGGATCAACTATGAAGGCATTTTTCCTGCAGCATTCATTTTATCTGACCTCAGTAAAATTGTAAATATTCTATCATCAATTTCTTATAATTATCTTCACTTTTGAAATAAGGGCAAGAGATACCAATCAACTCTCCAGCTCAGCATGATAAAGGTATCCTTAATATATGGATGGCTTTTAGCCAATTCAAAGGACATTATGTTGAACAAACAGTCTAAGATTTGGACTGAGGCCACATCGCCAAGGTGACAGAATAAGCATTTTGGATTAGAACAACTAGAAAGAGAAAAATAACCCTGGGAACACATATCTCACTTCATGATCAAATTCATAAATTGATGTGTGGCAACATGAATATTCTTCCAACAAAAATAAATTGAAGGAAAGAAAAATTAAATGTGAAAACAAAGGGAAACAAGATAAATAACACTCTTTGCCCTCTATTCTTTCACTTATATTAATGGCTTTTTACATCAGTCTCAATCTTTAAGAAAAGCCCAACCCATATGTTCATAAAACGATAAAATCATGCTTTTCTAAATGAAAATTTCCTTACAAACTGTTTGACTTAATTATTAACTTAATTATTAATGTGTTAAGTAGTGCAAATTTTTAAGTAGAGTGTTTTGTTCTGGCTGTGCTGTGTGGCATGTGGAAATCTTAGTTCCCCAACCAGGGATCAGATCCACGCCCCCTGCATTGGAAGCACAAAGTCTTAACCACTGGACAGCCAGGGAAGTCTTAAGTAGAATTTTTGATGAAATAACATTGCAACTTCCTCATGGGGTTAAACCAGAGAACGTTTTAGCATTCTCACATGCAAGAATGGCTGTGAGAAGTTACCTTCTGTTTACAGGACACAACAGGTTCGTGCAGGGTCTGCTGTTCCATGTGTATCCAGACAAACATCAAACACGACAGCACCAACGGGAACAGGGCTTCATACCTGGAGCGGCGGGGGGAGGGGGGGTAGCGAAAGGAAAATCAAACAGATACAGACGCGAATCAAACAACTTTATAATACTTCCAAGGTACATTATCACAAATTTCAATTTTTTTAGGTTTTCCAGAGGAAGAAAGTAGGAAAAGAAAGCAACATTTAAATATAAACTCTAACACCATCTTTTTTTTGAAATTTATCAAAACTTGAGACCATTACATGTGTAAAATAGTAGAGATATTTAATTCATTCATAAGGTAAATGACAGAAGTACACACAAAAAAGAAAACGTAAGACAAAGGTAAAAATTATTAATGTAAAGAGAACAGCAAGATAAACATTTCAAATTTTTTCAAAAAATGGGTATAATACAGGAATACAAACCTCTCAAAAAGAAAAAAAGAGCCTATAGATATATTAAAATATGTTTGACTTTACTGATAACTGATATAGAAATTAAAAAATAGATTCCACAGCCACTTAAAATATTTACTCATGTTAAAAAAAAAATCCAGATAAAAGTATAATAAAATAATTATAAAAGTATAATAAATACTTCCTGTAAGACAATCTAGTGCTACGCATCAAGAACCTCAAAACTATTCACATAGTATAATCTAATAATGTTACTTCTAGGAATTTACCCTGAGAAAATAATCACCATGCACCATGATTCCCACATGAAGACGTTTGTTGTAATAAGTTTACAGAAAAGAAAAACAAGAAAACAACCTAAGATTCACAGGGGAGTTTGGTTAAATAACGTACGGTACATCTCGAGGCTTGTGTATAATGTGGACAGAGGAGAAATGTTCATGAGATAACACAGCGTCAGACGCTTTTTCTAATCGTTTTCTGCCCTAGTTTAAGATGCGTTTTATTTCTGCAATCCCCCAAACACTCTACACGTGACGGTAGTTGTCATGCTGCTCTGACCACGCTCACTAACACGCCTTCCCCACTGGCTCCGACCGCGTTCACTAACACACCTTCCCCACTTGTTCTGACCGCGTTCACTAACACGGTGGTTATCACGCTGCTCTGATCACGCTCGCTAACACGCCTTCCCCACTTGCTCTGACCACGCTCACTAACACGCCTTCCCCACTGGCCTGGAGAATCTGTGACTGCGCCTGTCTTCTCAGCACACGGTCCAGCTCGGAGTATCTGTTGATGAGCTACTTCACTGGGTGGAAGTTACAAAACAAAATTAAGCAAACCAAATCAAAACAAAACAACCTGTATTTCTCTCTCAACTTTTTCAACTACCGAACTCGAATCCATATGGCACTATTTCTTAAACAAGAGAAAGCAAGAAAACCAAAACCCTTTAAATTTGACCACCAATCATAAAACAAAACCCTGAAAAAAGGGCAGAAGAAAACATTCAGCTTTGAGAAAGCATATATAAATCACTTGGTATATAAGATTTAGAACATCCAAGGATATGAGCAGACAATATATATGTGAGAAAATATTATTAGTAAAACAGGTGCAGAAAATACACAAAGCTGTACTGTGTGGGGCCTAATAAAATGGCTTTTGATATTCCTATTTACAAGTTAAAACACGAACACTGTGAAGGGTATGATGAAGTGCGTCCCCTCATAGGTTGTTGGTAATATTATAAACTGGTGCTGTTCTTAAGACAAAAGTAAAAAATAAAGCTCATATTCTATGGCCCACTTATTCTACAACTGAGAAGTGAGCAAAGAAAATAATCTATTAATAACTATATAAAAAGCTTATGCAAAACATATAACTCAAATATTATTTATGATACTAAGAATTAGAAATAAAGTGACCAAAAATAGGGGAATAATAAAAGCATCAAGGAGTAGCCATATTATATAATAGTAAAAATCTATTAAAATGATTCTTAGGAAGCCTGTGAACTACCTGGGAAAATGCTTCTAAAATTAAGTAGAAAATAAAGATACAAAATAGTACATGGACTATCATTAATACTGTATTAAAAAGATAAGTACAGAGCTAAGACTGGAAGGAAATATGCCAGAATATCAAGAGGAGGCGTAGGGTTAGTATATGATTTTCCTCCTTATCTCTACTTGCCAAAATCTGATTGTATGGTGTTTTTACAGTGATTAAAAAAAAATAATTGAAAAGGAAAGATTTAGAATGCCTGCATCCTAGTCATTTTTTAATATATAGTTCAATTTTCACCTAACTCCCTGATGGCATCAATTCAATCCCTTTCTCTAGTTATTCTTTATATCATATTACTTACAATTAACTCATGATAATTGCCGAGTACAACATGAGAAACGCTGGGCGGGATGAAGCACAAGCTGGAATCAAGATTGCCAGGAGATATATCAATAACCTCAGATATGCAGATGACACCACCCTTATGGCAGAAAGTGAAGAAGAACTAAAGAGCCTCCTGATGAAAGTGAAAGAGGAGAATGAAAAAGTTGGCTTAAAGCGCAACATTCAGAAAACTAAGATCATGGCATCTGGTCCCATCATTTCATGGGAAATAGATGGGGAAACAGTGGAAACAGTGACAGACTTTATTTTTTGGGGCTCCAAAATCTGCAGATGGTGACTGTAGCCATGAAATTAATAGATGCTTGCTCCTTGGAAGAAAAGCTATGACCAACCTAGACAGCATGTTAAAAAGCAGAGATATTACTTTGTCAACAAAGGTCCGTGTAGTCAAGGCTGGGAAGATCCCCTGGAGAAGGAAATGGCAACCCACTCCAGTACTCTTGCCTAGAAAATTCCATGGATGGAGGAGCCTGGTGGGCTACAGTTCATGGGGTCGCAAAAAGTCGGACACGACTGAGCAACTTCACTCACTCTCTCACTCATGGTTTTTCCAGTAGCCATGTATGGATGTGAGAGTTGGACTCTAAAGAAAGCTGAGCACCAAAGAATTTGATGCTTTTGAACTGTGGTGTTGGACAATACTCTTGAGAGTCCCTTGGACTGCAAGGAGATCCAACCAGTCCATCCTAAAGGAGGTCAGTCCTGCATATTCATTGGAAGGACTGATGTTGAAGCTGAAACTCCAATATCTTGGCCACCTGAAAAGATCCTGATGCTGGGAAAGAGTGAGGGCAGGAGGAGAAGCGGACGACAGAGGATGAGATGGTTGGATGGCATCACCGACTCAATGGACATGAGTTCGGGTGGACTCCAGGAGTTGGTGATGGACGGGGAGGCCTGGCGTGCTGCAGTCATGGGGTCGCAGAGAGTCAGACACGCCTGAGCGACTGAACTGAGGTGAACTGCTGCATTTTATAACTGCCTAACATTGTGAAATACAGTCCACATTTTATAGAAGTTCACAACTGTTACAGACCTAGGGCACACCAATCATTCTATCTGCATGTCTGTCTAGTGTTCAGGATACTAGAAATGTGAAGAAAAACAACTGTTCACTAATTGAATCAAGGTGTACTTTGAGGATTAAAAAAAAACATGATTTTAAAAAATATTTGTACTTATATGTGAAATTATTCTTTCCTGATGCATAAAAACATAAATTCCATAGTTCAACAAATAGCACTACAGATTTACTTCTTTTCAAAACTATCAAATACAATTTTTGTAAAATGTAGGTGAATAAATCTGATAAAGACAATCTTCTTATGAGACTTTATTTCTTTAGAAATAATTTCTTTAGACAACTAGTATCTCATATAAAGTCTGTGTATCTGAATTAATAAACTGAAATACTAATAAAATGTCATTATGGGCTCACAGTGTACTTACTAAGTTAGATTAAGTTAGCATCTGCTTAGTTTAGTCTCTGTGACAACTGAACGGGGCTGAAAAGACATTCAGTTTATATTACACTTTGTTAAGCAAAGGGATAATCAAAATTTTGGAAGAACATGTTTAAACCAACTTAAGAAAACTATTTTCAAGTATTACAATAGCTTCTATTTGTATAAAAATAATCGAGTGCTAATTAAAAATGAATCTTCTTTATTTACTTAATCAAGGATGCATTGCTAGAATTTAGGATTTCTATTACTGTACTTTTGTAAAGTAATAAAACTGCATTTCTCTTAAATATCCTATAATTCTGACTATTCACTTATTTACATAGAGAACCCTCTAGGTTGTCCAAAATAGTGATGTGGAACAATAACAGGTGGACTATGTTTTGCAAAACTGAATTGCCACTGAAAAATGTACTAACTGAAATTATTAGACTCCTGTTTCAGCTGTCTCTGTTTTAATGTTTTTTGCAAAGATAAATATACTTTCTGATGTTGCAAATTATATTTCTTAATACATTCATTAATAAGGTCACACTCATCATTAGTACTCTGATTTCAGATGTGATTTTTCACTTTTTAGATTTTTTAATTAAACATGCTTATGATAATCTGCTTTGGTATCTTTTGACAATGAAATTGATAATTTAAAATACTATAATAGTAAAAAAAACTTTTCAATAAAAGCTAAAACACTAACACTTTCCCTAATGTAAGTCATATGATGAACTCACTCCACAGTATGAAACAGCTTTGACTTAAATTAAACTTTAGTTACTCTTCCTTCCTTCCTTTATTCCTAATCTGGGAAACCAAAGCTATTTCTAGACTTGTCTGTATTTTTGAATCTATAATACATTTCTTTAAATCTTTAGATTAAAAGATTTAGATTGCTTTAGAATTTAAAGGTTCAAAAAAGAGAAGGGGTTACTGATCTTTAAGTGACTATGCAGGAGCTGGCACATGTTCTGAACACTCGTAACCACCCGCCTCCTGAAGACAGCCTCGGGCGTGATCTTAATAAACGTTCGTGTTGTCCCAAATGGAGGGTTAGAAATGATTTTATCTTCTACTTTTTAAAATCTAGACTAAAACCTTGTGCATATTCTAATTCATATATACTTTAATGGATTCTGATTATAACTGAACTATTTATCCTGAAATTTCGCCAATAAAGGAGAAAAGACTGAACAACATTAAGTCTCATTATGTTTATCACCCTTCAGTAAGAATATGCTGATAGAGTTCAAGTTTTATTTGAAAATTGGAAATTCTAAGTCTAAGTCAAGGTGACTGGTGAAAATGTCCATGTTGTTCATATTACATCTTCACAGATATGCCCCGGATTAGGTTCTGGGGGAGAAATGAAAAAACAGGTGTGGGGAACTTTGTTAAGAGAAGGAGACTACAAGAACTCCTGGGTTCTAGATCACTTAGGATGTTAGAGTCTACTATGAAAAGATTTTGAGAACATCCCTCTAATTCTGAAATAGGCGATATTAGGCTTCCCAAAGAATGAATCCAAGTCTTGGACACAAAATGGCTTTACAGAATCATCTATAAACTACTGACGGATGATAGCCTGTTGGCAGCACAATGGTGAATCCCTAGGTGTATTCTAATTGAGATCAAGGTCTTATATTTGGACTGAATTTTGAAACTGAGTGATGTGCATATTTTTTGCTCCCATAAGGATTTAAGTAAAGATGAAATAAAACTCGAAAGCAAATGAAGTCTTTTCTTCAAAGCAGACATGGAGAGTATTGTTGTTCTCACTGATTTCTAGAGAATGCTTCAGACTAACCCAAATCAAGCTGTTCTTTTTTGGTTTTACAAGAAAACTTCAATCTTCAATGAAAATGTATTCTTTAACTTTTAAGAAAATATTCTAAAAGGTTTCTGAATCAAAAGGAATATTTGGACTATGACATATTTAAGGGTAAATATAAAAGAAAACGTATTCAAAAAAGAATGAACAAATCAAAACATAATTGACAGTGCACGAAAGGAATGCAACAGAAACTAAAATTTTTATAAGTCATCATGTGAGATTTAAAATTCCTCTACAATCTATCAGAACTTTCTAACACTGTATGTAAGCAACATTTTAGCCACTTCAGGAAATAAACAGAAACACAAGACAACAGGTAATACTCTGAAAACGGTAAAACAAAGAAAACTGGAGAGAACAGATGAAGGCATGAACAGTTTTTACAGACTAGAAATGCTTGTAATGTATTCCTCAAGACTCACACGTTTTTCATTTCCAGAGGTTAAATACTTAGAGAAAGGTCAGTATATCATTTAAAACTTGCTACTAAAAATTAAAACCTTAAAACAGTTTGTACCCTGTACTTAGAAGTAGGTAGGTCGACATCGAGGAGAGCAGAATGCTGACCAACCGCTCAAGGAGGACCGGAGGGCTCAGGAGAGGCAGGACGAAGGAGGAGGCTGCAAGCAAGCAGGTTTGGGCGGGGTCAGTATGGCGGGCACAGGGCACAGGGTTTAAAGCGCGAGTAACCTGTTATCATTACAGCATCTACTGCTTGTGCGACATTTAAAAGGAAACTACATCTGCCCTACTCATTTTTGTAAGACACTTAACATTCCATATGTTTAGTGACATTTCCTCATTTTAACCATATTTTAGTTCAGATTTTTTCAGTGCATATTTTCGCTCTTGCTACTGTAATAACTCCTAAGTGGATAATCTATCATTTTCTAACGTAAATAATAAAAGTAAAAAATATTACTCAAGATTCAGCAACTTTTCTCTTAATTAGGTATTTAATTCACAGACAGAAGTTGATTTTTCCTAAAACCCCCCTTTTCTCCAAGTTTTCCCACCGAAAAGTACGGCACTGAGAGTCACAGCATCTGGTCAGAGAAGGGACGGGACAGAAGGGGCCCCCCACCCGAGAGCTCACAGCATCTGGTCAGAGAAGGGACGGGACAGAAGGGGCCCCCCACCCGAGAGCTGCAACAGGAGCAGTCCACGCGAGGGCAGCCGCCTCCCTCTCAGGGTCAGAAAGCAGCCACGCCACCAGGGGGAGCGAAGGGACTGGGGCAGGGGCAGCTACAGCTCGGCTAGCAAAGGGTCCGCCTGCGAGGCAGGAGACCCTGGTTTGATTTCTGGGTCAGGAAGATCCCCTGAAGAAGGGATAGGCTACCAACTCCAGTATCCTTGGGCTTCCCTGGTGGGTCACGTGGTAAAGAATCCGCCTGCAATGTGGGAGACCTGGGTTCGATCCTTGGGTTGGGAAGATTTCCTGGGGGAGGGCATGGTAACTCACTCCAGAATTCTTGCCTGGAGAATCCCATGGACGGAGGAACCTGGCGGGCTACAGTCCCTGGGGTTGCAAAGAGTCGGACACGATTGAGCAACTAAGCACAACTAAGCATAAACTTCCCAATCTTTATTTTGGAAAGAAAATGTGCATAATTTCCTAATCCTCCTGGTTAAGATGGCAATATCTGCCATGCTCTGCTAAGCTGCATCAGTCGTGTCCAACTCTTTGCAACCCTATGGACTATATAACATCCCAGGCTCCTCTGTCCATGGGATTCTCCAGGCAAGAATACTGAAGTTGGTTTCCATGCCCTTCCCAGGGGCTCTTCCTGACCCAGGGATTAAACCCGCCTCTCTTACAGCTCCTGCAATGACAGGCAGATTCTTTACCACTAGTGCCACCTTTGGAATTAAATGTTTTAGAGAATGAAGACAGATACCTCGGGAGAGCTCCTGGATGAAAGGCTTATAACTGTTTAACCATGGGGCAAGCTTGTTAATCCATTTAAGCAATCTTTTATTATTCTCAGGGGAACAGCACCAGAACATAGTACCATCTGAACACATCTTTTAAAAAAATGAAAGAGGAGTCTCTCTATTGTCATGCAGAATAAATTTAAATAGTAACTCCAGTAATCAAGGTAATTTAAAAGGAAAGGTCTACATAAAGCCCATAATGAAATAAAGCTCATACAGTGAAAACAGAGTTGCATTTACAAGAGATCCCACTTACACAGTGACCAAGGTGTTTGGAAAAGGTGCGAATCAGAACTTGGAGAGAGGCATGTCTGTTTCCTGTTGTATTTTCACACATCTGCTTGGATTTTAGGAGTAATCCAAGGTAAAACCCTCCTATCCCTTAATGCTCTTTTTAAGGCAAAGTTCCACCCGATGATCTTTTTATTAAAATGATGAACAAAAAGCATTTTTAAACAAATAAAGGTTAAACTGCACACACATCATTCACAGGCATTACAAACTGTCTTCTTGGTTTTTTTAATGAAAAATCTGCACTTCCAGTCTGCTCCTGTCCTCCAACGGGAAGAAGGCTGTCTTTAAATGACATGTTTGCTCCGCATGCACATTCTCAAGAGAACTACCGAGGAGTGTGCTTTGCAATACACAACTGGCTTTATAAATGTGCAATGTCTTGGGAGGTGACTGAGCAATGTTATTTTCAGCAAGGGAAATACAGATAGAATTTAACCGCTTCCTAGTCCCTGTGTAAGGACTGAGAATTTATGAACTGACATGAAACTTCAGCATAGGCATCTCTTCACAAAACCTTCTTCCCTTCTGGAATCACTTTTTATCAGGTGTGAATGAATATGCAGCCTTATTATCAAGTCATAAATATTCCCTCAGGAATTCTTATTAACAAATGAATGCTCACAAAAGTTCTAATTTTATCAAATTCTAGCAAGAGATAGAAATAATAGCTAGTTGTTATTATTTTCTCACAACAAACTTGTTTCAGTAACAATAATACAGATGTAAATGTATAATTTTAAGATGTACCCTGATGGAAAGTCATCTCATTTGATTTGATTGACCTCTTACCTAATATTATCCAGCTAACAATCTGATTAAGAAGAGGCAGTCCTTGTTTCCTGAGCAGACTGTTATGGGTGCCATATACCACACACATGGAAGACACGGTGCTCAGCATCTGAGAACAGACACAGAAGGCTAAGTGAGAGAGAAGGTGGTGAGCGACTACGGTATGCACTAGAAAGACACTTAGAAAACTGCCTGAGCAACTGGCGTCTGGCCAAAATGCTACTGAAATTGGACCAGCTCATCTTCCTGTGGCCAAGACCAAGAGTTGGAACTCCTGTACTAAGCAAAGGTCCTTCCTTTACAAGCATGAATGAGGCGTGTTACACTCTCAAGGGTATTCTGGCACACACCACCACACTGCTTCTACTTAGAAATGTGTTCTTAATCTTGAGGGTTTCTTAAATCATGGACCCGCAGAGGGTGAAGTGCACACAGCCTGGTGTGTGTGCCTGAATGTCCTCCACCTCTGGCCTCACTCACGGTCAGGTCTGTTTACACACTCAGTACATACCTGTGGCCTGAGTGGTCCCTGGTGCTGAGAATACAAGAAGTGCAGAATTCTTTCGGGAGGACATATAAACTAGTGGAGTTGGTAAACTATGGCTTGTAGGCTGGTGCTTGCTTTTAGAAATACTGTTTTATTGAAATGTTGTTTTATTTACTGTTGTACAGTCACTCCCATTCACTTTCCTATTGTCAATAGCTCCCTTGGCCTACTAATGGCAGAGCTGAAGACTGACCACAGACTCCACACGGCCCACAAGCCTCAAATATGTACAATCTAGCACTTGAGAAAAATGTGTGCTGACCCCGGAAGTAGTGGATTGACAGCCAGCTTAAGAAACGAGCTCAACTATGGTTGTGAACCAAGTTCAGATTTAGCAACCTGATAACCAAATCCTAGAGACACATTTAATTTCCTCATGTTTTCAGTGAATTAAGGAGGAGAAATGCTGTCAATAAATCTATGACACAATCCTAGGATCCTTTCAACTGTAAGACACATTCTCATTTCAGACAAGTTAAAATGTGGAAAGACACACATCTTCAAATCAAACATATACATGGTACACAATAGAGGAATGAATGCAAATTAATAAGGTGAATGGAAGAGGGAATTTTTTTAAAAATCAGATTTACCTTATATTTAGGAGCATTTCTAGCAAAGTCCATAAGAATTTTAACATGGTATTATTTGTTCCTAACAGTGAGATGCAGAAACACTCCCTTTTGTCAAAATACTCATTATTACAGGTGAACTCTGTCAAAGCTACTAAGGTTTAGTGTAAAGCCAATCAGTGTACCAAATAAAATGAAAAGATACGTTTCAGTGGCTTGATAGGATCTTTAACGAAAATATTTCTTTTTTATATGTTCTCTATTGTTCTCCAAGAATGAGTTAACATCTTTCATGTGTTGTATATTTTAATTTTTGAGTGTTCTTGGAACTACATTCCAGCTTTACTCTGAGTAAATTTTTTGAGAAGACTCAGATATGTTTTCTTTTTTAATCAATGTTCTAGATGTGGCTTATTTTTTATTCTTTAAAAGGAAAAAAAAGAGACGTTCACTCTTATCTACAGTAAAGCTATCATTTTACAGAATATGACATCATATAACCTCTTACTACCCTATTGGATATTGTCTCTACTGATTAAAAACAAACAGACTGAAGCTCTATTAATAAAAATCACACATCTAGTACAAAGCATAGCTGGGAACTAACTCAATTTGGAAATGTCAAGTTCAAAGTTCTTTTCACCACTCCAAAGCCACCAATCAAGGTGAAGTTTATTTTCTCCTAGCATGTCATCTGAAGTCTTAAAGTGGCTAATCTTCATATAAACATACTCAGCGGCTGCTTTCATTTCAAAGAACTTATTTTTTCCTGACCCCAAAGAGGACAACACAGAATCTCAGACCAAAAGAAGCCCTTTTCAGTTCAACCTCTTGGTCAATACCTCTTCAGTTCAGTTCAGTTCAGTCACTCAGTCGTGTCCAACTCTTTGCAGCCCCATGAACTGCAGCATGCCAGGCCTCCCTGTCCATCACCAACTCCCAGAGTTTACCCAAACTCATGTCGATTTAGTCGGTGATGCCATCCAACCATCTCATCCTCTGTCATCCCCTTCTCCTCCTGCCCTCAATCTTTCCCAGCATCAGAGTCTCTTCAAATGAGTCAGCTCTTTGCATCAGGTGGCCAAAGTAGACTTACACCTCCTTAATCTCTGCTCTCCAGGCATTTAGCGGTGAGGCCGCAGGGGGCGGCTCCTGTTGACCTTTTTTGCTATTTTAGAGAATGTATTTCCTTTATTCCTTCTAGAGAATGTATTTCCATTTAATATCTTAAACAGAAAACTCTCTTCTCAGCTCTTTTTATTGAGTAATAAAATGGCATCTTAAGAACGAGATAATTAAATACAACCATAAGGTACATTTTAGCATATCATATATATAATAAACTATTGAAAATCTGTAACCCACCTGTAATAGATGTAACACCAGCTCTTCATTTGTAAAACTATCTTTTCTTTTTATGACAGATGTTACAACAAACAGGGATAGTAGAAGAACCAGCAAGCCTGCACCCACTCTGTTTTAAAACACAATTCACAATAGAATAGGTACGTGGCAAATTTCTGTGGAGACTATTTATATAATTTCTTTTCCTCTTAGCCTAAGTCCTATTCAACTGTGTCAACAGTGCTTGAACAGGACAGACAGGGAGAGATTGATGAAAGGAGGGGAAGGCTCTTTACAGAAACAAGAGAATCAGAGCAATGGGAGCGACAAATACATCAGAGTGTTTGAATTCATCTTTGCACATGCTGTTTACAGTTTAAAACAACTGCAAAATGTTTTCACTTAGTAATCAGTAAGGTATGGCTAAGAGAGAATAGTCCTAGAATTCAATACTATTTTTTGAGCTCTACAAATAAATTGACTTCACAGAATAATTTCCAATCTAGTCCATAATTATTATTCTCACAGAAATGAGAATAAATGTATTAATTTATAGATAACATATACTTTAAAATTAACATATACTTAAAAATATTGTTGTGGTTTCTTTCAGTTAAAAAAAAATACCCTCATCTACTAAAGATTGAGTTAGACTGCTAAAAAATTTGCTTACACAGAGTTCAAAACAAAGTAACGAAGATGGTTACATGATTAGAAAATGAGAGAGTGGAAGGTTAAGTGAAATAAGGATCGTCTAGCTTCCCACGCACATACACACACAGCTAATAGATTACATGATACTAATTTAAAATTAAAAACACAGGCAACCAGTTATTTTACAGACTCGTTTGGGACACACTGAGGGGAAATAACATAAGAGAAGCAAGGAGAATTCAAGTAAGGTATACAGAATTTTCTAACAGTGTACGTGACTAAGCGTGAGAAAACTGTCAAGGTGCGCAGAGACCCCCCCTCCCCAATGGAGATCTTTATGTTCAAAGTAGAAGAGAATTTCATCTTTCTAAGGCATTAAAAATGTGGACTTGCTCAAAGGCAAAGACAGAGATTATATCAATCATCAATAGCTTTTTAGACCTGTTAATTTCAGCAACTGAAGATGTTTTTCATGTGAAATCATTTACTGATTCTGCCAATATATAAGAGCTTCTAGACATTTTTTAAATTGTTGGCGATTTAAGTTACCACTGGCACAATTTCATTTTTTATGAAGGCCCAGAAGCATCATCAGGGAGTTTCAATGCCTCTCAGAGCTGGGCCAAAATGATGACTCATGGTTTAATATTAATATTTTAACTTCTACGTTGTTCACATGATTTTAACCTCATGGCCAAGATGTGGTTCATATAGTGTTGATTGAGAAAAACAATTGTATTCAACAGAAAATAAGTTAAAATAGTGTCCATACACTAGAAAGATGTCTGGCTTTCGTCCTACAACAGGCATAAGTGGGAACACGGCCAGTAGCAAACAGAAGAAAATCCAACTCAGCGAGATGCTCTAAAATAAAGAAAAAAGTTATCTTTAGACACTATGGTACAAAAAACTGTCTTCATTGTTTCACAGACTACATGGCTGTGAACTAAAAGGAAAATGCAAAGCCTTACATCTGTTTACTCCAAAAGTGATAGAGCTACTATCTGTGAAGGACCTGTTAAGTTGGAGGCACTCTATTAAGCATGATTTAGGTGTTATCTTTTTTAATTCTCACAATAACCTCAAGAGATGGGCTATATTATTCACAGTATTCCAGATTAGGACACTGAGCTCAGAGACATCAAAGTGAGTAGCACTAGATCTATGACTAGTAAATGAAACAACCAGGATTTAAACCTGGACTTAAACTCTTTCAAAGCAAGCACTTCATTCGATTCTTTGTGCATGCTCAGTCGTGTCTGACTCTTTGGGACCCCATACTATAGTCCGCCAGGCTCCTCTGTCCATGGGATTATCCCAACAAAGAATACTGGAGTGGGTTGCCCTTTCCTCCTCCAGGGGATCTTCCCAACCCAGGGATCAAACTCACATCTCCTATGGCCCCTGCACTAGCAGGCAGATTCGTTACCACTGAGTCAACTGGGAAGTCTCATTCAATTTATATTCTACCATATGCTGATGACAATTTCAAGAAAGCTGGCCTACTATTAAATGATTGCGCCCAGGAGGGATAAAAGTAAACACATTTTTGTAGATTAAGACAAAAAAATTATCAATAATTCCACTAACTGGAACATTTCATAGGTTCTCATAGAATAGAAAGAAGAAATGTCTATCTTCACACTACCTCCACCAAAAAGCATCAAAGCGGAAACACGAGAATATTTTTTGTAGCACATTGTAATTACCTATATCGTTAAAGGCAGAAAATCAGGAGTAATTACAATAATGATTCAGTAAAAAAAAAAAAAAAAAAAAAAAGTTGTAAAATATAAAGTGTAGGATGATTCCTTTCTTCCTCTTTAAGAATGAATATATAGGAAAAAATCTGGGAGGGTTAACAATGTGCAATGTGTGGGTGACGGGATTGTGGGTGGTCTTTTTCCTAAATCTTTATTTGTGAATTCTAATTTGTCTTCAGGGATACATTTAATGCATAAAAAATAAGCTCTGCAAAACATACACAAAACAAACAATAACAAAAAAACCAGAAATCAGGAGTCCTCCTCTTTTAAAATCATCTGTCATGAACAAACTTCTCCAGAGAAAGCACGATGGGGCCACGGACCAGGGGAATGACCCCTCGGATTTGAGCCCAGAACGTGGCCCCTCCTGCCAGCGCTCTGCTCTGGGCAGCTCCTCTGGGCATTTAGGTATTTGAGGCTAAAGGAACCAAGGAAGCCTTTCAGAGAAGGATGTATCAGCTGCACTTCTTGAATATTTCAATCACCAGAAGATGAGTTCACTTTGATACAAAAGTCTACACGAATCACTGACACCTTTAAGTCAACCTCAGTCCTCCTGTCAAAAGGATCAGGATCTTTATGGAAGGACACATTCTACACTTCTCTTAAGAAATGAACAAATCCCAGAGTTAAAACACACCCAGAGGAGTCACTACAAATCTGCCCAGTGTTGAAGTGAGTAGTACTTATACCTTTGCTTGAGTCCACAGCGGAGTAATAAACGGCCAAGCGGCAAATGCAACGAGTCCAGCTGTGAGCATATAGCGGTAGAAAAAACTGAGCACCTGAGAATGTGATTCAGAGAAGACGGGAAAGGAGGTCATTGCAAACGAGATACACGTGCGCATGGAAGAGACCTGAAAATGTTTAAGCAGTAAATTACTTACTAATACTTCAACTCCCAGGATAAAAAGCAAGAGGTATCCAAGGAAGCGTCTTGGAGGGAAGGTCAACAGTAAGGTGACAAAGCCTTGAATAACTGGAATTCTGTGTAACAGGGTTATTTACAAAAAGATTATTTATAACTTATATTGAGTATAAAAAATTAGTTCTCATATAGCAAAACATTAAAATTTTGTGCAGAGAAATCAGGAAATTTTTGATTCACAGATCTTTCAAAAACTAAAATAATTTCTAACAGATTTGTTTCAATGCCTTAACTTACCTAAATCTTTTTTGAAACCTGTAACTATACTAGGAAAAATGTAACTTCTCAATTAAGTTGATAATGATCACAATAATTTGCTTGGTTTTTTATAAACATTAATGACAACAAATGAGTCTCACTTGATCTGAGTTTAAACATTTTGTTGTTTAGTCGCTAAGTGGTGTCCAACTCTCTGCGACCCCTGGACTGAGCCCGCCAGGCTCCCCGGTCCATGTGATCTCCCACTTTCTGCGACCCCATGGACTGCAGCCCGCCAGGCTCCCCGGTCCATGTGATCTCCCACTCTCTGCGACCCCACGGACTGGAGCCCGCCAGGCTCCCCGGTCCATGTGATCTCCCACTCTCTGCGACCCCACGGACTGGAGCCCGCCAGGCTCCCCGGTCCATGTGATCTCCCACTTTCTGCGACCCCATGGACTGCAGCCCGCCAGGCTCCCCGGTCCATGTGATCTCCCACTCTCTGCGACCCCACGGACTGGAGCCCGCCAGGCTCCCCGGTCCATGTGATCTCCCAGGCAAGAACACTGGGGTGGGTTGCCATTTCCTTCTCTAGAGTCTAAACATGGGCACATACAATTACAGACACACATCAGAAATAAAATAGATGAATCCAAATGAACAAAAACTGAGAACATTTTTAAAATTCACTAAAATTAATTTTATATTGAAATCTCAACTGTCTTCAACCTAATCTAGGTAGAGAAAATCTTAATTGCGCTTATTCATTGGGCAAAATAACCTTTTCCAAACTCAATTTAAGATGTCACTAATCGTACACTAATTATAATTAAAAGTGACTTCACAACCATTTAAAATGTATTACATACTTGACTACGTTTTACATTTTATCACTAGAAAAAAATTTTTAGCATTTGTAGTGCATTATTAAGTGGGCAATTATTAAATGTCAGTATCATTTGCTTTATAACCCTTTTCTAATTAAAAACAATCGTTACATATTGTCATCCAAACAATTAAAGTACCATGTAGGGAAGAAAAGCTAACACCAGTCAAAAGGAGAATGCTTCTTTTGTTCTCAGCAGTGATGATTCAATAAAATTACTTAGTTTTTCTCTAGAAGAAAAGTGAAATTTTATGTTTTATTTTCTTTATCTCATCTATCAAAAAGACAAATGAACACAACCTATTTTCAAAATCACACTGTCCCTTAAAACTTAAATATACATGTGCTCTTCATAAATAGAACATTTAATAATTTAGGAGGGAATTTTAGATAAAACTTCTCATTCTAAAAGTTTTTAAACCAGAAAAAATGACATTAGAAAACATTCTGATTTAACAATGTGTGTCCAGCAACTGCATTCCTTTCAAATGGAAAAGTGACAGTCTGTTCTTCTGTCAGTGACTTTTCACCTTGTATCTGAAAAAGTTAATATTTAAAATATTTTAATATTAGTTTTTACTTTTGATATTAAGAAGAGGCGATCAAAGCTGGAGTTAACAGAGATGGGAATAGAAACGCACACTGTATCGTTTCCAACATGCTTGCCGACCCTGACGACAGGCTCGTTCTGCAGCGTCATTCCCTGGTCTGCTTCTGGGGTCTGGTGTGCTCAAAGGATGCCCCAGATTAAGTCTATATTCTAGACTGCTGGTGCAGGTGTAGACATCAACAGAGCCCACACCGCGCTCCTCCCTGCCTGTGAACAGGAACCGGCCCGATTCCAGTAGTTTTGTCTTAAAGCGCCTGGAACACACAGGAGAGCGCGGCCTCTGATGCTCTCTACGATGATGAGAATCCATTTCAAGTTCAACCTGTGAGGAAGTACTTAAAGATGGAACCACAGCATCCGGGAATAATCTCCCCTAATCCTTGCAAGTACACATTACTGGATTGAATTTAATTACAAACTTTCATTCATCTAGGTTTACACGATAGCTGGGAAAGGAGGGGCAAAAATGTATGGAACAGAAGCATGGAAACTGCCTTGTGAAAGATAAAGATACACTGGGAACTGGGATGCTGAGATTTCAAAATGTAAGCCACTCCTGACAGTACAATCCATGTTATTTCATTTTTACTCCAGATTTTTCTTATGAAAGATACATGAAGAAAGGAACCGAGGCCAAAGCGGCCTCAGGGCAATAAAGATGAAGTCAAAAGGGAAAACGGAAATCAAAAGGAGGTTTAGGGAATTCCCTGGGGCCCAGTGGTTAGGACTCCATGCTTTCCCTGCTGAGGGCCTGGGTTCCATCCCTGGTTGGGAAATGAAGACTCTGCAAGCCGTGAGGGGCAGCCAAAAAAAAGAGGATGTTTATATGCAGCATTTATGCTGTTATGAATGAAATCAGAGGGCTGGGAGATTTGACAGTACTGTAAGTATCTTTCACGACTTATGCTACAGAAATCGACTTACGCTACTTAATGCATTTTAAATTCAGATTGAACTATCAGTGAAGTGAAAAACAAGACCACAAGGCGTTATTACTTACTCTCTTAGAACCGCATACCATATTGGCAATGGCAACAAACAATATATGTAGTAAGTCCAGGGACAGGCTTGAATCAGCAGGAAAAATGCTACAAAAACGCCAATAGCTACAAAAGTACATGGCAGGAGAAGGCTTGGGTCCTGAAAATCAAACAAAACATTGAAAACACTCCAAACTCATGCTCATTGATAGATTCTTAAAAGACATTTTATGAGGTAAAGGAAACATATTACTTTCTTTCAATGATTCCACAACTAGATGATTAATCTAAGAACTGCATTTTAAAAGAAACCTGTCACTGGAGAAAAGCGGGCAGGCCTGGGACTGTAGCAATTCGGCAATTCTCCACTTAAGGGGACTATGTTCCTACAGTTTGCTTGCAAATAACTTGTCTGGAACTCTGAGCATATTTCTCTAGTAACAATTTTTTAGATGTTGACTGAGTTCACTGCCTAGCGCACAAAAGCCCACCGGATCCACAGTAAGCGGTGGGGCTTCATCTCCATTGGGAACAACGCCTCTATCTGTCCCAGCTTCAACCTGACACGCCGCGCACGCCGCTCTCCCCACCACCCAACCACAGGAGGATCATTCGGGCACATCTTCGCTCCCGACCACCCGCCAAGCAAGAAGGGAGCCGCTCAGTGACGGCCGCGTGGACGGGGCAGGCCTGCGGGTGCTCTGGGCCAGGAGTGATGAGGCAAGCGTCGGGGACAGAAGGGCCAGCAATGAGGACAAGGACCCGCTGACAGAAAGCTGTGACGCTCAGAACCGCGCAGGAGGAAGAACGGGACGGCAGGGTCAGGCGGGGCTCTCCTGCCTCCGCGCCTCGGTTTCTCTTTCTGTTTCCCCTTGGCTTGCTGCCTGAGCTGAATAAGGGGAGAATTAAGAACTACTTTCTGTTATACGGAGTGAAGTAAGCCAGAAAGAAAAACACCAGTATACTAATGCATATATATGGAATTTGAAAGATGGTAATGATAACCCTATACGCAAGACAGAATAAGAGACACAGATGCATAGAACAGTCTTATGGACTCTAAGGGAGAAGGTGAGGGTGGGACGTTCTGGGACAATAGCATTGAAACATGTATATTATCATATGTGAAACAGAACACCATTCCAGGTTCGATGCATGAGACAAATGCTCAGGGCTGGGGCAATGGGATGACCCAGAGGGATGGGATGGGGAGGGAGATGGGAGGGGGGTTCAGGAGGGGGAACACATGTAAACCCATGGCTGCTTCATGTCAATGTGTGGCAAAAACTACTACAATATTGTAAAGTAATTAGCCCCCAACTAAAATAAATAAATTAATTAAAAAAAAAAAAAAGAACTATCTTCTGGAGTAGGTGAGGTTAGGGAGGAAAAGCAAGTGTTCCCCCCCCCGCCACACTTTATAATTCCTCCCTTCTGATCTAAAATGCCACCAGAAAGGGAGCAAGGAAGCGAGGCTAAGCCAGGGCAGGGTTGTCAGAAGGAAGGTGAAGCACAGCACTGTGATTCAGAGTTTGAAGCCACACAGATCAGAATTCAAATCCTGGCTCTGTCCATGGCTCACTGTATGACCATGAGCTGAAAAAAAACAAACTTTAAGATTCTGAGACTTAATTTCATCCCATCTATAACATGGGAATAGTAATATCCATGTCTATTTATCGAGGCTAGTCACGCTTAAATGAGATTATGAAAAGAGCTTAACAAAATGCCCCGAATATTACTATTGCTTAAGAAATCATGGTTCCTATTATTGCCTCTGTTTTTCTTCTCTCCTCCTCTCTTTCTCTGCATTAGTCCCAGCAGTCAGTGGAGAAACCTACCCAGTGACTGGCCCTGGAAATGGAGACACAGGCCAGACAGGATGGAGGAACCCGAGCAAGGGGGCAGGAGGAGAAGGAGCAGAACTCAGAGGCGGGCAGGGAGGGTCCCCAACGCGGAAGGTGCCCGAGGCAGGCAGGCACTGTAGGGATTGAGGCTGGTTTCACATCATTCTGAGGAGAATAAAACCGTAAGAAAATAAATTTAAACAAGCACGTAAGAAGAACCTCGAGGGATCTTCTAGGGTCAGCACAATATCGTATAATTCTCCAAACCTCTGACACATAAAGCAATGGATATTACAAATAAACATCTACTTTTAGGAAACCAAATCAAAAAGAAGTCAGTTCAGCTAAAGTAAAAATGGAAAGAACTTTAAACAGGAATCCCTCACAATTAACCCCCTTCCTTCCCAGATCCTCCAAAAAACACCTGATAACGAACCATGCTGTGTGCACTGAGGTTACTCCTCCATCCAACAGTTCTTAAGTCACACCGTCTATGCCTTGCTCTGTACTAGGTGCTGACCAAGAAGGAATTTAAGCCGCACAGACAGAGATGGAACCACGGGGCTTGGTTTAAGGGGCTAACCTTTTGAGATTTCCCCCAGTAACAAGAGAACAGGAAAGCATGCAGGTAAATAAGGATATTTACTTCTAAAGCAAAAGACGTTTGAACTAGCAGGCAGAGAACAGATGGAAGTCAAATGCAGAGTTCGACTGGGGGGAGCTGTGGCAAACCACCTTTAAAGAGAGTGTTCGCTGCAGACCTGCCTGTAATGGTGATAAATCAGAAATAACCTGTACCACCTGAGGGACACTGTCAGGGAGAAGTGACATAAACTTCGGTTGTTGCTGTTCAGTCGCTAAGTTGTGTCCAACTCTGCGCGACCCCATGGACTGCAGCACTCCAGGCCTCCCTGTCCTTCACCATCTCCCAGAGTTTGCTCAAACTCGTGTCAAACTCCCGGAGTTTGCTCAAACTGAGTCAGTGATGCCATCCAACCATCTCATCCTCTGTCACCCCCTTGTCCTCTGGCTCTCAATTTTTCCCAGCATCGTTAGAATCAGACCAAAATTTAATTTCAGCACTTCTGTTCTATTCGCTGTCAGTTTGGCTAAACCATTTGACTCACTCTCAGTCTCTCACTGGCTAAACCGTCGAGCTTGTCTGACGTCTGCTTCCATGTCTGGAGAGGAGGGCAGTGTCTGCTGCGAGCTCCTCTCCCCCTCCCTCCCGGCCACTGGCCGGCCCCCTTCTTGGCGGCGTGCGGTCCTTCTAGAGCCGGGGTACCGCGCGCTGCTGAAGCCTCCATGCACCCCAACCGCAAACACCAGGCTCTGCAGCTGCAGTCCCCTTGCCCTCAACTGCTCTCCATGCCCCCTCTGTCAATGCTACCGACTCCTGGCAAAGCATCCTTCCTCCCAAACTGCTTAGACACTGCCCCTTCACTCGACTACAAACTCTCCCTGAGGAAGAATCAGAATGCTTTCTCAAACAGAATCAAAGGGTCACAATGCTTTTAATGAGCTCCACTGTAGTGGTCAGTTTTGTGGCGATTTTTTAGCACTGTTTATTCTATATTGGAGAACAGACAATGAACAATGCTGTGATGGCTTCAAGTGGACAGCAAAGGCACTTGGCATTGCTTCTCAGCACTCAGACCTCGCTTCCTCCTCATCTCAGCTGAATCGCCTTGTGCAAGTCACTTAAACAACTCCAGTCCCCTTGTGTGTCGAGCCCACTTCCAGCGCTGTTACAAGCTTAAAGTGGAAAATAAATTTCAAGCAGCTGAGCGCCTGGGTCTATCCTCCACTAAAATATCTTCGTTTCTGTCTCTTTTCCTGTCGTGTAAGAAATTATTTTTATTCTAGGCAATTTCACATACATTCAAACAATGAAAATTACTTGGGTTACACTATTTAAGATGCACTAAAGCACTATAAAAATGGGATAAACAATACTGTTCTTCCTTCCATTATAGAAAAAGAAAATATAAAGTTGAAAAAAGTTACTGTTGGAAACGTGTACAGACTATTATTATCAATAATACACCATCCGGATACATTACTTTTTAGAGGATTTGGACAAGGTAATGACCATTCGAGAATGAAGTAAAGAGAATGGAAGTGGCATATTATCCCTGGTAAATGACACTAATGTATTTTAAAAGTGTAAAGTGTTTTAATACAGGGAAACCATATCTGTACTGTTATATTTTCTCAGTTGTATAAAGAAAGTATTACTAAAGAACAGGGTTTTTTTTTTTGTTGTTTGATGTTGAAAGTACAGTACATGAAGGACTAATTCTTAAAATGAGGATATATAGGAAGTTCTGGAAATTTATGTTTAAGAACTTTAGAAAGATGAAAAAGGGAAGGACAGTTCCAAAAAAATGTACATTGTTTTAAAAGGAACATTTTGAGTAAGTGATTTTCTTTCTTTCCAGCTCCTAAACTTAATATCAGATGAAGTTAAATATATTGCTCTGAAACTGTTCTCTGATTACCTATACTGTAGAAAGATATGGAACACTTACAACATGCTAAGTAAATATAAAAATAAACAGAAGGTCCACACAGTTAATGCCACAGGTGACTGTAAACTACACAGCTATCTTTACAGCTCTCGTCTGTTACAGGACTACTACCAGTGTTACGCTCTTTTCCCCACTAAAGAATTAGAGATTACTGAGAAAAAAAGACCCAACGTGACCAAAGTGGACGAAAGAGCTGGCTTAGCACAATGTGTGCACTGTGTGAACGCACCACAGTTGATCAGATTCCATTTCTTTCCTCAGTCCTTTGGTCTGACAGCATCGTCTGAATCTTCAGTTTTTCTGAACATACCTTGACCTCCGTACTAACACCTTTCATAAGGTTGCAGTGAGACTTGATGATCAACAGAGACGCGTAAGAGGTCCATCCCACAAAACCAAGGACAACGTTGAAAGCCAAGAAGAACCTGTCGTAAGTGTGATAGTAGGACAGGCCTCTCAGGGCGAGGTTAATCAGCTGCCGACAAAGGGAGACCTGGGGAGAAGGGGAACACAGCTGTCACACGGGGAGAGCAAGAAAACCCAAGTTTCAAAGGGAGAGAAAGTATTACAATTAACGTAACTGAAGACGATGGATCAAAAACAGATTCTGGTTGTTCAAGGAGCTTCTTGCAAGGGATAAGAAAAAAATCCCGAATAAAATAAATTTTACAGTCTTGATAAGAAAGGGTATTTTAAGTGCAAACTATCTATGAGATGTGTAGTGACTTTAAATGATTCATTTTGTGGAAATTACGTTCAGAGGACACATGGAGGAAATGGGTCTTTAACTCACAGACTCAGAGGGTGAACTTACAGTTCCCAGGGCAGGAGGGAAGGGATGATTAGGGAGTTTGAGATGGACATGTACACACTGCTATATTTAAAATGGATAACCAACAAGGGCCTACGATATAGCACATGGCACTCTGCCCAGTGTTATGTGGCAGCCTGGATGAGAAGGGAGTTTGGGGGAGAATGGGTACGTGTATGTGTGTGGCTGAGTCCCTTCGCTGTTCACCTGAGACTATCCGGACAGTGCTCACTGGCTATACCCTAATACAAAATAAAAAGATTAAAAAAAAAAAAAAAATGACTCTAATATGTGTCCCTAATAGAAAGGCCCATATTTACACTTACTACTTTATTATTAGATCACCCAAATCAGTTATAAAGTGAAAGTGAAAGTCACTTAGTCGTGTCCAACTCTTTGTGACCCCATGGACTATACAGCCCATGGAATTCTCCAGGCCAGAATACTGGAGTGGGTAGCCTTTCCCTTCTCCAGGGGATCTTCCCAATCCAATCAGTTATAAAACGTTATTAAAATAGCTTAATATTTTAGAGGAGAGTAGCTTGCCATTGTAAAACTGTAATAAAAATAAGCATTAGAAATGCCATCATACTACTTAGGCAATTTTAGAAATGAAAATATAATTCTTTCTTACTTTAAACTTATATGACCATTTAACAAAGAGGAAAATTAATGAAAAAGACAATAGGGTAGGAATTGGGAAAAGTCAAAGCTTCAGAATGAACTGTTAAATTCCTAATAGTGTGAAGCTAATTCTAAATGTACAAATATGTCACGTTCTAAAATATTATGCATAAGCAGGATGACAGAAGCTTGGAATATACTTTCTCATTACAGAAAACAGCAATTGTTCATTAACAATATTAACCTAAAAAAGTTTACCTAAAAGTTTATTATCTGAAATTAGAGACGTCTATCCATGGGGCCAAAGCAGCTGCTTTGGAAAGTCAGCCCTTCCATGCAGGCTCAGGACAGCTCCCTGGCTGGCTCACTCCGCTGTCACCATACCTGCCCCTCTCCATACCCGAATGATCAGCTATTTATATACACAAGGCCTGCATACTTACTGCTTCATCATACTTTTTCTGTTTTATATAGTATCTTGCTTTTCTTAAAATGTTGGCCTGTTTAGTATCAGATAGCGACCTATAACAGAAAAAAAAAGGCTTAGGTTTAAAATGTTTTCTCATTTCAATCACATTTTTTCTTTTTTTTTTGCTTAATTGAAAATGAAAGAATAGAATAGTGAAAATTGAGAAAGAGGGAAAGAAACAAACTCTGAGCCAAACTGTATCTTTGTTGGTTATCTGAACTCTCCCAAGAAATAGTTTATAGTTAAATTTGGTTTTCTTGACTCAAAGTTGCAACTGCCAAACTCCACTTAAAACAGTCACACAATACATCACTGGAAGAAATGGAATGCTCTGGCTAACAAAGAAAAGTATGATTAGATCAATATAATTAGTGAAACAGCAAATGAGTGATCTGAGTGACAACACTCAGCCCTCTCATGCTCATGGTAGACACAACAGACAGGGCGGATTCATCACCATGCTTTGTGTTCCTGGGGGCTTCCCTGAGAGCTCAGTGGGTAAGAATCCGCCTGCAACGCAGCAGACTCCAGTTCGATTCCTGGGTTGGGAAGATCTGCTGGAGAAGGGATAGGCTACCCACTCCAGAATTCTTGGGCTTCCCTTGTGGCTCAGCTGGTAAAGAATCTGCCTGCAATGCGGGAGACCTGGGTTCGGTTGTCCCTGAGACAGACAGGGCCTGACAATTTTCATTATCAAAGAGAGCCAGGCAGAGCTTAACCAGCAACTATTTAGTCAAAACTCTGAAACAATTTGCTATTTTGGTACTATACCATATACTTTTCTGGTTTCCCTATCTTTCATTTCTCTTTCTACCATTTCCCTACCCTGGAACCATACCCCTAATACTGCATAAGTAATTTTTAAATAAGTATAGTTAAACACAAAATTGAACACAAACTGCTTAACTAGAATCTACATTCCTAAAGTGAATACCTTTACATTATAAAAATGTAAAAATGTTATTGAAGAATATATTAGGTCAGATCATATGAAACTGATGTTTCTGTACGTCAGAAACTACTAAATAAAATTTTGACAGCTTCATATCGCTCAGCATATAATCACATGTCTTTTTTCTACTTGGTTTCAGTAGCTTCTAAAGAGGTAAGATGGTGCCTTGTAGGAAGGTCATCTTTAAGCATTGTTATTAATTTGGGTGGGTCACAGACATCTTTCAGGATCTGAAACTCACTTCAGAGTTTTCAAAATAAACATAATCCAAAATCTTACATAAGATTTTAGAAAATTCAGGAACCCTAGAAACTCATCTGTGAGCTCCCTCGAGTTCTGTACAGACCCCTGACTAAGAAGAATGCATGCCCACTTCGAGGGGTCCCAGATCCTCCAACTCACAGGAACACACACACTTTGTCAGGACTTTCCTGTAGCTCATATGGTAACAAACCTGCCTGCAATGCAGGAGACCCGGGTTTGATCCCTGGGTTGGGAAGATCCTCTGGAGAAGGGGATGGCAACCCACTCCAGTGTTCCTGACTGGAGAATCCCATGGACAGAGGAGCCTGGGGGCTACAGTCTGTGGGGGTCACAAAGAGTCAGACACAACTGAGCAACTAACACTGAAGCTAAACACTTTGTCAGATTGGAGGAAGATCCTCTGGACTCACTGGGATTTGGAGGAAAAGGGTACCAGGAAGCAGGAATTCATGAAGAAAAATAAGTTACTTCAAAATGTTACCATGATCCAGTTCTCTGTCCTTCAGATACCACACAGCTTGGAGTATCTCAGAAATGGGATTAATGGGCCAGAGGGCACAGGCGTTCATTGAAGGCTACATCTAAGATGAATTTCCAAAGTTCTATAAAAACCTCCTAAGACGATCTCCCTTCTCCTTGCTTTAATTCACTACACATCCTAAAATCTTCTAATGTACTTGAAATTGAGATGGGCATCTTATTGATTACTTCATCAGTTCTAAACTTCCTGGACTACCGATGACCATCTCCTATTCTATTTAATTTCCCATTACCCCAAATATAAACTCTCAGCTATAAAATGGTTAAGCTGTTCAATCGTCACCTATCTCGCATTCACATCTGAGCTATTATTCATGAAGATCCTCTTGTCTCTGCTTTCCAAAATCAAACCTGCGTCATCCTTTACGACTCAAATCTCACCTCGCACCATTAGTGCTTGAGTGTGCTCTAATCACCAGCTCATTTCTCTCCAACTAAATTTTAACCTCCATGAGGGCCACTAATTATTTTCATTAATATCAATAATGCTTAGGAAAGTGCAAAGCACATCAATCAATAAATATTAATTGATTAAAGTGCTATCAAAATATTACAGACCTAAAAAAGGAAGAAAAACAGAAGAGTATACATTGCTATTCTGAAAGCACCTAACAATTTGCTAAAAAGAGGGGAAAAAAGCTTGTCCAGAAATTAATTCCTGGACATCAAAATGTTCATCAAAATGTTCTAAACAAACCTCATTGGAGCATTATGACATTAAAGACTCTTATTCCCCATGTAATTTTTTTTTTAGTTTTCTGTAAATAGAGAAGGGTACAAAATAAGTCTTAGTATCACATATTTTAAATATAAAGAAACTTTATAAAAAATGGAAAGTCCAGAATTAAGGTACAATATTTTAACATCATGGAAAAAAAGACAAAACAAAAAATAACAAACTAAGTGGGGGGTTGGCAAGGACGTAGTCAAAGGAGCACCACATATAAATTACAGTGAAGAAAGGGGCCTGTGTGTGTCAATACGGGTCAATCTTGAAAATCAAACTGAACAGAAAAAGGAGAACTGCAAAAAAAAAACCAGAACAGATTTTAAAAACGGGGATTCAATGCTATTACACCATTTTATTTCTTAAGAGAAAGAGAAGATCTAAAGAAATATGGCAAAATGTTGACATCTGTAAAACTTTGACCGTAGGTACAAAGATTTTTATTATAGCCTTTATTCTTATCAGTATGAATAGTTTCACAATTAAAATCAAAAATATGTTAGCAAAAGGGACACATACATAGACATACATGTGTACACGTGATATACCTACAGAGATCCATGAGAAACTGCGATGTTGCCTCCAGGAACAAAGACGGTAAAGGATGGAACACAGGCATGGGGACTTTTCATTACCATCTGTGTGATTTTTATTGTGAAGATGCATTGCCTTTTCATTCAGATTTGACTAGCCAGATTTTTTAAATAAAATAATTAAAACATTAAAATTTAACCACCGTTTGAAGGAAAAGCTTGGGCATGCCAATGCTCCCACCAGGAGCAACCAGAAAGCCTGACAAAACAAAAGCGGGTGGGACTAATGGACAGAGCAGCATGGAAACATACACACCACCGTACGGAAGTTAGATGCCAGTGGGGATTGGCTGTCTGATGCCCGGAGCTCAAATCTGGTGCCCTGTGACAACCTAGAGGGGCGGGATGGGGTGGGGCCTGGGAGGGGGTTCAAGAGGAAGGGGACATACATGCAGCGATGGCCGACTCATGCTGATGCATGGCAGAAACCAACACAATATTGTAACTATCCTCCGATTAACTTTTTTAAATAAAATATTTAAAAATAAATAAATTTAAAGGTACTGGAGAGCTAGCAGACCACCAAGAATTGACGAGTTCGGAGCCTGGAGACAAGAGAACCACACAGATGTAAACCATCATCCTACAGACTGTAACCTCCTGGACATCCTTGCACTGGGAAAAACACTGAGAACCTGGCAGACAGCTGCTGCTGAGACCTACAGGATCCAACAAAGCCTTTGGCAATGTTATCAGACTGCAGAGATAGAAATGTAAATTGCGGCAGCCCGTGCGGCCAGGACTTGGGGACCCGAAAGAGAATAAAACAAAGAATACAGAGAGTAAAATAAAGTGAAAGATAAGAGAATAAAAACACACAATGTTCATTCTGGGTTTTAAAAAAAGGCATGAAGAGAAAGCTATCTGGAATTACTTTACCTACTTTAACACAGATTCTGAAGTGAAGTCTTAAGATGAATAAGACAGGAATTATAAGCAAGAATTTACACGTGGAAAACTCGGGTAATGAAACAGAGGCTGAGTCCTGGTAAGAGGGGAGACGAACTTCAACACCAAGTTTTAAAAGAATCTATCATCAGCACGTTAAGCTTAGCTGAAAAGCAAACGAGAACGCGCGCATCAGTTGTGCACGTTTCTTTGCTGCGCTCGCTGCGGGTCCCTTCGTTCCTCATCGTTATTTGAACACTGTAGAAGAGACTAAGCCCTGTTTCAGGATTAACAAGAATTACATCATCAATTTTTCAGGGTAAACTAGTATTTGGAAAGTGAAATCGCTTTAAAAGGCTACCCTTTGAAGTATTGTATCTTATTTACTCAGATTTTTATTACAAAGATATTTCACTTGCTTTAGAGATTTACCTAATGATATTTAGACCATTCTTTTTTAGAATATCTATTTAAAGAACATTATCAACAAGACAAAGACAGAAAAAGTGGGATAAAAAATTATTTCTAAAATAATCAGTACTCCTTCACACTGACCAATGATGTAGAAGCTTATATTATCTTTCATGCCACAATAAAGTAAATATTTTCCTATGTAGGTATATGATGTATAAAAGTTACTTTTTTAATGATTATTTTGGGTTTAAGGTAGAAAATTACACTTACAGTAATTAGTAAATCAGACAGATGAAGTGGTAGAAAGATTCACATTAAAACCAATATTTAAATTTGCTCTATGGTAGAAATGAGAAATGTTTTTAAAGCTAAAACAAATGAAGTATTACTAAGTATTAGAGGAACAATATGAACAGAAAGGACTGAAGCTTTAATATTCAAATACCCTGAGGTGAGCAACCACCCCTTATAACTGAGGCATTTCTGAGAGCAGTACCAAAACGAATAAAGGAAACAGCATTTAAAGTGAAGGAAGCCCGGAAGGGACAGTCTCACACACGGATCACTGGCCGCAGTTCGCGGAGCGGGGCAGGAAGAAAGGTGTCCCCGAGACAGCAAAAGCACGCTGCCGTACCCGCAGCCAGTGAGGAGCCCGCCCTTCCTCTGTAAAAGCACATCCTCTCCTCCTCTCTACAGGTACTCCTATGGTTCACCATGGTCTGTTTGTCCCAAACTGCAATTCTCTGCTATTCCAAGATAAACTCCTTTTGCTGGTTAAAAAAAATTTTTTTTTGGTCTAAGGGAGGACCTTTAATCTGTATCAGACTGAAAGAAATGTTTAAAAAAAAAAAAAAAAAAAAGTATTTTTCATCATTTTAGTAGAAAAACACATTGAAATATTTTGTTAAAATTTATTTTGGCTCCCTGAATTTATATGGTGATTTTCAAATAAAATATATAACAAAATGGTTTGGCTTCAAATGGCAAGGTATTAATATAATATCCCAGGTGGATAACCCACCTGCCAATGCAGGAGACTTAAAGAGACCTGGGTTCAATTCCTGGGTTGGGAAGATCCCCAGGAGGAGGGCATGGCAACCCCCTCCAGCATACTTGCCTGGAGAATCCCATGGACAGAGGAGCCTGGTGGGCTGCAGTCCATAGGGTCGCAAAGAGACTGAAGCGGCAAAAGCACACAGCACAATATAGTGTCTCCTTCCCATCTTCATTTTTTTCTAAACTATCTCTTAAGAGACCTTTCTTATTTCATGGAATTAAAAAAAAAATTTTTTTTTAATTTTACTTTGGCCTCTATAGTACACAATTTTCAAATAGAGTATGTTTTTCCTCCCTTTTAAGTCACCTTCAGAGAAGGCAATGGCACCCCACTCCAGTCTTCTTGCCTGGAAAATCCCATGGATGGAGGAGCCTGGTGGGCTGCAGTCCATGGGGTTGCAAAGAGTCGGACACGACTGAGCGACTTCACTTTCACTTTTCACTTTCGTGCACTGGAGAAGGAAGTGGCAACCCACTCCAGTATTCTTGCCTGGAGAATCCCGGGGATGGGGGAGCCTGGTGGGCTGCCGTCTATGGGGTCGCACAGAGTCGGGACACGACTGAAGCGAGTTAGCAGCAGTTAGCAGCAGCAAGTCACCTTCGCAGGCAGCCAAACTATTTTTTCTAGTCATGCAGCCCCATCTGCTGGTCACTTCTAGGCACAGCCTCAGGGTCCATTAGACCCAATTTTACTTTTGAGGGTTTTTTTGAGCAGTTCTATTTGTCATGAGCATTTCATGATTTTTGTTCTTCCTTACAGGTCTTTAAAATATAAAAAATAAAATTTACTTACTTTTAAATAACAGAATAAAATGCTGCTGCTTAGTCGCTTCAGTCATGTCTGACTCTGTGCAACCCTATGGACTGTAGCCTACCAGGCTCCTCTGTCCCTGGGATTCTCCAGGCAAGAATACTGGAGTGGGTTGCTATTTCCTTCTCCGTGGGATCTGCCCAATCCAGGGACGGAACCCGGGTCTCCCACATTTCAGGCAGTTTCTTTACCATCTGAGTCACCAGGGAAGCTCTGTTGTACAAAAAGAATGTGTAACCGCAGTATACTTTCATCTTTTATAATGTTTATGTGCCAATAATTACTTTATATTGTAGTTTCAGAGTGGACAATGCTGACATTAGGTGAATATATAAAGGTGACTGAAAGAAAAGAGATGTGTAGAGCTGAAAAAAAACTCACTGGAATAGAGAAAATTAAAAAACCCATTGTACTCAAATGATAAATGATGACAACTGTTTTTCCTGGTATACTGAGCATATGTGATAGGAAAAACAGGATACTACTCACAATATTTAGAAATAAAATATCTAGGAATAAAATAATGAGAAATGTATATTGGGTGAAGAATGATAAAATTTTACTTAGGGATATAACAGAAATATAAATAATGTTCAATACTGTAAAAAATGTCAGTTCTCTCCAACTGCTTCTTAAATATATTAAAATAACTAAAGATTTTTATATGTAACTCAACATGATGATTCTAACATTTATATGAAAGAATAAATTTTTTTTATCTGTGCCCATAGATTACATGATTTTATGATTCATGCCAATGATTAAAATATCTATCTTTTAAATTATTTTAATACTTAAAATTTTAATTTTATTTTTCATTTATTTTTTGCTGCATTGCACAGCTTGTAGAATTTTAGTTCCCCAACCAGGGATGGAACCTGGGCCCACATCAGTGAAAGCACCAGGTCCCAACCACTGTACCACCAGGGAATTTTCTATTTTTTATTTCTTTTTAAATTATAATTTATAAAAGCTACATATATTAATATATATTTGGGCTTCCCAGGTGGCACTAGTGGTGAAGAAGCCAACAGTCATTGCAGAAGACGTAAGAGACCGGGTTCAATCCCTGGGTTGGGAGGATCCTTTGGAGAAGGAAATGGCTACCCACTCCAGTATTCTTGCCTGGAGAATCCTATGGATAGAGGAGCCTGGCAGGCTACAGTCCATAGGGTAGCAAAGAGTTGAACAGGACTAAAGAAAATTCTTCAAGAGATGGAAACACCAGACCACCTGACCTGCCTCTCGAGAAATCTGTATGCAGGTCAGGAAGCAACAGTTAGAACTGGACATGGAACAACAGACTGGTTCCAAATCCGAAAAGGAGTACCTCAAGGCTGTATATGGGTCATGCTGCTTACTTAACTTATACGCAGAGTACATCATGAGAAATGCCGGGCTGGAAGAAGCACAAGCTGGGATCAAGATTGCTGGGAGAAATATCAATAACCTCAGATATGCAGATGACACCACCCTTATGGCAGAAAGTGAAGAGGAACTAAAGAGCCTCTTGATGAAAGTGAAAGAGGAGAGTGAAAAGGTTGGCTTAAAACTCAACGTTCAGAAAACTAAGATCATGGCATCTGGTCCCATCACTTCATGGCAAATAGATGGGGAAACAATGGGAACAGTGAGAGACTTTATTTTGGGGGGCTCCAAAATCACTGCAGATGATGACTACAGCCATGAAATTAAAAGACGCTTGCTCCTTGCAAGAAAAGCTATGACCAACCTAGACAGCATATTAAAAAGCAGAGACATTACTTTGCCAACAAAGGTCCATCTAGTCAAAGCTATGGTTTTTCCAGTAGTCATGTATGGATGTGTGAATTGGACTATAAAGAAAGCTGAGCACTGAAGAACTGATGCTTTTGAACTGTGGTGTTTGAGAAGATTCTAGAGAGTCCCTTGGACTGCAAGGAGATCCAACCAGTCCATCCTAAAGGAGATCAGTCCTGAATATTCATTGGAAGGACTGATGCTGAAGCTGAACTCCAATACTCTGGCCATCTGATGCAAAGAACTGAGTCATTGGAAAAGACCCTGATGCTGGGCAAGATTGAAGGTGGGAGGAGAAGGGGACGACAGAGGAGGAGATGGTTGGATGGCATGACCGACTCGATGGACATGAGTTTGGGTAAACTCCGGGAGTTGGTGATGGACAGGGAGGCCTGGCGTGCTGCAGTCCATGGGGTCACAAAGAGTTCGACACGACCGAGTGACTGAACTGAACTGAAAGTGCGTTACACACACACACATATAATTTTTAATAATACTAAACAGTACAGAGGGGCATAATGACAACCCATAAACCCTGCCCTACCGTTCTCAACTCTCAGCTTCCCAGTACAGAATAAACCTCTCCCTGCGTCTGCTCTGATCAAGTCGTCTCCCTCAATTGTTCCAGACCGCGTCACATCTTCGGTCACTGCACACTGCAGGCGTGCTTTCTTGTAGTTTGAAATGTTCCCTTTTCCTAAAGTTTCCACCGCTAGAGGGTGAAGCAACGCCGCCTTCCAGCGTTGCCTCCAGCCCCTATCGATGCGTGTGTGACTGGACATTCATTTCCCTTCCTTCGAGGTCTACTTGCCCTTCTCATTTGGAGGACTGGCCTCCCCTTTGGTCAACGTCCTGTGTATTTTCTTCATACCAAGAACTGATGCAGTATTTCTTATTCACTGATTGACTTGTTTTGTTATGGTCTGACTATACTACTATGTTATTAATAAACAGACGCATACAGTATCTAACAGAGGTAATATAGGACACGTTCTAATCGAAGGGTTAGCATTCTAATTCTAACTGATAAAGACTTGGCTTATAGTCTTTATAAACATATGCGATAACCTTACAACTAGGGACACTCTTCAAATGATAATTCTACCTTTAACATATATAATTAATGTAATATTTCACTAACATTATTATATATATTACATTATATAATTAATTTTGACTTGCAAAATCCTAATTTCACTTTGTTTTTGCTCTCCTACACACACACACAGAAGAGGCTGCCACACTGAACCGTAAGTACATGATTCAGAGGGTAAAAGCTTCCAGCTCATGAATATCACACTAGCGCTATACTGTTGCCGTCGTTCAGTCACTAAGTCGTGTCTAACTCTTTATAACCCCATGAACTATACAGCATGACAGGCTCTCTGTCCTTCACTATCTCCCTGGGTTTGTTCAAATTCATGTTCATTGCGTCAGTGATGCCATCCAACCGTCTCATTCGTACAGTCCCCTTCCCCTCCTGACCTGATCTTTCCCAGCATCAGGGTCTTTTCCGATGACTCAGCTCTTCCATCATGTGGCCAAAGTACTAGAGGTTCAGTTTTACCATCAGTCCTTCCAATGAATAGTCAGGGCTGATTTCCATCAGGATTGACCACTAGTGCTATATGGAGAAGGAAATGGCAACCTATTCCAGTATTTTTGCCTGGAGAATCCCATGGACAGAAGAGCCTGGCGGGTTACAGTCCATGGGGTCACAGAGTCAGACACGCCTGAAGTGCCTTAGCACACACAAGTGCTATGTAAGTCGGGCTTCCCAGGTGGTGCTAGTGGAGAAGACCTGCCTGCTGATGCAGGAGATATGGGTTCGATCCCTGGGTCAGGAAGATCCCCTGCAGGAGGACATGGCAACCCCCTCCAGAATTCTTGCCTGGAGAATCCCATGGACAGAGGAGCCTGGCGGGCCACAGTCCATGGGGTCGCAAAGAGTCAGACACGCCTGAAGCAACTTAGCATGCTATGTAAGTTGTCAAAAACAACTCCAGTGAAGTCACTCAATCACATCCCTACTACCCATATTTCAAACAAATTTTATTTATTTTGGTCAAGAGAAAAATCCTTCCTAATTCAACGTGAATCCTTGCTGACTGCAAATGAAGCCCCAGGAGGTGCCCACCCGAGTTGGTCAGCCAGGTTTTGTCTCAAATAACCCTGTTCCCAGTTCAGGGAAAGCACATCTTTCTGGGGTGGGACAAAATCTGCAGCCCACCAAAATCTGCTCTTCTCTTTGCCCAAGCAGTTGTCGATGTTTCCCGGAAGTAGATCATTGGCCTTTTCACTTCATACATTCACCCTAGAGCCTCCTACACGTGCAATGGTTTCCACCACCATCTTTATGCTGATGGCTCTGATATCTTCCTAACCAACTCTCATCTCTATCTTGAGATCCAAATCCCTATTTCTCACTAATTCCTGTATCTTTAAATGCACGATGAGCTCAGCACCCGTCAGCCTCCCCTCTCGGGCCAGCTCTCCTCTCTGTAAGCCAGAGCGGCACGAGCATCTCCCCCTCGGCCAGGCTGAGAGCCCGCGCCCTCCCCAGCCAAGCCCTGCTGAGTTTATCTCCTTCATGCCTCCTGTCTTTCTGCACCCCGGTGTCTCCTCTACGCGCCACTCAAAGGTATACAGCATCTGGTTCATTATTTGTAAAACAATAGAAGAGGCTTTCATTTGGTATATGACACTAATGTACACAAAAAAGACAAAGTTTCTAAGTCCCCGATCTATTGTGTCAGGCATTCAAACTCAGTGAAAAATTCTTTCCTACAAGTTAATAAAAACATAAGGGACTTACTTAAACGGTGTGAACAAAAACGGCAAAGTAGCTTCTTTCTTCTGAGCCATTTTTACCTGGGAACCAAGCGTGAAGAAAAGAGAAAAAATGAACTAATTTCATTTTGAAATACAAATATGCATTAAAATGGTTCTTCGGTGATAGAAATAAATGGAATTTTGTGTTGCTATCCTACTTCATAAATATTTACAGAAAATGTTAGTGCTATATAGTACCATTACAATAAGCTGAGAATGAAGCATATCAAGCCTGCAAAAAAAACACCTGTCATATAGTTAAGCTATACTTTTTAACTCTCAGGAAATAAAATAAGCCATGCCGCATTAACACTATTAAGAATAACAGAAAGTTTCAGTTAAATGGTCATTTCTTTAAGTTGTTAATGCAAATAATAATATACACAGAACGACATGAAAGGTTGCAATCTCTAAAACTACTTCTACAAGGCAAATCCATTGACAGAGACTTGGTTTGTAGTCTTTATAAGCATATGTGGTACTCTAACAATTAGGGACACTCCCCAGAGCTAATTCTGCAGCCTCAAACTGATTCATGAAAAGTGCATCTCAGAAATGTGAAACTTTTAGGACACTAGTGAAATACAAACAATTTAAAGATAATAAATCATGAAAATCATTTCTTAAAATGCAAAATCAAATATTTTCACAAGATATATTCAGTTTTAAAACTGGAACCATGTCCATATTTGTGTGTGGTCTTGTTTTACCTTGAACTGTTCAAGAATCTGTACTGCATTTGTAAACATGCTCTCTGCTTTGAAGAGATCAGAGGTATTAAGCATGTCCACAGGAATGATTCCCTGTAAATAATAAACACTGGTTTAATATTAGTACTAACAAAGCTCAGCTTATTCTTATAAAACAAAACAGACTTACAAGGGAAGCAACGGAGATAAGACATGGACAAATAAATTCTTGGAATAATTTAAAAATCTTTTTTTAAATCGTAACTGAAAAATGTTCTATTACTTTTCTCACAAAATAGATATAATAAAATAAATAAGGCAAAAGAGATGAATTAAGTCCAATAAAACTTAGCATTTATCAAAAGATTACTATAAGATTAGTATACGGCAGGCAGTGAACTAAATGCTCTGCACACACAGAAAGCTGCTATGGTTGGCCACAGCCAGCACACTAACAAGAAGACACAGAAAAGACACAGAAAAATAGGAGTATGCTATTGGGGTTTAGGTGCTAAATAGTGTCCAGCTCTTGCAACCCCATGGACTGTAGCCCACCAGGCTCCGCTCCTATCTATGGGATTTTCCAGGCAATACTGGAGTGGTTTGCCATTTCCTTCTCCAGGGGATCTTCTCGACCCAGGGATTGAACCCGGGTTCTCCTGCACTGAAGGCAGGTTCTTTACCAACGGAGCCACCAGGGAAGCTCCACACTATTATACCATACTTAAAAGTAAGGATGTTTTGTGAAACTTTGGTTTCAGTTATAGATACACACACACATTTATGACTACAGGGGTCATATGACACAGAGTTCTGAGGCAAATGATATTTTTTAAAACTTTGACTTGAAGGGCTAGAAAGAATGGCTGATGGGAACGGATTGTTTGTCTTTTAGTTTTTCAGCATCCAGTTCCCATCTTAAAAACATTACCATTGGAAGTTGAGATATTAGATGGAGCATAGTGGGTCTAATGAGGTCCCCTGCCTTCCCATACTGAAGGGTAGACAAGTCATCCAGGCTGGACCACTCAAATGCTAATAAACCCTGGAATTGGACGCTTCGGGGTCAAGGAACAGACAGTACCACAGGCACAGCGCCGGTGACCCTGCAGGGTGGCTCTGCCGCGGAACCACAGGGAGTCTGTTTGTCCTGAGGCTCTGGAGCACCGATCTAGCAAACCAGCAATATCTTTGTAATAAATTTTCTTTAAATGGATTCATAAACACATAAAAAGTAAATTTTACTGTACGATAATTTTTCTTTTATTCTGAGAGCTGATAAGAAAATTGTACTCTTTTTACCACTGAATTAAGAGGGAAGGGGACTCCAATAAGAGCAGCCATCAATGGTGCGACATCCGCCTGCAAACAGAGGAAGTTCAAATCTAAGATGGCAACAGGTCAACAAGGACATTAAGTGATTTAATTCGTATAACTGTATTTTGAAAGCTAACCATGCTATCCATTTTAACCATTATCATCAGATACTTATTTCATACACAGTAGATACTGATCTCTAAAAAATGTCATTTGCTAGAGGTACATGAACTTATGAAAACTTAAACTTATGAAAACTTAAATTTGAAACCACTAGGAGCCCCCAAAGTAAAATATATAAAACAAAAAAGTTACTTATTCTAGAAGCTAAAAGCTTGACCACCTTATGTAACAGTTTTTGGGTATTATGACAAGGATGCTTACTAGACAGAAAATAAACAGCAAAAGTAGACTTCAACTAGATATATATATATACATACATATGTATTATTAAAGGAAGAATACACAGAAGGAGGTTGGTTGGCCAGCCAGTGACGTCTAGAAAAAGACATAAACCAGGATAAGAGGCTCTTTAGACACAAGTCCTCGAGCACGGCTTTGGAGAGCCCCATCCAGGTCCAAGTGTCCAGAAGAGCGGTCCACGCTTCCGGTGTCCACGGCCTCACCACCCAATCCGTCCTCGGGCCGCTCTAACTTGTTCTGACTCTTCATCGTCCTCTGGACTGCGCTCACTACAGAACTAATAACCCCCATTTTCTACATCTAGTTGATCGCTTTTATACTAGCCCCGATCATGTTTCAGGCAGTCAAGTGCTTGGCTGTCAGAACGCCCGATTTCAAACACTTTGCTTGTGATCTCTGAGACCTTGGGCAGGTTATTTCAACCCTCCAATGCTTCAGTTTTCCTTGTCGGTTAAAAAAATAAATAGAAGTTTCTCCCTTACAGAATGATGGCACAATCCAATGAGACAATTTATAAAGTACTGGTGTGTAATAATCCCTCAGTAACCAGTGGCTGCAGATGCTGCTGTGATCATAATGATGCGACCACTCAGCACTGCGCAGACCACCCCCTCTGGGTCTCTGCAACCCCGCCGTTAGAGTCTCCAGTCTCTACTTTCTCAGTTCAGTTCAGCTCAGTCGCTCATTCGTGTCCGACTCTTTGCGACGCCATGGACTGCAGCATGCCAGGCCTTCCTGTCCATCACCAACTCCCAGAGTTTACCCAAACGCATGTCCATCAAGTCAGTGATGCCATCCAACCATCTCATCCTCTGTCGTCCCCTTCTCCCACCTTCTATCTTTCCCTGCATCAGGGTCTTTTCCAGTGAGTCAGCTCTTCACATCAGGTGGCCGAAGTACTGGAGCTTCAGCTTCAACCTCAGTCCTTCCAATGAGCACTCAGGACTGACTTCTCAAGCCCTCATTTAAAGCTGGAGTTTTGTCCCAGGCTCTCAGTCTGTCTCACTGTCACCATCTACGCCCTCTTTGCCAAGCTCCATCTCACAGAAAACCAACAGCACCCCTGGCCGCCTGGTCGCATCCTCTCCTTCCCCAGCCTCCACTGCTGGCCTCTGAACTATCCTCCAACAGAGAGACGATCCTGTGCTCAAACCTCAGATTGTGTCACTCCCCAGGCTTCAAACACTAGGAAGGCTTCCCCAAACTTAAGGGTGAACTCCACAGCCCCACGAGGCCCTGCGCACCCAGTGTCTGCCTTCTGCCTCCCACTAAACCACGGTGTCTGTGCTCTGTTCACCCGCCTCCTTCAGGACCCTTTGAAATGCCACGTCCTCTCTCCCAGACCTCTGGGCACAAGCTTCTCCTCGGCCTGAGAAGCCCCCTGCCTCCTGCCCTGGCCTGGCTACCTCTACTCAGGCTTCAGTCTCGGCTCAAGCCTCAGCTTCTCAGGAAGCCTCTGCTGATCACACAGCCCACCAGACCTGCTCTACGCCCTCACGGCTTCCCAGGCCTCTTCTGCTGTGCTTACCACCGCTATAATTTTACACTTATTTGTATGATAACTAAAGATAAATGTAAAATTTGTCTCATTCCTAAACATAAGCTTCCTAGGGGAGGGACTGTGTCTGCTTTTTATTCACCAATATAGCTGTCACACGAAGTTTCATGTTAATATTTCAATGTTGAACATTAGTGTTAATGTTTGCGCAGTGCTTAAACATACTGCAGATGCATAACAATGCTGGCAGAAGGAATGAGTACAGAACTCTCATCCCCTGTAGACCTGAAGCAGTATTCAGAGTAACAGCACTCAGGTTTGATCGTGACCCGGTCTGGCTGTAAATAATACGTGCTCTTATTTATGAACTTCAAGATACTCCCATCCCTCTGACAGTGATTTTTATTGCAAATTAATAGACTGCTGTCTGATTCTATACATTTTCATTTGCTTGGGTAATAAGCGTTCATCTGGAAAGATGAGACCATTCTTAATAGGCGGAGAAAGAAAAGGCTTCCGTAAGCACACAGTTGAAAATGAGACTCCAGACCTTGGTTTATCCTCCACAGTAAGGAAAGCCAGCTTCTGAGGTGAACGTGTGAGGTGGCCTGGAGGAGGTGTAAGATATTCCTGCCATTCTGGAGGACACACACCAATGATACCATGCCTTTCACTTGAAGACAGCTGTCTACATAGCATGCCCTCAACAAGAAAATTCTCTGCTTCCTATTTACAGGTGATGCTACTGGTCTACCTCTACTAGATCAGCCAGGCAGTTTCCTGTAACGTAAGGTTTCCTACAACGTAAGGATTCCTATAATGTGAGGTTTCTAATCTATATACTCTTGTCACTTTTTTCCCACTGCATTTGTAAAAATTTGGGGGTAGAATTAAAGATAAAACTTGTGTTAATAAAAGAGAAATGGTAACGGACACACTAACAGGAAAGAAGCCCATAACGGGGTTTTACTAGATCTGTGCTTAAAGCAACCGAGCAAGGCGACCGTGACGAAAAAGTCACACAAATGTGACAGGCATGCACATTTCAGTTTGCATAGTAATTCTGTAATTAGCCAGTGCTCTTTGGAAGAAGTCGTCTCCTTTCAGTTTTATTTGAGGCTGCTTTATTTTTCCAAAGGAAAGATTACTCGGGGTGAAAATATTCACACTCGCAGGATTTCTCTTAGCAACTGAAATGTTTTAGAGAAATCTTTTATCATCTTTAATACAATTTTCTTTCCCAGATTTTTTTGTTCTAAATTTCTTATAGGAGAGAAAATTAAATTTGAACATGATTAAATATAATGACTACCTGATTAATATCTTGTCTCTTCCAGTTCTCCAACTTCCATTCTGAAAGATACAAATAAACGTAAGTGCCGATATTAAGAATTAAAAAAAAAAAAGAAGTTTTTTTATTATTACAGGTGGTCAATGGAAAAACAAAGTATTGGGACAGTCGATTTTAAGCCAAGTATGAACCACAAGGATGCTAAAAAGGCAGAGCTGCAAACTTTTTTAAAGTAGAATTTTAAAAGAGTAACTCAATAATATATATTTGATATTTTCTGTAATAGTTTATTAAACTTCCAAAATGCTCATTAGGGGATAATTGTTTCAAAACATCAAAAGGCTAAGGGAGGAAAGATGGAAGCCAAAGGCACAATGATAACCACTGTTAGCATGACTGCAGTGACAGTCCTGCTCCAGGGACTTAGTAAGGCGGCCGACCGCCATCAGTCAATCCTAGCTTTTCTTTTTTTCTTTTGTAATGGCAGCTACTTGCAAAATACACGAAATTTTTTAGCTCTGATGCTCCTACCGCCACTAATCCCAAATGTGAAAGTAGTATGTGCTTAGCAGCTCAGTCACGTCCAACTCTCTGTAACCCCATGGACAGCAGTCCGCCAGGCTTCTCTGTCCATGGGGATTCTCCAGGCAAGAATACCAGAGTGGGTTGAAATCAACTGCCAAAATCAAGTTCTGTTTCCTAAGTACAAACATACCATTTAACCTAGCTTCTACTTAGACCCAATCTAATCCATTTAATGGGCTTCCCAGGTGGCTCAGTGGCAAAGAATCCACCTGCCAAGCAGGGGATGTGGGTTTGATCCTTGGGTCAGGAAGATCCCGTGGAGAAGGAAATGGCAACCCACTCCAGTATTCTTGTCTGGGAACCCCATGGACAGAGGAGCCTGGCGGGCTATAGTCCATGGGGTCACAAAAGAGTCAGGCATGACTGAGCGACTAAACAACAAAAACAGTCTATTTAACACAGAGTACAGGAATACAAAACGATGCAGCTGCTTGGGAAAACAGTTTGGCAGTTTGCAAAAAACCAAAACATAAGGAGCATATGACCAGTTATTACTCACCTAGGAATCTACCCAAGAGAAATAAAAACACACATCTACACAAAAAATTTTATACAAAGGTTCACTGCATCACTGTAATAATAGCCCAAATGTGGAAACAACCCAAATGTCCATAAGATGGTTGAACAAAATGTGGTATATACATACGATGGAGAGAGGGGTCATGAGTGACCGCTAATGGATCAGGGCTTTTTGTGGGGTGGGGAGAGCAATGAAACTGCATAGTAGAGGCATAATCGTGTGACTATGCTAAAAAAAATTCAATTACACACTTTTGAAACATGAATTTTATAGTATGAGAATTATATCTCCAAAAAATTTTAAAAAAAGAAAGAATGTGTAAGAAAACTTCATTATACAAACCCAAAAGTTTTCTAGTAGAAATACCTAACACAGCTGTGAGTTCACATCCCTGGAGAAGGTTTTAAAAAGAAAATTTCCAGGTCTCACCCAGACTCATGGAATTGAAATATCTAGTGACAAGGTCTAGAAATCTGTAATTTTTTTAAAATCTGTCTTCTTAACAAGTTCTTTGAACGAGTTGACACAACTAATCCAGAGAAAGGTATTTGGGAGGAATTTATTTTGTCCCATTAGTAAAAGCTCTGAAATTCTAAAAAGACTCTAACCTTACAAGATAACCAGAGCTCCAAGGAAAAAGAAATTCCTTTTCATCATGGATTGAGAAACAAGGAGGCTTGCGCAACAGAGAAGGCCTTCAAAAGTACTCGAGACAGGGCAAAATCTGTCCAGTTTTGAAATATAAATTGTGGCATATGTGTGGCTTATCTGATTGATAGTCTTTGCAGGTAAGATCTAAGCCAAGGGTTTAATCTGAGTCCTAGAGTAACGAGGTTTGTGAAAAAAGAATAGTACACTTGAACTTTCATAAGGCAAATAACACTGCGTATTTTAAGCTGAGTATCATAAATGAAATGCCATAAACTACACAAAATACACAGAAGTAGTAATGTCACAAGTAACAAAGTGAAAGCTACAGTTTGAAAAGTCACTTTTTAAAATTAAACTTTGATTTTAAAGTGTCACACTCATAAAAACAATAAAGGTACGCATTCCTACCTTGCAAATATGAGTCATCAAATTTCTGAGCTGACACTTTTTGGGGAAGCCTGATTCCCGCTCCCCAAGCAATAAAAGGAGTGCAAGTCTCTAAAGGATGACCAGCTCCATGGGAGCCTGCAAACAAGGCACAAAGAGCAATGTAAGTGCGTAAAGATGAACCCACACCGGGTTAACCCAGACCTAAATATTTTTTAATACTTCATTGTAAAGAGTTGACCCATAAAGAGCTAATTTCTGCCACCACACTCCCAAAAGCTTGCGCCTCTATTTAACAATTAGTTTTAAAATATTCTCCAGGCAAGTCAGAGCATCAACAACAAACAGGCAAAAAGAAAAATCAGAACATCCACGGAGTGACTCTGGTTGAAAGAAGATTAAGAATAAGAACGACAAAGGCTTGGAGGAGATGCCACCAGAGTGGCACCGAAGGCAGAAACGACAGGGAAAGCTCCTCTGGGGAGTAACCGTCCAGGTTTGAGGCAAGCAGGCACAGCCAGCTCTGCTCTGAAGAGAACAGCAAAGTCTCTATATGCTTTTCTCCCAGGCCACCCTGGCTGGTGTAGCCAAAAACCCCCTTATAAACTGGAACCGGCTCATCAGAATTCTACACTGTGATTCGGGGACCCAAGTCTCAGCTTTGCCTTAATTTGCTCCCTGGGCTTTGGGAGTCTGGCAGAGTGGACAGTCTCTAGTGGACAAGGTCAATAGTCCTAGGTCCCTCAGCAACACCACCTTAAACCCAAGCCCTATGCTATCACATACAGTTAATTCTAGGTAGATAAATGTGGGTTTGGTGGTGGGGGGGGGGTTCTTGTGTGTGTGTGTGCGTATGCACACACTCAGTTGTGTCCGACTCTGCAACCCTGTGGACCGTAGCCCTCCAGGCTCCGTCCACGGAACTATCCCGGCAAGTATACTGGAGTGGGTTGCCATTTCCTACCCCAAGGGATCTTCCCAACCCAGGGACCGAACCCGTGTCTCTCGTCTCCTGCACTGGCAGGCGGATTCCTTATCAACTGTGCCACCTGGGAAGTCAAATGAGAATATACTCCTTTCATAGTTAGAAGGAAGATTATATAAAATTAGCCTTTTTTTACATTAACATTTTATGCATACTATTATGTGCTACACACTTTGCATATACTAAGACATCTAATCCTCTTCAATACCCTAAAATATTTGCACGCTACATTTACCACTACTTTAATCATAAAGTATGTATCACTTAGAGACAGACTAACCCCAGTCTGTCATTCCATGGTCAGAGGTAAAGATAAATGCTGTTTTCCCATCATTTCCATAAAAATCTTTAACAGTAGACTCAATTTCTTTCAATTCCTTATCAACTAATTTAATATTGTCTGAATATTCCCTGTTTAAAAAGAAAGAGAAGAGCAAATTAAATTATATTAATTACATTAATTTGGCAAAATCAAATTCATTCAACACAAATTTATGATAAAGTCAACAACTGCTAAAATACTTTTAGATTTCAACCTTAATGTTTTTAAATCAGAGCTCTGTAGATTGTTAAAAAACAATTTTTCCTCTCTTAAAGAAGTAAACTATCTGAAATCATTTTCAAAAATATTTTTTTAAAAACGTATTGATTAGCAAATAGATTTTCATGAATGCTTTTAAGTCTCAAATGCAACAATGATGAGTTTTAAATTCACATCTCTCATAATGTCAAGTATGTTGCTCTTGCCACATTTACCAAACAGGTTAAGTATCACTGTTTCAACTATAGAATATTTTCATTCTTTAGTGGGTTTGTGATATGATATAATACATTTTGCACAAACTATATTTAAGTTTTCCATACAGTTGAACAAGGGGTGGTTTAGTATAAGTGTTATTACTGAAGACAATGCGTTGTGTTAAAGAAGAGAAGCATGATGCATTCATTACTGGAAGTTAATAGACTTTACTGTTGGTTAGACTAATCTAAATCTAATCCAAAATGAAAAATGAAAGTATAACATGAATGCTTCCTATGTTATGCTCTGCAAAAGTGAGAAAAACAGTTGCTGTTTTACATGAGGAGTGCTACTGAAATATAGTATACACAACTTCACACTGTTGTCTGCTAGATGAAGCACTGACTGAATGGAACCTAAGGGACAGCTGTTTACATCTTTGTGTGATATATTAACACCATAAAAATGCTTTTTGTTTCAAAATTCATTAAAATCCTTCTAAAATATAATCTTTTTCTCTCTGCTTTGATAAATGAGTAATATGGAATACACGTACAGAACGTATTTTACTTATATCAATGTGTACTGTGATCACAGCACATGTGATTTTAGCCACAACATCGTACTACATATCATTTAAATTAGAATGTATTCTACTTCAGAGTTATTTAAAATATAAGTTCTGTTGTGATCATTACAAAGGAAACATTACAGTACTTTAAAAGTTCAAACAGAACAGGCATTTCCCTCAAAACCATGAAATTAAACACAGCGTTAAAATTACCTTGATGATGGTCGATGCGCGTGTCCGTTTGTGTCTATTCCTAACAAATGTAAGAAAAAAACTATTTTGTCTTCGTTTACTTTAGAAAACAAAGGTTGGTTGTTTCTGGCAGCATGAAAGAATTCCTATGTGTAACAAACCAGTCAGAAATGTTTAGTTCATTCATTTTATTTAAAAAGTAATTCCAATAAAAACATTTAATTAAACTTATACAGAACTAAAAAAATCAACTGCTCTATTTTGTTTAAATTTGTCCTCAGGACCTACCAACACAAAGTACTCGTCAGTTCAGACATCTACGTTCAAAAAACAGGTGAGCTATTTCCTGTGTTATAATTAGGCTGAAAAACGATTATAGAAAGGGGATCTCAATTCCATGAAGTTCTAATCACACTGGAAAACTAGTTTGACACAAGCCAACAATAGAGTAATACTAATGGCAACAATTTAGGAACGCTTTATGAGTTTAAAATGTTTTCCTGCTTCTTGTCCTGTGTTACCACCCTAGTTCAACCATAATCTCTCACTTGGAACATTGCAAATAGCCTATGTCCCAAGACTTCATATGTCTTTTGAAATAAATTTAACTATTTATTAAAGTCTTTTTGAAATAAATTTAATTTAGTGGAAGAGAAGGTCCTTTTCCGTTCCTTGTGTGGTTGACCTGTAACACTGAAATAATGGCTGGAACTCCAACATCTGCTGTCGTAAGAGAACTCAGAAGCTACAACCATGCTCTGAGGACAGAAGAGAAACTTCAGAGCCCGGGTCTCAGTGACACTGGGGAACCACCTGGCAGTCTTGGGCTGCATCAGTCCTGGGCTGCCTACTTCCGGCATTATCGTCCACTGAGAGACAAACTTCAGAGCGGTATTTTTACTCTGTTACAGAGCTCCTTTGGACCCAAGTTATCACGGTGCTGTTGGCCTGAGACACTCTTCTCTACATGCGATCCAGGTCCAACCATTGCTTTGTTTCCTGGGCTTCTCCAGAGCTTCTCTCAAAACTCACAGGCAAGTCTTCCTCTAATTGATCAGCTTAGATTGGAAGTTTCTAAAGATATATTCTTAGTCCCTATGTTTTTCCTTCACGCCACTCTTTATTGTGGATGATTTCATATTTTTATCGCTACCTGATTAATGTACATACCTCTATCACATCTTACGAAATTATAGGGAATTTTTTTTTTCTGGTCAATAGCAGTGTTGAAATAAGGTAAAAAAAAGGCATAGAATCAAGCCAGCCACTAACCATATCTGCATATCCACAAGGAATCAAATCCACGATTTTGAACATTTTTAGCTATGTTTATGAAATTGGAAGCCAAGGGCCTTGAAACAAACACTGACATAAGCTGATTATATTAAGAAGTGATACTGAGCAAAATAATTTGCTATTTTTGTAAAGAGATTTTATTTAACTTGAAGATTTTCACTTTCACTTTAAGTAAGAAAAGAAAATCTTAAGGAAAAAAATTCTAAGAAAAGAAATAGGGTTTATCAAAGAACATATTGAGTACTTAATTTCTGATAAATATGCAGACACCTACTGACTGTTCACAAACAAACAATAAAAAATGACTGTTATGGAGAAGCCCACAATGCCAGTCCAGAGACACTACTGGTAAAAAGAATCACTAAAGGTCAATCAATGAATGCTTCTTACAATAGATGAATTATGAGTTCTCATTTGGAGATGAGAAAGAAGAGAATGATAGATAGGAGTGAGCCAATATCCAGAGTTGAGATTTTCTCACAATTTTTGAAAACATAAATTCTATTGGATTCCTGGTGAAACTGTGAGGATTGTCACTAACAAATAGTCCAACAAAAAAAAAAAAAAAAAACACTTCTATTTCTTAAAGAGATTCAAATGTTTTATTACGATTAACTTATGAACTTGCTTTTGCTTATCTAATTTTTCTTTAAAATTTTTAAAATATCTACCTTATTTTATAATATATGCCTTAGATTTGAACATTCAAAAGACTTTCACATACATCACTGCTTGTAAGAGACTGGTTCTGTGGTCAACAAAAGACCAGGAAGGTTATTCTGGGGTGATTCAGCAAACGAGGGATGAAATGTGGGGTTCCTGAATCCCAGCCAGGGCTCACTTCACTGTCAGAAGTGTGAACTGAAAAGGGTTTACTTTTTCAAATTATTTCTTAAAAACCTGTATGGTTATGGTAGAACATGCAATTTCTTAGAATCCAGTCTTTTCAAAATGGTATGCTAAGGAACTTTCAAATTCATCCAAGCAGAAAAAACTAAGATGCACGATTAACAAATCAGTTTCTAGTACATTAGGTGCAGGCACTGGACATCAGTGCACATTAGACAAATACCCACATCTAGTGGCTGCAGGTCAGCCACGCAGTAGCACATACCTTCACATGATCAAAAACCCATGTGTCCAGTTTTGTTACATCGTGGGCACCAAAATCCTCACTGGATGCATCATAACTGTGTGTAAAAATATGGTTTCCAAGGCTACCTGAAGAGGAAATTTGGGGCAAAAAATTTTAATGGCATGCCATGGACCATGGTGTATGCTTGAACATATGTTTGAACATATGCATATGTTCTCACAATAACATTTTCCAATTTTACAGACACAAGTGAGTTGTAATTTAAAATGCTAAGAAAAAAAATCACAACACTAGTTAGTATACAATAGCACAAAAGTAAACAGAGTTTGTCTTCAAGTAAGGATGAAAGTAATCAAAGAATTTGTACATCTAGGGAAGGTACAATCTAAAACAGATTAAATCACCTGTTTTACAAAATTCCCTAACCAAGAAGAAAATTCAATAATTTCAATTCTTTCATTCATAAAATACATGCATTTTTCTCAATATACGAGAAAAAATATTGATAATTGCCAAATAGTTTGAAAAGGTCAACAAATATATTAATCTTATACACTTGTAAGATTTTATTAAGAATCTAATCAACTTAGTGAATTTCTGAGTTAGATAGCCTCTTAAAGGTCATAAGGAAGAGATGTAGCAAAATAATGACAATCTCTTATAAAAATAACAAGCTAAGCTCTCATGATACTGGTTCCACTCCTCAACCATTGTACTCTTCAAATCCCAAGTTAAGATCTGAGTGGGACTGTAAGTTACTATAAGAAATGGAGCACTCCTATTGGACTGTCTCCAGTTAAGGCACTGATCCTGTCCTATGAACTGCAGTCAGCAGTAGGGAGGTGAGTTTGGTAAGCCATAGCAACTTCATCCTCACCACTACCAGCCCCCAAAAAAGCTTAACTCCTTGCTCCTTGGAAGAAAAGCTATGACCAACCTAGACAGTATATTAAAAAGCAGAGACATTACTTTGCCAACAAAGTTCCATCTAGTCAAAGCTATGGTTTTTCCAGTAGTCGTGTGTGGATGTGAGAGTTGGACTATAAAGAAAGCTGAGCACCGAAGAATTGATGCTTTTGAACTGTGGTGTTGGAGAAGACTCTTGAGAGTCCCTTGGACTGCAAGGAGATCCAACCAGTCCATCCTAAAGGAGATCAGTCCTGAGTGTTCATTGGAAGGACTGATGTTGAAGGTGAAACTCCAATACTTTGGCCACCTGATACGAAGAACTGCCGCCTTGGAAAAGACCCTGATGCTGGGAAAGATTGAAGGCAGGAGGAGAAGGGGATGACAGAGGATGAGATGCTTGGATGGCATCACCAACTCAATGGACATGAGTTTGAGTGAACTCTGGAAGTTGGTGATGGACAGGGAGGCCTGGCGTGCTGCAGTCTGTGGGGTTGCAAAGAGTCGGACACGACTGAGTGACTGAACTGAACTAAGGGAATATATAAATGGCAAGCAGTATGAGTTTTTGGACCTGCTCTACATAATAATGTTCTGTGACTATCATACAGAAAATTCTGAATAACTGTTTTGCTTTTGAGATATAGAATAATCCTTAATAATTCCAATTGTTATAATTTATAGTATAATTATAATTATACCCATGGCTAAAGGTCCAAACCTTTTCATTAGGTGAAATGACTACAATGCTCCACTAAAAAGCACTTAATACCATAAAATTCAAGTGGAATCCCAGCTGATTCTAGAAAATGATGCAAATGAATTTTCTCACCAAGAGATGTTCTCGTGCTTGCAGATTCATGCACAGAAACACAACAAATACAACAAATCTAAATGGCATGATCTTGAATACATGAAAATAGAAGTTATAAATATAAATTTTAACATTTTAAATCTTTATGTGATTATCTCCTAACTTCTTAATAATCAAAGTAAGTGAACATCATCATCATAATGAGATCATTGTAATAAGCATTTTGGTCAATATTTCACATGAATTAACTTATTTAACGCCCCAAACAAACCTGTAAGATAGAAATTATTATTATCACATTTTACAAAAAAGAATTGAAATTTAGAGAAGTTATCTAACTTACCCAAGATTAAAAAGCTGTTAGATGTTAGAATCATATACCATTTCACTGAATCCAAGGTATTTAAACTGTATAATACAACATTTTAAGTACAACTAAGATGAAAAAAAATCAAACTCACACATCTATTATACACTCATTTCAGAGATGTTAAATATGTCAAAACATGTATCTCATAATCAGTAAAATATAGTATATATTTTAGATTACCATACTGATTTATTGCCTACTTAGTATCTGGGGAAATATAATCAGTGACTCCTACCTTTGGCAAACATAGTCAAGATGTCTGGACTTCCCCAGGACCACGTGTACCTGGTTTCATTAAGAAGAGAATCAAATTCTACAGGATTTTCCTTCCATCCTTCAGGTAATTGAGAAAAAAAAACGAACAATGGCAATAGTAATCTTTAGATGGTGAAGTACTGGTATGGCTCCTGAAGAAGTATTTTTCAAATAATAATAAAGAGGATTAACTGTAGAACAAATGCAAAACTAACAGATTTTGTTATCTGTATTATACTACAGATACTATACTTTTTTTAAAAAAAAAAGCTTACAACAGTTAATTGACTTCTTACTAAAATACAGAATCACTTTTGAACTTTTGAGAGTTAACATCTAGGAAAACCAGAGATCCATCCACTCATATTCTATCAACAGGACACGAAGATACAAGATTAAAGTTTTATTCTTGAGTCAGTTCCAGTGTGTGTTTAAGTGAGTCAGGCAAGCTAAATGACTTGTCAAAAGGATCTCAAAACGTACTTCGCTTTGTGTCATGATTCAGTATTAAAGAAGCAATATTTATGCAATAACTCTTCATGGGATAAAACCATCTAAAGAGACAGTACCTTTGGCAACTGCGCTGACATCTTCATAAAACCCTGCTATCAGGGCCACGTGGCCTGGCCGAGACTCGGTCGGCACACGTGTGTGCGAGACCCCCCAGCTGCCTCTGTTCGTTATGATATTCCTAAAAGGTTATCACAGACGAAGAGTTAGCACACACTGTGAAAAACAAGATTACCACAGAAGAAATCCAATCAAAAGAAGGAGTCAAAATTTAAGAAGGAATCTTCCTGATCCCAGCTGGGCTCAGTCCAGTTCCTCCCACCAGACGGATTCCGTAGCATAAGAAAACCCAGGAAAGACAAGGAACCACCCAACCACTACACAGAATCATAAAACAAAATACACCGCTACAGCTCTAAGTCACAAAGTATTGAAACGCTGTGTTACATAAGAAATCACTGATACACAAAGTATTACTTTGTCAATGTTAAATTTTATTAGGTATGATGATAGTGTCGTGATCATGTTGAAGTCCTTGTTCTTAGGAGATACACACTGAAGTGTTTAGGGGTGAAGTGTTTAGGGGTGAAGTGTTTAGGGGTAAAGTGTTAAAATATTTTGCTTTCAAATTATTCAGGAAAAAATAAAGTTTAAGTGTGTATATGTGTGTGTGTGTGTATTGAGACAGAGAATGCAAATATGAAAAATGTTTAAAATGGTCATAATTAAGGATATACAGATGAATATTCATGATATAATCTTTTCAACATTTCTATAGTTAAAAGTTTTTCAAAATAAAAAATTAAGAGAGGAAACAGCTATACTCTCAATTAGGAGTTAAATTATCTTTCTAAATTTGAGATTAAAACAAGTCAAAAGTTTCTTTTGCTAAAATGTATCACCATTCTTTAAGCTGTCTAAGGGTGATTCGCAAAATCTGGAGAAAAATGCAAAACCAACAGTAATGCCATTGCAGGTGAAAGGCCAGCAGAGCAACAAGTTATAAAACACGAATTCATTTATAACAGTTTTCAAGATACACTCTCAACTCTCAAAATGTTCTGGAGAGAAGTACCTAAAAGTACTGCTTCAGATACTTTTAATTGATTTATAACCAAACAGACTTTGGTAAAATACATACATAAAAAGGAAAAGGCTTGAAAAACCATTAAACCACACATGAAGGGAGAAATATTTTTTTAACTTCTTCAGTTCTATAATGGACACTGAACTCAAGCAGAAACAGGGAGGTATAAAGCGATGTGGACGCCTCTGTTGAGAAACATTTTCATCAGATCATATGTTTAAAAAAACAAAGTGAGAAACAAAGAAAACCCATCAAAAAAGGTGTCAGAAGCAGCTAGAATGGCATTCAACACGCGGCAGATCACCTGGGGGCCCTGGGCCCTCCACAGACCACCCCAGGGAGAAACCGGCGCTGGCAGAAAGCTCACCTTTGCCTTAACAACCAGCATATTTTAATGTCATTAACTCTGCAGTGAACTACATTTCTCTCCTCTCTTTGACAACTAAATAATTCAACCAAATATATCACCCTAATTTTTAAACTAGTCACAGAAATTTATGTGACATGTTTTTGCGTACTGAACCTAACCCTGACGGTCTCATTTTCCTACTCATATTTTCCTGTTGCCCGGAGTTGCTTGTTTCTTTGTATCCTTTAATATATTATGCATTTCTTTGACATACCATAAATTTATTCCTGGAAATCTGACATAGAATTCAGGTTCACTCATTCTTTTAGCAGTCAACAAAAATTTATTAATTGCCTACCATGTTTTAGGAACCGGAGGTAACGTATCGCATAAAACAAAGTCCCTGCCTTAGCGGAAGTTGTACATGCTAAGCAATACTATGAAGAAAATCAAAACAGGGTAGAGGGCTAGGAAGCAGCGATGACAGGCAGGGACAGGGGAAAGTCTTTGAATTTGAGTTTTAATCTCTCCACAGCAGCATTAGGAAGGGCTTTTGAGGGGCTTGCTATGGAAAAAAAAAAAAAAAAAAAAAAGAGCTGACTGCAAGAACCCCACAGGTCCAAAAAATTAAATATTTCTTTTCAAAGCCACTTAACAGAATCCCAAATTATCATATTACATAGTGATACAAATTTGAAAGGCTTTATTTTATAGAAAACGTATTTTGAATTGAAATTTGTATTTTTTAGCTAAATATCTTTGTAATTGGCAATTCACTGAAATTTATGCTTGTCATTACTTAAAAATTGAACAGTCTTACTTTACAAACAAAAAGAAACAAAGATAATATACTGAGTTGTGAGCCAGGACTCGGGAACCAGGACAAGGGAGGCCAAGCAGCTGAGGCCATGCATTTCGACTGCCTGGCATCAGCTCCCACAACAACAGAAGCAACTGTAGAAGGAAACACACTTGCTAATTCCTATGACAAAGGCAGAGGCATATGTGCCCTGCTCTCTTTTTCATCATCACCCCTCTACCCAATGTGAGATCAACAGTATCAGCGTAACAATTTCCAGAGGTGTCTTTGTAGCAGTTGACATGCTTACCTAACAAATGGTGCCCTAGAATTTCCATCTTCATCTAATTCATAAAGTTTATCTGCTCGCAGGCCATCAGCAACAAACAGCACTAATCTTTTTGCTGGGGGAGGCAGGGGCGTAAACTGAGGAGTCATTCCATGAACCAAAGGAGAGGTAAAATAAATGTCGAAGATGGAGGCAAAGAACACGAAGTGTACGAGCAATCCCAAAGTAATGTACAGCAGCATATCCAGCGGAACTGATCCCCAAGAGAAACTGCAAAGAGGGAACAAAATGAAATCCGGGTAAGCCTTAGTACAAGCAAATATGTTTTCAACTTATTTGATGACTAGAGCTGCCTGCCTCATTTTGCAGTCTCAAAAAACTTCTTAGTTTGGTGGACACTTTTTATTTCCTCCATCTTTCAATAAGCTTCACTGTTCTGCAGCTATTTGCCTTATCTACATGGGTAATTGTTTTCAAGTTGTGGTAAGAGGGCTTCCCTAGTGGCTCAAATGGTAAAGAATTTGCTGGCAATGCGGGAGACCTGGGTTCAGTCCCTGGGTTGGGAAGATCCCCTGGAGATGTGGAACGGCAACCCACTCTAGTATTCTGGCCTGGACAATTCTATGGACACAGGAGCCTGGCAGGCTCTAGTCCATGGGGTCATGAACAGTCAGACACGACTGAGTGACTTAAAAAAAAAAGAGAGAGAGACAGTTCTTAACATAAGATCTACCTTCTTAAATTTTTATGTGTAAAATACAGTATTTCAAACTACAGGCATTGTTATACATCAGATCTCAACAACTTACTCACTTTGAATAAGTGAAATTTTACAGCCATTGAACAACCACTTTCGTTTCCCCCTCCACCCACCCATCATGAGTTTGACTCTTTTAGATTATCTCAGATAAAGAGAAACATGCAGCATTTGTCCTTCTGTGACTGACTTGTCTCACTGAGCATTATATCCTCAGCACCATAACCATCATATTGGTCAAAACTTAGTATTGTAATCTGTTTAATTGTGTCCAGTCTGTTAACTTATTGTGGTTTTAATTTACATTTCCCTGGTGATCAATAATGTTGAGCTACTTTACATGCATGTGATGGACATTTTTTAATCCTTTTTTATCCCCTTTTCGGGAGAAGGCAATGGCACCCCGCTCCAGTACTCTTGCCTGGAAAATCCCATGGACGGAGAAGCCTGGTAGGCTACAGCCCATGGGGTCGCTAAGAGTCGGACACGACTGAGCGACTTCACTATCACTTTTCCCTTTCATGCACTGGAGAAGGAAATGGCAACCCACTCCAGTGTTCTTGCCTGGAGAATCCCAGGGACGGGGGAGCCTGGTGGGCTGCCGTCTGTGGGGTCGCACAGAGTCGGACACAACTGAAGCGACTTAGCATAGCACAGCATATCCCCTTTTCACTTTTTTAACCGTGTTTTTCAAAGAGCAGTACTTATAAATTCTGAAAGTTCAATTAATTAACTTTTCTTTTGGCGATTGTATTTTGCGTTCCACCTAGGGAATTTTTGTAGATGACAACCTTTTCTTTAGCACAGACTTTTAATATTTTTATGTTAAGACAATTTCAGGTTCAGAGAAAAGCTGCAAAAATGGCAGAAACATCCATACACCCCGAGCCACGCATCTCTACCCTTTCTCTCTGCTCCTTGCCTCGCCTCTTTAACTTACCCCCTTGAGTGTGAGTGAGTGTGTGTGTGTGGGGGGGGGGGGGGCGGGTGACCACTTCAGTGTTTATTTTCTGACAGTAATGATACTCCCTTATGTACCTACGGTGGTTACCAACTTCAGTAAACTCAACATCGGTATTTTGCCTAATCTACCATCTATACTCCAGCTTTTTGAAGCGTCCCAGTAATATCCTTCATTGTTATTACCTTTTATTTTTTGGAAGAGTTTGTGTAGAATTAGTACTATTTCTTCCTTTATTGTGTAACAGGGTATCAATGGCTCAGAGTTTCCTTTGTTGGAAGGTTTTTAAATATAAATTCAATTTCTTCATATCCAGAGAGAGTATAAGATTATTTACTACTTGCTGAGTAAGTTTTGGTAGTTGTATCTTTTCTCCATTTGTCCATTTCATCCAAATTGTCGAATTTATTACTCCAAAACTGTCCATAATATTCTGTTCACTTATTCTTTCTTCTATCCTCTAGTTCAGAACTCTTCTATCAGGTATCATATTTAGTTATGCAAAGTAACTCATTTTTCAACTCATTTTAATTCATTTCAGTAAGATCTTCAATTTTATTTACAACTAAAGTACATATGGTATCTACCTACATGTAGAGAAGCTCCCGTTGACTTAAATACTCCTCTCTGCCATGGAAACCTGAGCATTCTCCTTATCATGTTCACTAATAAGGAAATACCTCTATCATTTCTCACTTTCTTTTGCATTTACAAATAACTTGCTGGACTTACGTTCTTTCTTTTCCCCACTGTTGTTACACAACTTTTCTGTAAAAAGTGTCAAAGCTGGAGAAGGAAATGGCAACCCACTCCAGTATCCTTGCTTGGGAAATCCCATGGGGAGTCTGGTGTGTGATGGCCCATGGAGTACAAAGGGGCTGGACACGGCTTAGCGACTAAACAAGCGGCAGTTCTAGCCAATGTGTGAGAACAAAAACTTGTAAGGAATTGGGGGTTGGGGCTGAAACCAAAATCCTATTGTTTACAGATGTGAATGTCTATTTAGAAAAACCAAAATAAACCGCAGGCAAATATTGAAACTAAAAAAAAAAAAAAAAGTGTCAAAGTGTCTGTGTTAAAGGATAATACAAATTTTCCACTACCCTAAAGCTTGCTGCTGCTGCTGCTAAGTCGATTCAGTCGTGTCCGACTCTGTGCGACCCCACAGATGGCAGCCCACCAGGCTCCGCCGTCCCTGGGATTCTCCAGGCAGGAATACTGGAGTGGGTTGCCATTTCTTTCTCCAGTGCATGAAAGGGAAAAGTGAAAGTGAAGTCGCTCAGTCGTCCGACTCTTAGCGACCCCATGGACTGTAGCCCACCAGGCTCCTCCGTCCATGGGATTCTCCAGGCAAGAGTACTGGAGTGGGGTGCCATTGCCTTCTCCACCCTAAAGCTTACTGACGTAGTAAAACAAACATTTTATTTGAGAACTTTGACCCTGAAGCTGTAATAGCTAACATAAAAATCTAGCTCTCTTGTATAGTAACAGTGGGATCTTAGTCAGGTCCCTCCCAGGCACTTTCCAGCATCACTTCCTCAGGGACTACTGAGTCCAAATCAGAAGCTCAAACCTTTACTTCAGCTTATAACTACACAGCTATGACTCTGACTATTTGTAGTAATGTCTGCCTCTGTAACTTCATGCTGATTCCAGGCCAGCAAGACAGGCTTTCTCCAGTCCTCAGTACAGTCTTGGGCACTTAGTCAAGGCTATTAAATTTCCTAGGATTATCCTTTCAATGGTATGTGTAATATGCACTGTAGCCACTAGAGGCTGCCTTGCTTCTCTATTTATTCCTCCAGAACAGACACAAGAGCTGTGAAGATTCAGGATAAAGACAACCGCAGTAACTTTCATATTTGTCATTTACTATACATAAAATTTCAGTGATTCCAAAATATCATCCTTCACATACTACTTACTTTATTATAGCTAAGCACATATAATTAAGCACTATTATCATTTAATATTTCTTTTTTTTTTAAATCACTTTTTATTCAGATTTACTGAAAAAGAAAACTTTTTCATAGATGAATCATTTGGAAATCACCTAAACAAATGAATAACTACTAAAATTTTTAAGATACACACAACCATGTGTCAATAAAAATCATTTAACTTATACCTCTGGGATGTTTACCACACACTGAAAAACAACGTCAAAAATTAGAATATGTAAAAATGTGTAAAAAATTAGATACTTATAAAACTTTACATCAATGAAAAACTTGCAGAGAAAATACTACTTGCGGTTATTTTAAGAGTACTAAAACAAAAAATAATTTTTTAATCAAAAAAACAATTGAAGTGCTTGGAAAAAAGCGATCTTTTGTATTTTTATCACTAACATGCAAGCATCAGTGACTATCCAGATTATTCAGTGAAACATTGGCTGTAAAGACCTAGATTAACGCAGATCTTGGTAAGTAGAAAGAAAATTCCTCAACAGCATTAATGGCAAATTATTATTAAATAGAAATCAGCAGTTGTTAATAATATCCTAGTATGCACTATTAATATTTCTTCAACATTATTAATTGATAAGCAAATCTCTATGATCTGTGGAAGAGAAAGGTACTTACTGAGACGACTGGCAAGTTGATTTGTTAGGGCTTGGAAGGTCACATTAACAAGTCCATGATTACAGGATATGAGGTAGAACCAGGAAATTACAGATGTGTCATAGGAAGCTGCTGATCAAGGTAGAACTTCTACATCCAACTTCTTACAATTCTCTGAGGAAACATATTTTAAATCTATTTTCAATTTTCATTTTAGAAATCAGACCCTAAAGATATTCCCTTTGGGGCCTACTACCTTAATTTCTTTTTCTGGCTAACGCTACTAAATGACTGACATCAGGTTTGTTTCGCTTTACTTTTAAAAATCTGTCAAATATCCTCAATATATACTAGTAGTACATTAACTGATAAATGATTATAACATTTGTTGTGCACTAGGTACCAGGTACTGTGACAAGCACATTCCTAATTCTGTGTATTTTAAGTATCTCCTTGACAGAGGCTGAGAGAAGTCAAGTAACTTTTAAAAAGTCTCAAGGCAAATAATTGGCAGGACGGGGCTATGAACTGTGGGCTCTTCAACCTGATGAGCACAATACTCCAGAGGAAGACCCTAAGTTCGGGGACCTTAAGTACAACAAATTTGTAAAATTCCCATTACATGGGAGTATTGCAGTGGAATAACTGCATATAAATAACCCATTTCTAAACTTGCCCTTTCCACGCCATCCCCTAATCCTTCCCATTTTTCCATTCCAGAAATTGGTTCCATTTTCAATGTCTCTGGCAACTCAATTACAATTAAGATCATCAATCCTTTTAGCTAAGGACTATGAAAGAACACTGGTGGCTCTTTTGATACTATTTTCCTAAGACCTGGGATTTTTTTCCATGCTTTTCTTCAATACATAGTGTGCGCACACACACACATAAATTTAGAATTGAACACTAGGAGCTAATGTTCTGTTAAAAAAAAAAAGCTTCCAATTCTTAGTATTAAAAGCATCAAAAAAACCTCTACCGACAACAAAACAAAACCCCCAAGTTCAGTTCAGTCGCTCAGTCGTGTCCAGCTCTTCGCGACCCCACAGACTGCAGCACGCCGGGCCTCCCTGTCCATCACCAACAAACTCATGTCCATTGAGTCGGTGATGCCATCCAACCAGCTCATGCTCTGTCGTCCCCTTCTCCTCCCGCCTTCAATGTTTCCCAGCATCAGTCTTCTCCAATGAGTCAGTTCTTCGCATCAGGTGGCCTAAGTATTGGAGTTTCAGCTTCAGCCTCAGTCCTTCCAATGAACACCCAGGACTGATCTCCTTTAGGATGGACTGGTTGGATCTCCTCGCTCTGCAAGGGACCCTCTGAGGGGCAGCACGTGACGTCTTGAAGCGTCCCCACTGTGCACGCTGTGCAGTAAATCACAAGTGCTTACTGCCTCCTAATAGCTCGTTACCGACGTCGAGACTCGCGGGTATTCGCGGACCCCAACGTACCCGCTGCATTTTCCATCGGCTCCGCCCCTGCGCCGCACCCAGGCCCCGGGGCCCGCAGGCACGAGGTGGGGAGGGCAGGAAAAGGAAGCAAGCCCGCTTCTGACCACCAGCCCTGCCCGGCCCCGGCCACCCCTGCGGGGAAACGTCAGCAGCGGGCAGCGCACATGGAGGAGCGAAGGAAGAGGGGGCCGCGCGCCCCGGCGAGCGCCAGCTTCGGGCCCGGCCCCTGCCCCTGCTTCTCCCGGACTCTACCTGGGCTCGAGCAGGTCGGGCCTGACCTCGGGAACGAGGCCTCGTCAGCGCGAAGGCGGGGCCCGGCTGCGACTCAGAGCTGCCCTCCGGCCCAGAAGAGAAGGTTCCTAAGCCACCGTCACAACCAACCCCAACCACGAAACGCCCCCGACACTTACCTGGCCAGAAGCTACTCTCGCGATAATTCCCGGGTCAGTCCTCCGTGACTCCAATCCCCGCCCCTACTTCCTGCGACCAATCAGAAAGGGGTGGGGCGGGGCTTTGCCTTTGAGCGGGGTGCGGGGCCCCTCAGTCTCTGCTCACAGGCGTGGGGAGCGAGCGGGGCGGGGCGGGGGCGGGGCGAGTGGGCGGGGCACTCGCCATTTCTCGCGAGACCGGGGACCAGGAAGACGCCCGCAGAGCCGGGCTGCTGGTGCAGCTGCGGCTGAGGCAGTGGCTGCTGCTGCGGCTGCAGCCTCCGGACGGTTCGCCTCCGAGCCTGCGCCTGGTCTCCAGGTGAGGAGGCGGGACGTGGCAAGGCCGGGGCTGCGGAAGCGAGCGGCGCCCGCCGAGGCTGAGCGGGGACTCAGGCCGCGGCCTGTCAGAGCCAGACAGGGAGGCGCCCACACTCCTGACAGTGTAAGATGGCGGCGATGGCGCCTGGAGGTGGCGGCGGCGGCGTGAACCCTTTCCTCAGCGATTCGGACGAGGACGAGGACGAGGTCTCGGCGACCGACGAGCGGCGGGCGGGCCTTCGGCTGGGTGCCGGGGGCGGCCTAGACCCGGGCTCTGCGGACTCGCTGTCGCCCCAGGACCCCGTGGCCTTGGGGAGCAGTGCCCGAGCGGGGCTCCCCGGGGAGACCCCGGCCCGCCTGTCAATTGATGCGATCGCGGCCCAGCTGCTGCGCGACCAGTACCTGCTGACCGCCTTGGAGCTGCACACCGAGCTGTTAGAGAGCGGCCGCGAGCTCCCTCGGCTGCGCGACTACTTCTCCAACCCTGGCAACTTCGAGCGGCAGAGCGGGACCCCGCCGGGGGCGGGGGCGCCGGGGGTCCCCGGGGCGGCCGGCCTTGGAGGCGCAGGAGGCCGGGAGCCGAGTACGACGTCGGGTGGGGGACAGCTCAGTAAGTGAACGACGGCGCTGTCCCTCCGGCCGGGCTGTTGAGGGTGGGGGGTATTGTGGGGCGGGGGTGCTGTGGGCCGGTGCCGAGTTCCGGGAGCGCTTCAGCCGGAGGGGTGGGGTGGGGGGCGGGCGGTGATCTGCGGTGGAGGCCGAAGGATCGGGCAGCGACTGTTCTCTCCCTGCCCGCCTCCAGCCTGGTTCCGCTATTGCTGTCGGAATCTATTAAGTATCCAGAGTTTCTTTTTTTTTTTTTTTTTTTTTTTAAAATTAGTTTGTTTATCTGTTTTTTAACTTTACAATATTGTATTTGTTTTGCTATACATTGACATGAATCCACCGTGGGTGTACGTTTTCCCCTTCCAGAACCCCCCTCCCACCTCCCTCCCATCCCATACCTCCGCAGTTTCTAGTTCACTGGCGACTACATGACTCCAGAAGACTCTCTTGCAGCCTTGGTTTATCACTTGAATCGTTTTTCCATTCTCACCCATCTCCTGAATCGTCACTACCTGGAAACAGTGTTCCTTATGTCGTTCGCAGTAATTCTTTGACTCCAAGTCAAGAGAGAAAAGAATAGGAAATGCTGTTGCTCTCTCCCCGAAGTCAGATGCACTTGAAGACCTTTTGTCTTTGGATTGAGTTGATTACTCAAAAGTTGCATCTTCTGCTGCATAAAATTTGTTCAGTTTAAATAAACTCAGTTTCATTCACTTTCGGTTCCTTAATTTCAGTTAGGAAGTCTAAGGAGCAGAGTAGGCAGGTTCAGCCTGCGCTGTTACCTCTTGGTCTCAGTACCTTGTAGGCTTTTTTCTCTTGGTAAGTTTAGGAATTAACTTTTCTGCCTTGTTGTAATCATTGTTAACTGTATAGAGTGGTCATTTACCTCATTCATCATATATTTATAAGCATTTCTTATGTCTTTAAAACGTACTGCCAAGGATGTATATTGGAGTCCCAGTACCTATCCTTCTAAAGAGGCATCTTAGATTTTCCCTTATTAACAGTATGAGGTTTTCAATGTGTTATGTGAGGCCAACTGAAATTTGCTCACACATGTTAAAATACGTGATTTAAAATTGTAGCCAAACTGATGGGTTTTTGTCAGTACTTTTAAGTGGTGCCAGAGACTGAGATCGCCTAACTTCAGTTCAGTTCAGTCCAGTCCCTCAGTCGTGTCTGATTCTTTGTGACCCCATGGACGGCAGCACTCCAGGCCTCCCTGTCCATCACCAACTCCTGGAGCTTGCTCAAACTCATGTCCATTGAGTTGGTGATGCCATCCAACCATCTCACCCTCTGTCATCCCCTTCTCCTCCCACCCTCAATCTTTCTCAGCATCAGGGTCTTTTCAAATGAGTCAGCTCTTCGCATCAGGTGGCCAAAGTATTGGAGTTTCAGCTTCAACATCAGTCCTTCCAATGAATATTCAGGACTGATTTCCTTTAGGATAGACTGGTTGGATCTCCTTGCAGTCCAAGGGACTCTCAAGAATCTTCTCCAACACCACAGTTGCCTAACTTAGATGTAACTTAGTTAGATGTAGTTAAACTGCAAAAAGTGCCTTTTTCCATCAAGGTAAATCCAAAGCAGTGTTCTCTCTTGAATATGGAATTTTCTCAGCAGGTGTAATATCTTTGCTCAGTATTGTAGGAAGGATTATCTTCCTTTTCCTGAAACTGGTTTTTCTGTTGCTGACCTTTAAGACTATAAAATGTAACAAAAGAGCAGTGTACCAAAATTGTTAGGCGGTTGGCTTTTGTTTGTTTGTTTAAAGATTTTTGAAGTATCTAATAATGATTTTCACCTGATAAGCCCTTACTACTTCCTCAAGACCCAGCTCAACTGTCATCTTTGTAAATACTTCCCACGCTACCAAGGCTTAGTTGTTTGATTCTTTCGTTGTACTACTTTCAAACCTCAACCATAGCCTTTAACTCTTTTGATTTATTAACAGTATAGTTTCTCTCCATTAGATAGTCAGCTTCTTGAGGGACATCTTTTTACTACTCACAGTTTATATAGTCCCTGGCCTGTTTTTGAACATAACTGAATTGTATCTGCTATGTTTTTCTACTGTATAGATATAATAAGTTATTCCTTTATAACATTATTTAATTTAAAAGAATTAATCTTTTCAGCCTACCTTATTATGGTGTGGTATCACTGTTTATAGTGAAAATTTCTCTTAAAAACTTTTTTTGTGCAGAAAAAAATGTATATTTTTTTATATATAATTATTTGTATATTTAAATTTAGGCTCTAAATATAGCTGTGTTTTAAAGTAAAAGTTGACTTCTAAATGCCTTTGCATTATACATTTTTATAGTTTCTTGAAATAACTTCAGTCCTGTGATCAGAAATCAGAATTGAGCTATAATCAAATATTCATGTGCAGTTGTGCTCTTCTGTTACCATAGCTTATTTGGACCTGTTTTGGGTATAACTCAAAAATTCATTATTACATAATATATTTTCAAGTGAATACAAAGCAGATAAGCAGTAGGGGAAAAAAATCAGAGTTATCCATAATCCAACCAATAGTACTTGCCTTTTCTGTTTTTTCTATGCATATATGTTTAAAAGCAAAAATTGGATTAAACTGTTTTTGTAGCTTTATATTATTTGATAGGCTATAATTTTTACCATCAACTTTGAGGTAAAATTGCATACAATAAAATGTGCCCATTTGAAGTGTACAGTGTGGTGAATTTTGGAAAACAAATTACCACTACAAATAAAATATAGAACATTTTTATTGTCCCCAGAACACCTTCATTTTCATTTGCATTCTGTATCTCAAGACCATCACTGACCACAGTAGAAGACAATTTTCCAACCTGGGCCTAGGCACTATTGGAATTTTGGGCCTGATAATTCTTTGTTGTGTTAGTGTCCTGTACATTCTAGAATGTTTAACAGCATTGCTGGCCTCTCTGTCCACTACATAACAGAAGCAACCACCCAGCCCCCATTCCCCTAGTTGTGACAATCAAAAAATGTCACCAGCACTGTCCATGGAAGGGGAGGGCAAAATTCCCCAAGTGAGAACCACTTCCTTAGATAAGTTTTGCCTGTTTTAAAATTTCATATAAATGCAGTTTGGAGCATATAGTCTTTTCTGTATGGCTTCCTTTCCTCAGTATAATGTTTTTGAAATTCATCCAAATAATGTTTTTATGTGTAATAGTAGTTCATTCCTTTTTTGGTTTTTCCATTCATCTGTTATTAGACATTTATTTTTTTTCCCCATTTTTGGCCTATATAAATAAAGCTGCCGTGAACATGCTTGTATAAGTTTTGCAGAGACATATGTTTTCATTTCTTTTGGATAATACCTAGGAATAGAATTGCTGGTTCATATAGTTAGTATACATTTAAATTTGTAAGAAGCTGTCAAACAGGTTTTCCAAAGTGGTTGTATCATCTAAAATTTCCATCACCAGTGTATGAGAGTTTCAATTTCTATACATCCCCCAAACCCTTGGTATTTTCAGGCTTTTTATTTAACTCATTCTAGTGAGAGTACGGTGGTATTTCATCGTGGTTTTAATTTTTATTTCTTGAGGACTAGTAATGCTGAGCTCCTTCTTTGAGCTTTTGGCCATTGGGGGGTGTGTCTACTGCTATTACATATCTTTTGTGCAATGTCTGTTAATAGCTTTTTATTGAGTTGTAGTTCTTTTATATATTCTGAACCCAAGTCCTCCATCATATATGTTTTTTCCAAGTTTTTTCTCCCAGCATGATTTGCCTTTTCATTTGTTAACGATGTGTCTTATGAACAAAAGATTTTCATTTCATCAAGTCCAGTTAATTGTGTTTTTTTCCTTAATGATTCATGGTCTTTGTTTCCTAAATAAATATTTGCATATCCTAAAGTTGCAAAAATTTTCTTGTGTATTTTCTTCTAAAAGTTTCATAGTTTCTGTTTCTAAATTTAGGCGTATGATGGCATCATAAAAAGAAGAAATATTTCTGAAATATCCCTCCTATAATTATGCAGACACTTACAGCACAAGCTTTAGTATAATTTAAATCCAAACGCATTGTATGTCAAAATATCCATATATTTAGATGTCTTAATACAGTCGGGAAGTAGATAGACGCTAAAATAAGTCTGTAAATCTACGGTTAGTGCAGTGTTTCGAAGATTTTGACTGAGAGTCGGATCATACAAATTATACTTTAGAAACTCTGAGGATGCATCTTTCTTCAGGACCAGACTGCTGCCAGTTATAAAGGTCCTCTGGATTCAGTTCTACCATGTTAATAGTTGCTAGTTGCGTTATGAGTTTATAATACTCAGTGAGTACTTTTTGGTTGATTATAAACAGTATAAAGATTGATAGCGTGGATTATCTAAAACATTAAATTATTTTTATTTGTTTTTATGTATTTTTGATTAATGTGTGTCTGATCTGAAAATTCATAAAACTTAATAGTAATAAATGTATTAGTCAACAGTAGTTTTCTTTGTTTAAAGATGTCTAAAAGGCTTCCCTGGTGGCTCAGATGGTAAAGAATCCACCTGCAATGCGGGAGACCTGGGTTCGATCCCTGGGTTGGGAAGATCCCCTGGAGGAGGGCATGGCAACCCACTCCAGTATTTTTGCCTGGAGAATCCCCATGGACAGAGGAGCCTGGCGGGCTACAGTTCATGGGGTCGCAGAGAGACAGGACTGAGTGACTAAGCACATGCAAAAGCAGTTTAACTTTGTAAGATTTACTAAATTGTTTGCCCAAAAGTCTGTTGACCTAGATAATAGTATAGTGGGAATTCTAAAATACTTTAAGAAGTCTTCATACTGTCTTTTTATTCTTGACTAAAACAGTGAGTCAAATTTATAAAACATATAAAAGAACTATAGCTTTTTAAGTTTGATGTTTTCAATGGAAGAATTTAAAATGAGCTCTCACGGAGTCTCAGTGTTTGATAAATTGTAGCATCCTTGTGATGTTCCTACTAGGTCCACGTAATAAATTAATTTGACCTTTTGCATGTAACATTACTTGCTTGAATATACACACACATTAATTACATATTTTCCCCTGTATCTTTGCTAGTTGGGCCAGTTTGGTTTCCAGTTAGATTGCAAGATAAAAGTTGTGCCAATGCCTTTGGCACGACTTAATTACAAATTACAGTATTTTATCTAGAGGAATGCTGTTCTGCTCTGAGCCTTCAAGGTCTAATCAAAATCAGACTAAAATTGCTTAAGAGTCAGCTCTGTAGAGACAGTAAGTGGTCAAATATGCCTTTCAGTGATGAATTTCTTTTCTGTATTTATCATGCTTCCAGATGTTCATAAGGCAGCTTATCAGGAGGCATTTATGATTGACTTTAATAATTTAACTTATGAGCCTACAGACTTCTTGAGTCATCTTTCTCTTTTTTTTAAGTACTCTTTCGTTGTCCTACCTGTCTTTTCTCAGAACTCTGAAAGAGTACTTACTTCACTGTGCTCCGTTCCCTTCTTAGTATCACCTGTGCTATGATTCCCATCTTCCAAAAGTTCCCACCTCTTCCAATTAACAAAGTAGTTCCTCCCCAGTAGGTTGGAATTGGGTTTAGTGCTTCCTCTGGCTTCTAACAAAATATCAAGAGAATAGTTCTAAAATGTATTAAGTTCACTGCTTTTAGCTGAGTGAGACTTGCTGCTGTTGTCTGGACCATATAGATTTCCTAAATTTCTCTCTTATATGACTGTCATTTTTTACCCATGCCTTTCAGCAGCTTCAAACTTTTTAATTCTTGTGGAAATTTAGTCAGATATTTTCACTGTCTAGAACAGTGACTTGCGTATAGTTGGTATTCAGTATTTTACATTGATCAGTAAATTTATTAAATTATGTGATCAGCTAAGTATTATAGGAATCCAAAGGAAGTTTAGTGCATATCCTTGAGCATATTATGTTCTTAATGGAGAGGCAAGACTAACACCTGCAAGTCTATAGAATAGTTTTCCATAGTACAGGTAATAGTGTAAGCATTCAGATATAGGAAAATCATTGTTGATTGTGATAATTGTGGAGAAAGTAAAATTTTAATGTGATGCTCAAGTATGAGTGAAATTTTAATATAAACAGTAACTTTTTTATTTGGCCATATTTAGACTTTTCATCCTGAGTGAGGAAGAGGAAAAGGAAGTGAGGGTAAAGAGAAGATAATGTTTGTTTTATATTTTGCCTTGTTTAAAACATCATCTGGGAACATGCTTGCCATTATCTGGCTCACAGTTAATAAAGTGATTCATTTGGGTAGTTATAAAAACGCAATATGACACTTCAAGCCATTGTGGTCCATAGTTTAAAAGGAAACAAGATAGGGGTATTAATCAGCGAACAGGCCTTTTTATGTTAAAAACTAAATTTACACTTTCTACTTTAGAGATGAACATCAGACTGTGCTTATTTGTTTCGTTGCTTGTTTTTTAAGCACCTTTGTTGGAAAAAACCATTCAGGATTGGCGCAGTTTTCATTTTGTTTAGTCTGTTTAGGTCAGAAACTAAATTTTGTTATTTGTTTTTTCCTTTGATGAGAACTTCTATGATCTACTCTGAGCAGCTTTCAAATTCACAAAACAATATTGTTAACTATGGCCACCATGCTGTACACTTCATCCCCAAGACTTATTTATCTTGTTGGAAGTTTGTACCTGTGATTAACTTTCTAAAGTGGTTCTGGCCCCATTTCACTGGAGCATGGGAAACTGGTAACTCTCCAATTCCATATGTGCATATAGTTTCTACAAACTACGGAAATCTGCACAGGAAAATCTGAACAAGTTGGATGTAAATTGTCTAATTTACTTTAAAAATAGATTCTTCGGATTTCTGAGAAGTGAATACTTGATATAATTGGATACAGCAATGGTATTTACTAAGATTCAGCAGAAGGTAACTATAACAGGATCAAGAAGAATGTCCTAGAGCTGATGTATTTGTATTATAGCAAGCTACGTGACAGATCTCTCACGTTGGTGTGAATAAAATAGAGAAATATGAGCTCGGTAGAAGAGTAACCGTGGAAAGATATGTGGCTGATAAAACAGTAGTAGGTCTGTGCCAGCGTGTACCACCTATACTTTTGAAAGTGAAAGTGAACTTTGCCTATTTTTTGAAGACCACTGGACTTGCAGTACTGATGTCTGATCTTCAGTTCTGCTCTGCCACCTACAGCTCTATGACCTCAGGTTAATTACTTAGATTTTCAGAGCTTTCTTATTCTGTGTAAGCACTGTAATGCTGTGTGTAAAGCACAGTAATCATTTCTGTCCAATGCTGGTTATAAAGTTTTAATGAAGTTCACGTGAAGGTATATATGTGAGAAGACTTCAAAAACTCATTTGATAGTAACTTCTTTGTTTTGTAAGAAAATATATATGAAACAGGAGAGACTAGATCATATTTCTGATGATAAACAACGGAGCAAGATAGGTGATATCTGACAGTACTAACTTACAGGATTAAGCAGGAGTAGTGGATATCTGTTGGATCATAAAAAAAGCAAGAGAATTCCATAAAAACATCTACTTGTGCTTTATGGACTATGCCAAAGCCTTTGACTGCGTGGATCACAACAAACTGGAAAATTCTTCAAGAGATACGAATACTGGACCACCTTACCTGCCTCCTAAGAAATCTGAATGCAGGTCAAGAACCAACAGTTAGAACAAGACATGGAGTAACTGATTGGTTCCAAATTGGGAAAGGAGTATGTCAAGGCTGTATATTGTCACCTTGCTTATTTAACTTCTATGCTGAGTACATCATGCAAAATGCCTGGCTGGATGAAGCACAAGCTGGAATCAAGATTGCCAGCAGGAATATCAGTAACCTCAGATATGCAGATGACACCACCCTTATGGCAGAAAGCAAAGAGGAACTAAAGAGCCTCTTGATGAAAGTAAAAGTGGAGAGTGAAAAAGCTGGCTTAAAACTCAACATTCAGAAAACAAAGATCATGGCATCTGGTCCCATCACTTCATGGCGAATAGATGGGGAAACAACAGAAACAGTGAGAGACTTGATTTTCTTGGGCTTCAGAATTACTGCAGATGGTGACACTGCAGCCATAAAATTAAAAGATGCTTGCTCCTTGGAAGAAAAGCTGTGACAAACCTAGACAGCATATTAAAAAGCAGAGACATTACCTTGCTGACAAACGTCCGTCTAGTCAAAGCTATGGTTTTTCCAACAGTTACGTAAGGATGTGAGAGTTGGACTATAAAGAAAGCTGAGCACCAAAGAATTGATGCTTTTAAGCTGTGGTGTTGGAGAATTCTCTTGAGAGTCCCTTGGACAGCAAGGAGATCAAACTGTTCAATCGTAAAGGAAATCAACCCTGAATATTCACTGGAAGGACTGATGCTGAAGCTGAAGCACCAATACTTTGGCCACGTGATGCAAAGAAAAGACCCTGACGCTGGGAAGGATTGAAGGCAGGAAGAGAAAGGGACGACAGAGGATGAGATGGTTGGATGGCATCACCGACTGGATGGACATGCGTTTGAGTAAGCTCCGGGAGTTGGTGAGGGACAGGGAGGCCTGGCGTGCTGCAGTCCATGGGGTCACAAAGAGTTGGACACGACTGAGCTGAACTGAATGGATATGTGACATCCTAATTAAAATAATTGTTTAAAAAACATACTGGGAACATCTGTACTTGAAATTCACATGAAAATTTGATAGCATTTCTATCTGAGTAGCCACCATAAGTTAAAGAAGTAAAACTGTACAGCATAGAGATTTAAGAGCACAAAGTTTGGAGTCCTGGCTTTGATCCTGTTTCTACCACTTTTTTATTCTTGTTTCTTAAACTCGCAGTGCCTCAATTTCTTCATTTAAAAATGAGGATTGAGGATAACAGTACCTACCTGATAAGAGCTGTTACAAGAATCATCTGAATTAATATTTATTATCATTTGCAGTAAATCTATGTAAGTGTAAAATAGATTATTGATATTAAAAGGCAAACATTGGATTTAAGATTTTGTAATGGTTCATTAAAACCTGCTACCATACGGTTAATACATTGTATTTTATATCTGTAAAGGCATTGTACCTCCATTTTTGTAGATATTTTAAATTACATTCATATAAGTTATTTTTAAATATTTCTTTTTGTGTTCCTCTTAGGCAATGGTTAGTTACTTGGTTTTATAACCAACACATGGTGAGAAAATGGGATTTGTCTTTTTTGGAACTTACTAATTTTTTTAAAACCAATATATGTTGCTATCTACAGAACAAATATTTTAAAAGCAAAGGCAAGCAGAGGTAGACAGATTGAAGTAAGGAAGAGATTACAGGCCAGAAACAAGCTCAGTGAATCTTTTGTATAAGAAAGAGAGTCAAATAAAGGAGGAAAGGGTAGACTATTCAATACATTTTTCTCCTTCTAGAGGGAAGTTATTTCTTTCTCTCCTACCATATACATACACACATCAAAACAACGTTTCCAAATGAATTGAAATACTAAATGTGGAAAATGGAACTTGAAGACTTTTTGAAGGAAATATTAAAACATTTATGACCTTGAGGTGAGATTTCTTACACATAAAAATTGTAGATTTTGAAGAGATTGATATATCTGTATCACAATTAAAATTCCTATATGTGAAAAGAAAACATAAAGTAAAAGACAAGCCGTAGACTAGAAGTACATATTTGGCACATATATATAATAGTCAGAAAGTATTTCAAATATAGAATCTGTATAGAATGCCTGCAAAGTAAAGGAAGGAAAAATAACCTAATGAAAAATAGGCAGAAACAAACCAATGAAAAGTTGCTCAGGTTCACTAGTAATCAGAAAATGCATAATATCTATACCTAATCTTTTGGCAAAATATGAAGAAGTCTGACACTTAGTATTCCTGATACAGAGCAAGCAGGCACTCTTGTGCTACCAGTAGAAGTGTCAGTACAACTACTATGGAAAATGTTTTGATAAAATACAGTAAAACTGAAGATGGTGCACACCGGTTAACCCAGCTTTTCCACATATAACTATTTATCTGGAACTTACAAGGGTGCATAACAAGGTGTGTACAGTGCTGGAAGCAGTGCTTTTGGCCATACATAATGGAAACATTAGTTACGGTATATTCATAGAATGGAGATCTTAGCAGCTTTTAATCAGATCTCACATCCATTGGGAAGCATCACACACAGTTCTATGCCATAATGTACATTTTCAAATGCATAAAACAATATATTATTTGTGGGTACTTCTTTGTGCTGTAGGTTTGAAAAACAGCAACTAGAGTCACACTGAATCCATTATTGTGATTGCCCTTGAGGAAGGAAACATTACGGACATGAACTTTAAGGTATTTCTTTTTAAATTTTGTAAAATGTTAGCAGTTGTTCGTATCAGGTGGTGGCTATGTGGTGGTGTACTTTGCGCTTTTCCTTTTTGAGTCAATTTAAGATATTTTTGTCAAATTTTGCATGTAATAAATTCTAGCAAAACAAGAAACATTTGTAATGGAAATTACAGCTCCAGTGTTCTGCCATTAATTGACACCAAATCCTATAACTGTGCAGTGTAAACCGAGTTTGGTGTTTCTAGTGATGTGAACTTATATGCAGAGTACACCATGAGAAATGCTAGGCTGGAAGAAGCACAAGCTGTTATCAAGATTACCGGGAGAAATAGCAATAACCTCAGATATGCAGATGACACCACCCTTATGGCAGAAACTGAAGAAGAACTAAAGAGCCTCTTGATGAAAGTGAAAGAGGAGAGTGAAAAAGTTGGCTTAAAGCGCAACATTCAGAAAACTAAGATCATGGCACCTGGTCCCATCACTTCATGGGAAATAGATGGGGAAACAGTGGAAACAGTGTCAGACTTTATTTTTTTGGGCTCCAACATCACTGCAGATGGTGATTGTAGCCATGAAATTAAAAGACGCTTACTCCTTGGAAGGAAAGTTATGACCAACCTAGATAGCATATTAAAAAGCAGAGACATTACTTTGCTTACAAAGGTCTGTCTAGTCAAGGCTATGGTTTTTCCAGTGGTCATGTATGGATGTGAGAGTTGGACTCTGAAGAAAACTGAGCACTGAAGAATTGATGCTCTTGAACTGTGGTGTTGGAGAAGACTCTTGAGAGTCCCTTGGACTGCAAGGAGATCCAACCAGTCCATCCTAAAGGAGGTCAGTCCTGGGTGTTCATTGGAAGGACTGATGTTGAAGCTGAAACTACAATACTTTGGCCACCTCATGCATAGAGTTGATTTATTGGAAAAGACCCTGATGCTGGGAAGGATTGGGGGCAGGAGGAGAAGGGGACGACAGAGGATGAGATGGCTGGATCGCATCACCGACTCAATACGAGTTTGGGTAAACTCCAGGAGTTGGTGATGGACAGGGAGGCCTGGCGTGCTGTGGTTCACGGGGTCGCAGAGAGTCGGACACGACTGAGCGACTGAACTGAACTGAACTGAGTGACGTGAAATACCAATACCATCTTCCCTCTGGTATATGGACACAAACGATATATTCTGCATCGTTAAGTTATTTCTGCATATGTGTTGGGTACATGTCTGCCTTGTTTGTTGCCTTATACTGAATATCTGTTCTGTATCATCTATTAATTAAATTTGCACAAGACAGTAGCAAAAAATGTCATTCTTGGCTCACAAATTATTGGTGCCTATGTACCAGTTTCTCTGTTTCCGGTCTCCTATTGCTGTTTTACCTTGAAGGTCGGTTTTATTTGGAAGGGAAATTTTGAGACTCAGTTGATAATTCTTACTATAATGTTGACAAAGATCTCTTTTAAGATATATTTGACATGTTTCAAGCAGACAGAACTATACCAATAGCTTCTTATTGCACTGTATGGGGAGTCTTGTAAATATTCTGTATATATGTGCAGAAGTAGAATCACCATTGGAGAAGTATGTAGCAGCAGCCTTAAAAGCTTCTAATTTTTTTTATTCAAGAGTAGTTCCTGGATATAGGCATTCTTTACAATGATTGAAGGAATGAAGTGTGTGTGTGGTGGGGGGGGCAGATGGGGGCATGGAGAATGGATGTATGAGTAAGGAGAAATGTTCAGAGTATAAGATGAGATGATGAGAGTAATGAATGTATCACCAAAATCTCTTAGTCGTATTTTATTATGTTCTTAATGTTTAATATTTGCATTGTGGTAAGTTAAAGAATACTGATTTTTGCCTCCTAAACCTTCAAATAAGATGTCTAACAAACAGGTAGCTTGTACTGATAGGTGGGTTTTGAGTCTACAGTCTCACTGAACTCTTCCTAACAGGTTTTGTTTTGTTGTTTTTTTTTCTGTAAACCAAGTTATCTTCTGAGTGTAGATTTGATCAAAATACGTATGATACAAAGGTTGGAAAGTAAAATGTATACTTTTATACTATTGGTATGACACTCTTTTGAGAGTAGTTTGGTGGTATCAAGCACATTTTAAAAATGCATATTCCTTAGTATCCAGTTCCATTCCATATTTTACTATGGACAAGTTCGTTTGCATCAAAATTATTGAACCTAGATTTTTTTCATATCTTCTACGTTCAAGTAAAGGTATCAAAGATTGAAAACAACCTGAATGTCCAACAGTGGGGGATTGGTTAATTAAAACAGAATGATCTATATGTGCTGATGTGGTATGATATAAGATATATTATAAATTGAACAAATTAGGATGCAGGCAATATTTGTTAATTTTTCCATTGACATACAAAAAGGGAGAAACTGGTCTATGCCTAGCGTATTTCTAAAAGGATACTTACAGAAGAGTCTAAGCAATGATCGGTGACCCATAGGGTGATGGCTGGTTGAAGATGGGCTTACCTTTTATTTGAATGCCCTTTTGTATTTTACTTCGTATCATGTCTTAAGTGGCAAAATTGGGATTCCAAGCCAGATCATCAGCTTCCAAGTTTTCATTCTTTCCATTGCACCACAACTACTGTTTTGTCAATTTTAAAGCACAGTTAGGCAAATGTTCTTGAAGCATTTAGTATATGATCAGGCCAAGTATCTTAGTAACCCATTCAGAGTGTATCTTACTGACTCAGAGTAGCCAGTCATTTTAATGCAGAGAGCAGGCCAGGTAGAATAATACTGATCATTTAACAAATAAAATGATCAACTGTAGCACCACACCAAGACAAAGAATAATCTGCTGAATGAAATTCAGCTGCGGAAATCCGTGAAGCTTGGATTAGTACGTCTTCACTTTTTTTCAACCCCAAAGCTTTGCTGCATGAATACATCTCAGTTTCTGGTCTAGTCATGGAAGATGACTGAGCCTCTAGGAGGGGACCATGGTTGCTATCATGGGTGTAACCTTCTTCCAGATTCCCTCAGCAGTCAGAAATGATGTTCATTTGTTTTTGAAACCGGCTGGTCCTGATTAGGCAGCTAATAATGTTGCTCAGGGTGGTGTCATCCTATTCTCGGTGTTCTGTCTGACCGTCCCTCAGCTCTGTGCTTGTGTGCTGCTTCAGTTCAGGCCTTCAGTTCACATCTAGACCCTCAGTTTTAGCCTTACCGCTGATTCCTGTGCCTTTAATCGGTTCTTCCATCCTTAATTGATTTTAAAAGCAGTTTTTTGTGTCACACTAGCTAAAACCTTTTAAAATTGCTCTTATCCAAGAGAATTTTTTTGAACTCTTTTTTATTAGCAGAATTATATATTGCAGAAAAAAGAATTTACACATCTGTTTAGGAATTTAATTTTTCCCATTTTTGCACAGTATACAATAACAATGACTTTGAAATATTTGATTATAAATATGCATCAAAAGTTCTCCCTATAATTTTGTTTCTTCCTGTGTTTTCATCCACATTGTCATATACAGACCGTTGCTGTACTCACATTATTTACTTAGTGTTTCTTGAACTTGTTTTATATATTCTTGTCTCAGTGCTCTTGTCCATATTATTTTTCCTTCTCTTCATATTCTTTTCCTCCATCATTCTTTTCTTCTTTCCAGATTCTGTTTATCTTTAAGGGAAGGTCCAGTGTATGTTCCTTCCTCAAAGTAGTCTCTAAATCTTCTGAACTTGTGGTATTTTTTTTTTTTGTCTCTCTCTTATGGAAATTAATTCTATGAAACTTGTGACTGTGATAGTGTTGGTCTTACTTTTGAATGTTGATGTTTTAGCTGACTAGATTGTTTTTAAAGGTGTTTGTTGGGGTTCCTGTCTCATACATCTTTGTCTTCTTTCACATCTGGCACAGGTGCCTAAAGTAGGCAGTTCATAAATATTTATTTAGCATGAATATAGGAAAGAGACCATATTTTATTTATCTTTTTGTCACCAGTGCCTAATATTGTGCCTGACAAATAAGCCTTTGAATAAATGTTGATGGTATGTTAAAGAGATGATCTTTAGGTGTTGGGATCCTTTAAATATGTAAGTTTGGAATATTCCTTGTGAAATTAGCTTTTCCCTCTGTAGCCTGAGGAAAGTTGAGTCCAGGTTGACCTTACTGAGGTCATCCACGGTCTCAAGCCCAACTTAGCTGGTATCTAGGAGATCTGAACCTGCATGCCTTTACACGTTGCTGGAGGAAACTGATGGTTTAGAGCTCAGGCGTTGGCGTCCGAGGGCTGGCGTTCATGTCTCTGTTCTGCTCCTTCCCAGCTGCCTGGGTCTGGGGTCGTCTCTCTGTCCTTTACTGTACAATACAGCAGGTGACAGCTCCTCTTTATCTGTGAAAAATATCTGGCACAGAATAAGTGGTCAGAAAGTGTTCAATATAATAATAGCTAATACTGTTAATAGTAACCCTCTTCTTTACCTGACACCTGTTCATATGGTCAAGTCATCCAGCATTACAGAAATTTTAACTTTAGTGAATAGTTTGTCAGTCAAGTTTCAGTGTTCGCCTGTTCCTAAGTGTAAGTCTTTTAATTTGATGTTTAACTCAGTGGAATCTTGTGACAAAGAAAAGACAGTGAACTGGAAACTGGGAGATTTAAATTATACCCTGAGCTTCTCGCAAAGGTTAATATGCTTAACCTTTAACGTAGTCTAATTGTATCGTTATTATCTGTGTACATGGCTAAATTCCAGAGGTTTATAAGCTTACTTAAGGCTAGAGCCAAGTCTTACTGAATTTTCATCTTTTTACTCCACACCATGAGTTAGTAAATATGCACTGAATGAATACACAGCTCTGTTTTCTTATTGGTCAAGATGAGGGGTTGGGCTATCTCTAAGATTCCCTCTAGCTCGCAAATATTTTGAACACAGGGGCCAGTGAAATGAGTCCTCATGTTAGAGAAGAACTGAAGATCAGGAAATCTAAACGTAAATTTTGCCATTGAAAGATTTCTAAGATCCATTTTTTAATTTAAGTGGATAATATACTAAAGTGTTTATGTATGACCTCATATTTACATATAATCATTTTTAAGGTAAGTTTGTTATCTATTTACTGAATTTATAAACTATATACCTCTTTCTTTGCTTTAACCCTAAGCCATGACACAGGCGTAGTTCAGTAAATCGTCTTTACTGAGCGAATTGAAATTTAAAGCTAATTGGTTGACATTATTTTTCTTCAAATCCATTAACTGCAAATTCGGTACTTTAATGACCTTTTAATTATAAAATGCCCATATGACAAAAAGTATTGACTGTAAAAATTTAAACAATACAGAGAGAAGCATTCTGAAATTTTAAGTCTATTCTTCAGAATCAGTTATATCTATAGACTTTAAAAAGCATCCTTTAATTCTTTATTGTATTTTCCTGTTACTAACCTGGTGCACAGTAGTTGTTCACTGAATGTTCACTGAATTAACCAGTGCTCTTTACCAGTCAGGAGCTGATCAGTTTTTCTGATACATTTTTCTTTTACAGTGCTATTGATACGTAATTTCTATAAAAGGTAACTTTTCAAGAGTCTGAAACTAATTTTTTTAGCTCTTGTAAAAGTACATTCTGTCATCAGCACTCACATTAAATGTACGTTAATAAGACTACTCTCATACAGTAATTTATGAAATCAGGCTGCATGCCTTACGGTTACAGTGTGTCTAATGGGTTTAGTTCTCAGGCCTGCTGAAACTTACACACAGGGTTACTGGTTTGCAGCTATGATGGAAGTCCCTGACCATTCAGTCTCTGAGTTACAAAGTGAATTACTAAGAAGTTACACAGTCTTGGAATTTAAAGAAATGCTTTGTGGTATACTTTATATTAGAAAGTAGTAATAGCTTCTTTCTTAAGAAAAGAGGCTAGTTTTTCCAGACTCTTTCTCTTATATATATAAGCTAAAACATGCTTGTGAGTGTGAGCAGAGAGACTAGTACTCAAGAGGAGTTTCTGATTAGGGCAGTAATGGCAAAATAACTTACCAGGAAAACTGGATGTTAGTTACGTGGTCAAAGAAAGTGAATAGAAAATTTGCACACATACACCCAAAAAAGGTAGATGGCCATTATATCTTTAAAAGAATGTTCAAGTTCACCAAGAATCAAAGAGATGCATAATTAAATAAAACAATTTTATAGGATATGTTAAATTGGTGAGATTAATAATACCAAGCATTGACAACTGCTGTTGTATACTGCAGATGGAACTCAGATTGCCATGCTTACTTTAGAAAGCAGTCAGCAATATGTATCCATCGCCTTATCAATATGGCAAAATCGCACTACATGATCTTCATTTTTAAAAAGCAAGTTACAAAGATGCAAGTATCCGTTCTGTTTTTGCAGAAATCGTGTGTGTGCTTACACATGGGGAAAAGAGTTCAGAAAAGAATGTCTAGAAATTCTGGGGGGAAATTTAATAATCTCTGATCACGTTCCCAATCTCAGCAAGATTGGAATGGTTTGTCTACTTTTCTACGTACCTCTTTTTATAATTATTTATAGTATGTGTATTTATATAATTGGAGGAAAGAGCTCTTATTTGTAGTATGGTACAAATCATTGGAGAAAAGTCATTATTTTAAAAAAACAGGAAATTTTAGATAGTATACATATAGTGATCTGAGAACACCATTTTATAACATATTAGTTATTTACAAGGCAGATAATATTCATAGGTCAGTGGTCCATTCCAGTCAAGCATTTTGTATTTTTACTTGTTTAAAAAATGTAAAAGTAAAAAGCCTTATGAAGTTTATCCGTTATATCTTGAAATTTATTTCCTCTCTTTTTGTGACACATTGTCTAACTTTGGTTCCATTTCAAACAGTAGAGGGGAGACAAAATTATTTATTTTGTCATTTAAGACAATAAGAAATCATAGCTGTTTCCCAGTATTACAACTTCAGTTATAAAATTCTAAGAGTCAGTGGATCCTGGATTTAACTTAAATGCGTTTTTTTTATTTTTGGTCCCCTTTGTACATCCAGGTTTTTTTTCCAACATTTTTTTTGAAATTTTCAAAACTTAAGAAAGGTGGGAAAGAATTTTTACAGCTCATGTCTACCACCTTGATTATACGATTAAATTTTTACTGTGATTGCTTTATCTACCACCTCGATTATGCAATTAAATTTTTACTATGATTGCTTTGTCTCTGATTTATACAACTCTCTAATCCTCTACCCATCTGAAAGGTCATCTTATTTTTTTGTGCATTTCAAATTAAGTTGCAGATATCGGTATTGATGGTGGTTTATTTGCTGAGTCGTGTCCGACTCTTGCAACCACATGGGCTGTCACCTGCCAGGCCCCTCTGTCCATGGGATTCTCCAGGCAAGAAAACTGGAGTGGACTGCCATTTCCTTCTTCAGTGGATCTTCCCGACCTAGGGATCGAACCCAGGTTTCCTGCACTGCAGGCAGATTCTTTACCGACTGAGCTACCAGAGAAGCTTTTCAATACCGGTATACTTCCCTCTAAATATTTCAGCATGCATGTCACTGACTCGGGTTCAATGTTTAGAGTTCACCTTTTTTTCTTTTGAGGCAAATTTAAAGACAGTAAAATATATGTCTCAAGTGTACTATATGATGAATTTCAACAAATGAATACCCTTGTGATGACCCAATCTCCTGTTAATTAGTGTCACCCCAGAAAGTTCCCTCATACCTCTTCCCAGTCAACCCCCACTTCTTTCAACCCCCCACTCCAAGAACCACTATAATGACTTTTTTCTACCATAAATTACTACTGTCTATTCTAAAACTTCATGTACATGAAATTACACAGTGTGTGTTCTGTATAAAGGTTCTTTCATCCATCATAAAGCATTGAAATTCAGTCGTGGCATATATCAGTAGTTTTTTTATTGCTGAGTAATATTCCTAATTTCAACCCATTTTAATATGAACTTTTGAGATTTCTGTGGTAAATGTTGTTATTTGATATTTCTTGGTTTATGTTTAAATAAATTACGCCGCAATGAACGGTGTACTTATTTCCTGTTATTTGTTTATGCTATCTTAGAACATAAGTTAATAGTAAACTATTTATCAGACATAACTAAAGTGCAGAGAAATTAAATGCTTCTCTGGATACAAACACTGTGTTCTCAGAAGAGTACTATATATAGAATTTCACTTAGTTCACCTTAATAGGAATTTAAAGATAAGAGGTACATTGATAATAATTTAACTCTATTTGAAAAGTCAACCATTTCAATTATTGGCATATACTAATTGTTTTAAAAGGAGGTGGGGGAGCCATCTGTGGATTTGAAATCTATATTTCTGTAACCTGCATTTATTTGCCCAGATAGTGCTTTCTAAATAGATAATCTATTCCTTAGAGCAATATATAAACAGTAAGTACTCTGTAAGTAGCATGATTTAATGAAGAGTTGACCTATTGTCCCTTCTTTGCAGTAGCTAGATACATCTCCCTTAATAAGTATCAGCTTTGATTTCTTCCTTCAAGTGAGAATTTTTACAGTGTGTTTTGCCGTTTAGAGACACTTAAAAATCTACCTAAAGCCAAGACCACTCCATACCACTCCCATGCACTTCAAACACAGACCTCCTAAAGTCCCTTCATTCATCTTTTGCATCTCATATTACAAATTCAATAAATGGAGTCTTCAGGAGTCATCTTGTTTTCTCTCTTTTACTTAAACCCACATTCATTTCACTACCAGGACATGTTAGTTTTACACCAAAAAATAACCCAAATCTGACTACTTTCTAACATTGCTAGTACCTCTATTCTAGGCCAGATCTGATCATCTCTCACCTACACGCCTCTGGGCTGTGTGCTGTGCTAAGTCAGTTCAGTTGTGTCCGACTCTGCGACCCTGTGGACTGTAGCCCACAGGCTCCTCTCTCCATGGGATTCTCCAGGCCAGAATACTGGAGTGCATTGCCATGCCCTCCTCAGGGAATATTCCTGACCCAGAGATCAAACCCAAGTCTCTAATGTCTCTTGCATTGGCAATCAGGTGAAGCCCTTGCATGACCCTAATAGCCTCTCTTTTTTAATTTTTATTTTTTATTGGAGTATAGTTGATTTACGTAATAGCCTCTGAGCTGGTCTCTCTGCGAACCACTTCCCTTACAGCAGCCAGTTTCTAAAAATGTATGTGTTTTTGTTGTTTTTCCATTGTACTTGGAATAAAATTCAAATTGTTTGCAGTTCTGTTGTCCTTAGCTAGGCTGGTTGCATTATACCCTGTGTGTGTTTTGTTCAGGAGTTAGAGCTCTGGGCAGGGAAACTTGAGTTACTTCAAAGTAGTTTAATTAGTATGAGCATTTTTACCTTATAGTTTTAATAGAATTCTTATACCTTAGAATCATAGTTTATTAACTGGAAAAAAAATCATAGATAATTGACTTCCAGTCCCTTATTTTGGCAATTAAATGAAAATCTGTTTATTTTTTTTTTTTTTTTCCTGTGTTTGATTTATTACAGATCGAGCCGGGAGCATCAGTACCCTTGATTCTTTAGACTTCGCAAGATATTCAGATGATGGTAACAGGGAAACAGATGAGAGAGTGGCAGGTAAGATTCTAAAGACAGATTTGGATGTTTTTGACATTCCAGAAATAATGAAATGACTTGGAAAATTGTCTTCCTTCTACAGTTCAGTGTGTGAATAGAATTAGATAGTTATCTTACAAAGTTATATTACTAATTTATTGGCTTCAGGGAGCATTCCTGAATGTTCAACAACCCCCAACTGCTCTTTCCAGTGATGCTCTGAGTTTTTGGTTATGTGTGCCTACAACTACTGAGTTCTGCTTACAGCTAATAGTTTACAGCCTTGTAGTTATAAAACTGGTGTAAAGCAGGTCTAAGTTAGCCAAGGTTTAGTGCAAAGTTATTTGGACCTTGCTCTCCTCCTTCCTTTTATCCTCCAGACCAGGGCTAAGTAATATTTACATGGTATATACCAGTGGAACTCTGCTGATGGTTAAAAATTGGTTTAAATACTTCCATGCTGATTAGTGATCAAAACTTTGTCTTTATTCCTTGGAGTCTCCCTGGCCGCCACTGCATCCCTCTAGAAACTTCATTTGACTTTCCTGTGATCCTAAAAATAAAGGTTGTTAATGCTTGGTCCCCTCAGGGCTTCCTGGACTTTGCCCATTCCAAAAAGAAGACCAGCATCCTTTTTAGTTGCTTGGTTCCTCATTCCAGTCTCCTTCCTCTCTCCATCCTCCCACCGGTTTTGCCTTTTTGGCATCACCACAGGATCTGTAGGGACTTCAGAAGACCAATTTGTACGCTCTGTATTCTGCCCACATCAGATGAGGCCAGTTGGCTTCTTCTGGGGGTCCACCCTGAAGTTACCAGTGTAGAAGCTCTGGCTCCTCAGATGTCAAGTGACTGGTACCTTTCTGGTGCTTCAGGCTGTGACTGTCAGTTATTGAAGTAGTTCCTGAATGTGTTTATAGGAATTGTAGTTTTCACGGGATGTTGACTCTGAGATAGAAGCAACCCTCAGGTATTTTAACCCACCAGAATGGTGGGCACACCTGGCATAGGAAAGATGGCCACATGGGACAGGTGGAGCCTGTGAGGGCCCTGTGGGGTCAGGCAGCTCCACACTGTGACCGCCTCTCTTCATCACCCTGTTGCATTTTTTTTTTCCTTTGCTGGAACAAGGTTGTCAAACCTACCATATATGTGCCTGTCGTAGTCATCGTGAATAAAGATGAGTGCTGTAGAGCGCTTATGTTTATATAGCACTCACTCCTTTCTGAACACTTTGTAAATGTATGTTAACTCATTAAGTTATAGAATTACCCTCATCTTCCACTCCCCAAGAAACTGAGGCACATGGAGATTCTTAAGACTTTAGTGGCAGAGCTAAGACTCAAATGTAGATAACCCAGCAACAGAGCCCATGACTGATGGTACCACATACCACCTGTTAGGGTGAAGGATTAAGTTTGACCTATGTAAAATGACATTCCAATATGTGCTTTTCATTTATTGCTTGAGAAAAGAGCTATTTAAAAATCTCTAACAGTATTTTGTGATTTAGGGGAAAAACTGAAGTAATCATTTTTAGTTCAGCAGAGGCTCAGAGAGGAGTCAGCAGTGAGAACAATAGCAGTAGCAGCTGAAGGGGAAGTTGTTGGAAGACTTTAGTGCAGCCGCCTCCTTGATAGTCATGATTTAGTTGTAAGCGTTGTTACTTGACAGCTGTGTCAAAAGAGCAAATCACATGAGTAATATCTGAAAATTAGCAAATCAAATGGGGATTATTTCAACAATTTTAGGACTCATCCTCCTAATTATATCATTTGTTAAGTGGCATTATGTTATATTTAATTGTACAGTAAATGTTAGATATTATATGTTTTATGTTATTTATTGTTAAATACATGGTATTTTAGTTTATTTAAAACTAACCAAATATATTTAGTTTTGTATATTGTATTATTGTTCAAATGGTTATGTATTTGAAAATAACTTCAACCCAGAAATAGACCATGTAATTATTTTCATTCCTCTAATTTTTATTTGAAAACCTAAAGTCAAATTTAAGAGGTTCATCATTATTCTTGTTATTAGGTATGTTAGTATTTTTAATTAGGGGAAACATGGATGTAAAAGCAAGATGTTGTAACTAAGTAAAATGCTATAACCAAACATAACTAAGAATGAAAATTTTAAATACTTGGTAGTTTTGACCTTATATTTTTAATCTAAAGATTATACTCTTTCTCTAAGTTTGGGGAAATAAAGTAATTTTTGCTTACTGTATAATGCTAATATATAAATACATGCGGTCTTGAGAAAGACAAATACTATGTGATATCAGTTATATGTGGAACCTAAAAATAATACCAGTGAATCTATATATAAAACAGAAATAGACTTACAGATATAGGAAACAAACTTGTGATTCCCCAAAGCAGAGAGAGAGGGGAGGATGGGACAGGTTAGGGGGACAGGAGTAACAGATACGAACTACTGAACATAAAATAGATAAGCAACAAGGGTTTACTTCATAGCACAAAAGTTTATATCTGATATCTTGTAATAACCTATAATGAAACATAGGCTACAAAAAAATGGAATGACTATGCTATACACCTGAAACTAACACAGTATTATGAGTCAGTGATACTTCAGTATAAATGAATGAATGGATGCAGTCTTTCATCTTCACTGGGAAAAGGAAGAAAATACATGTTATTCCAAGAAAATAGCCTTTAGACTTTTAGGGCTCTTGTGCAATAGCCTGTTGTTGAATCAAGTGTGTGATATGTGGCTGAAAATTTAAATTAATCACAATTCCCATTTCCAAAGAGATTTTTGTGTCTTTACTAACCATTGGTAGTTACTTAGAAGCTAATTGAAAGACCAGTAATTGAGAAGAGATAATTGCCATGTCATCTGTCATTGGATCAGATGTAAACCTTACTGAGAAAAAACAAACATCTCTTTTTGATGTTCCTGTACTCGTCTTGGGCAGGAGTTTATAGATAACACAGATTTGAGTCCATTGCCCCATGATGCAAATGTAGGGTCTGCTCCAACCATTAATAAACTGTGTATCTGACATATATATGTGTGTGTGTGTGTTTATATGTATATATATATATGTATATAATATATGTGTGTGATACATATATGTATGTGATGATTTTCATCATCATTTTCCTAAATTTAAACATCTGTTTATTTTTTTCAAGTCTGTGCAGGTGTTCCTTTAATGAGGAAAAGATCTCTAAATGAACATATGTTTATAGAGCACCATTATTTTGAGTTTTGTGCTAAAAGAACTAAGACTAACAGATATTTTAAGATAATAGTAATACACACTTGCATATATCCCAAGTCATGAGTGCCTGATCTTTAAGCGCTCAAATACCCCTGATACAATAGCAGTGTTCTCCGACCTCGATTGAGAGACCACTGTTTCAGCTAATCTAGAATGGCTGACACTGACTCGGTCATTAGTCGTCTTGGTGCGGCTATGACATGCGGCGTCACAGTTTGCCTGTGTCTCTGCAGTTGTTACTTTAGGTCCACTAAAATTGCACTCAGCAAGGCTGGGCCCGTCGAGGGTTGGGGGGAGGAGTGAGCAGGGAGGCAGCTGGTTTCTACAGTGTTTTTTAAAAACATTCACTTCTTCGCACATCCTTATGAAGAATTACAATATTTGAAAACTACTTGGAGGTTGCTTGATATAATGTATCACTTTACAAAGTAATAAGTTTTGAGTTTTAATCCAATATCTTTTGATAAAGAAGTGACAAGTTCATGTGTGTGTAAATATATCTGTTCAGACCTTTCATGTAAAACTTTTCACATAACTGCAATTATTTGATCATACTGTGCCTTTATAGAGATGTGCTGTAGCTTCAAAGATATGCCTTTGTCTTTTAAAGTCTGTATTATATATTAAGAAACATGCAGCAGAGTGAATTCATTTTGATAAGCACTAGCTTTAAAAGCAGTGGTAACTTTTAATGGCATTTGGCAATGTATGTACAGATGTGCATAAAAATATAAATTCTTGCCGTCTGACATGGGTTTTTCTGGCTTTCTGTGCCTTGATCATTCATTGTTTTGCTCTTGGTCACCTAAACTTTCACCAGTTGAATTGGGTTGTTTTTTTTTTTTCCCACAGTTTGTGTTTTAACCACTTTTGTTTTGTTTTGTTTTTTCATATTCTTATCATTCTGGTGCAGGGCATTTCTGATCTGCAATTGTTCTGTAATATGTCTTAGTAAATTGTAAGTGATAGTGAAAGTATGATATGTATACTTACTTTGCTTATGGTATAGTGAAGGGCTTTCAAATCAAAACCTAGAGTTTTGAAATAGAAGAAAAGTAAATTTACTCTGTACTTACCTTACACCTTGAATCTGTGCAGTCTGACTTTAAATACAAACTTTAAGAGTTTCCAGAGTGTAATTTTTAGGGAAAATGTTTTTACTTTGTTGCACAGAAATATTTGCAGATCAGCATTGCTGACTACCAAAAAAAGAAACAGTCGTATACACATCATCTGATTTTTAGCTGTGCTTCCATGTTGCTGCAGTGAAATTCTGTGCATCAAAATAATTGGCCTTCATGTACTAGATGTAATTCAGTTACATCTTAAGTTTTTAATGAAAATATGCAAACTGAGTGAATTCTATTTTTTCCATATATTTTTATAGCTTTGTTGTCTCTGATAGCATTTCATTTGCCATCTTCTTTTTTCTGTTTATTAGTCAATCTCTAAAGTTTTAAATTTACTCATCTTTATGCGGCGAAGGCAATGGCAACCCACCCCAGTCCTCTTGCCTGGAAAATCCCATGGATGGAGGAGCCTGGTAGGCTGCAGTCCATGGGGTCGCTAGGAGTTGGACACGACTGAGCAACTTCACTTTCATGCATTGGAGAAGGAACTGGCATCCCACTCCAGTACTCTTGCCTGGAGAATCCCAGGGATGGGGGAGCCTGGTGGGCGGCCGTCTCTGGGGTCGCACAGAATCCGACACGACTAAAGCGACTTAGCAGCATCTTTATGCGGAACTATTTAAATAATAACTTTTTTAATATCCAGTTGTGACGGAGATCACTTAATTTTCTCAGAGCTTTACTTCACAGAAATGACTTTTTCCCCCCAATACTTTTTTCTTCGTAGCAGTATTTATATCTTTTAAAGAAAATTCCCAGTAAAGACATAGTTAAATCTTGCTCATGATGAAACATTTCAAAAAGCTCATTAAAATGTTTCCTCAGTATTCATGTTTATTGTATTAGACTCTGCATTAACAGGAGAAATCTTTAAGTTTCATTAGTACCTCTTAATGTGAACAAATATCTATTTGAAGAGTTGTCAGAAACTTTGAAATTCTACTTAATTTTATTCAGTATCCTTAGATAACTACACTCTTAGAATTGTACACAATCATTTGCTTTAGAATGATTTGAATTGTAACTTAAAAAACAAACTTATGTCTATTCTTTGGCTTTAAATGAAACCTAAGGTAAATCCCTTGGAACTTTTTTTAGATATGTGTTTAACATATCTCTGCTTGTTTATAGAAGACATAAACTTGTTTGTAGAAAAATTGGTAGACATCCCACATTTGTAAGATACTTAAAACATACTTCTTCACATCTTAATGAAAGGATATATTCACTGTTTCTGTATGTTGATTTATAACATTATTCAAGATAAATACTATTTTTTTAATCCTAAGATTTTCTTTAACTGTATTTGCTAGGGCTTCATCTAAGTTTTGTCTTTTCCCCTAAAATTATGTCACCTGGAAACATTCCATTACATTTCTTACCTAGACTGAGTGAAGCATAACACCTAAGGTTTTTACTTGCCTAAATGAGAGTATGCCATAGATTTTATTTTTAAATAGAGCTATTCCTTGTCAGACAGCTAAGAACATTTGATCAGTAGTCCCCTGTATTCTAAAACTATGGAAAACATTCACCAGTTTGCTTGCAAATCAACTCTGCTGCATGCGTTCACAAGTTTCATAAAGATTGCATGCTTTCTGTTTTCAATACAAATTGTATTTTTTTTTCATACCCATCTTTGCTTTTTATTTTTTATTTTTGTTTCCCTTTTCTTGGTTGGATGCCTGTGTGTGTTTATTCCAAATCCCTGTCCAGTCCTGGAGTTTGAACTACGGAAAGCCAAGGAGACCATTCAGGCCCTCCGAGCCAACCTGACAAAGGCTGCAGGTGGTGTACATACAACTTTTTTGAGACTTTTTCTACTTTGACAATGTAGAAGTAGCTGAGATATTTTCCAATGTAAAAGAGTAAAATATTATTTGTATTTTCTTCCACCAGAACATGAAGTTCCTTTACAGGAACGAAAAAATTACAAATCAAGTCCTGAAATTCAGGTGGGTGAGTGACAGATCTAAAAGTATCTTCCATATGAAATGGAAGCACAAGTATTGAAAGCGGAAGACTTACAGTACTATATCCATCTTTTATCTATCTCTAGGAACCAATCAAACCTCTTGAAAAGAGAGCTCTAAACTTCTTAGTCAATGAATTTTTATTGAAGAATAACTACAAGCTGACATCAATAACATTTTCAGATGAAAATGATGACCAGGTACAGTTTCCTTTTTTTTTTTTTTAACAATAATTTGTTTCCTTTCTAATTTGTATTGTACTTATTTCCTCTTTTATCTAGCTTAATTTTTTTTTAAGTTGTACATAACAGTAAAATTCCATAACACCAAAATGCTGAATAGAAAAGAAAGAAGATTTCAAATTGATGAAGATTGGTTTCTATTTTAAGAAACTAGGAAAAGAAAACTAACTGAAGTCCAAAGAAATTAAAAGGAAGGAAATATTAAAAGTGAGAATGTATCAGTGATACAGGCAACAGAGAACAACAGATAAAAATTAATAACAACAAAAAACTGGGTTTTTGAGGTTAATGAAATTGGTAAACCTCTAGCCTGACTTGTTAAGAAAAAGAGAGAAGAAGGAAATTATTAGAATCTGGAATGAGCAAAGTTCTATCACTGTAGATATCTACTAGACTTTTAAGGAAGAAGTAAAGTAAATGAGCAAGGTTATATCACTGTAGATACCTACCACATATTTAAGGAAGAAGTAATACTACTTCTCCACAAACTCTTCTAGAAATTGAAGAGAATATCAAATCCAACAATGTGTAAAAATGCTAATATACAATGACCAAATGGTTTATCCGAGGAACATAAGATTGATTAGTCCAAAAATCAATCATTGTAATTCACCATTTTAAGAAACTTTTCAAAAGAGAAAAGAGATCATATGATCATCTCAAAAGAAAACATTTGACACAATCAAACGTGTCTTCCCATAAAAACTTTAAAGAAATGAGGAATTGTGAGGAATTTCCTCAAATTCATAAAAGACATTTACAGAAAAACTATCACTAACATCATACTTAATGATGAAAGATAAGGAATAAAACAGGAATATCTGCTCTCACTACTTCTGTTGAACATCATACTGAAGAATCTAGCTAGTACAAGGCAAGAAAAAGAAATAAAAGGCATATATTTTGGAAAAGAAGAAAGAAAACTTTCACTGGTAACATGATTATGTATATAGAAAATCCTATAGACTGCACTAAAAAAACACTCTAATAAGTGATGATAGACAAGTTGTAGGATACAAGATCAGTGAACAAAAGTGAATTGTATTTCTATATGCTAGCAACAAATAGACATTCAGATTTTAAAGATACCATTTACAAAAGTATCAAAAAAATAGGAAATACTTAGGGATAAATATGGTGAAGGATTATGCACTGAAAACTATTATACATGCTGGAAGAAAATAAAGAAGACATGAAGAGATATATTGTGCTAATAGAGAAGATTTAGTATTGTCAAAGTGTCAATTTCTGTAAATTGATTTGTACTTTTAACACAATCCTGATCAGAATCTTGCCAGCTTTTTTTGTAGAGGTTGGCTTCTTCTAAAATTTCTGTGGAAATGGAAAGAACATAGTATAGCCAAAACAACTTTAATAAAGAAGTGCAAAATTAGGGGACTTCAACTAGCTGACTTTAAGATACCACAGTTCAGGCAGTATCTTACTGACATAAACGTAGACAGATCATTGGAACTTAGTGGGAAGTCAAGAGTGACTTACACATGGATGATCTTTTGACGTCTAACAAAGCACAGAGTAAATTCCATTCAGAAAGCGGTCTTTTTTACAGTTGGTACTGTAACATTTTGATATCTATATACCTCCAAAAATGAACTTCGAACCATACCTCACACCATATACAAAAAGTAATTCAAATGGATCATAGATTTAAATGTAAATTCTGAAGCCATAAGGCTCCTAGAAGAAAACATGGAAAAATTCATTGCAACCCTGGAACATAGGCCAAGATTTCTTATATATGACACCAAAAGTATGGTGTCTTCATCAAATATTTGTTCTCATCAAACTCAATAGCTTGTACTCTTTGAAAGCAACTGAAACAAATGAAAGATGAGCCACAGATTAGGTAAAAGATTTAGGTAGCATGTCTGATAAAGAATGCCATCTGGAATATCTAAAGAACTCTCTAAAATGAATAATAAAAAAAAAGACCCAATTTTTAAAAGAATGGACAAAAAATTTATACAGATGCTTCAACAAAGAACATATATGGATATCGAATAAGCACATGAAAAAGATGTTCTGTATCTTTAGTCATTAGGTAGATAAAAATTAAGTCATGATGAAATACCATAGCACACTTACTAGAATGTTTAACTGAGACTGTACCAAGTCTTGGCAAAAATGTGGAGTAAGTAGAAATATCATCATTGCTCTTGGGAATCCAAAATGGTGCAGTCACTTTGGAACATTTTTTGGCAGTCTATTTAAAAAAAATTAAAACCTTTACCACCTATATGACTTGATTATTCCATTCCTAGATGTTACAGTGCAAGAGACGTGAAGGGAGATGTTCATACCAAGACTCCTACACAGTGTTCACACCAACTTTATTTATAATAGCTGACATTAGGGAGACAACCCAAGTATCCAAAAGCAGGCAGTTGAATAAAAAAATTTCGATGTATTGTTACAGTGAAATGCTAACTCAGCAATAAAAAAAATGAACCTCTGACAGATACAACAACATAGATTAGTCTGAAAATCAATAATCTGGATGAAAGAAACCAGGCAAATAGAGTACTTGCTGTATGCTTACACTTATATAAAATTCTAAGAAATGTAAACTTGTAACAGTGACAGAAAACAGAACAGTATTTGCCTAGGAACAGGGCATATGTGAGGAAGAAGGAGGAAGCATCACAAGCGGCCAGTGCAACTTTCGGGAGTGAACAGGTTCCTCATTTTTTCCCCGTAGCGTTGGTGTTTAATCTTTTTCTTCTCTGCTGTATTTGTTCGTTTTTGACCGTGCTGGGTCTTCATTGCTGCGCTGCCTTTTCACTACCCGCAGCAAGCCGGGGCTACTCCGCAGTTACAACACAGACTCCAGGGGCGTGGGCTCAGTAGTTGCAACTCCCAAGCCCCAGATCAAACAGGCTCACTAGCTGTGGCGCAAAGGCTTAGTTGCTTCATGACATATGGGATCTTCCCAGATCAGGGATCGAACCTGTGTCTCCTGCATTGGTAGGCAGATTGTTTACCACTGAGCCACCAGGGAAGCCCCCAAGTTCATCTTCTTGATTGCAGTGATCTCTTCAGGTGTGTACTCAGATGTCAAAACTTAGCAGATTGTACATTTTAAATTAGCTTGTGGATTTAAGGCTTCCCTGGTGGCTTAGATGGTAAAAGCGTCTGCCTACAATGCAGGAGACCCAGGTTCGATCCCTGGGTTGGGAAGATCCCCTGGGGAGGGAAATGGCAACCCACTCCAGAATTCTTGCCTGGAGAATCCCATGGACGGAGGAGCCTGGTAGGCTACAATCCATGGGGTCGCAAAGAGTCGCATTTAAATTGTGCAGTTTGTTATTTATTAATTATATACCCCAATAAAACTTTTATAAAGGGCAGTGCAAGCGCTCATCAATTACTTATTCTTTAACCACTAAGTGATGTTTAATGGTAATTTCAACTGACCTTAAAGCAGTTCTACCCTAGAGCCCACACTCCTTTCATGTTTAGCCTCTGGCTAAAATGTAAAACTTTTTACCTGATTTTATTTTTGATCATTTATCTTAGTGGCCTGATTTTATCTTAATGGCTCTATGTTACCGAAGATTATCTCTTCTCTCCCTTGACTAGCCTGTAATCTTCTTGAAGCTAAATGAATCTCATGTTCATCTCTGTTTCTGCATATATAGTAACACTCAATACATACTTATTGATAGTTTTCTTATATTTTTATCTGCATATAATCATTGTCTTACTGTTTTTTGGTTCCCTCTTGCCAGTTCTTTCCTTTACTTCCTATCTTTCCTTTCTGTGGTGCTATGTGAAATTTTCTTATTGTAAATAAACATTCTTTATTTTCAACTTCTCTCTGAATATCCTTTTTTTTTAGAAGTTTATTATTTAACTCTTTGGTTGTGATGGGTCTTTGTTGCTGCCTGCGGGCTTTCTCTGGTTGTGGCGAGCTGGGGTTCCTCTTCATTATGGGGCACATTGGCTTTTCACCCCTTGATCTCTCTTGTTGCAGAGCTCAGGCTCTGGGTGCGTGAGTTTTCGTAGTTGCAAGCTGGGTTGCTCTTCATTTTGGGGTACCCAGGCTCCTCACTCCTTGGTCTCTCTTGTTCCAGAGCGCAGGCTCGGGGGGTTCACGGGCCTCTCACTCCTTGGTCTCTCTTGTTGCAGAGCGCAGGCTCGGGGGGTACACGGGCCTCTCACTCCTTGGTCTCTCTTGTTGCAGAGCGCAGGCTCTGGGGGCACATGGGCTTCTCACTCCTTGGTCTCTCTTGTTGCGGAGCACAGGTTCTGGGTGCGTGAGTCTCCGTAGTTGCAGGCTGCAGGCTCAGTCGTTGCAGCCCTCGAGTTCTAGAGCTTGCCCTCAGTAGTTCCCAGGTGTGTGGAATCTTCCCAGACCAGGGACAAAACCCACGTCCCCTGCATTGGTGGGCAGGCTGTTATCCACTGTGCCACTAGGGAAGTCCAGAATATCCTTTTTGCTGTAAAGAAAACTTGTCTTTCCACTGAGGACCCTGCTTCCCTTATTTTCCAAGTATGAGGTGGGGGTGTATCTCACACTCTAATCCTAGACACTTCCTAACTCCCAGGATGTTTATTCACCGGGCACATACACTTTGACATTATCACACAATTATGTTGAGTTTTCAAGATATTAGCAATAAGGAAAAGATACATCTCAAAAATGCAAAATAAAACTGCCACATAGATTTTTTTGTGTTACTGTTTTGTATCTTTTAGGATTTTGAACTATGGGATGATGTAGGATTAAACATTCCAAAACCTCCAGACTTACTGCAGCTCTACCGAGATTTTGGAAATCATCAAGTAACTGGGAAAGACCTAGTGGACGTGGCCAGCGGTGTAGAAGAAGATGAATTAGAGGCTCTGACACCAGTTTTAGGTGACCTTCCTTCAGCCCTTGAAACTCCTCAGACTGTAGAGGTGAGAGGTGTTAATAATCAAGCCCACAAAAAGTGTTTAAGCCATGTGAAAGCAGACTTATGAGATCTTGAGTTTCTGTTTTTCTCCCATTTTGATTTTAGAACTCCTTGCTAGTACAGAAGTTAGAAGATAAAATTAGTTTATTAAATAGTGAGAAATGGTCTTTGATGGAACAAATCAGAAGACTTGAAAGGTTAGTACTTAATCATCATTTCTATAAAAGCTCTTACAATTCTTAAAGAAATTGACAGATTATGTAAACATATAATATTTCAGTTGTAAGGCATAATTTTTCATATCCTAATACTTTTGGGGAAAAAAAATCTTATAATTGCTTATATACTTAATGTGTTCTTCCCCCCCCAAAAATTGTTCATCACTGTAATAATCGTAAAATCATACATGTATTAGAACCAAGGAGTCAGCTATTTTTTCCTCTCTCCAGGTTGTATCAGTGGTAATAAAGTGACTTGTTCGTGCTAGTGTTACACATATTTTCCATTCATGGTTTCATTTAATTCTTACACTAATAATGTGGGTTAGATGGAATTTTCCACATTTTGCACATGAAAAAGGCTAAGTGATGATCTAAAGCATAGTTTATAAAACCATTTTTATGTTTTGTAACAGTTTGTGGCTACATTTCTATATGAAGCATCAATATATATGGTACAGAAAAGATTAATTAGTTGCCAAACCACTTTCTATTAATATATTATACTTTTAAAGCATTAAACCCAGTGTGAGGTTTATGCTATGGCCAAAGTCTTAAAAAATACAATTTTTCTCTAATAATTTCTCTTTCTTGTACAGTGAAATGGACTTCCTCAAAAATGAACGCTTTGCCAGCCCTGTAGTTTGTGACTCTGTTCAGCCTTCTTTGGATCAGTCTCCCCACAAAGACTCTGAAGACAGTGGACAGAATTCAGTTACAAATAGTTTGGACAAGGGAGAAAACAAGGATGTCCATCTTTCAAAATCAGATGAAGTTGATTCCACTGTTCCTAAAGAGAATTTCCCACATTCTTTCCCCAGGAGAGAAAGAGAAGGAATGCCATCTTCTTCTCCATCAAGTAAAAACACAGTCCATTTTGACAAACCCAATAGGTTAGTATGTGTCCTGTGTTTTGAAATGCATCTGTCAGCTATTTAGTACATTGTCAAACTAGAAGAGTTTCAGTTCTTATTTTGCAGATCAGATACATGAATTTTTATGTGTCTGGCATGAACTTAACACATAGCAGCGTCCACGTCACTGCAAAAAATTACAAGTAATTACTAAGTTAAATTGTGTTAAAGAGGAATAGAGCATAAATGAGCTAGGTCCTATTTTAGCTAAGTACTTAAACCCATAAATCATGTGGATGTTCTGCGTGCTGTATTTTATCCAGTGTTTTTACCTTTTCTGTGTTCTACAGTCACTATCAGGTTCAGTAGAAAGTTTTGATATTAAATAGTTGCCTTTACTGAAAAGGCAGTTAGTTCTTGATCTTAGTCCTTTTTCCTGCGTCTGCGTCCATTAGTAACATTGTGTCATTAACATTATCTTAATTCTTTTCATTTTTATTCACTCGCAGTGATTGAACCTACGTGACTAAAGCAGGGCCCCTTTCCCATCATGATCATGTTTTCTGGTAGAGGAGACAAAAAGTATTTACATTATACGTGAAAAAAGGATATTCTCTAAGAGAGGAATATTTATTGAGTTCTTTTTATATATCAGGCACAGTTCTAAGGGCTTTACATATGCTAGCTTAGTTAATCCTCACACATACCCTGTGATGCATTCTGAGCCAGTCATACTTCCTCCTCCTAATAAATGGAGGAGTATTATAGCAAGTGTTGGGATGTAATAGGAAAGCATGACTAATTTGTCTTAGACTTAAAGGTACTCATTATTAGTGAGAAGTATTTGGTTTTTTCTTTTTTCCAAAACAAATTTTTGACTCATATGCCACAACTTTGTCTGTGGTTGTGTGTGTGTGTATGTATAGGTATTATGAGGGGGTCACAGGATTGAAATAGACATGGCCCAGTCTTCAAAGTGCATTTAATCTAATATGGTTAAGATATAGTCATGAAAAGAATGCGGTGGCATTTGTAGTAGTTCTTAATGTTTAGTAGTTCCATGTATCTCCTTTATACTCCAAAGCCACTCTCAGGAGAAAGATGATTGTTAAATTTGTCCAACTAACTTTTTTAGCTCTTAACTGTATGTCAGGCAATGTTAATGACGAGTATGAAGTTTGAAAGAAGAGTGAAAGTGTTAGTTGCTCAGTCACATCTGACTCTTTGGGACCCCACGCACTACAGCCCACCAGTCTTCTAGAGGCCCATGGACTTCCCCAGGCAAGAATACTGCAGTGGGTAGCCATTCCCCTCTCCAGGGGATCTTCCCAACCCAGGGGTCCAGCCCGGGTCTCCTGCATTGCAGGCAGATTCTTTACCGTCTGAACCACTAGGGAAGCCCAAATGAAGAGTATAGTAACGGTAACCAAACATATGGTGCCCTTCAGTTCCAAACTTTACAGTATGAGAGAGACTGTCAGGCAAGTATAATATTGTAAAAGGTAGTAATATAAGAGAAGGCAGCTTGCTTGGGGAGCACACAATCAGGGTACCTAACCTAGTCATCAGAGTAGGAAAGGTTTCAGGGAAGAAGTATTTTCTACCTTTATACCTGATGAGAAAGTAGCAATGAACCAGGCAAAGAGATAAGAGGAAGTCTTCCCACTGAGAAAGACTAGCAGGAGCAGGAAGAACACTGCACGTGGGGAGCTGAGAAGGATTTATGAAGGTTGAAGCAAAGCATGCAAATGAGAAGACAGCAGGAGGAGAGGTTGGAGAATTAAGCCGAGACTAAGTCATATAAGCTGTGTTAACTCATTTTAGAGACTTGGAACATGATGGTATCTAAGTTTTAAAAGAAAGTAGGGAAAACCACTAGACGATTCACGTATGACCTAAGTTAAAAAAAAGTGGGAAATAGATTTAAGGTACTAGATCTGATAGACAGGGTGCCTGATGAACTATGGACGGAGGTTCATGACATTCTATAGGAGACAGGGAGCAAGACCATCCCCAAGAAAAAGAAATGCAAAATGGTTCTCTGAGGAGACCTTACAAATAGCTGTGAAAAGAAGTGGAAAACAAAGGAGAAAAGGAAAGATACACCCATTTGAAAGCAGAGTTCCAAAGAATAGCAAGGAGAGATAAGAAAGCCTTCCTCAATGATCAGTATAAAGAAATAGAGGAAAACAATAGAATGGGAAAGACTAGAGATCTCTTAAAGAAAATCAGAGATACCAAGGGAACATTTCATGCAAAGGTGGGCTTAATAAAGGACAGAAATGGCATGGACCTAACAGAAGCAGAAGATATTAAGAAGAGGGGGCAAGAATACACAGGAGAACTGTACAAAAAACATCTTCACGACCCAGATGATCACAACGGTATGATCACTCACCTAGAGCCAGACATCCTGGAAAGTGAAGTCAACTGGGCCTTGGGACGCATTACTACAAACAAAAGCTAGTGGGGGTGATGGGATTCCAATTGAGCTATTTCAAATCCTAAAAGATGATCATGTGGAAGTGCTGCACTCAATATGCCAGCAAATTTGGAATACGCAGCAGTGGCCACAGGACTGGAAAAGATCAGTTTTCATTCCAATCCCAAAGAAAGGCAATGCCAAAGAATGCTCAAACTACCGCACAATTGCACTCATCTAACATGCTAGTAAAGTAATGCTCAAAATTCTCCAAGCCAGGCTTCAACAATACGTGAACTGTGAACTTCCAAATGTTCAAGCTGGTTTTAGAAAAGGCAGAGGAACCAGAGATCAAATTGCCAACATCCACTGGATCAAGGAAAAAGCAAGAGAGTTCCAGAAAAACATCTAGTTCTGCTTTATTGACCATGCCAAAGCCTTTGACTGTGTGGATCACAATAAACTCTGGAAAATTCTTAAAGAAATGGGAGTACCAGAACACCTGACCTGCCTCTTGAGAAATCTGTATGCAAGTCAAGAATCAGCAGTTAGAACTGGACATGGAACAACAGATTGGTTCCAAATAGGAAAAGGAGTACGTCAAGGCTGCATATTGTCACCCTGCTTATTTAACTTATATGCAAAGTACATCATGAGAAATGCTGGGCTGGAGGAAGCACAAGCTGGAATCAAGATTTCCAGGAGAAATATCAACAACCTCAGATATGCAGATGACACCACCCTTATGGCAGAAACTGAAGAAGAACTAAAGAGCCTCTTGATGAAAGTGAAAGAGGAGAGTGAAAAGGTTGGCTTAAAGCTCAACATTCAGAAAACTAAGATCATGGCATCCGGTCCCATCTCTTCATGGCAGATAGATGGGGAAACAATGGAAACAGTGGCTGACTTTATTTTTGGGGGCTCCAAAATCACTGCAGATGGTGACTGGAGCCATGAAATTAAAAGACGCTTACTTCTTGGAAGGAAAGTTATGACCAACCTAGACAGCATATTGAAAAGCAGAGACATTACTTTGTCAACAATGGTCCGTCTAGTCAAGGCTATGGTTTTTCCAGTGGTCATGTATGGATGTGAGAGTTGGCCGGTAAAAGAAAGCTGAGCACCGATGAATTGATGCTTTTGAACTGTGGTGTTGGAGAAGACTCTTGGAGAGTCCCTTGGACTGCAAGGAGATCCAACCAGTCCATCCTAAAGGAAATCAGTGCTGAATATTCATTGGAAGGACTGATGCTGAAGCTGAAACTCCAAAACTTTGGCCACCTGATGGAAAGAACTGACTCATTTGAAAAGCCCCTGATGCTGGGAAAGATTGAAGGTGGGAGGAGAAGGGGATGACAGAGGATGAGCTGGTTGATGGCATTACGGACTCAGTGGACATGAGTTTGAGTAAACTCTGGGAGTTGGTGATGGACAGGGAGGCCTGGCATTGCTACAGTTCATGGGGTCCTCAACGTGTCAGACACGACTGAGCAACTGAACTGAACTGAAGTTTTAGAAAGAGTCCTGCTGCTGCTGCTGCTGCTGCTGCTGCTGCTAAGTCACTTCAGTCGTGTCCGACTCTGTGCGACCCCACAGACGGCAGCCCACCAGGCTCCCCCGTCCCTGGGATTTTCCAGGCAAGAGTACCGGAGTGGGGTGCCATTGCCTTCTAGAGTAGTGGTAATTAGAGGGTAGCAAGAATGGTGACTCATGGGATATCTCTTGGAAGAGAATCAAGATTTCCTGTATTGGAAATTTCCTGTATTAGAAAGACGTAGATAGGTTTATAAGATAGAAAGTAAAAAATTGATTGGATTAGGTGGTTAAAACTAAGGGAAGGATAAAGGCTTTCTGCCTTGGGCGGTTAGATGCATTGTAGCTCCCTCCCCTGAAAGACTGGGGGAGGGGGAACATAATGAACAAGCAGGCTTCAGCCTTGGTGCACTGCCTCCTTAATCAGATGCCACTGGGGCCGCTTTGTGGTGTATACTAAACAACCTCTGCTATGTAACCTTAGGATTACCCCTTTTCTTCATAGATTGAGCACATAAAGTGGAACTCATAGTTACGATAATTATGAATACTATTACATAGAGACCAGTGTTATTTTACAAATATAAATATTTTAACCTTTTTATTAAACATAAATAGGCTAATATTTTCAATTACAAAAAATCCTTCCTTTAAAATATATGTGAATGTTGAATGAGCCTCTCCTTCATTTATTTTTAATTTTTAATTCTTTTATGTGGGTTTCTAACATTAAGGGTTATCATTATGATATAGATCTGCAGAACTTCTCAGCAACATATCAGATTAGACTTTGTAGTCACTCTTTACCTTTATGGGACCATAGAGAATTAGGAAAAAAAAAAAAATATTATTTCAGGTTTTGCAAACACTTTCTATAGTCATTGACCTGCCATACAACTTCAGGTTTAATCCATTAACATTTATAAGACATTGATTCACATAATATCAAGCTCTTTTAAGATCAGCAGCTATTGCTATTCCTTTTTCCCTGTATTATTCTCCAGTGAAGTGACCTTAAATCTTTTGTGGCTGAGAAATTCAAACATTTGTGCAGTAGGATTCGTGCAGTGATGGGAATTATGACCTGCAACTTACTTTCTCCTTAAACGCCAGTTTAACTGTTTGGAATTGTCCCATTTTCATTCAGTGTTTTCTTCTAGGAAGTTGTCTCCTGCTTTCCATCAAGCACTACTCTCTTTCTGTCGAATGTCAGCAGATAGTCGTTTAGGATCAGAGGTAAGCTGTACCAGATTCTTGCAACTTTCTTAAAACATACTATTTTTCTTGTTATCATTTTACCCAAAAAATGGTTGTAATAAAAGTCTGTTTCAAGTACAGATCTATTATTTAAACTAACACTCTAAAAAATAATTCCGAAGTTTGCAGCTTTTAAGGAAAGTAGTTGATTATTTTTATCTTTGGATTAAAGCTCTGTTTAGTATGAAAGTGAGTCTTTACGGTCTAGTTTTAATATTTTATGTCTACCAACCTACAATTATATGCCTCTCTATGGTGTAACTTAGAAAACCAAGTCAGGTGTATATATTATTTATAGTTTCAATAGTTTTTAGATTACTCCGTTTTTAATTTCTCTAGGATTGATTGTCTTTGATTGCAGAGTTTATTGGCTCTCATTTCTTTTCATCACGTCCTTTGTAACTGTCGTTGCAGGCTTATCTTAAGAGGGTATTGTTTTTCTTTTCTTTATACTTCTCCCTTTCTATTAATACCTTTCTTGTGGTTGACTCCACTTCACCTCTTCTGGGCTTCTGACCCACAGCGTCGTTAAGAATCTGAAAGAGCTAGAGAATGGTTTGGATGCAGTCTGGCAGCCCCCATGGGCTTCCCCTTGCATGCGTTTTCATTATACAAACTAGGGGGCTAAGATGGCGGAGGAATAGGACGGGGAGACCACTCTCTCCCCCACAAATTTATCGAAAGAACGTTATACAAACTACTCTTTCACCTTAGCCAAAGATTGTGACTTTGTGGGTACCTTTCTCCCCAAAACAAAGATTAAAACCCACTGAAGCTGCCCCAGTCCTGTGTTATTGCTGTTTGTTCCCAGAACTGAAGGCTGGTGAGCCTCCCTGTCTGCTCCCTTGCTTCCTACTAGTGCTTTAAATCCGTTTCTGGTCTACAAAAATGTTTGTCCTGTTTGGAATCGCAGGCTGTTCTTGTTTTTGTTTTCCTCCTCATCGTAAATTGTCCTTTTGAATGTGTGTTTGAAACGGAAGTGACAGGGTCCAAATCATAGCCCTGCAGTCCCATTGCGCACAGCAGTCCTCCAGCGTCGTCTTTGATTAACCCTGTGGTCTTCTAGGTGTCTCGGATTGCAGACAGTGAGACGAGCGTCATGCTCATGCTGGGGCGCTGCCTACCGCACATCGTCCCTAACGTGCTGTTGGCCAAGAGAGAGGTGAGACACGGAGAAGTACTGTCATCCCCTAGATCACCATGTTGTCCATTTTTCGTCGTTTTGAAGTTCAGTGTTATATTTTTATTTTGTTAAAGTCTATTACTTGCAATCATATTCTTACTTTTGTGCGTGCATCTCTGCTCCTAGAGAATGGTTTTACACCTCTGTCAGGTGAGTTCAGTAAAACTGCATGGTATTCATGTTTTCCAAGTTTGCTTAAAGCATCATTAGCTTCTGCAACACTAACTATTACTGTAGGTCCATTTATGTGCCATGAACACTGTCCATTCTCTACATTACCAGTTAACTAATCTAGTTGATCTCTCTGTTGATAAGATATGCGTGACTTGCCGACAGAAATAGACAGTCTTGGGATTGAACACTAATAGGGACTAATAATATAACTCTTTTCTTAAATGTACATATAGTTACTTCTTATTAATGGGTTAGTTTTGTTGTATTTCTTGGGCAGTAGTTAGACTTGCCTTAGAATAAGATAGTTATAATATTGTCTACAGTAACTTTTGAGAGTATCTTTTTCGTTTTTCTTGTAGCTAACCTGTTATTGACAGATGCTTTAAATGTCTAAATAGAGTAGCAGCTTTATTTTGGTACACATTGCCTATGTTATAAGCCATAAATACTATAGAAAGTATTATTTAGAGTTAAAAAAAGATTAAGGAAAAATTATCTGTAATCTTATTTGAATAGTGAATGATTTATTTGCAAACAAGTTTATGTATTTGAATTATTCAATTTATGAAATCAATTTGCAATTCACAAATTTTTTAAATAGGTTAAGAGTATTATCGAACATGTCCTACAAGTTTTCTTTTGTTATCCTCTTAATCTTTACCACTGGTTTTAATCATAATTCACGGGACCTACAGTATGATAGGTATACAATGCATTGGCAAAACCCATATAAGAGCTTATCCTTAATAATCTGTTTAGCACAAGAAATTTGTACTGATCCTCAAGAAAACGTATATGTAGAGCTTTCATTATTTTTATACCTATAGATATTTTCAATTTAAAAATGACAAACATGACTGTTTTCTTGCTGATGGTTTTATTTTACCTAACATTTAAGAATAGTTGTGAGACATTAAGAAGTATGACAATTTTCTATGTCTTGAAGGATCAGTGTCCAATTTCAGATTGTGTTGCAGTTCTGCCTGGCAGAATGGTGTTTGAGCTTCTTTTTCCTTTTTCAGCTTGTAACATAATCTGTGCAGTGCATTAATGTTTGCATCCCTTTTACTATGGTTCCTTAAGATAATCTTTAAAATAGCATAGAAACCTAATTTTTATGAGATGCAGTTTAAGCTTTTTTTTAATTTTTATTTTCCCTTTTTTAATCATAAAAAACTCTACCACTAAAATCTGATTGTACTGCATGAAGTTTTTATAAATTTGCATCATCAGTAATCAGATATATATATAAATATATATGTAAGCATATATTTATATATACATGTATATTTTATTTGTGGTATGATGTTTACTTTTCTGGCTGATTTTAAGTTTTTTATATTTAAAAATATTTTTATACTTATAATTTCATGAAGAATTGATCACTTATCTTTGTTTACTTAATTATTTGTATCGTATTCTGTTTTACCAGAAAATTTACCATTTTTAATATAACAGAGTTGTATTCCCTCAAAATTAAATTGGTAAATAATGAGGTTTATCTTTCCTTTCTTTGAAACTAATCCCAGGGCGTAAAAGCACAAAACTTGTGTTTGATTTTGTCCTTTGATACTGGATGACTTGTGTTTCATGTCCCCCCTAGCTCCATCAACTTATACTTTTTAGAAGGTCCTGTGGTTCAAGGGTTAATATGTTTGTTGTTTCTTATTCCTGAAGTTTTTTGTGTTCTTTTGTCAGTACCCGCCTTTTTATTGATATGTGAATACAATTAAAATGTCTGTCTGTATGATTGGTCATAGCGATATCCTAGATAATTTAAAAAATAAAGCATTAAAAACAGAGTGTAAGGTTTGATTAAATAATGCATATTCATGGTTTAACATCTTTTGAATATGAAAAGATGTACAGTAAGAGCTTTTCTTCCCCTGTCCCTGAGCCATCATCTCACATGCTGTAAATTTTAGTAAATCCTTTGCCCGTTTTTTAAGTGGATTGTTTGTCTTTGAATTGTAAGAGTTCTTACAATTCTAGGTATTAAACTCTGATCTCATATACGATTTGCAAGTATTTTCTTCCATCCTGTGGTTGATGTTGTCCTTAAATGGACAGATGTTTTTCATTTCTGTGAAATCGGATTTCTCCGTGTTTTCTTTTGTTGGTTATGTTTTTGATGTCCACCTAAGAACCCATCGCCAAAGCTGAAGTCAGAAAGATTTACCCCTATGTTTCCTTCTAATAGCTCTATACTTTTAGCTCTTATATTTCGGTGATTGATCCATGTTTTTGTGTTTTGTTAATATATGGAGTGAAGGCAAGAGTTCAGAACTGGATTCTTTTCATGTAGTTACCCAGGTGTCCCAGCACCATTTGTTGAAGAGAAAACTGTTTCTTTATTGAATGATCATGGCACCTTTGTCAAAAATCAGTTTGATGTAGATGTTTGGATTCATTTCTATACTTTCAGTTCTTCACCATGGGTCTTTATGTTTATCTTCATGCCTGTTCCACTGTTTTGATTACTGTCGCTTTACAGTAAGTTTTGACATTAGGAAGTGTGAGTCCTCCAGATTTGTCCTCTTTTTCAGTGTCATTTAGCCATCTAGGGCCCCTTTTGGTTCCACACAAAGGGATGCTCAGTTTTGGTCTCTGCCATAAAAGTCGTTTGAATTTTGATAGGAATTGCACTGAATCTGTGAATCACTTTGGGGAATATTGACATTCAAACAGCATTAACTCTTATAACTTATGAACAGGAGATTCTTTATAGTATTTGCACACAGAATGTGTTAAGAATTGTTCCTCCTTTTCTGTTCTTTCAAGGAGTTGAGTAGGATCAGTATTAATAATTCTGTAAATGTGTTTTAGAATTCACAAGCAAAGTCATCTGACCCTAGAGGTTTTCAATTACGGATTCAGTCTGTCTGCCTGTTACAGGTCTGTTTTGGTTTTCTGTTTCTTCTTGTGTCAGTTTTGCTCATTTATGTGATTCTAAGAGTCAGTTCAGTTATTGATTATCTAACTTGGCGGTGGACCATTGTTTACGGTGCTCACTTATAATCCTTTTAATCTTTTTAAGTGTGTTACTAATGTCCTCTCCTTTATTTCTGATTCTAGTTATTTGCATCTTCTCTATTTTTCTCTTAGTCAGTCAAGGTAAAAGATTGTCAATTGTATTGATCCTTTCAAAGAGCCAGCTTCTGATGTTATTGATTCTGGTTTTTTTTTTGGGTCCTCTATTTCACTTACCTCTGCTGTAATCTTTATTATTTTCTTCTTTCTGCTGGCCTTTAGTTTGCTTTTTGTGGCAAGGTTGTTGAATTGGAATCTCGTTTTTTTTTAATGTAGGTGATTATGGCTATAAATTTTCCCGTGTTCTGCTTATGCTGCATCTCACATGTTTTGGTATGTTCTGTTTTTCATTTATCTCAAAGTATTTTAATTTCCTTAGTGATTTCTTTGACCCAATAGAGTGTGTTTTGTAAAACGTATATCATTAAAGCTATAAAAAGAAGAGAGATAAAGGAGAGCACCAATCCCCGAAAAGCCTTAACGATTAGCTCGTGCCGCCAAGACTTGGTCATCTCCTAAGAAACCAAACGTGACTCTTTTACAGTACCGCTTGTGGTTGCTCCATGGTAAATTTTTAACTTAAGAGTAATAATATAATTTATAATTATGTGAGTGTAAGGTAGTAGTGCAACTACAGTAGAGTAAATAGTAAGCTGCGTAAGCTTGTCCGCCTTCTTCACCCATGTGTGTGTGTATCTTGCAATTTTAAGAGTAAACCACATGCTCTTTAGCAGTATCAGAGTTTAAAAGTCACTTAAGTATTTCAGTTAGGCTTCCTAAAGGCTGATACCTAGGAATTATAGATATTAATAATTCTAAGAATAGGTATTTTAGCAGCCCTTGAAGTATAAAACTTTTCCAGAGGTGAGTAATCTTGTCTTTTCCTTATATAAGTCTTTGTAATGTTTTTTTTCTTTATATGTTACTATCAACATCATGACAAATTTCAACAGAAAATCCAAATCAAAGGGTGTATACTTATCAGTATTTGAATTTAAATTGTAATTCATTATTGCTTAATTCCTAGGCAAAAGACTAGATGAAAAAAATTTAGTAACAGCCATCTAAGATTTTTTGGAAGCTTAGGTTATAGGAAATATTTTCAGTGGAATAGTGAGGACAAGTGGTGACCTGTAATTAATTGGCCTGATATCACCTTTCTAGAATTGCAGACTTGCTTCCTGACCTGAAGCGCTCAGACCTTCCCCACTGGCATCTGGTCCAAGTGCATACTTCCTTCTGTATTTTAGATCCTTTCAGATCTTGGAGTCATTATCATATCAACATCCCATACTTTTTTAAATTTTAAGTTGTGTCTGATCTCATTTCCTACTTCATTTCTTTTCCCTTTAACATCTGATCACTCACACTGTTTTAGATCCTGTTTACGTACTACTTTTTCTTCTGTTTTTGTAGTCTGAACACATACTAATCTTTAAAGACTAAGAAAGTCAAGTAAAAGTATTCATTAAATCAAATGTAATCGTCTCTGAAGACATTTACTACCTTGAAAATGATTTCTTTATTATCATTAGAATTTATTTGTTTTACTTGTAATACTGAAAGAAAAATACTGGAAGCCTTTCCTGTTTAATTCTGTACAAAATTTCATAGGAAGGGTGGGAGGTCCTTCACATGGAGAGAACTGGTGTTGTCAAAATGGCAGAAGTCAAACCAGTTGAAGCAAAACTCATTTACTTGGGTAAAGTGCAGATTACTAAGTCTTTTAGATTAATGAATGCTAAAGGCCTTAGGATTGTTTTTCCTGGTGTCCACGGTAAGAAACTACTGGAATACATTCTGCAATAGGATTTACTACACTGATTTCCTCTTTAATCATCAGTAAGAGATCAGTTTTATATTTCACTTCAGTACACGTTAACTGAGTACTATCGGGTGATAAAGCATGTTTGGAAATATTTAAAATTTCTGTTGCCCTGAAATATGGACTCAGTAACGTTTTTATATGGGGTAGGCAAGGGATTCCTTTTGGATATCATGTTTATCAAAGCTATGTTATTTTGCCATGGTTATTATTCAAAGACATTTTTAAAACCACTGTCACATTTTCTTCTGAAAATCTAGATGCCAGTTTTTAAATATGTTATTTAGAATTATAAGGAAACTATTTTAAACACTAGATTTCTTAAGTTGGAGATGATGATACCAATGGGAGAATATTGATTCAAATCTATGTATTTATGCGTACCGTTGACCCTTCCTTGAACATTGCACCAATTATGCGTACTGACTGCTGTACAGTTCAGTATCTAAGTATAACTTTACATTCAGCCAACTGCAGATCCATGTAGTAATGTTTATGGGGTAAAATCTGCTTATAAGTGAGCTTCCCTGGTAGCTCAACTGGTAAACAATCCGCCTGCAACGAAGGAGACCCTGGTTCAATTCCTGGGTCAGGAAGGTCCCCTGAAAAAGGGATAGGCTATGCACTCCAGTATTCTTGGGCTTCCCTGGTGGCTCAGACAGTACAGAATCCGCCTGCAGTGCAGGAGACCTGGGTTTGATCCCTGGGTTGGGAAGATCCCTTGGAGGAGAGCATGGCAACCCACTCCAGTATTCTTGCCTGGAGAATCCCCAAGGACAAGGGAGCCTGGTGGGCTATAGTCTGTGGGGTTGCAAAGAGTCGGACACGACTGAGCAACTAAGCACACACACTTCGTATAAGTGGACCCACAACAGAGTTCAAACCGGTGTTGTTTAAGGGTCAACTGTAGTGTGAAAATCCTAAACAGAGTCTGTTCATAAACTAGCACATCAGAGGCTTGAGAAAGGTGAAGTCACAATTGGTAAGATATACAGCACAGCGGACAGTGTGCTTACAGAATTCAGTATCGAAGAGTGGTGCCAATAGAAGTTGTGATTAAATGGGTGATAGAGGAAGAGGAAATTAGGATACTTGAAGCTGGTCATAACTTAACAGTTAAAGTCCTGATGGCTCTGTCACAGACTACAGCTTCCACTTTTTCCTGCCGTCCCCTTCTGGACCTCTTCTCAGCTCAGCGACGCTCAGGAAGAGGAAACCATCTGGTACACGTTATAGCTGCCATAGCCATCAAGTTGCCAGGATGTGCCCAGTTCTCCTTGGCGTAGAGTATCAACCAAAGTGTATTGGCAATGACTTCCCACATTTGTAATTTTAGCCAGCAAGAAAGAAAAACAGATGGCAGCATAAATTATTACTAATCGTGATTGAGAAAAGTGAAAGAATGTTTCCCTAGAGTCCTAAATTCACAGAATTTTAGAGTTCAAGGAGACAAGGACTGACAAATTTTTTTTTCCCTTCCTGTGTGTCCATTTGGATTTGTTGGTAATGGCTGCTGTGTTGAGAAGGGTTTGGAGGCCAGCTTTGATTTCAGAAAGGAAAATTAACAATCTTATTAGCAATAGATAAGAAAATGACAAAGTATATGTGTTTATTATTTCTGTACTCAGCTTAATTCCTGCATGTGTCAGAGAGGCTCACAGTTTTCACTGGGTTCTTTGGTCCTTAGGGGTTTTGAGACAGGAAGTCTTTGAGCTCCAACTTTATTTTTTTTTTTTTTTGAGCTCCAACTTTAGCGTTCTTGGTTTGGCACATCTGTAGCCACATTGCAGTTAAAAGAGTCGTTACAGGAATGTATAACATAAAATTCCTCTTTAATTAAGAATCACTAAGCCTCGTGGTTTAAAAAAAAAGAAAAAAGGAAAAGAAAATGTAAGGCACAAAAAGTAAACAGCAGCGCAGTTATTTTGGTTTCCTGCTTTTGAGGTAAAGAAGCTAACTATTTTTCTGTATTTTAAACAGAGGGTGTACTTACAGTTAGAGCAGGTATCTTACCTATACTTCATAACTTGATTTTTTTAAAGAGTGATGCAATAGGAAGAGAGTAGAGTAAGATAGTTTAAGAGTGAATATTTGGAGATGATTGGGAAGCAGGAAGAAGGGTTAGGAGAAAGCAAGAAAACCCGTGGGAGAGAAAGATAGAACATGAGGGAAAAGTACAAGTAAAATATTTAGGGCTTTTTTGATTTTTCAGGCATTAAAATATTTTCTCTTTTTGTTAGTACTTTCTAGAATAACTACCTTTTCATCCTTAAACTTTTACTGTCAGTGGAATATGCTTATGTGTCATCCTAGTCCTCTCATTGGTATCACTGGCCCTTAGCAATCTCAGTGGAATTCTCGAAGGATCCTTGGTATTAATGGTCCGGTATTAATGGTCCTTACCCATCAAGCCTCATAGTAAGCATCTTTGGAAAACATCAAAATACAAGGGTCCATACATACACTGTTCCATTCCCAGTGCAAAATTATTCTCCCCACTTTTCAGTTATTCACTAATCTAAAACCTACAGAGGCACCTAAATAGAAGGATGGAAGAATAAGTGTTTTAAATTTGTTTCTGCTTCTCAGATTTGTTTTTCCTCTTCTTATCTACTTCTTTGTGCTTTGAATTTAGATTTATACCGAGTAATTATAATTTTAACACAATATATGTAAGACATTAGAAATCATGGAAAGGACTTTTAGTCATGCCTTAGTTTCAGTCTCAACTCCTCTAAAAGCATATCATATGTTTCTAAGGGAGCATTTCAGAATAATGTAGACTTTTCTTTCAAGTGTCATGCATTGGTACATAGTGATTGATTCCTATTTTAAATCTGCTAATACTTTTTGGTGGGTAGGGAGGTAGATGGGAAAAATAAATGAGAGTAATCACTCTGCCCTTTTTATTGTATCATAGTGATTTCTCTAAAATATCTGCAAAATAACTTAGAGGATTTCTCTTCAAAAATACTTTATCACTTTTGAACTTTTATTTCATTAGATTTGCAAATCTACTTCAAAAGTGAAGAACATTAATATCTTTTAAATGTATTTTAGAATTTTGCCTCAGTTTAATTAAAATGTGAAAAAACTTTAATTTTCAAATACTTTGTAAAAGAGAAATGAACTTTTGTCTGTTTCCTTGAAAATACTAAATTTACCTCTGTATGTTGAAAGTGAAACAAAATATTATTTAAAATTTTCATTTCAAAATAGAACATTTCTGCGAATGCTTTTACAGAGAGCACTCAACGCCTGTGAAGACGGTCTTTTTGATGAGCCACTGGGTTAGGTGCTAAGGGCATAAAGCGATTAATTATTTCTGATCCTGCTGTGCTTATGGAAGTATGAAGAGTTATCTTTATTTTCTGTTTTTCATTTTAGGTTTTAAAATATAGTTAACTTCTGCAAGTCTTTATTTAAAAGCACTTTCAAAATTTAAACTACTATATCAGTTTATAGTAAGATAAAATGTTACTTAGTGTAAAAGGTAATAGACCCTTGGGAAGTATTGGATGAGAAAACAAGGTTAGTTCAATCGTAAGTTACTTTGTTTCATTGTGATGTGCATCTTCTGCACAATCACTCCGTAACTATGTTTATGCTTTTCTCTTGAATTATCAGCCTCACAAAATAAAAATTTGCTCCCTCTCTATGTTGAGGCTTATTTCATTTAAAACTTCCATTTATGAATACCTTGGGGGGAAAAGAATATTCTGCAATGCATTTTTACTTTGACTTTTTCCACCTTCGTGTTTCTTTAGGAGTTGATTCCCCTCATATTATGTACAGCCTGCCTGCATCCTGAGCCTAAGGAGAGAGACCAGCTTCTCCACATACTTTTCAATTTGATCAAGAGGCCAGATGATGAGCAGAGGTGAATATGACTACTTCTTTGGGAAATAAATATAATGTTGACTTGCTCATTTTATTAATTTGGCACCATGATTGCCTTTTTAATCTAAACGCCATCTGTTCGTTCTAAGGTCTCGTTTAATAAAGGAAACACTGACCTTGTTCACTGTGCCCTACACTGTTTTCCTGCTTTCATTCCAACTGCTCATGTTGCACTTCTGCACTTTTGTGTTAGTTATCTTTGGACTGCTAATTATTCCACTAAGTCTTTGCTTTTATCTTTCACATTTGATTTCCAAGAACTCCTAAATATTTCCCTTTTCCTCCCATAGATGAACTAGATACAGCATGGCCTCTTAATAGTTATGCTTTACCAGAAATAAAATATTTAACAGGAATGATTGCATCAACAAGCTGTCTGTAAAGCAACTTCTTTATGGCTAGAGGGATATAGTGTTTGGGTTAGTCCTGATTCAAACGCCCACAATCAGGGATACCTGAGTGGAGAAATGAGTTGTGCTTGGGGGTGGTGAGGGTCATGAGAGTGGTGGGGGCAGGGGGACAAGACACATACCCAAGGGGCTTCTGGAAGAAAGGGGAATGGGTTTTTTGCTCAGGCAACCGTGATAGACGTCTCCCCAGAAACCAGACTTTTAAATACCAGGAAAAGCTGTGCAAGTGTGAACGTGAACAGAATATCCTAGTGCAGGGTGAGCAGACTGAGCACCAGTTGGGCAAGACGAGCTGTTGAAACGTTTCTACACTGTAATTTTCTATCTTAGGAAGCAGATAATGTTTGCTTATACTTTTGCAAAACAATAGGATTGTACATTAAGATAGGTAACTGTATATAATTTTATTTCTTGTTTTACTGACTGTTGCAGTTTTTACCTCTTCTGAGAATGTTGGAAAGTCATAGAGTGAACCATAAGACAAATCAAGCCCAAAATTTAAAACACAAGGAATCTCTCCACCATGAGAATAAAAAGTCATGTAGGCTTTTAAACTCTGTGAACATGCATCTCTCTCCTACCATTATTAAAATATACCTGAGCAAGCAGAGAGACATGTTTTTTTCAGGATCCAGTCAAAATTAATCTACATGTTAGCTGAAAAGAAATAAGAGAAATTCAATCAGGTTCCATTCATTGCAAACTGAAAATTTTCTGAGGACAATTTGATGGTGCTGTATAGGAAAATTAATATTGTATCTTCTCCTTGAAAATGCTATTCCCTAAGTTGGCTTAAAGCTCAACGTTCAGAAAACTAAGATCATGGCATCTGGTCCAATCACTTCATGGGCAGTAGATGGGGAAACAGTGGAAACAGTGTCAGACTTTATTTTTGGGGGCTCCAAAATCGCTGAAGATGCTGATTACAGCCATGAGATTAAAAGACGCTTACTCCTTGGAAGGAAGGTTATGACCAACCTAGATAGCATATTGAAAAGTCGAGACATTACTTCGCCAACAAAGGTCCGTCTAGTCAAGGCTATGGTTTTACCATTGGTCATGTATGGATGTGAGAGTTGGACGGTGAAGAAAGCTGAATGCCGAAGAATTGATGCTTTTGAACTGTGGTGTTGGAGAAGACTCTTGAGAGTCCCTTGGACTGCAAGGAGATCCAACCAGTCCATCCTAAAGGAGATCAATCCTGGGTGTTCATTGGAAGGACTGATGCTGAAGCTGCAACTCCAGTACTTTGGCCACGTCATGTGAAGAGTTGAGTCATTTGAAAAGCCCCTGATGTTGGTAAAGATTGTGGGCAGGAGGAGAAGGGGACGACAGAGGATGAGATGGTTTGATGGCATCACCGACTCGATGGACATGGGTTTCGGTAAACTCCGGGAGTTGGTGATGGACAGGGAGGCCTGGTGTGTTGCAGTTCATGGGGTCGCAAAGAGTCAGACACGACTGAGCGACTGAACTGAACTGAGCTGATCTTGGTAACTTAATTAATAATTAAATACTACTTAATTACATTGTCATTTTTAGAATGCAACGCAAAAATCTCAATTTACGTAGCCTGTATTTATAGACTCTGCATGTAAAGCTAACAGCTGCCACCTGGTGGCCAAAAGTACCTATCGGCCTGACTTCAGGTCAAGATACATGAGAATTTAAACATGCATGTCCGCAGTTGATCTTCCACATTTCAGAAATAAAGTTATTTATTAAGATAAGCTAAACTGTTAACTATATTTGATATGAATAAAAAATAAAGCAAAATTTTTAAATTAGCACAAGTTTGACATATAATCAGTTATTACTTTTCTTTACTTACTGAATCACAAGCTTAGTCCTTCCTAAGAAGGACACAAGGACTGTCCAATTTTATGCTCAGCTGTATTGCATTTTTGGTAATTCTTTGCTAGCAGCCATAACTAACACCATATTTCCACCTAGTGTGTCAGTTCAGTTGCTCAGTCGTGTCCTACTCTTTGCGACCCCATGGACTGCAGCATGCCAGGCCTCCTTGTCCGTCACCAACTCCCGGAGTTTACCCAAACTCATGTCCATCAAGTCAGTAATGCCATCCAACCATCCATCTCATCCCCTCTCGTCCCCTTTTCCTCCCGCCTTCAGTCTTTCCCAGCATCAGGGTCTTTTCCAGTGAGTCAGTTCTTTGTATCAGGTGGCCAAAGTATTGGAACTAGAGCCCATGGTATTTCTCCAGGCCAGAATACTGGAATGGGTAGCCTTTCCCTTCTCCAGGGGATCTTCCCAACCTAAGGATCGAACCCACGTCTCCTGCATTGCAGGCGTATTCTTTACCAGCTGAGCCACAAGGGAAGCCCATTGTGTCAAATACCAGTCAAATAATTTCACAAGTAGGAACAGTATTTTTACTATCACAGGAGTCTGTTTCCAATGCTGTTAATAATCTGTAGCCATCTGATCTTTTCTGTTTTCAAGTATATTTCAAAACTGACCTACTTTTTAGAATTGTGACTTTTAATTCTGCTAAGAAGTTTATTTTGAGGGGCTTAACATTTTTTGAACAAATATGTACATGTTTAATATAGTGATGGTGACTCACGATTTAAAGTTATTTCACATGAAGCTCTTACACAAGTGTATACTTCTTACATTTGTTCGAAATGCTTAAATTTCAACAGTTCATTTATTATAATTATCAAATATTTCTGAAACCTATGTATATGACTTCTCCTTATTTTAACAGACTAGTAGGGGTAGAAATGATCAGAAATGAAGAAATTTTTAGTGGAAACAGGTAGCTAAATGTCTGTCTTTAAGCCAGGGAATTTCTTTTTCCATTTTTCTTTTATTCACTTTATTTGCCTTCCTAAAGTAGGAGAAAATAGAAAAAGAAAAGTTGAGAAGCCATCAGAGAAGACAAGGACATAAATATAAAGGGAGATCATATAGATAAAAATTACAAGGTTATGGTGAAAGGAAGCTGCCATATACAATGAAGACCTACTGGCTCAACCTTTTCCTACTGCCCATATGCTTACTGTCTGTCCTTGTTCTCCTCGGCCTGAGAGAACAGTTGTGGCTGACTTGGATAGACGAAGTAGAAACATAAAGTCACTCAATTTTAAGTTAAATTGACATATTTTAAGAAACAGGAATGAGTAATTGCTTTTATAGTTGATATGAATTAAACATTCTGTTTTGGTTTTCCTTAAAGTTGGCTACTTTGAAACATCTATGGAAAACATGCTTTTTTCCCATCAAGCGTTACTGCTTTTGAAGTCATAGACAAGCAGAAGTAAAAAAAAAAAACAACTTACCATTCTGACTTTCAGAGTCATTTTAAATGTACCTTCATTCTGAAAAGTGAAAAATCTTTTTCAAAGTTTTGAATTATAAATCTATCATCAAATGAAACTATCATATTAATTATTTGTATATTGTTTTATAACAAATTACCCCAAGAGAAAGTGGTTTAAAGTAACACTTGTATCACAATTTATATGAGTCAGTTCATCTGGGTCTCTCTTAAAGCTGTAGTCAAGGTGTCGTCTGTGGCTATAGTCACCTCAAGGTCCGCGGGGGAAGGATTTCTTCTGAGCTCATTCACGTGGTGGTCTTTGGCAGGATTCGGTTTCTTATGGCTCTTTGGGCTGGCGGCCTTGGTTCCTTCTTCACTGACATACAGCCAGAAGCTGCCTTCACTTTCTCGCCACATGAAACCATTCAGTATGGTAGTGTCTTTAGAGCACACCAGCTGAGAAGGCAGAAAAGACTGTCTCATGAGATGGATGTCATAGGCCTTTGTAACCGGATCTCATAAGTGACGTCCCATCACTTTGGCCATTGTTCTGTTTGTTAGAAGCAAATCACTGGGTCCAATCTACACTCAACAAGATGGGATTACACACAGGCATGAATATCGGGAGACAGACCTCATTAGGAGCCATGTCAGAAGCTGCCTACCACAGTTATCTTGGGGTCAATACCAAAAATTCTCACTTAAGTATCATTTTACTAATTCGGTACCATAGTTTTTAATTACAGAAATCTGTCTGCTTAGTTGTGTCTGACTCTTTGCGACCCCATGGACTGTATGTAGCCTGCCAGGCTCCTCTGTCCATGTAATTTTCCAGGCAAGAATACTGGACTGGGTTGCCATTTCCTCCTCCAGGGGACGTTCCGAACCCAGGGATCAAACCCATGTCATTTGGGTCTGCTGCATTGGCAGGGGGATTCTTTACCACTGTGCCACCTGGGAAACCGAATTATAGGAGTACTGGGAAAATAATCATAGATGGATTTAGTGACTAGAAACTGAAATTCATTAGAAATGGAAGCATTAAACATAATCTCAGAATGTATTATATATATGGGAAGTTAGCATTTGATACTGTACAAGTGAGATACAAAATACAAAAAAAAATATTAAAAAACTAATATACTTGTATATATTACAAATATATACAGAATATAAGGTGTAAACCTTTGACGTAAGAAGTCTGTATATTTATAATTCAACTCACTACTTACTAACAACACTTCTGTTTTTATATTGAATATTCCTGTCTTCTCTGGATCTCAGGATCTTTGACTTTGTACACTTGACATTTAGTTCGTTAAGTAACTCATTATTCCACCTTAAAAAGATGAATTTCTTACTTTTGAAGGCAGATTTCATGGCCTTATTTATACTAGCTCTGTCACTTGTTCTTAAGAAAAAATATTACTCTCCAGAATATTGCTTAAGTATATGGTCTTTGAGAATTCTCTTCCCAGTTTCTTCAGATATTCATTTTTTTCTTTAAAATTTAGTAGAGTCATCTACTAATTTAGTAATCTAGAGACATTATTTGAAAGGGAGCATTATATATATTCATATTATCTCCAACAGTCCCTATGTTACCTGTAGATTATAGTACACACTAATTTAGGGTGAGACTATAATCACTGAAAATCAAGTTAAGTTGGAAACAATATACGCAACTTTGAATTTACAGTTCTCTATGGTTCTATATATGGACATGTCTTTTTAAATTGTTTTTCCATGTTCTTTTAAGCTTTATTGAGATTGTAATTCAGATAGCATACAACTCGCCTATTTAAAGTCTACAATTCAGTGGTTTTTAGTAGTCACAGACATACACAGCCATCACTACAGTCAATTTTAGAACAGTTTTATCACTCACAAAAGAAGCCCCGGCCCCTTAGATTGGTTCTTGTATTTTAAGGTTGTTTTGGCTATTCTGAGTCCCTTCAATTTATGTATAAATTTTAAAATCAACATGTCAATTTCTGCAAAGAAGCCAGCTGAAATTGTAAGGATTGCCTTGAATCTGTAGATCAATCTGTAGAATGTTGCCATTCCATTAGTGAACCTTTCAATCCATGAATTTAAGATGTCTTTCCATTTATTTTGGCAATGATGCATGAATTTCTTCACCTAGAATCACTGTGAAGAGTAAAATCCGAGCTTTTTACTCCACTGGTAAAGAATCCACCTGCAATCTGGGAGACCTGGGCACAATCCTTGGGTTGGGAAGACCTCCTGAACAAGGGAAAGGCTACCCACTCCAGTATTCTGGCCTGGAGAATTCCATGGACTGTATAGTCCATGGGGTCGCAAAGAGTCGGACCCGACTAAGCAACTTTCACTTCACTTCACTTCTCCGTTTATTTAGGTCTTTTAAATTTTCTTTCGGTAATGTTTTATAGTCTTCAGAATATAATTTACATACTTTTAAAGTTTATTCCTGAGTATTTTATTCTTTTTAATACTATTGGGTAAATAGAATTTTCTATATTTTTCTGGTTGTTCATTGAAAGTATATAGGAATACAGTTGATTGTTGTGTGTACCTTTAATTTTGAGACTCATCCTGCTAGACTAAAGAAACGTGTAAGTTTATGTGTAACATATCACGACATTCAAACCGTTTTGTCTTGAGGTCACTGTTTCTGGGTTAAGTCTCACTCGGAGATCTCAGTCACCAACAGCTCCTCCACCGCCTCTTTCTTCTGTACCCGAATAAACATGACATCAGGGATCTGTCAGCCACCTACTGTAGTTTGTTGCCCAGTTGATTGCTGCATAGTTTCTTTTCTTAATTTTAGGCATCCAATGCTTTAATGACTTATGTCACCTTTTCATATGGGACTATGAGAACAGATATACTTCTTTTCCAGTCAAAGATTTATATTCTATGAAGAAAACATATGGGAACAAAACCCAGTATGTGTCATTTTTTTGTTGGTTTTGTTATTTTTTGTTATGCTTCAATGTAGTCACTACAATAGTAAAACCCCATCATCTTGCATATACAAGCAGGAATGAATTGATATCTGCTTACTTTAAAAACAAAGTCATAACAGCAGTCAGGAGCTCTGGTTAAATCATTGATGATTTGCAACTTAATCCTTGAGGTAAAAAAGAGGAAAGGCGGATCATTCCTGGTAGACCGTCTTGTAGACCATATCAGTAAATATCTAGAAGCTGGATTTTCCGAATTTGAAAATATAATAATGTTCCTAGGGAAGGAAAAGTTGTTCCTGACATCCTAAGGAAAGCTGTCTTGGGCAAACCCACAGTCTCTAGACACCTTGTCATATTTTCATCTTTGCTTTATCCTCTTTCTCTTCAACAGATAACCCCTGTGATCTCATTTTTTAGGCTCTCTCTGAGTCCCTTAATCCTGATCCAGGTATAGGGATCCCCAGAAGTGGAAAAGAAAGAAGCTTTATTGCATTCCTAACAGGATTTGTGGTGAAAAATAATTCTCTTTTGGAGGAAGGGAGGGTATGTTGTTTATGTTTGATTTATTTATTTTTTACTCTAGATTAATCACAAATACCCAGAAAGAAGATTGCTTGTGGCAGAATCTTGTGGAGCACTGGCACCTTACCTTCCCGTAAGAATTGTAATTTTTTCTTAAAAAAAACCTTTTCCTTATTTTTTTTTTAGCAACAGAGAAACCTTTTTTTCAGGTGTCTTATTATATGTTTTCATCCACATTCTGTCCTAACAAAGGAAGAAGATGAGCTGAATAAAGAAAGCTCACACTGATACCATGTGACAGTGCGGACAGAGGGGAACATTAGCCGTTGATTTTACCTGAATGTAAATGTATGAAACCTCACCAGGGATTCTCAAAGCTTGGTTTGAGGACCTTGTGGAGTTACTTGATCCTTTCGAAGAGGTCCATGAGATGAAAATTATTTTCATAGTAATATTAAAACATTTTTTGTCTTTTTGTCTATGTTGACAGTTACACTGTTGGTGCAAGCAAAAGTTGTAATGGGCAGCAGTGCCAGTGCATTAGCGCTGATCGAAGCAGTGACATCAGATAGACAGATAATGATCATATTCTTCACTACTGTGCACCCACAAAAAGTCAGCTTCACTTAAAAATAAACTTGGTGAACCAGTGAAATTATTAGTTCTACTAAATTTTGACCCTAAGTGTGTCTCTTTTTTAATATTATGTATAATCAGCAGGAAGATACTGATATTAAAACCTTCTGCTGCATTATGAACTATGATGGCTGTTGCAGAAAGCAAGCACTCAGATAGTTTGAGTTGTGAGTGGAACCAGCTGCTTTTCTCGTGGGACACCAATTTTACTTGATAGACCACTGAGAAACAAGCTGTGATTATTCAAATTGGGTATGTGGCAGGATTTTCATGAACATGAGTGACATGGAGCCTTGCTTCAAGGAAAACAAGTAGACAGTTTTCATTGCCAATGATAAAGTTAGAACTTCTAATGAGAACAAGAATTTTGGAAAACTTGTATTCACCATTCAGAGCTTGACAGCTTCTGTTCTTATCAGAAGAGGCTATGAAGATACTTCTCCCTTTCTCAGTTACACGTTTCTGTGAGGCCAGGTTTTCTTAAGTACTTCCACCCAAGCAGCATAACACAGTGGAATGCAGAGCAGATAAGAGGATCCTGCCTGTCTTCTTTTAAGTCAGACGTCACTGAGGTTTGCAACACAGTATAAAGCAACACTATTCCTCTCACTAGTTTTTTTGATTATAGTTATTTCCATTAAAATTGTAATTTCATTAGTCATGTTAACCTTTAATAAGTTTATTGTTTTTAATGAGTTAATACTTTGAAATTTCTCATTGTTAATTTCTGATATGCTATATATCAGTAGATACTTCCCACCCAAACTAAAGCTGTGTGAGGTGCTCATTAGTTCCTGAATGACCCGGGGACTCCTGCCTGGGAGAGGACTGAGCGCGCTGGGCTGCCGTGCCCTCCTAGGTGGCTTACAGAGGGTGGAGCGAGAGGGGACATCAGGAGTCACTTTACTGTGAACAACGCTAATTTAAAGCAGAGCTTGACAAAGTACAGTCTGGAGACCAAATGGAAGCCACAGCCTGTTTTTATAAATAAAGTTTTATTGGCATCAGCCACACCCGTTTCTTGTGTATTGTCTGTGTCTGCTTCCATACTGAACAGCAGAGTTGAGTGGTTGCAGCAGAGACTTTTTGGCCCACTTTGCTGACCCCTGCCTTGAAGGGTCATTTCTGTAAGACTGCTCTTTAAAAGGAGTACAAAAGTTGGAATTGTGCAACATTTCATGAGCTATTTATGTTACATTTACCTTTACCTCACATTCTTTAGTGTGAGGCTGAGTGAAGACTGAGAAACCCAAGAGTCAGACACTTGTCTTTTTAAAAAATAAAATTTATCTTTTCTTTTTATACAGAAAAATACAAAGAATAATTCAAGAACAATTCATAGTCTCCACTCCCAGAAATGTTGTTGTTGAAAATAAATTTTCAGACAGTACAGAAAAGAATAACATGAAAATCACAGACTTTCCTGGCCCAAGTCATTCTCTCCAAAGACAGACATCTATAGTTAATGGTTTTTAATGAATACTTACAGAAAATAAAAATTCATGCATATGCAAGCTTACATTTTTATATCTTTTAAATTTTTCTTACTCAGAATTAACCATGCTGCACAATGATCTATATATCCCTTGTGTGGGAATCTGTGCATTTTAAATTTTCACATATTGTTAAGACCTCTGTATCTTGCTTCTCTTGATATGTGCATTTTTTCATTTTGACAGTGTTAAATAGACCCCAGCCAAGACAGCACAGATTGTACTCCTGTTAGCAGTGCATCAAAGTTCTTATTTTCCCATACTTCCGCCAGGAACTGGGCATAAACTTGTATTTTTAGTGTTTTCCTGTCTTTTCAGAGAAGATTTTCTTACTGTGATAAATTGTATAGGTAGATATCCATGAATGAATCTGAGCATCCTATATTTATTGTTCCAAGAGAGAGCTGAACATTACATGCTCTCAAAGAAGGAAGAAACTGTTCCACACTGCTCCTAATACTAGGATGCTAAGCAGCATTAATAATGGACTTAATGTTTTCCTTCATGAATCTCCACTTGCCTTGTTACCCCACTGTAACTGGTAGCAGTAAAACCTCAGTATAGTCATAGCTCAGATGGAGTGAAGCCTCCTAACTTGTCCTGTGGGTTTCCTTAGCATATGGGAACTGCCACGGTTGACCTCAGCCTAGATCGTTGCAAAGCAAATACCCAGCTGAAGTTTCCTTACCTCTGTCCTATTGCCTGGGTAGATATCAACCAAAAAGCCCTTTTAATACAGTTTTAAAGAAACTTTGGGAAGCAGTACTTAACCTAAAAAATAAACAAGGCTGTACCAAAAGATATATTCACCACCCTAAATGTGACCAAACTTCTCTACAATTACATATATTTTTGTTTTTAAAAATCAAAAACTAGATTATTTAAAAATGTTTTTCAGACCTTGCTCTGCATACCAAATCACACTGACTGGAGATTTACAGAAGTGGTCATTTCCTTTTATTGTAACTGTTAAATGTAAAAGTGACCTAAACAAGTTTAGGTTTAAAGAATTTTATAAATTGATCGCTACAATAATGGTACAAAAAAAGGGAAGGAAGGGCAAGAATATGAAAACAATGACACTTTATTCTAACCTCAGACGTTAATTAGGCTGAATCCATGGGGAAAAAGTTGTATGAAATTTAAAACGCAATAGTAGTTAACATTATATTTAATAGTAGCATCTGAAAACAGCCATGCAGTTTTGTAAGCACTTTCAAAGTTTACTCTCACATTTTATCATTCTGGTTGTTGTTTTTTTTTCCCCCCCTCAGTTCTTCAAAAGAAATAGCAACACCAGGATTTTAGTTTCCATACTCCTACCCCAGGCAAATGTTTTGATTACCAGAGTGATTTCTGTGATCCCGCCTGTTGTTATGATTATCAGTGCTCTTCTGAGTTCCATAGGTAGTGATAGAAAAAATAGTCATTTTACACAGAAGAGTCTGTTTATGGCCGAGTGATGACTGTTGATTTGCCAAAAGTACACTGTGAAGGTTTCAGGCATTGGCACATACATAGTAAAAATACAAAAATATGCTGGGAGATGATTAATACCAAGTCCAGGGTAAATGTTATCTTTAGAGAGGAGCATTAGGGGAAGGGGGAGGATGGAAGAGAGTCATGGACTTCAGCTGTGTCTGTAATGTCTTCTGTGTTTCAGAAATGAGGACTTGAAGCAAACATAGCAACGCGTTAATATATATTTAATCTGGATTGTGAATACATGGATATCTGTAATTTTCTTCTGTTCTTTTCTGCTGCTAGTATAAATAAATAGTAAAACATGTTCTTGTTTATTTCAGAAAGAGATCCGTAGCTCCTTGGTTCTTTCAATGTTGCAACAAATGTTAATGGAAGATAAGGCAGATTTGGTAAGAGAAGCTGTGATCAAAAGCCTTGGTATCATTATGGGATACATTGATGACCCAGACAAATATCAGCAGGTATGCTTTTCAGAATAAATCCTATCTATTCCATGATAAAATTCCGAATGTTGTAATATCCCAAATCTCTGATTCAGATACCCCATAATCTATGGTAGGGATGGCAAGTGTGTCAACTTGAACAAGTTAAAGTTGGCTGCCTGGTTTCAATTCTGCAATTTCAAGGAGAAAATGTTTTGATTCATTTATAGTATCTGCCACAGCTTTGTGGCAGGAGATTGGCAACAAGCATGCCGTTTTCTCTCTGGTTCCCCATCAATGGATACATGACATTTTTCTTTAAAGAAATTGGGGCAGGTAGGCTTACGAATGGCTTCTTTCTTGCTTAAAATGTCTTCTAAATGTAGTAAGAGTGTATGTTTATGACCTTTTATTGTGTTTTTGAGGCTTCTGTTTTGTTTTAAATCTGCATTGTGTCTGTTTCCTTTTGGCAGGGTTTTGAACTGTTGCTGTCAGCCTTGGGTGATCCCTCAGAAAGAGTTGTTAGTGCCACACATCAAGTATTTTTACCAGCCTATGCCGCCTGGACTACAGAACTTGGAAATTTACAGTCTCACCTTATACCCACATTGCTGAACAAGATTGAAAAACTTCTCAGGGTAAATGCTTCCTTTATTTATACACTTAATAGAAATTTTAAAGGTGTGTTTTAAGGCATCTTGAAAGAATGTTTGGGAAACAAAGATAGAAAGTACCACTTCGCTGAACATTCTAATTAATTACCCGTTAAAGATTCTATTGGTCTGGAGCCAAGGGAGATTTGAGGAAGGTTTGCTTGCCTGAAGCTAAGGAGAAAGGGCACGATCTGACTTTGTTAGCTAAAATAGCACCTTTGTGGCACCTACTCTGACACTGTTCCCAATGCTGCCTCTTCCTAACCTCTTCTGAATACTTAAATACTCTAGATAAAGTATCAGCTTCAGTCCCCAGAATGCAGAGATAACTTAAAATATGAGTCTTCAAAGCTTTCTTACTTACACAATGTCAAAATGTTTTAACTTTAGTTCACTGCATTCGTTCATGCCCTCACTCTTTAAAATGAATTTTCTTTCTGGAAGATGAATTTTCCGTTCTTCCTAAGTAAAAGAACAGAAGAAAAGTCAACACAATGAAACTAACTTTTGTACTAAAAGTCTCAGCATCTGGGGAAAAACTAACGTTTCTTTCGTGTGTATTATGTACACATTATGTACTATGTTTTATAAATAAAATCTATTATTTCGTTCTTAGAACTCTTTGAATTATATTTTGGTTTTTTGGTGTGGAAACTGTTTCACTTACCACAGCTGTCAAGTGACAGGACCAGGATCAGATATCAGGCTCTGAAACCACACTGTTGCCCTTTCTACCCTTAAATTTGAAAGAATCCTTATAAGATTCTTAACATAAAGTATTTTAACATATGTATATACTACTCTGTATATAGTCTTACATGTATATATGTGCACTTATTTAATTTAAAAGTTGAACTTTCTTTCCTATAAATTTCAAAATGCATATTGAAGACTATAAATAGACAGCTAGACTGGAGTACTTTTTATGAAACCTAGGAAATTTTTCTCAAGTATTTTTTTTTAATATTTGCATCCCTTCTATCTGAGAATTATCCATACCGGGTTTTTTTTTTTTGTTCCATTCCATAACACACCTGATTCCACACTGCTGTTAAACATAGCTGCAGTATTCAGCACAGGTAATGTTCCATAAAGAAATTAACTAATTTAGAACTTGATAGTAAAAAAACCTAATATACCTGGTGTTTCTGACACCGTTGTTATTTGTAATATGATGACATCCCAAGTGGAGTTGAGCGGCGTTAAACGCTTTTATCTCTGTGCCTCTGCCTTCGCTCAGATGCTCAGTCTCCGTGCGCCGCAGTGATCGCTTCACTCCTTCTGGTGGTGGTTTCTATTACCTCTTTCTTTTGTTTCCTTTTGAAATTTCTTCTGCGTTTTACCTATACATTGAATTATTTTAAAGTGCATTAAATACTAGCAAATACAGTTGTCATCAAATCTATGAAAGGAATTTGGAAGTAAAGACAAAATAGTAAGTGCTGCTGCTGGTTTGACATTGAGCGTTTGAAATGATTCCTTTGATCACTTTAATGTCTTTGACCTGACTTCTGACCTTTCAAAAGTTAAGACCTTCTTAGAAGAAAAAAGCTCTGAAAGAAGTTCCATACAAATGAAATGACTGATGTTCTCCCTGAAGTTTTCCATACAAAAGATTCTGTTACGTCCACAGTGCCTGGTGAAAGTTAAAATGTTGGCTGACCAGTAGTGTCCGACTCTCTGCAACCCCATCAACTGCAGCCAACTAGGCTCCTTTGTCCATGGAATTCTCCAGGCAGGAATACTGGAGTGGGTTGCCTTTTCCTCCTCCAGGGGATCTTCCTGATCCAGGGATCGACCCAGGATCTCCTTCACCGCAGGCAGACTCTTTACCTTCTCAGCCACCAGGGAAGCCTCCATAGTGCCTTAGCTCTTCATATTTTCACATACTCAGAGCAATTCAGAAGAGATTCTTGGTCATCTCCACTAGGTTTACTGTGAGGCTAACATACATGTCCTTAAATGTTTTATTGTTTGCCACCGAAAGGAAGAGCATCATAAATGCATACTCTCAGGAGACTAAATTAGCTTCCACCTGCTTATGTTTCAGGAAGGCGAGCACGGGCTGGATGAACATAAGCTCCACATGTATCTGTCTGCCTTGCAGTCCTTGATCCCATCTCTCTTTGCGTTAGTGCTACAGAACGCACCCTTCTCCAGCAAAGCCACGCTTCATGGTGACGTGCCACATATAGAAGGTATTGAACTTAAATTATGGAAGGAAGATGTAGAACATGAACAGCTTAGCTTCCCACAGAATTGTTTTTGATTAAAATTGTAAAAGTCACTTTGTTGTAGTTGCTAAATCATGTCCAACTCTTTGCAACCCCAAGGACTGTAGCCCACCAGGCTCTTCTATCCATGGGATTTCCTGGGCAAGATTACTGGACTGAGTTGCCATTTCCTTCTCCAAAAGTCACTTTATGACAGCATAATTACTAAAGTGTATTATATGTGTGGAACCGCACAGTCAGAGACTGTATGGTGCCTAAGGTGAACTACCTGGCTTCATCATCTGAGGATGAGCCTCTTGATGTTAGTTTGCAGTATTTATTCTTCCTCTCCATTCTTAATCTAGAGCCTTTTTCTAGCCTTTTTTTTTCAGTGTGGTAAATCAGAAGTCAGTGTTTTCTTCCATTAACAGAGCTGAATTAATAGTTACCAGGGCCAGTTTGTGAAGCTTTTCATTTTCACTGTCTTTGTATGTTTTTTCTTCCTCAGCCATATTGTCTTATTTTCAGTAGGGGAAAGAAAGCGTAATTACTATTTACTGCTGTGTCCTTGATAGGAATATAAGCATATGCAGCACAGTTTTTTTTTCCCCAGAAAAAAAAAATCGATTTATTTTCAGGAATACATGAAATTGATAGCAAAAGCTATTATTTTCTTAGCTCAAAGTCCAGCTAACCAGTAAGTGACCTTTGATCCATGGCACGTGGTAGCCCCACAGCACCTAACCCCCAGGATCAATGGCTATAGACAAGCTATTAGTATGTATGAGATTTTCAGATTTGTGAAATTATCCATATTTCTTGTGGGCTTCTAATAAACAGGAGTATAAAGTCAAGTGTTTCTAGTGTTACAGTTTCCGTATAAAGTAAACTGGGCCAACTGTAATCTCTGGGATATGAAGCAGTATATCCAACAGTACGCTAAGCATCGCATAAAAATGGTACATACTGTAAGGATACCAGTTTTACTTGGAAAATTGAGAATGGATAGGGTAGAGTTAGTTTAATATTTTTAAATTGTAGTTATTGAGGAGAATCAAACTTCAGACTTAAAGATAAACCACAGAGTGCTCACAGCTGGCCACTTCAGGTTTACCCCTTCACTCATTAAGGCACTGCAGCTGCCTAGGGTCTTTCTGATTCCCTTTTTCTATCTTGCTGCATTGTTCTGCTACATCCACCATAGCAAAGTAACATAAACATAGTACTTCAACATCAGATACTTGTTGTCGCTCAGTTCTGAAGGCGAGAGGTGTAAGATCAGGTTGTCAGCAGGGCTGGCCCCTTCTGAAGGCTGTGAGGGGAGAGCTCTTCCTGCCGGTCCCCTAGCCTCCGGTGGCTTCCTGGCGATCTCGGCTTCTCTTTGGCTTGTGAGTGCATCCCCTCAGTCGCCGCCTTCATCTCACATTCCGTTCTCTGCGCGCGCGAGTCTCTGTGCCCAAACTTCCCCTTGCTATGAGATCAGTTATATTGCATTGAAAGTCCACGCTGTTCCAATATGACTTCATCGTATCTAATTATATCTGCAACAGTACTATTTCCAAATAAGATCATATTCTGAGGTCCTAGGGGTTAGGATTTCAACAAACAAATTTTTAAGGGAGACACAGTTCACCCTATGGCATTTGCTATCATTCATTTACGTAGCAAATAATTCTTCAGTGTCACCTCTGGCCAAGCACGTGCTAGAGATTAGACAGAAAATTTTCAAAACTACTTTACCATTCTGAACAGGTGTTTATGTGACCTTTCCTTGTGATTATGTCTTTATCATGTCAAAAATAATCTTAAGTTCTCACTGACTTAATTTGACCTTCTGAGTTTTAATAGTAGCTGTAAAAGTTAATGTTAACTCACATGTAGGTTATAACACATTTACTATAAATGAGGAAATATTATATCCGTTTTTAGGGTCTGTCTATATAGCTGGGTCTATATGTCTGTCTGTATGCACATCTACATAATTTGGGATACAATTTATTACAAGTGAAGATCTATTTGTTTTTCTCTTAAATAATGAAAATTCCACAACACTAGCTAATATTTATGCCAGGTACTATTTTGAACACTTCGGATGCACTCACGAATAAAACAGACGAAAATCTCTGCCATCATAGAGCTGACATTTTGGTGGGAAGGAAATAACATTAAAGAATCATAGCAGCTGTTATTTTGCTGGGTTTGGGTAAGGATGGCAAGTAGAGACTGTAACTAACAAGGGACAACCTTTATCTGTACTTAAGATATTGTTAAATACCTTAGGAAGCATAGGAAGACAATACCATCTCACTTTTGTCTTTGAGCATTTTAAAACTTATTTTATGTTTTCTTAAGTTGAATGATTATCATTGAGCCATTCATATGCTTTGAGAAAATGCTGCATCCTTCATTGTGTCTTTTTAGGGTGTTAACCTCTATGCAGGAGCTGTTGGGCCACTAGGAATTTCTCTTCAACAGTTAAGGAGCTGTTGGTAGCGTTCTTCACTTAAGAGCCAGCTAAGACCTAGAATCTAATTGTGATCTGTAGGATCATAAATTTTATTGATATGTTCAAATTTGAAAATACACTAATGTGTATTCGTTATTTATTTACACAATTTTAAAAGTCATTCTTTCAGTTTTCCCAAAAAACTTTTAAAGTTTATATTTGAGACCATGATTATAATATTTATAATAATTTTATTGTTATTATTACATATTGCTTTATCTTAGTGGTCACTGCTTTTAACACTTTCTATTTACTTAATGTTTATCGAATTATGGAAAACTTTCTAAAGAAAGCATTTAATATTGGAGATTAAATACTTAAGAATCCTGTTCAGTTCAAGCTTTAATGTATTGTAGGTTGTTCTCTGGTGCTAAACAGCTTTTCCCTGCTGTCAACCTATTAGCTTCTTACTCCCTGAAGGAAATATCTTATTATAATTATTATTTATTGACATAAGAAGTCTGGTGGATCTACAACTATCTTTGTTTTTTTAAAACCAAATTCAAATCCACATTTTAACTGAGATCTTATTTTGGAGCAAATTTTAAATTAAAATAAAGTTTTACTTTTTACTGGCAAACTCTTTCATTTCAGTATTCGTTTACTAGATATTTAGTCTCATAAAATCTTAATTTTTGAGATTTGTTGCATTTTTTCACGTGCAAGAGAAATTTACAGTTGACCCTTAAACAACAAGAGTTTGAGGTGTACACATCCACCTATATATGGATAGTTTTCCATAGTTAATATTGTAGTACTGCCTGGTCCATGGTTGGTTGAATTTGTGGGTGTGGAGGAATCTCTGACACAGAGGGCTGACTGTAAGTTAGACAGTTTAACCCCTGATTGTACAGGGATCAACTACATTTCATTTTTTTCTGAAAGTAATTTAATGTATTTTAGTTTTATATTTAAAGTCTATAATATGCTAAATAGATATTAGGAGGCAGAACCTTACTTTTGTTTTGATAAGATTGTTAACTTTCCATACTGCCATTTTCTACATGATTTATTTCGCTTCTGTTTTGTATAGTGACCAGGTTCCCTCGGCCTATGTCACCTCTTCAAGATGTGTCAACTATTATCGGAGGTCGTGAGCAACTGGCACTGTTGCTGCAGCTTTATGATTACCAGCTGGAGCACGAGGGCACCACTGGCTGGGAGAGCTTACTGTGGGTTGTCAATCAATTGTAAGTGACCACCTCCATGTTCATTTGGTACATCTCAGCTACTTGAATGGAACATAGCTCACTGTAGTTAGCTAGGGAACTGAGGGACAAAATATAACGTTATTTTTTTAAAAATAACAAAACATAACTTGGCATCCTCTGTGGTAACTTTCTTCAGGAGAGAAGATTTATATACCTGTAGACATGTGGTTGCTTCTCTGTGAAAATGGTGCGTCTGTATTACTGCAGAAAGACCTGTCTGCTGCCGTATTATCTAAAAGTGGTAGTGGATTGTAAACTACACTCAGACTTCCCATTTTTGAGGCTAAAATACATGGTGCCATGTTAGCCGAGCTTTTGTATGAAGTATCACCTCCACTGACTTGAGTCTTATTAACACCACACTTAGAACTCTGCCATTGAGGTTCCATATATTTCATGACAATCGGTTAAAATTTGAGAAGTTTACAGAATATCAAGTTAAGACTTTTTCAAAGGGTCCCAAACAACTCCTTTGCATACCAATTTTACTAGCTGTGAAAAGCAGAGACTGTTAGATTTGGACGGTTTCAGAAGTTGGCGAGGAAGCGGTCATTTATTTGTGTCCCCTGCCTGTTTTCCTCTCTTTCTTATCCAGGTTGCCACAGCTGATAGAGATCGTTGGCAAAATTAATGTTGCTTCAACTGCCTGTGTCCATGAATTCTCCAGATTTTTCTGGCGCCTTTGCCGGACATTTGGCAAAATTTTTACAAACACTAAGGTAGAAACTTGTATTTCATATTTTCTTATATGCAAGACATATAAAAATGTGTTAATTAATGCTATGGCAGATTAAGTAAAAGCAGGAGCCCTTCCTTTATTCTGATTATCTTTTAATATCTTAGAAAACTATGATAATAAAAGAAAATTCTGGTCTAAATATTCTTATCTTTATTGATTTTCAGAAAATGATTTAGCCAAAATTTAGTCTGTATCCACATTTAAATATAAGGTCTACTCATTGTGGATGTCGCAGAGCTTTCCAGCAGAGAAGGTATCAGCGAGGGCACTCCACTGCCGTTCTTTGAATGTGCTTCTTATACTGAATCGACCCCAGATTCAGGAAGCCACCATTGCCTCTGTATGCTTTGGTCAAAACGTCAGGTGATGATGGGCTTCCCTTTTAGCTCAGTTGGTAAAGACTCCGCCTGCAATGCAGGAGACCCCGGTTCGATTCCTGGGTCGGGAAGATCTGCTGGAGAAGGGATAGGCTACCGACTCCAGTATTCTGTCCTGGAGAATTCCGTGGACTGTATAGTCTGTAGGGTCGCAAAGAGTCAGACAAAACTGAGTGACTTTCATTTTCACTCAGGTGATTGTAGAAAGAAAGCAGCTTATGTGGAACACTTGCTCCAAGATAGGAGCTCTTGGAACAGAGTGGACTCTTGAGATAAATGCTGCATATTTCAATCACTGTCACATTTGCCTAACCAGGTTATTTTGTTGTTTAAATATTAAGATTGAAAAGTCCTTAGGTCCTACTTTCTTCTTTGATCCTGTTAACCAATTTGTCTTCATAACCAGTTGTTGAGCCAGTTCTTTAGAGCATGAACAAAACCTTATAAAGATGTAGTTGCTATATGTTAAGACATTTAAAAGGTAAAAATTTTGTGGCACCTCTTCACTAAGTCTGTAGTTTCTGAAACATTTGGAGCATAACAGGTGGGTGTGGTGGGTGTGGTGGACCCATTTAGAGAATGGGCGAGGCCTCTGTGTGTGCCCTCAAATAGATCATCTAATGTGTCTGTGCTTAATCGTTTCGTGTGAAATGAATTCAATCCTGCACATTGGATGCTGTAGGTTAATCTTTGCACGGTGGTCTACATCTCAGTTTAAATGGAATTTGCATATTAATATGCCTGACCTATTGATAGGAGGGCAAAAAACAGAGCTTAATGTTACTGTAGGAGAAACCAAATCATTCATTAACATCTAATTATTAAGTATGATTGGATTTTATTGGGAATCACTATTGGCAAAAACTGTTTGACATCTCCAGAAGAAGTAACTGTTATTTACTTTACTTTTTCTTACAAAAGCAATAGGAATTCACTTTAACACTTAAGTGGTTGACTTCAGAGGCCTAAATCTGTGATGTTAAAAATAAAAATTGAAACAAGCATTTCCTCTAACTTCAAACTTTAATGTTAAATTCTGTCTTTCATGTTTAAAATTAAATTTTAAAAAAGTTAAAGACTAATCTAAGCCAATGGATATAACATAATGAGTATCTTACTTACTGAATATCCTAAATGAATGGAATTTCATTTTCATTCCTTTTATACACAACATTTTTTTTCAACAATTTTAATCATATAATATCTGCCTAAATACCCTTTCTATCATCAAGTTCAGTTTTGGGAGGTAGTAATTTCAAACACTTAAAGTCACCTTGGAAATTATTTTAATTTAGTGAAGCAATCTAAAGGCCCTTCAGAAAACTTGCTGACCTAAATTGATTTTTTTAATATTTTATCTCTAAAAAGATGTTGTTTTCAGAAACTTGACACTTCTTTTTTCCTATGGCTTTTAAGAACTGCTATGTTTTTGACTACTTGAATCTTTAAAAATAAGTAGTAGTAGCAATGGTAGGAAACATTTTATTTAACCATTGATTGGTCTGTTGAACCTGAGACTTTCTGGATCTTTTCTTCGGGTTGCTTAGGTAAAACCTCAGTTCCAGGAGATTTTAAGGCTGTCTGAAGAAAATATTGGTAAGTTTGTGCATTATAATTTTTAAAAACAATTAAATCTCTTTACTCCAGAAAAATACTTTATTCATTATATGCAAATTGTATAAATAAACTAACAAGTGCAGTTGGAAAGGAAAATTTGTACTGTGGAGTTCTTGGGTTCACAACACTGCTACATCTAATGTCCTTGCCATGGGGTAATAATAAGATTAATCTCCGTCAGTTTTATTGTAAATATCTACCTTCACTGTAATCAAATTGACCTAAGCCTGACCTTCTCAGACTGTGTACTTACTTGTACCCTTGGAGATTTGAAGTGGTGCAATTGAAATACTAAAAAGGAAAAAATACAGAGCATATAATTCATAATTAGTTACTTAGAACTTTTAAAAATTAAAACAAGTATAACTGAATAGAATGTAAGATATACATATACGTTTTTTAATGAAACGAGATTTTTAAGAAACTACAGGCTTCAATGGGCAGCTGCAGCCCTTCCGTTCATAGTTGTCACTGACCTGTCTTGAGAAGTCTGGTTATAGCACCAAGAACTCATTTATGTGTGGATCTTATGTCCCTGTGTATTTTTCTAATTTCTAGGAATGAATTGTGAAAAATATTAAGGACAAAAATGTATAGTCCCATGATTTGTATTTTAACTTGGCTATTTTGAATGTATAGGTAATTGTTATCTCAGTCTTACCTTAGTGATTTGATTTGAGTCATCTGGAAAACTCCATTTTTGTCTGTCCTCAGAGGTAATTAGAGAGTGAATAAATGATTGCTTTTAAGTTTGAAAATGTCAGTGAGTTGTTTTTTTTTTTTGACAAATGCTTCCTAAAGTTTATATTTAATAGCTTTTTAATGGTTTAATTACTTGGAATTAAAAATTGGTATTATCTGTTTAGTTAATTATTCATTCTGATGATGGCTTTCAGAATTATTAGTTACAAGATGATTATATACAGTCTATATGAATTCAACTGAAGCTTATGTTCATAGCCTCAGATTTACCTCTCAACTACCATAGTCACACTCAGCCAACATCAGTACTCCCCAAAAGATAAAATTACTCTTTCCAAGAGAACAAAAAATCCTCAAATATTAATTGATGTGAAAATAGATTCTTTTTGGGTGAAAATACTTTCAAGACAGTTAAATACATGCTTTCAACTGCATTCTGTATGTACTACTTTCTGAAAAGAATTTAAAACCATGTAAGAATAGAAAAAAGTAATTTTTAAAAGTTTGAGTACATAAAAGCAAATGTAAAGCACTTCAAATAATGCCTAACATCAGTAAGTGAGAGCTGTTGGTGCTATAAAGAGCCACTGCCGTATCATCTCTGGACCTTTTTTTAAAAAATTGTCTACACATGCTGCATAAGAAGATCTGATGTCTTAAAGTCGTCACAGGACACTCAGCTGTGGTTGGATGCTTTCCCCTCTCTCCAGGCTGCATTTAGCCTCCCTACTCCATGAAAATAGTCAGGGTTCTGTCTGGCTTCTGAAAAACTCCTATACAGGATGCAGGAAGAGCTCTGGAGCCAGGCGAACACTAGAGACTAGCTAGTGTCTCAGGTCTAGAAGCAGGTGAAATATATATAGGTGTCTCTTTCAGCTAGTAAATGTGCTAGGTATCTCCTTTCAGCTGAGTACCTTAATGTTTTACTGAATGCTGCAAATTAAAAGCCTGAAAATTTATACAATATGCTTATATGGCCACTTGGGAAAGTGTTAAAGAAAGAACTTCCCTGGTGGCTCAGACGGTAAAGCATCTGCCTATAATGCGGGAGACCCGGGTTCAATCCTTGGGTTGGGAAGATCTCCTGGAGAAGGAAACGGCAACCCACTCCAGTGTTCTTGCCTGGAAAATCCCATGGACAGAGGAGCCTAGTAGGCTACAGTCCACGGGGTCGCAAAGAGTCAGATACCACTGAGCGACTTCACTTTCACTTTTCACTTTCATGCAAATAACAGTATAGCGTCTCATTTTGGTCATTACAGTTTTTCCCATCTATCAAAATTGTGCATGCTAATGGCTCTGAAAAGTATTAAGTTGCATTTTCACAACCACCAGTGGATATGTATGTTTTTCAAAGTATTTTTAAAGTAATGATAACATTTATTTGGAAGCCTTATAACCAATTATAATTTAAAATATCTTGTACTATGGCTTTTTGCTTTGCATTTAAAGCATACTCATATTTTTAAAATTATTTTTGTGTGATTTTTAGATTCCTCAGCAGGAAATGGGGTCCTCACTAAAGCTACTGTCCCCATTTATGCAACAGGAGTGCTTACATGTTATATTCAGGTAAGGGAAAAATTATTTGGCTGGAAAATGTAAAAGCACTTTCTATTTAGAAAGATAGCTAATGTTATGTCTTTTAATGTGTTTATAAGTGAAAATAATACCCATCAATGAGGAACAAATTTATTTATTCTTCTTATTCAATAAATAATTTATAGTAGAAAGCATATTTTGATAATAGTCTCTTGAGGACTAGTTCTGTTGAACAAATAAATTTAGAGATCGTATGCTTCTTGATATTTTGTTTGAAAGTGTTAGATATACTTATGTAGCAATTTCTTTGTGTTTCATGATAACTTTTTCATTAGTAAACAAAACACATGTGTTAGGTGAAGCAAACTGCAAAATGCTGTTAACATACTGTTTCATCATTTTTAGCAAAGTATTTTGTAATCCCGAAGCATGAAGGGTTATGATAACTCTTTTATTGCTCATGGCCTTTGCTCAGCTGGGCGTCTCTTCCGCTATTCTTGCTGGTTGTCGCTGTGCGGCTGCGTCCACCTGGTTGGTTGGGGGGCTCCTGGACGGGCGGCTGAGCTTTAGTCTCCGTGTGTTTTAGGGCCTCTCTCTGTCCACAGGTCCTGTGCAGCGGCAGAGCCAGACTCATTCTGTGGTAGCATAGGGCTCCCAAAATTGTAAGAAACAGAATCCACTAGGCTGAAGCCTAGGCTTTGGAATTAGCGCATCACTACTACTGTATTCTGTTGATTAAAGCAAGTCACAGGTCCAACCCGGACTCAAAACAGTGGACGCTGTCTGAGAACTTGAACCAGGAGGTGGGTTCGTTGGTGGTCACCAGTGTGACAGACCGCCTCCCTCCACTTAGCGTTGTTTTAAAGAAACACATTGTGTATTAAGGCGTATCAGTCATTTTTAAGTATGAGGCAGTCCCACCTGTGAATTGAAAATATGGACTCAAGATAAAGCATTTTTAGAAATTTATGACACAATAATTCCTATGTAGTATTTCTGACCACTCCCCCCAATTAATCTGAATGTAATCATAGGAAAACAATAAAATAAATCCAAATTAAGTTTTAAAAAGGAATTAGAATGGGCAAATAAAAGATCTTTTTTCCCCCAAATTTTCCACACTAATTCCTAACTTTTTTTGCCTTTTGAATTCAAGGTATAGCCATTCATATTTATTGTACTCTTCTTCCAAAACAGATTTGAACCATGTTATAATATTAAGCTGTAGTTCTACAATATCATAAGATATCTTGCAGTAGAAGCTCCAACTCAGTTAAAGTAGTACAGTATTCTTTTAACTTTTCTACCCTAGTTTCTCAGACTACCTCATAATGCACATACACAGAGGATTCTGTGTTTAGAATATTTTAAGTCATGTAACCTTAACAAATTGCATCTGTTGTTGTCCTTAAATTTGTGGAGATTAAGTCCTAGCACATTACCAGGCACAACAGCATGAATACCATTTTCCTCTTTAATTTTGGAAGCTCTTCCAACAGAATTAACAAATGTGACATCAGTATTTTCCTCTCTCATTTTTAAGCTTGGGCAGTAAGTATGCTATGTATGTTGATTTTGACCATCAGTAGTATTTTAAGGCATAATGAATATGAAATACATATTTTAAGGCTTGATAGAAACACAAGGTTTGTCTCATAGTAGTCCATGAGAATAGATTTATTGAATAAATCAATATAGACATATTTTTTGAGTCACTGTGTGAAATCCAAATATCTAAAGAGATAAGAGCTTTTCTACTATTTACCAAATGAGAACTGAGTGGCTATCATAGATTGCCAGTGCTTAAGGAAGCACATGCCAGTGTTTTTCTTACTAAACAAAATTTTCTGTTAAGGTAAATTAACTGTTCTTGTTGCTTTGAAAAACAAAGCCTATTTTGAATCAAGTACATAAGCAAATATTACTTGTTTTGAAATTTCAAACTTGAGAAACTGTGTTGTTGTAAATTTTCAAATCAAAGAATTCATGCTCATTTAGCAGTATATTTTATAGCTGTTACTTCACAGTTAAGTGTTTTCAGATTTACAGTTTATTTTTCAAATTTTATGGATCCTCTGATACAGTAAGCAACTAAACATGAGTGAGATCTCTGTCCCCGCATAGCTCTGATGGTGGCTTGTCCGCGTTTCCGTTCCTCACTGAGCAGAGCAGCGTATTATAAACCTGTTGTGTCATCCTTGACTCATGCTGAGTTACTTTTGTCAGTCCTTTATCTCTACCTCATTCTAAGTGAACCTGACCACGAAGGAAAAGGTAGAAGGTAATCCAGTCTTCCTCATGGATCTAGTGATGTATGTGCCTTTTTAGTCACTCAGCATGTCCAACTCTTTGTGACCCCTTGTACTATAGCCTGCCAGGCTCCTCTGTCCATGGGATTTATTCAGGCAAGAATACTGGAGTGGGTTGCCGTTTCCTTCTGCAGGGGTCTTCCTGACCCAGGGGTCGAACCTGCGTCTCCTGCATTGGCAGGTGGATTCTTTACCACTGAGCCACCAGGAAGCATTGATATTGATATATATAGAAGCCATTTATTGTTGACATAATATAGCCCTAAATACAAAATATTTGACTCTAATTTATTATATATTTATTTCCTGATAGAATGTCAGATTCTTTCCCTCACAGATTCTGGATAATTTAACATACAATTATCTTTTTTAACTTTTCTATTGAGCAGACTTGCTTTTTCTAACAAATTTCTTAATAGTGTGCTGTGTAAAAAAAAGAAAGAAATATTTTCTGATTATTAAAATAATGGTTTGTCAAAGAAAGCTTAAAAATAAAGGGTAATTTTTTAATCAAAGGTGTGACTTTTTTTTAAGGACACAATGGTCTATATTTCAGCAAGTATGCAACTTCTCACCAATAATAATTTCTCAGATATCAATTTCTACTCTTAGGAGGATAACTATTTTAGTGGCTTGTATTTAAGTATTTACAGCCAAAATTAATGGGAAGTAAAACTGTTAAAGTGAATTTTAATTAAAAAATATACCTTTTTATGTTTCAAACCAGAAACAAACTTTCTGCAGCGATGCAAGTAATCTGTATCTGAGTTGTCCAGTAAGGTAACCATACATGGATGTTAAACAACTTGAATTGTAATTAGTATAACTCAGGAACTGAATCTTTTATTTTACTTCTCTTTAGTTTGAGTATAAGTTACCACATGTGGTGAGTGACTACCATATTGGACAGCTCAGGTCTAAATCTATGAATCAGAATAGTATTTGTCCCCATACCATTGTGATCGTAGCTATGCTTAATAAATATCTTTAATTAGATGCTTCCGAATTAGGATATTTTCCCCTTATTTGATAAAATTTTCTAATTGTAGATACGAAATGATGGTTTTTAAGTTCTACTTGATTGCTTGGAAATTCATTATCAGTCTCTTTCCTCTGTAGGAAGAAGACCGAAAGCTGTTGATTGGATTCTTAGAAGATGTAATGACCTTGCTTTCATTATCTCATGCTCCTCTTGATAGCCTGAAAGCTTCTTTTGTGGAACTAGGGTAAAAATAATAGCTTATAGTTTTTAAAAGCTATAGAAAGTTTTAAAATTGGTTTTATAGACTACATATTTTTAGTCTAAATAAAGATTAGTATACACACAAAACTTCTTGATTTTTTACTTAAGATTTTTTTGTTCTTTTTTTTGTATATTTTAATATTTTGCAATCAATACATTGCAATAAAAGAATGAGGTAGAGGATAGACAGGATATGTCTTCTTTGAAGCAGCTGGAGGCATAAAATCAAGTACAAATTCAAAGAAAATTTAGTGGCCCCAGACTGGAAAAGGAGTCCCAGTGAAAGCCAGATCACTGGGCTCCCTTTTCCATTCCAGTTGATTTGCCTGGTTTACCACACAGTTGCACTCATCTCACTAGCAAAGTAATGCTCAAAAATCTCCAAGCCAGGTCTCAACAGTACGTGAACCATGAGCTTCAAGATGTTCAAGCTGGATTTAGAAAAGGCAGAGGAACCAGAGATCAAATTGCCAACATCCACTGGATCATTGAAAACGCCAGAGAGTTCCAGAAAAACATCTACTTCTGCTTTATTGGAGATGGTGATTGCAGCCATGAAATTAAAAGACGCTTACTCCTTGGAAGGAAAGTTATGACCAACCTAGATAGCATATTAAAAAGCAGAGACATTACTTTGCCAACAAAGGTCCGTCTAGTTAAAGCTATGGTTTTTCCAGTAGTCGTGTGGATGTGAGAGTTGGACTGTGAAGAAAGCTGAGCGCCAAAGAACTGATGCTTTTGAACTGTGGTGTTGGAGAAGAGTCTTGAGAGTCCCTTGGACTGCAAGGAGATCCAACCAGTCCATCCTAAAGGAGATCAGCCCTGGGTGTTCATTGGAAGGACTGATACTGAAGCTGAAACTCCAATACTTTGGCCACCTCATGCGAAGAGTTGACTCATTGGAAAAGACCCTAATGCTGGGAAGGATTGGGAGCAGGAGGAGAAGGGGATAACAGAGGATGAGATGGCTGGATGGCATCACTGACTTGGTGGACATGAGTTTGGGTAAACTCCGGGAGTTGGTGATGGACAGGGAGGCCTGGTGTGCTGCGGTTCATGGGGTCGCAAAGAATCGGACACGACTGGGCGACTGAACTGAACTGAACTGCTTTATTGACCATGCCAAAGCCTTTGACTGTGTGGATCACAACAAACTGTGGGAAATTCTTCAAGAGATGGAAATACCAGACCACCTGACCTGCCTCCTGAGAAATCTGTATTCAGGTCAAGAAGCAACAGTTAGAACTGGACATGGAACAACAGACTGGTTCCAACTTGGGAAAGGAGTATGTCAGGCTGTATTTTGTCACCCTGCTTATTTAACTTCCATGCAGAGTACATCACCCACTCCAGTGTTCTTGCCTGGAGAATCCCACGGATGGGGGAGCCTGGTGGGCAGCCGTCTATGGGGTTGCACAGAGTCGGACCCGACTGAAGCGACTTAGCAGCAGCAGCAGCAGCACAGTACATCATGAGAAATGCTGCGCTGGATGAAGCACAAGCTGGAATCAAGATTGACAGGAGAAATATCAATAACCTCAGATATGCACATGATACCACCCATATGGGAGAAAGCGAAGAAGAACTAAAGAGCCTCTTGATGAAAGTGAAAGAGGAGAGTGAAAAAGTTGGCTTAAAACTCAACATTCAGAAAACTATGATCATGGCATCTGGTCCCATCACTTCATGGCAAATAGGTGGGGAAACAGTGGAAACAGTGACAGACTTTATTTTTTGGGCTCCAAAATCACTGCAGATGGTGACTGCAGCCATGAAATTAAAAGACACTTGCTCCTTGGAAGAAAAGTTATGATCAACCTATATAGCATATTAAAAAGCAGAGACATTACTTTGTCAACAAAGGTCAGCCTGGTCAAAGCTATGGTTTTTATAGTAGTCATGTATGGAAGTGAGAGTTGTACCATAAAGAAAGCTGATCATCAAAGAATTAATGCTTTTGAACTGTGGTGTTGGGAGAAGACTCTTGAAAGTCCCTTGGACAGCAAGGAGATCCAACCAGGCCATTCTAAAGGAAATCAGCCCTGAATATTCATTGGAAGGACTGATGCTGAAGCTAAAACTCCAATACTTTGGCCACCTGATGCAAAGAACTGACTCCCTGGAAAAGACCCTGATGCTGGGAAAGATTGAAGGCAAGAGGAGAAGGGGACGACAGAGGATAAGATGATTGGATGGCATCACTGACTTAGTGGACATGAGTTTGAGTAAGCTCCGGGAGTTGGTGATGGACAGGGAGGCCTGGCGTGCTGCAGTCCATGGGGTCACAAAGAATCAGACATGACTGAGTGAACTGAACTGAACTGAACTGAACTGAAATCATAATCACATCAACTAGCTGCTTAAGTAGTTTCTTCTCTTTCTTTACTAAAAACAGGTTTATGCATTTATTAATAACACTATCCCACATTTGGATAAGCTTCACACCCAACTTAACCCTTCCATATGGTGGTTTGAGTTATCCTTGATTTGGGTTATCCTAACTGATCCTATACCAACCATATGGCATATATAGGACAGTACTGTTTCCCCAGTGTTTATAGATGTCAGAAAATAAGACTCACTAAGGTTACAACTTACCCATCTGACTCTTAGTGCAGTGTTTCTTCTCATAAGTAGTAAATTTTATTTTACTTTATTTTTTTATAATTTTAACTTTTATACTATCAAAGAATTGAAATGTCTATCATCTTTGCACATGCTTAGAGAAAGTTAGTTCCTGAATATGCTAAAAGTTTGTAGTCGTATAAGGTGACTTCCTTTTTTTAAAGAATCTTAGACATAGCCTATTAAACCAAAGAAAATAATTCTATATGTTTTGCCAATATTTTTGTCATTAATATTCCTCAGAAAGGTAGAGTTTTTCAGTGCCCCAGTAAGACACGGTGGCTCTCACTTTTAGCGTTGATTTTTTTCCTTGCAGTGCAAATCCAGCTTACCATGAGTTACTGTTAACGGTTTTATGGTATGGTGTTGTCCACACATCAGCACTTGTGAGGTGTACTGCTGCTAGAATGTTTGAGGTATGTAAACAAATACTTCTGTTTTCAGATCATAATGCTTTTCTTTGGAAGAGGGAGAGGGAATTTTTTTTTAAGGGAGGGAGCTTTTCATACTATTTTACGTTGATGTATATTTTGTGGCATTGAATATTATCTAGTTGTGTACTGTGGGATGGGGCAGAAATTTAGTTTTGGAATATTTTGGATTGTTTTTTAGCCTTATTGGTTCCTTGAATGTTGTTATATTATCATTTCCTCTTTTCAAATTTCTTTTAAATCTTATTTATTTCCATCCTATGTAAATCTTCTTGGCTATACTTTTCTATTTACTGAGGCAAATGGCTATTAAAACAAACTAAAACAGTAGAGGGTATTTATGTATAAAGTTTTAAAATATAGTTGGATTCATGAGTAAAATATACTTTGATTCAATCATTGCAATTATGGAAATATTTATTGATTACTCCTACTTTGTTGTTTCCTCACGTATCATATCTGGAATAACAGCATCCCTGTGCTTTAACTGCCCACAGACGTGAAAGAGAGGAGACACTTCATATAATTTAACTAGAGTTTCTTAAATTGCCACCTACCCAAGTTTAGTATGAAAATTGGAATACCTATCTTTTCTATCCTTCACAAAGGAAATTGTGTCAGCCTAGTTTAGGTATACCTGTTTTTAGAACTTGAATTTGAGCACTAAAGTTGGCTTTGAATGTTTGACTGTTCCTGAGTCTCATCACAGAGCCATACTGCCTGGGGTCAGTGTCTGCCTCTGCCACTTAATGCCGGGCTCAAACTTCTCTGGCCTTGGTTTTCTCATCTATAAGTGAAGATAATAATAAGTATCCATCTCAAAGGATTGTTTGTTAATATTAAATGAGTTAATACTTGTAAAAGCCTTATGACAGTGTCTGACACATAATTAGAAGAACTTAATAAATTTTAACTATTATTATGATTATTGTTTTTTAAATCTATGCCATTACTTCACAAGATAATATAATAGTTTAAGAAAACTATATCTGTTCAAGCCAAAACTGTCCCTATTGTGTATGTCATTCTTAAAATATCTTAAAGCATTTATTTTCATAAGAAGAATGAGATAATTCAATTCTTCCTACATTTCAGAATTTTTAGATATTTAAGCTAAATTGCTGTCAAAGGGTTAGAGCACTGATAGATTTTAAAACATATAAAACTTGTAAGTTTTTTGTGGCATCTAAAGAAAATTCCATTCTTATCAGAAGATTGAAAATCCTCTGTCCATGTTATTCCACAGTTATACAAATTTGATCCAAAAAACCAATCACGTGTTCTTTGTCAAGACAAATGCCAAATTAAAAATTTAGTTAGATTCCTAGCATAATAAGTTCCTTTTAGGTACAAATAGTTTTTGATTATTCAGTATGCTGAAAAGTTATTACCATGAAAGAAGAATGTCTTTCTTTCGCCTCCTCTTTCCCCCCAGAGAAAAAGCATTGTATTTCTTTAATATACTTTCTTCATAGAATTGTATTCTAAGACCATAAGAGCTATTTCTTTGTCTTAAACCATTTATTTCTAACATGTGTGTGTATATACTGATGAAGCATACCATATATGCTTTCATTCATAAATGCAAATAGTTTAAAGAAAATGAGGTCTCCTCCCTTTTTACTTGTTTTTGTATTTTTTCTGCCTTATTTCTTATATGTGACTCTTGTCTGGTTTTGGTTTCTGTGTCTGCTGTCAGTGCTGGTTGGAAACTATACCTATGCTTAAGCAGTTTTCAGTGTTCTCAGATTGATTATGAATTTCTGAGTCTAATTTGAGAGACTTATTTCTATATTTTTTCAAATTCATTTATGATAAAAGTAGTTTTATTGAGCATGCCAGTTAAAGTCATCAGTAGGAAAAATTAAAATTATTTTTGTCGATGAGCCTTATTTTAAACAACATTGTATTAAAAGAATAATTATTTAATAGGATTTCTTTTGATACTAATACATTATAATTTACAATTATGCTTGCTTCCCCTGCCACCCAAAAGCAATTCAAAATAAAAACGTAAAAAAGGGGCACTTAAAATTTTTTAAGTTTTTAATGTCAGAACAGAAACTATTGATAAGAAAGTGAGAAATGGATGTATCAGGAACTTGATATTGGATACTTAGTGAAATTGAACACTAAATTTAGCTCTGAATTTTCAGACAGCAGGACAAGAAGGGGAAATCCAGTCGTTGTTAAATAAGAGACAGTATATTCTTGACGTATCAAATTGGTATTGAAACTGATTTATAAAAGAGACTGTGTCGTGTGACTTCTAGTGTGACATAGTGGATTTCCCAAAAGATGCAGAAAAGAAGCTTCATATAATGATTTCTTAAATCAGTCATAAGGAAATAAAGCAAGTGATATTAAGACCACAACTCAAAGAAGGCATGGGCTTTTAAGACCAGTGAATGAGTCCATTTTAAGGCTTTTTGGCTGGTACAATATAAACCCTTCAAAATATACTTTACTGATTCAAATCTAGGCTATTTTGTTTATAAAATGATACAGAGAAGAGAGTTTTATTTAACAGTCTTTGTGACCCCATGGATTGTAGCCTGCCAGGCTCCTCTGTGCATGGGATTTCCCAGGCAAGAGTACTAGAGTGGGTTGCCATTCCCTTCCCTAGGGGATCTTCGTGACCCAGGGGTTGAACCCCGGTCTCCTGTATTGAAGGCAGATTCTTTACCATCTGAGCCACCAGGGATGCCCTTTTATTTATAAAATGGTACAGAGAAGAAAGTTTTATTTAACAGCATTTTAATTTCTTCCCACTGTTTCTTTCTACCTGACATCTGTAATGCTTTTAAAGTAGTAACAGAAATTATTTTGTCATTTTATTCCTGTCTAAATTATCCATGGTTCTGTTGAAATAAAAATTATCTCAGAATACTGAAGCAGATTCTAAAGTACCTGTTGGGTTTTTGTTACTAAAAATTCCATGACACCTTCCATCTTCTTGGAGGATTAGTTCCGTTACAAGGTGAAGAGATTAATTAGCATTTAAGATTAATTTGTATTTACATTCTGAAATTGAGATTATAGGATTAGGTTGTCACCTCTCTCTGTTGAAGCTCATTAAATGCTGTAATTTCTATAAAAACAAAATGCATATAGCTCAATATTATCCTCTTGTTCTGCGATTTAGGGTTGGCTGCTAAAAACTGTTTTATGGTTAGATTATAGAAATAGGTCTAATTGTGCTCATCATTTTTTTTTTTTTAATTTGAGCTTTTAGAGAAATGAGCTATTTGTAAACATTAACTACTTGGACCAACCAGAACATTTTTTAATTAATAATTTCTTTTTCTAAATGTATCACAAATCTTACACACTTTGAGTCATCATAATAATTCAGCTTGCATTTCTTGAATGCCTAGTCTTTGTCAGACACAATGTTTAAGTGTATTATGTGCAGTTAGTAGTGCAGTGATCCTTGGAGGTAGATGACAGTCACCATTTTCAGATGAGAAAACTGAGTTTCAAGGGATGATGAAATATATATGAGGCCACATGCCTAATAAGTGGAGAGCTAGAGTCTGAACCCAGGTCTGATGCCCACATGAAATAACTCCTTTGCACTAGGCTGTCTTAGGTCTCTGTACCTCAAGAAAGAAAGCTCTGTGATGTGAAAGACTGGAAATTTTTGTATATGACTTTTAAATTTGCTTGCCTTAGGACAGTCAAAAGCAATTTAGTGGTGGCTGCTAGCTGTTTGAGTTTGGTTTAAAAAACAGTCCAGTTTGTACCTTGTTGGTCAAAACAAAATTATACCAGATTTATTTAAAGAATTTAACCATAGAACCCAGTATGTTGTCTTTTTGGGCTTCTTTAAAAAAATAATAATAATAAAGAATAAAGCTTTATTTTAAATTGCCTTGTAATTGAATATGGAAATTGTGTAGACTATGTGACCAGAAGTACAAATTGCCATTGAATTGGTAACAAGCTGTTTTCGGGGACTGCTAGGCTGTGGAAGCTTAATTTTCCTCCTAAGTGTTCTCTGCCTTTTTTAAGCACTCCAGTAGTAATACTGGCTTAGCTTCTAATTTTGGTTTTGCTTTTGTGTCTTCTCTTTCCCTTGGTTGTTCCTTTCTTCTTCCCGTGGCGTTGTTGTTTGTCCTTTCCATGCATCACCTGTGAATACCCCCTGCGCTGACCAACCAGCTGTTGGTGAAGGGGGTGAATGAGACTCTGGTAGCTCAGAGGGTCGTTCCTGCTCTCATAACTCTCTCCAGCGACCCTGAAATGTAAGTGTCGTCCTTGCCTTCTACCTTCTGCATCCCTTTCCAAACGTGCCTGTCAAGAAATAACCATCAGCTTTTAAATTCATTGAAGAGTAGGTTTAATTCTTCAAAATAATAATATGGGATTATGCTTACTTGATTTTAAACTATTATACTACTATTCATGTTTTGTTTTTTTAAGTCAACCTTCACAGAAAACCTAATGACAAGGCCATATAGTGAAAGGGTTATTAGTAGTATTGGTCCTCAATAAACATCTCCAAAACTTAAAACGTGCTGATGGACTATTTCTTCCAAGCCAAGAAGGGATGCTCTGCTAATCTCACTAACATGTTGTCACCAGTAAGTATAGTGGCATGAACCAGAGGCTTAACGTTTTAATGTCTCGTGTGGGTGACTAAACCAAGAAAGGCCAGTGAGTCTGCCTGCCCATCCTCAGTCACAGCTAACCCAGTTCTCATTCCAGTTTACCAAACCATTTTTTATTGCATGTTGACTGGTTTACAGCTGACTCTTCGAGGCATGAGTGAAGCGTTAGTTGACAAGCGGGTTGCTCCGGCCCTTGTTACCTTGTCCAGTGATCCTGAATTGTGAGTTCCACAGACTGCGACCTTAAGTTATCCTGTCTGTCTTTTTGAGCATTCTTCTTGGTCTGCTTTTTTTTAATTTAATTTGTCATTGCTAGCGACTAATACAGTATATTTACCTTGTACTTACCTTGATATATACTTTAGTAATAACCAGTTTTTCGTCTCAAAGAAAATGTCAGTTTTTTTCTTCTTTAATTCTAACAGCTCTGTCAGGATTGCTACAATTCCAGCCTTTGGCACGATTATGGAAACAGTTATTCAAAGAGAGGTAGGAAATGAGTAGAATTTAATCTGTATGTACTGCTGAGGTGATGAAAGCACGTGACCATACATGTACCCTGCGGTTGGGTGCAGGGAGCATATACATTCATTTTATTTCTTAGTTAATTATGGGCCAGAGGGGATCTCAATATTTAAATATGATAGCCTACCAAAAGTATCTTTTCATATGCTAAGGCAATCTCTAGTCTTTCTTCTCAATTAGAAACTTAAATACAAGCCAGCTCTCAGATGTTCTGTTCTAAGCTTGTCTGGATATTGCAGTATTGAATAATCCTTCACAGCAGATCTAGTGTCAAAGGCTTCTCTTATTCAGTAGACTTCTGGATAGTCTGCATAAATTCCCAATTGTTAGTAAGTGCAAATATGAAGAGAACAGGTTTCCTCAGTTTTGGGAGTGGAGGCTGAGGTACCTGTGTTCTTGTAACTGTCGTTCACATCAAGCTGCAAGTCATGTTATAGACTGGTGGCATCTTTTTGCAGTCCACATCACTGTGACAACCTTCTGTCATGCCTGCTTCAGGAGATTACCAAAGTCTTCTTCCCTCAAAGTATCTTGATTCAGAAACTTGTGTGATTTAAAGTTTGTTCAGTTCTGTGTGCAAAATTAACTATTAGACACTTATCAAAATTAGTATCAGAATGTTATTCTCTATGATTAGATTGGACATGTCTTTGCACAATGAAAAACTCTGTACATTAGAAAATAAATTATTTGTGGACATATTAGCCATTTAAATGGAAAACAAGATTTTCCATCTCATAGACATTTCACACACACACACAAAATTATATATATATAGACTGTTTTGTAAAATTTTTGTCAGAGATTTTTTTATAACAAAAAACTAAACAAGTTTGTTAGTTGTGGGAAAAAGTGTTTTCTGTTTTTTTCCTTACATATATATATATTTCACTGGTGGAGCAAAATAAAAAATATATCATTCTGCAAAGCTTGCAGTCTTGGCAGAATTTCAACATGTTCTTAAATCCCAAAATAAAAACTTCTTTTAGGGAAATATGAGTAATATGTAAGTCACTAATGACTCATTGCTTTCAGAAGGTGAATAAGAGGGTAACTTACACTGTGATCTGTTTTAAGAATTCTAACTTAAACACAAAATCATCATACATTTATCTTTTCCCCTAAATACTGTGGCATCTTTTCTTCAGTTTGTCAGGGAATATTTGTGTTTTAAAAAAAAAAATGAGTTGGCAAACATAAAAATGTAGGATCTTTTCTGAGCAGAAAGACTAAAGAAGTACTAATTTAATTTCAAACTTCAACTCATGTTGATATAAGTCATTTGAATCCAGTGATGCAAACCATGTGTGGTGTGTATCTTTCTCTCAATCTGACTGTATAATATTCAATTTTAAGTTGCTGGAAAGAGTGAAAATGCAGTTGGCTTCTTTCCTGGAAGACCCTCAATATCAAGACCAATATTCTCTGCATACAGAGATCATAAAAACATTTGGTAGAGTTGGGCCTAATGCAGAACCAAGGTTCCGAGATGAGTGTAAGTTGTTTTTTTTACTCTTTTTCCTGAATTGACATGTAAGAGCAAAACCATAAGTTTCTCTGAGGATATGTCATGTGTTAAAGCCTTTGCTGCACTTTGTCTTTCATACAGTGAAAGCTACAAGTGACACAAGTTTCTTATTGGGGATTGATCACTATTGCTGTTACTCAGTGGTTTCTTATACTGTATCCTGTAGACATATGAAAAGTAACTCATAAATAATTTCAAGTTATTTTTAGAACAGTTCTTAATAACTTAATTTCAAAACAACTGTGCTCCTTATATTTAGAGATTATTATTTAATTCTTATTTCTAAGGAAATTTATATGTGTTTCTAGACATGTTATGAAAGATGTACATTTCTTCCACTTAGCATGCCATTCGACAATTTTGTTTTAAGTCACAGCTTGTCAATCTGCTAAATAATGTGCATAATGGTCTGCTAAAGCATTTTCTCCAGTTTCTATAGTGTCACTTCTACAGTGAGCCTCAACCTTTATGACAGTAATTTCTGAGTGATCAAAGCATCCAGTAATTATTACGCCAAAAGCATGACAATTATCCCTGCTACATCTTAGTCCTTTTATTTTTAGTCATTTGACATGCTCTTGAAAGGATCACAGGCTTGTGATCTTGGAGCTGCAAAAACACAACACAAGATTATTTCTCTATGGGTAATAGTGTTGGTAACATGAGGAGGAAATAATATTTCACATATTTCACAATTAGTTAACAGAAAAAGGTTTAGTATTTTAGTGAGCAGTAGGATTAGTTTCTCATCGTAGTAACATCAGATTTACAGATGACCCTCTGCAGGAGCTTTGACTAACTTTATTGAGGCTGTAATTGCCCTGAAGCAGGTCTTGGCTGTTGAATCAAGGAACAGGCTAAACAGTCAGTGGACCTTTGGTGGGTGCCACGTTGTTGAGAACACAATCGAACCTTTTTATGTACATTCAAGAGAAAGGTTGACACATTGCATAGAAAAAAGAAATTTTCTTTTCATAATGAGCCCAACATAACAAGGTTTGGCTAGAGAAAGGATTGAGAATAGAAGTTTCCGATGCCTGAATAGGTGTAGTAAACCATTATCCCTGAAGCCTTCTACAAGTTAACTGTATATTGACAAGTGTGTTTTATACAGTCTTCCCTCACATTCTAGCACTAGACCTTTTTTTTTAAGACAAAAAAGATTTTTTTTTCTTCTGTGTTTACTACTCAGTCAGTTGGTTTCTCTTTTGCTTTAAAACTTTACCCCAAGGAACTTAATGTCCTATATTAATCAGATGAATGGTAGACAAAGTAGAACCCATACTGACAAAGATGCTATATTGTTATCTATCTGTCTGTATTTATAGACAATCACTGTTAGGAATTAGGGAAAGATCAGAGAATTGCAGGGTAGTAACTGCTGCTTCTTGGAGTGATATTTTTGAACTTTTCCCCCTCTGTTTCTTAGAGAATAGAAGACTTCAGTTCATCCAGTGGCCCTTTTTCTTTCCCAGCTCTTAGTTATCACAGGACCTTTTGGTTTTGATTTTTATCTCAGGGGCCATTTGGTTTTTTCAGTGAGTGAGTGAAGTCGCTCAGTCATGTCCAACTCTTTGCAACCCTGTGGGCTGTAGCCTGCCAGCTCCTCTGTCCATGGAATTTTCCAGGCAAGAATACTGGAGTGGGTTGCCATTTCCTTCTCCAGAGGATCTTCCCGACCCAGGGATTGAACTCAGGTGTCCTGCATTGCGGGCAGACTCTTTACTGTCTGAGCCACCAGGGAATATTTTTCAGACTATGATACAATTTTGTTTGTTTTCCACTTTTTTAACTTTATAAGCCTCTCTGAAAATGTTCAGTCATATTTCAGAGATTCTCTAACATGGCAGTTTTACATTTCAAATCAGTTTTTTGGTTTTTTTTAAGTTCCTTATTTTAGATCTCAGCCCTTTTATAAGAAGAGAGGACATGATTCCCTTCATTTCTGCTATTGGATCTGCCCCAGAGTACATTTTGGAACTTTACTAAAGTCTATTTTTAAACAGTTTCCTATTGATTTATCTTCACTTTGTTTACAGTTTTGAATCTTTAAGTGAAAGGCTCCAGAAGTGGCCTTATGTTGTGTGTTTCTGATTTTCCTTGCCCCTGAAGGTCATTCGTAGAAATACTCACATTTAGCTTATTAAATCTTCTAACCATTTATCTCCATCTGAGGGGTTAGCAGTTGAGTTAATTAACTGGTACAGATGTGGTAACCCAGGACAGTACTTATATAATAAAATGTTGAATTCTGTAATAAATGTCTATCTTCTGAGATTTAGGAAGATCCTAAATGATCGCCTTTAACTGTCAGTAGACTAGAATTTAAAGAAACTTGTATAGGTTTGTCTTCTAGTTAAGCAGTTTTAAGGGGATATTGTGTAGTGTGGTTGCTGAGTTTCTGAGAAAAACATTGAGGAAGGATTGCTTGAATAAGAAATAACAGAGAATGAGCAGAATGAATAGAGGCCACGCTTTTATAGATAAACAAGTGCAAGGCAGGTAAGTTTGGGCAGAAATGAAATAAAGAGTCTTGGAGAGACTGTTTCAGAGCCACCATTTTGTTGAGGCCTCAGCATGCCAGTTAATGAATCAAAGTTTCAGTGAATTCATTAGGAATTCAATGAATACTTGAAGTTTTTGGCTTATACTTACGTTTTTAGAACACCTCTTACGTATGTTATTGCTAATTTTGACAAGTCAAAAAGTCCCCTAAAAATGGCCACTGTTGTCCTAACTTTTTGTGGGTTTTGTTTTTTTTTTTTTTTTTACATTTACTAAGGTAAGCTTAAAGATTGTAATTATAGTGCTGATCTATTGAGAAGATTTCTTGATAAGGAGATTGTGGCTTTAACATATGCAAATTCAACGTAAACATGAAAGAAGTCACTGCAGTTGGTCAGAATATGTGCTTATGAACCATGTTCTGAGTCCTCCAACCAAGCAGGGACCAGAAAGGGACCCTGTGATCAACAACTTGATAATCACTTACCCTGGAGCCATTTCTCCAAGGAACCCTGGTTTTAGTGGGAAATGGTATTTAGAGATCATGATCTTAGGCAGTAGGGGTGCTCAACGTTACTTAAGTGGTTATTGTTTCTCGCGCCACCGCTTTTATTTTAATAGTGTGTTGTCTGTATTTTTGAAATTTTACGCTGTTCATTGAGATATCAGATATTGAGCCCATTGAGTGACTTGAAAACTCAGCCACCTGAGCTATTTGACATTGGTCTTTGCTATGAACTTGAGAAACTAAAGCCAGTAATATTTTCATGAAGTAGTGAAATAATTTGATATTGAAAGAGTAAGTATACTGTGTCTATCTTTTAATAGCAGCAGTAGTACCTGATTTATATAAACTCTATAATAATAACCCAAGGGGTAAGTTATGTTTGTTTATTTGGTTTTCATTTCTCAGATTGGGAAACTGAATAGCAGTGAAGCCAGATGAGCTGTGTGCACCCTCACAGTTAGGTTATAGCGGCTGTAATCTGTTTCTCCCAAATTCTGAATCGCTTTTTATTCTGAAAAAACATGCTTTCTTCCCTAGTAAGACAAAACAAGTATAGGATGTGGGTGATCTTTTGAAATCATCCAAAATTAAAATAAAATTTTATAAAATAAAATATTATTTTTTTAATGGGTAAAGCACATTTTAGGTTAAAATTAATAATTTATTTTTCTCTTTTCAGTTGTTATACCGCATCTGCATAAGTTAGCCTTGGTGAACAACTTACAAATTGTGGATTCTAAAAGACTGGATGTTGCTACCCATCTCTTTGAAGCCTATAGTGCTCTTTCCTGCTGTTGTATCCTTGCTCTATTAAGTGTATCTATATTTAAGAATCAGTTTTGCAGTGAACCTCAGTTGTTAAAGATTGAGAAGTAGAATTTGTTCTTCAGCTTAACTAAGAGGTAGAGTAGAAGTTTAAAAATTTGAGTTGACTTGCCCCACTCTTCATTCTAGCCATCCCCTAATTTTAAAACATAACTTTGAGTCTTCTATTTTTATATGTTCTATAGTTTTGAAAACATTGACTGAAATTTTATCTATGTTAATCAGCTGTATGACTTAAGCCACAAATGAGCTACAGCTGAGGCTTCTCTGTTAATCAAAAGGAAGCCTTGTCTATGTCCTGGCATTCACTTTTAATGAATGTTTAACCACCTTCATGATCCTATGACTATCTCTTGGAGACATATCACTCATTGCAAAAAAAATACGGGGCCACCCAGGTTAATTATTTGCATTGATGGCAGAACTGGAGGAAAGCTCGGAGGTCATCTAACCCATGTCATTCACTACTTTCTATAAATGATTAAACTAAAACTTGAAGACATTAGTGACTTCTGTTTTTTTAATAGTTAAAAGCAAAATTGTGACTACAACAGGGAACTTTAGCTAGCCTGTTAAATGTTCTCTTTACTATCCTAGACCTAGTAAAATACAGCTAGGAAATAAAAATAAAACTAAGAAGGAAGTAAAGATACTGGTGGGCCGAACAAACCCCAGCTTTAGGCTTTCCCATGAAAAGCAGAATAGCCCTAGAAAGGGGAAGTAAGAGATTGGAAAAGGAGTGAACACTAAACACTTGAATAGCACTGTGAAAGTATGTGCCACACGACGTAATCAGAGAATTACGGTCGGGACAGACGAAAATGATGGTAGGGAAAGGAGAAGTGTAGAACTGTGTGCTTGTCCTTTTCAAAATGTTAAAACTGGAAGCTCGGTGCATGGTTGAGAGCATTTCATTTTGGGACTCTGCTGCAAATTGCCTAGTCACATGGCTGATATAAGCTACTTTTTTATAATATAGATTATAAAATGGGCAGGGATACCATATTTTGATAATTTTGCCTCAACTAACCATATATTTTCTATAAGTTTAATTCCACTAAAAGCAGAACTTACTATCATTCCTAGTTTATCTTGTTGGCATTTTCAACTTAGAGAAGATAGAGGAAGCAAAAAGAGGAAGTGATAATTGTGAATTCGCAAGGAAGGACTCTTTAGTAATGGAGAAGTGACAGGACCCTTACAAGAAAGTAGTAATGGCATGTCAGAGTGTGGCGTGTCAAAGAAAGAAAACATGGATATGTTTATACCTGTTCCCTAAACTTTGCGAAAGTGAATGTTTATGAAGTTCCGTGAAAAGTTACGTGTAACCTTATATTTTCTTAGAGTTTCAAAAGGAATATGCCTCGAAGAAAATGAGAAAGTCAAACAAAGACCAAACCTTTCAGCTCTGTGACCTAACTTTCCGAGTGGAGAAGGCGGTGGTTTCTGCAAAGCAGAGATGTCTGTATAGAAGGAGTGTTATTGTATAGTTAGGCATGTATGGAACATTACTATAGAGAAAATACAGTAAAAAGTCTTTATACCAGCACGGTAAGGGGCAGAATCATCTTAACAATAGACCCTGTACAGGTAATTCTGCATGAGCCAGAACTTGTACTGGTGTCAACAGGGTGGTTATGGACACCTAAGAACATCCCACTGTCTGTCTATCCTGCTGTTCCGTTGCATTCTGAGCTGATAGAACACAGCATCATATTTTAATAGGTTTGGCAAGGTGTTACATCAGGAAATGATGTTTAATATAAAATTTGAAGTAGTTTAGAAATATTTGATTTGAAATGGTTTAGGGATGAAAAGATAATTCGAAAATTATTTTAAAGATTGTTATGTAGAAAAAAACTTAGGCCCATTTGTGTAACTAAGGTGCAGAGCAAACGCTGACAAGCAGAGAGGCCTGTGGTATAAGAAGAACTTTCTGAGTTATCTGAAAGTACAGTGACCTCTTCTATGAAACTGAATGTCCTGTCATTGTTAGCGGTCAGAGGCCTTAGGATCATCATTCACAGATGAAGGACAGGTGTTTTCTAACATCAGATAGGACTAAATGATCTAAGTTTCCAACTCCTACAAAAGACTGGGATTTCATGGGGAAGAGGGCCAAACAGTGAGTAGGGAGAGAGGAGGCTTTATTCCTCTCTCTCGAAAATAACTGCATTTTCAAGGCAGTAGTTATATGGATTTTTTTACTTAATAAAGTTTATTATAATTTATTGCAGAAAAATCAGCTCATCTTTATAGGGGAAGTCATTTACTGGCACTTTTTACTTTAATATTAATATGGTATAATATTAAATAAAAACTTTTTAAATGGCTCACAACTATGATGGGTGAGAAAGTGTTGTTAAGTAATGTGAATGAACAGGGTGAATTGTTTCCTTGAGAAATGCATCTGCTTTCCTGACTCCTTTCAATGTCGTATAATCAACTAAAACTCATATGACGAAGAAACACAGGTAGTACTAAACTTATTACAGCAAAACCTCTCTCGCCTAATTCAATCAGGACCAGTGTGGGTCAGTTGAACAGAATGGTTGAAGTAAGAAATCAAGAGAATGATATATACCTAAGGTAACTTCTTTTAACTTAAAACACATAAATGTAACTTATTTTACCAATCCTTTGATGTAGAGTTAAGGCGTTTCTTTTGTAAGTCTGCTGATTAGAGTTTTAAACATCAGCCTTCTTACAATAATCACATTCGTAATATAATCGTCTATGAATTTCAGCTTAAGTTTGTTAAAAGAGAATCCAGAAACATTTCTGGTAATGGATACTGAATTTTTCTATATTTTTGTATTTTTCTTTTTTTTAATATGCATGTATTTTAAACAGCAATGTTTTAAGCAACTGGACTTTCAACTTAATTGTCATGGAAACATTAATTTTCTTTTTATCCTCCTTTAAACATCCAATTAAATTTCATGATTTCATTTTCACTCTTATTATTTCATATGTTTACATATCATGTTATTAAACTGTGTGCTGTTACAATAATGAATGGTTCTGACATGAAGAGATTTGTGACAATAAACACAGTTGACTCTTGACAAGTAACTAACTCAACAGATAAGGATGCTGCTTGAGGGAAGCCTGTTGGCTCTATGTGATCAACATACCATAGTCATCATTTAAGAAATCTGCTTCTGTCGTTCTGTTGGACATACCCGTTTGGTTTTTGTAAATGTCCTTAACTACTTTCTCTCAAGTCATTTCAGAGGATTTAATGGTTAATCACTTTTTACCTGGTCTCAGGTGTTTACGAATCGACATGGAACATCTTTCTCCAGAGCACGAAGTAAGCCACTGTCATGATTAAGCCATTATGATTATCAGTGCCATGTTCGTGTGTTTTAATATCTCCTATGCGTGCACGCGTGCGTGCTAAGTCACTTCAGTCGTCCCCGACTCTTTGCAACCCCATGGACTGTAGTCCGCCAGGCTCCTCTGTCCATGGGATTCTCCAGGCAAGAACACTGGAGTGGGTTGCCGTGCCCGCCTCCAGGGGATCTTCCCGACCCAGGGATCCTTGTCTCCTACATTGACAGGCGGTTTCTGTACCGCTAGCGCCACCTGGAAAGTTCATTAACTCCTGTACAGACTTTCACTCCTCTTTGTGTGAGGCCTGATTATGTGTGTTCAGTTTTTTCACATCGAGTTCAGTGTCATTTGATGGATTTATTAACTAGTGATGTGATGTTAAGCAGCTCCTTCTGCATCTCTCTGTTCAATTCTCTAAAGTAGGCATAACGTACTGTCTAGAATATAGCAAGGGAAAGTATGTGAAATGCTTTTTATCTGTAAAATGCTGTACAGTGTTATCTCAGACCATCAGCTTTCTTAGCAAAATTTCTATTTTCTGTCTCCATTTCCTCATAACTCTTCTCATTCTGTTTATCTTCCTGTGTCCTCAGGACAGAAGACACAGGTTCTGTCCTTGTGTATCATTTGTTTCCTATTCTATGTCATCCAATCTGTTGTTTATCAGCTTTTCTTTAACCTATTACCATGTTTGACTTTCTCGTCCTAAAAACCAAAATCTCCCCTTTATCCCTTCACCACACCCCTTTTTCCTCCCAGTGGTCCGCACGCACTCTCACCTCTCACACAGTGTGCATCATCCCACTAGGCCAGCCAGGCTTCTGTCTCTGCGATCACTGGTGATCAAAGTGCTGTGCTGAACGGACACGCCCGAGTATGTAACCTTTTCCTCAGTATCTTTGTCAGTGCTTGGTGTTTTTGGATTTCTTTAAATTCAGTAGACACATAGTCGTATCTCATGATGGTTTTCATTCCATTTCCTTGATTGTTTTCAAATTTGGAATTCTTTATGTGCTTACTAACATCAAAGCCTTTTTAGGTTCTTTGCCCATTTTTCTCACTTTGGATTATATTTTTTCCTATTATTTCTTTGATGTTTGTTAGATAATTGGAATACCAGTATTCTGTCCATTTTGTATTTTATGAATATCTTTTCCCAGTTTTTTTCATATTTTTGCCCCATTTGAACACTGATTTTTAATTTTAATAGATTGATTAAATCTTTCTAAGACATGATCTCCTATACTTTCTTCTTAAAGTGTTTAAAATTGTATTTTTACAATAAAATTATTAATCCCCCTAAAATTAGTTTTTATGCATTGTGTGAGGTAGTGCTTAAATTATGTTTCTTTCTATACAGATTACCAGCTGTCCCATCACTGTTTATGGAACAGTTCAGTATGTCTATACTGATTGGCAGAGCCATTTCTATCATATCTGATGTTCCCTGTGTGCCTGTGTCTGTTACTCGAGACCATTCTTTTCTGCTGGTCTCCTTCTTGTTTATTATAATGTTGATATGAACTGTATCATTGTAATGAACTGTCTTTATTACAGTTGCTTGTTAAAAAGTCCTGAAATCGAACAGGGCAGGTTCAGCATCCCGTTGTATTTTTAGAACTCTTCATGACCCTTACCATTTTTTATGTAAATTTTAGCATTAAACGAGGTTCCAAGAATGATCTTGTTCAGATTCTGATTGAAGTTTAATTGATTCTAGAAATTAATTGGGAGAGATATCAACTTCATAATTTTGAGTCTTCTATCTAGAACATGGGGCTTCCCAGATGGCTCAGTGGTAAAAAAAACAAAATCCACCTGCCAATGCAGAAGGGGCAAGAGACACAGGTTTCCGTCCCTGGGTCAGGAAGATCCCCTGGAGGAGGAAATGGCAATCCGCTCCAGTATTCTTGTCTAGAAAATCCCATGGACAGTCCATGGGACTGTCGAAAATAGTCAGACACGACTTAGCAACTGAGCATGCACGCACGCATCCAGAACATACTGTATCTTACATTTATTTAGATCTCCTTTAATGTCTTTCAATAAAGTTTTATAATTTTGTTTGAAAAAAACTGTCACCTTATATTTATAATGTTATGATGCTAACTTTTTTTAGGATTATATGTTTTTTAACCCTTTGTTATTGATGTATAGAATTGTATATAACTTTTATATGTTGAATTTATGTCTGGCTAACCTGAGAAACTATTATTAATTCTAATAATAAAATGTCTCTGGATTTTTTAAATAAGTTTCAAATTCAGGAAAGTCACCATTATTAGAGTAAATAATATATTATTTTCTAATACTTTTACTGTATTTTTTTCCCTTTTCCTTAGTGTAGGCTCTATATTGCTATACCTTTTTACTTCTAATATTAAAATTTGCTTTTTGCTTTCTTTTTAAAATAGTTTTGTTAGGGGTTATGAATTTTATTAACCTTTTCAAATATTGAACTTTTGACTGTTGATTTTTCTCTGGTTTTTAGTTTGACTACTGTTTTCATCTTTATTTCCTTCTGCTTTCTTTAGGTTTGATTTTTTTTTTTTTCCTGTTTCTCAGACTCCTAGAGGAGGAAGCTTGGATTTTTTACTTGTTAACTTTTCTTTTCTGATACATAAATTTAAGGCTCAGTGTTCCTCTAGCCACATCCCTTTTGCTGCATCGTAGCTTTGTTATCATTTAGTTCAAATTAGATTCTCATTTCCATTATTTCTTTATTGATCCATGGATTTTTGCTTCATGAGGTAAAGGTAGTTAATTTTATGAGTCGGTTCTCTTATATTTGTATTAACTTTTTGTGATCTACTTGTTCTATCAGCTATGAAAGACATGTTAAAATTATGATTGGGAATTGCTTTTTTTCCCTCTTTTTAGCTTTTTCCATGTTGTGATTTGTACATTTTATAGTTGCCCTTTACCAACCTGAGGGAATTTGTTTTTATTGCTGGTTGGTTGAATATTTTTATCATGAGGTGTGGTTGGATATTGTTAAATGTATTTTTCTGAGTCAGTTGAGATGATTACATAGTTATGGTTTTTTATTCTGTCACAATATTTGATATTAATGCATTTTTATATGCTAAAGCAACCTTTGAACTCCTGTAAAAAATCCCACTTAGTTATGATGCATAATTCCTCTTATTAATATATGAAGGTAGATTCAGTTTGCTAGTATTTTGTTCAGGATTTTTGCATCGAAGGCAAAGGCTGTCTGTAGGACAGAACAAACAAGAAGCGAGCCTTTCACAAGTACCTGCCAGACGCTTCCTCTTTTAGTTACGTTAGCTCGTGGCAGTAGTAAATACTCAATCAAAAATGCTAATTTCAGTGTGCTACCTGTATTTCACTAAAGTCCATTTTTTTTAAATCAGGTTATTTTAACTTCCATGATAAAAGAATGTGAACAAAAAGTAGAGAACAAGACCGTCCAAGAGCCTCAAGGGTAAGACCTTAATTCCTCTTTATGGCTTTGTGTTAACCTTAACTTCTCTGCATAAAATTTTTATCAGTGGGTAAAGTGTTTTATATTGTGTTATTTTCTGGTAATTGATTTAGAAGGCACAAAAATCCTTTAAATGGGCAGTTCACACATACTAATCCATAAACCCTCTAGGGAATTTAAACTTCAGATCTCTGCCTCCTACTCTGTGCCCTCATCTTTCTGAGTCAGCCTAGAGACCTGCGTATTTAAAAGCTTCCAGCCAGAACACTAATTCAAAGAGACATGCGCCCAGTGTTTACAGCAGAATTATTTACAGTTGCCAAGATATGGAAGCAGACTAAGTGTCTATCAACAGATGAATGGATAAAGATGTGTCTATGTCTGTGTATATACACACACATAATGGAATACTACTACACCGTAAAAAAGAGGGTATTATACCAAGTGAAATAAGTCAGGGCAAAACAAATACTGTATGATATCATTTACGTCGAATCTAAAAAATACAACAGGATTGTGAATATAACAAAAAAGAAACAGACTTGGACACAGAAAACAAGCTAGTGGTTACTGCAAGGGCGGAGGAAAGGGGGAGAGGCAATACAGGGGTAGAAGATTAAGAGGAACAAACTATTATATATAAAATAAATTACAAGGATGTATTGTACAATACAGGGAATATAGCCAATATTTTATAATAACTATAATGGAATATAACCTTTAAAAATTATGAATCATTATATTGTACACCTGTAACTTACATAATATTGTATATCATCTATCAGTTCAGTTCAGTTCAGTTCAGTCGCTCGGTCGCGTCCGACTCTTTGCAACCCCATGGACTGCAGCACACCAGGCCTCTCTGTCTATCACCAACTCCTGGAGCCAGCTCAAACGCATGTCCATCGATTCAGTGATGACATCCAGCCATCTCATCCTCCGTCATCCCCTTCTCCTCCTGCCTTCAATCTTTCCCAACATCAGGGTCTTTTCCAATGAGTCAGCTCTTCGCATCAGGTGGCCAAAGTATTGGAGCGTCAGCTTCAGCATCAGTCCTTCCAATGAATATTCAGGACTGATTTCCTTTAGGATGGCCTGGTTGGATCTCCTTGCAGTCCAAGGGACTCTCAAGAGTCTTCTCCAGTACCACAGTTTAAAAGCATCAGTTCTTTGGCGCTCAACTTTCTTTATAGTCCAACTCTCACATCCATACGTGACTACTGGAAAAACCATAGCTTTGACTAGGTGGGCCTTTGTTGGCAAAGTAATGTCTCTGCTTTTTAATATGCTGTCTAGGTTGGTCGAACTTTTCTTCCAAGGAACAAGCGTCTTTTAATTTCATGGCTGCAGTCACCATCTGCAGTGATTTTGGAGCCCAAAAAGATAGTCTGTCACTGTTTCCATTGTTTCCCCATTTATTTGCCATGAAGTGATGGGACCAGATGCCATGATCTTAGTTTTCTGAATGTTGAGTTTTAAGCCAACTTTTTCACTCTCCTCTTTCACTTTCAGCAAGAGGCTCTTTAGTTCTTTTTTACTTTCTGCCATAAGGGTGGTGTCATCTGCATATCTGAGGTTATTGATATTTCTCCTGGCAATCTTGATTCCAGCTTGTGCTTCATCCAGCCTAGCGTTTCTCGTGATGTACTCTGCATAGAAGTTAAATAAGCAGGGTGACAATATACAGCCTTGACGTACTCCCTTCCCTATTTGGAGCCAGTGTGTTGTTCAACGTCCAGTTCTAACTGTTGCTTCTTGACCTGCATACAGATTTCTCAGGAGGTAGGTCAGGTAGTCTGGTATTCCCATCTCTCTTAGAATTTTCCATAGTTTGTTGTGATCCACACAGTCAAAGGCTTTGGCATAGTCAGTAAAGCAGAAATAGATGTTTTTCTGGAACTCTCTTGCTTTTTCAGTGATCTGACGAATGTTGGCAATTTGATCTCTGGTTCCTCTGCCTTTTCTAAATCCACCTTGAACATCTGGAAGTTCATGGTTCACATACTGTTGAAGCCTGGCTTGGAGAATTTTGAGCATTACTTTGCTAGTGTGTGAGATGAGTGCAATTGTGCAGTAGTTTGAGCATTCTTTGGCATTGCCTTTCTTTGGGAATGGAATGAAAACTGACCTTTTCCAAGTCAGGTCTCACACATTGCAGGCAGATTCTTTAGCAGCTGAGCTGCAAGGGAAGCCCAAGAATACTGGAGTGGGTAGCCTACCCCTTCTGGAGGGAATCTTCCCGACCCAGGAATCGAACCAGGGTCTCCTCCATTGCAGGTGGATTCGTTACAAACTGAGCTATCAGGGACACCCTTATAAGCTATACTTCAATAAAATATTAAAAAAGAAAATAAATAAAAGCTTCCAAAGAGATTCTTATAGGTAGTTGGATTTGGGAATCACTGGTGAAAATAGTTTCTAAAAATTTGTGACAAGAGTTATGACATTAAATGTGATTCACTGCATAAAGGATTGTCAGCATGTGAATGTTCTAGTCATGTGCTTCTAACCAAACTCATTAGAGCTCAAAGATTTAATGAAATTAAAATATGAACATAGATGTGGAAGAATAAAGTTGGTCATTTCAGGACAGAAGTAATTTATAAATAGTCTGTAGTACTCTTTCTAAAGTAACCTTGAACAGTTAATCTTAAATGGAATCTGTTAGGCATGAAAAACTCAAAGGTGTTTCCTTTATAAAAGTGACTACCAGGAATAGTGTTTCATCTTGTCAGGCCAGATACCCATACAGACACTCCTCCACACTCCCAACCCCAATACACACACACACAGTCTTTTCCTCCACACTCCCAACCCTAATACACATACACACACACGCACACATACAGAGTCTTTTCCTCCACACTCCCAACCCCAATACACACACACACAGTCTTTTCCTCCAGACTTCCAACCCCAATACACACACACACAGTCTTTTCCTCCAGACTCCCAACCCCAATACACACACACACAGTCTTTTCCTCCAGACTCCCAACCCCAATACACACACAAACAGTCTTTTCCTCCACACTCCCAACCCCAATACACACACACACAGTCTTTTCCTCCAGACTCCCAACCCCAATACACACACACACAGTCTTTTCCTCCACACTCCCAACCCTAATACACACACACATGCACGCACACATACAGAGTCTTTTCCTCCACACTCCCAACCCCAATACACACACACACAGTCTTTTCCTCCACACTCCCAACCCTAATACACACACACACGCACGCACACATACAGAGTCTTTTCCTCCACACTCCCAACCCCAATACACACACACACACAGTCTCTTGCCCCTTGCCACAGGTCAGAACTGTTGCCTTAGTCTCCTGGAATGGTGGGAGCTCTTCTTTCATTTTAGCCATGGAAAGTTGTAAAATAGAAATACTTTGATAGGTTTCTAGTCTAAACACAAAATCCATAAAGTTAACATTAAAGCATATAATTTGTTCATTTTTGTACGTTTAATATGAACATTTTTGATGCCTTATTAGTTTAAAATGTAAAAGGTTTGGGACCAAAATTGACAAAAATTTTATGTGAAATACATTCTAAATGACATTTCATAAATTAGCATGCAGGAGTTTTACAAGCAAGAAATCTCTGTACCTTCCTGAGATGCCTTTGGTTATATGACCTTCCATTTAAAAAGAAAATTTCACTTTTATAATCATAGTTGTCCCGTGTTATTCAAATCTTCTGTATTATCATTTTTTTTTAATTCTTATTCCAGAGAATTTCAAATAGACATAAAAATAAACATGACATAATGAATCCTCATGTATTCATTACTCAGCTCATATATAACAGTGAGTATGAGAATTAAGGTGGATTCAGGACATATTCAAATGTGAGTTCAGTTTAACTTGGCAACAGATTAGACTAAGAGAGAACTAGAATCTAAGGATCCCAGGTTGGATGACGGCACAGCACAACCCAGTGGGACTATTCTGAGGAGAAGTGTTTATTTACAGTTTGAAGTACAGTTAGAAAACCACAGTAAGCAGTTACTGACATTTAGGAACTATTAGGATGTCAGTGGTAATGAGAAGGGTGGAGGTGGACAGATGGTCTCACTTGGAAAGAGGGCTCAGACATAAAATTAGGCCAGTGTTCACAATGCAGCTTCTGGGAGAAGCTTGGGCTTTCCAGGTGGCTCAGTGGTGAGGAATCCGCCTGCCAGTGCAGGAGACCTGGGTTCAGTCCCCGGGTCAGGAAGTTTGCCTGGAAGAGGGCATGGCAACCCACTCCAGTATTCTTGCCTAGAGAATCCCACAGACAGAGGAGCCTGGCGGACTGCGGTCCGTGGGGTCACAAAGAGTCGAACATGACTGAGCAGCTAATACTTCACTTCAAGAGAAGCTTCGCTAAGAGTTAGGAGGCAATTCAGAGTGGTGTCAAAAATCAAACAGGAATTTAAAAGAGAAGGAGTAGTGGTCTTCAGTTTGTAAGACAGAGTGATACGGAGACAGAGAGAAATATTCTAGGACATAAATAATTTTAAAAATAGGCCAGAAGCAAAAGATTCCATATATTCGGAATCAACACGTAACGGGAAATGGCTGGCTGTGAGTCGCAGTGGAAAGGTCTGAGGTTCCCTTGAAAGCCTGCAGTAAGAAGACAGTACTTACACGACAGTCCATTTCATTTTTAACCACTTGGTTTCTTAAAAATTTCTTTCATGTTCTGAGTTAAAGTCTCCCTTCCTGTAACATCTACTCTCTGAAACAAGTTTTGGCAGAGGGATCAGAGTCAGACTCTTTCGTCAAAGCAATAAAAACTTAAACTCTTCAGAAAAACAAACAACAAACAAATGCTACAATGCGGTGGCGCCTTACACGAAAGCTTTGTGAAACACACACCTGCGTCCTCTACCCCGGGAGGAAAAAATCCGCATCACTGGGGTTAGGTCTAGGTACCCACACCAGAAAGTTCCCCAGATAATTGTGATGTGCCTCAGTAGGTCTCTACAGATACACACAGCTGTGCAGATGTATATTCTATGTTTCATTTCTCATAAGAAGGTATCTGAAGCCGCCTGTCTCTCCTCCAAGCCAAACATTTGTCATTCCTTTCACTTTTATGTCCTGGTTTCTGGACTCCTTAGCGTATTGTTGTGCTCCTCTGAGAATCAGTGACTTGATGGTATCTCGAATATTATCTGACCCATGTCTCCTCTTTTTCTAGATGCAGACTAAAATAATACTTATCTTCTGACTTAACACTGTTTCCTACAGAAAGAAAACAGTACCATCAACCTGCAGTGTTAAGGAAAGGCATCATGGAATAGATAGGGCTTAAGCTGGAAGTTAAAACTTGGCTAGACACCAAAGAAGAGATATTTAAGTTGAGAATAGTTCAAACAGTTAGACGAGGCAAACATGACTCAAGGGAGTCGAGGAGTTAATCAGTGATGGTTGGTTTTAAACACACACCCACACAAGAATCAGACTGCTGTTTCTTGAATGCCGTGCATATTATCCTGGAGGTAGTGAGTGGTCACTGAAGATTTTGAGAAGGGGTGTGATATAAAGAAGTAATTATTTAAATGGTGAGTGACTAATACAAGAAGACCAGATCCAAGATTGTTGGAATAATCCAGTTGTAAAGTATTGGCATTAGAAATAGAAGTAAACAATAGAGACGTTGTAAAGTCACAAGATTTGATGATAGTGTGAGAGCCATCGTGTTCCCTGCTAGGAGGAGAGGAAAATGGTAGAACCCCTGGCAAGGAGAGAAAGAAAAGTGGGGTTGTTTTTGTTGAGCCACTAACTTGTGTCTGACTCTTTGCAACCCCGTGGACTGCCGCACACCAGGCTTGCCTGTCCTTCACCATCTCCCTGAGTTTGCTCAGATTCATGTCCATTGAGTTGGTGATGCCATTCAACCATCTCATCCTCTGTCGCCCCCTTCTTCTGCCCTCAGTCTTTTCCAGCATCATGGTGTTTTCCAATGAATTGGTTCTTCGCATCAGGTGGCCAAAGTACTGGCGCTCTGGGAAGTTATTTCTAAAGTTAGGGTCTGAAAAAAATGCTTGGGACATTGGCTTTATCTGGTATACAAGTTGATGATTCTGGCCCTCAGCAGAGTGTTGTGTTTCAATAAATATTTTGGAGTCATCCCATGGAGATTTATTTGAAACATACAGAATGAGTATGTCTTGTAATTGAAGAACTAGAGTCAGATACTGAGCCTGGTGGAGGATTACTTTGTGGGAAGGGGAAACCAGCAAGAGAGGAGTGTCAGAGACTCGGGGACTCAGCAGGTGGAGGTGCTGGTGGAAGAGCAAGAGGAAGAGGAGGGTTTCAAGATGCGCGGGTCAGGTGCTGGACTGAGGGGCTCACCGTGCACACCTTTAAGGACACTCAGAAGCAGAAGTCCTCGGTAGCAGCACTTCCTCCACGTGTAGATGTGACAGGCATCTGTCGTGCTCCTGTACCTGGCTCGCCGCTCATTTGTCTCTTGACAGAGTCAGACATATTCTCTGACTTAGACCTCAAGGTATTTTGCAGTAACAGTTGCAAACTGCATTTTTCAGAGGAGGAAACTGAATCAGAGTGATTTAAAGCATCTTGGCCAAAGTTGCAAAGCCAGTAAGCTGGACTCTGAATCTATTTCTTACAGAAAAATTGTTGAATCACTGAAAAATGTCCCTGATCGATACTTTGTTCAGTAGTATGATGTATCAGCAGTCTTCAGTAGTCATTTAGATTGTGCTTACTCCCTACACAGAAGGTTGGCTAAAGAGAAGAAGATTTGACGTGGTTGATCGGTGGGTTACATTTCTTCCGCCCACACCCCCCACACACAGGAATACATCACAGGGTTGTTACCGGCACAGTATGAGACCTCAGGGTGGCTTTGTTGACTCAGTTGTGAAACTGGAATAATATCTATCTTCCAGGGTTGCTATAAGAATTAAATGAAGTAATGCTAACAATAAGCAGAATAACTAACACTCACACCTGCTATTGCATGCCTGGCACTGCTGATAAGCACTTTATACTCATCGGGGAGCTGAGTGTTAGTCTCTCAGTCATATCCAACTCTTTGCAACGCCATGAACTGTAGCCCATCAGGCTCTTCTGTCCATGGACTTTTCCAGGCAGGAATACTGCAGTGGGTTGCCCCTCCCTTCTCCAGGGGATCTCCCTGTCCCAGGGATGGAACCCAGGTCTCCTGCATTGCAGGCAGATTGTTTACCAGCTGAGCCACCAGGGAAGCCTTTATAATCCTTGAATAGCCCTATGAGGTAGGTACTAGAATTATGTTCATTTAACAGATGAGGAAACAGAGATTAAATAACTTGCCCAAAGTCACACAGCTCGTAAATGACAGAACTGAGATTCAGTCTTATTCCAGACTTGCTCCTAATCACTCACCACAGTGCTTCCTTTCAAGAAATGATTAACACAAAAGCCACTAACCTACTACGGTACCAAAAAGCGCTCCTCCATAAGTGTTAGTTTCCCTTTTGTGATACCAGTTCAGAATGTATTTCTTAATGTCCTATTACTAAAGACTTGAAAAAGATAATTTTCATTTTGTAATTGCTTTATACGAATTTCAAAATCTTTTTCCTAGCTCAATGTCAATTGCTGCAAGCTTAGTGAGTGAAGATACGAAGACCAAGTTCTTGAACAAAATGGGCCAGTTGACAACATCAGGTGCCATGCTGGCCAATGTGTTTCAGAGAAAGAAGTAAGAGCGGGAAGGAAGCCCCCAGTAAACACTAAGATGGACCTCAAGCAGACTGGTTCCTTGTACTTGAAGTACTTGCCTTTTTTTTTCTTTGTTTTTTGCTCTTGCATTATAATTTTATCTTAACCTCCCAAGATTCTTGCACTGCTTCTGATTATTGCTGTGTATCTGTTAATTTTGGAGTTACCAGCTGTGGTGATGAAAAAAACTGAGCTGATAGTCTGTACCAGGTCCCCCCTCTATGTTCTTGTCTTTCAGAATATTTTTTTTATGTATAATATATATATATATAGTGAAGAGGTTTTTTTTAATTTTTGGCTGGGATATTAGCAAATACTTGTATGATACACTAAGCTATTACAATGGTACTTAATGTAAATTTGAAGTCGTCGTTATAAAGTAATAAAAATGGAGATTACTTAAGTATTTAAATTATGAAAGAATGAGGCAGACTTTTTATTGTTTCTTAACTGACTAGGAAGAGCCACCAGCATTACTCTGTGCCTTTTGGACTTCAGTTTGTGTTTCTGTAGGAATCGTGTGCGTTCCATCCACACAGTATTTATAATACTGTGATGAATCTGAATTACAGATCCTACAGTCAGTAGATACTAATGTAACTTTCAACATTTCAGCACTCTCATGAATATTCTTTAAGTGCTTTTTAAATCTCCCCATCACTTATATGAATATAGTGGACTTACCTGAGGAAGAAGAGCACATAATGCATGGGGAATGGTAACCAAGGTGAAGTTTGCAAACTGCTGTGTAGTAGATTTAAAGACTCAGACTAAATCTAAGTGAGAAGAGCTAATAATTGTGACTTTTTTTTTCCCCAAGAAATACAGAAGAAAGTACGGTTCAGATCTAAAAGTTAATGCTTATTTACATAAAACATTCTATTTAAGGTGTTAAATTTTCTGATGAATTTTAATTTTCATCTTTTCATCCTATGTGTTACAGAGAGGTACAGAAAAGTTCAGGACATTTGGGGGCTGCTCTTTTCCCTCTAAACAAAAAATGACATTGGCTTACTTACTGTTGGTCACAGTCATCACCTTGTCCCTTAAGTCAGTGACTGTTCTTGTGTTTTGATATAGATCACATACAGTCTTAAGGCAGTGTACAGTGCCACTGGAATTTGACAATTGTCTGTCAAGTAACACAACTTGAAGTAGAAAAGCGTGATCCTGGACATAGAAGGGAGGTGGTTGGTTTAAGGGTTTAATGTGAGGCCTTTTTGAAAAATGCATATTTTGGTAAAGCGAATTCTCTTTTGAGCACAGCTGATACACATGGGTGATTGTCATGTTTGTTGTATAAACTGGTTTTAATACACTTGGAATATAGTTGGATTACATTCACTTCCTGGGCAAAGCAAGCTTACCACACATTCAGGCTTATAAAAAATAAGTTGCCATAGGCAGAGCCATTTAAAAAGTTTATTCTGAAACTATTTATTTAACCTACAGTGAAATAATTGTTAGCTAGTCTTTATGGAAACTGTTGGATTCTAGGCATTCCTGAGAAATTGAAAGTGGCTTCCTTTCATGTCAAAAATGTTGATCTATTATAAATAAAATGTTTTTGCATACTTCTTTTGGTTTTGATTTTGGCTATGTGTATTTATTTTCATTTTGAAACACTATATCCTCCAGCCAAGCAAAATGAAATGAGAAACTGTATATTCACTTAAATATATTTTAATTTAGGAATATAATCTCTATAAATTACCTCTTTTAGTTTACTTTTATTTAAAAAGCATTGTGTTGTATAAAATGAAAACATTTCTGAGATGATTTAAAGAAGAAATGTTTAAATTCTCATTTGCTTTGAACTACAGTAACATTAGTATGTTTGTTACATGATGAGTAAATATAATGTATTTTTAATGTGATAAGTTTTATTAATTTGTGAATCCACTTATCCAAACGCTAACAGGTTTTCACGAAAGGCACCAGCCAGCAAGGTACGCAGTGTGTTTCGAGTCCCTCTTATTATGCTATTAAACATCTTAATGTCAGTAAGACTTTACATTTATTTTCACATGGCTTTCTATTGTAAAATATAGATTCTTTAATGACAAGACAGACACTAACCGTGAAACTGGGTGTGTTCTTCCAAAACAAGCTGGAAAACTCCCATCCCCACTCTTTTTAAACAGAGATAAAAATGATACATATTAAAGCAAAGTTTGCAAAGTAATGAAAAGTTCATTTGAAATTATGCTTCAAAGCAAGCCAGAGACTAAAATTTTTCAGAAATCCACAAGAGTTATACTTAACAATTTTGCTGTATTAAGCTGAGAACGATGCTTGAGTGGTAACATCACTCTATGTATATACCTCTCTACATAGTATCCTTGATCTTCATCTGTTGGCATCAGCACCCCTTTTGAGAGATTACTTGCTAAACATCAGATTAACTTACAACCTGAATGAAATTGTGAGTAATTTAAGTAACTTTAATGGGGTATCAGTTCAGGTGCTATCAAGTTTCCTTTCCTTAAAGGAAAAGAAAGGTTCAAATAAATAGTCTCTGAACTAAACTAAGTTTGGGGATGTGAAATCAGTGTGTATTGAGTTGTCTTTTCACAAACTTGATTCTTAAGATAAACTATTTTAGGCCATTATTTGACCTTTAAGAACATAACTGTCTAGACCCACCTTGTAGATTTTTGAACAGTGATAGCCAACTGCAGCTAACATTTTGTGCTGATTACAAGTTCTTAACTATTTTTTCTGTAAATAATGTATATTTATTTTAAGAGATTTGTAATTGGCTACTCTGATTGCTCAAATTCTTCAGATTGCCCAGGTAACTATATTCCAACTTTATTTTAGTTGTTAACTCTTACAAGCAAACTGAAATAAATTTAGCCTTTCATATGAGTAGACGTGTTTGAAAACTTTAACTTTACAGTGTACTTCATCTGGTTACTATTTTATTTCAGTATATTTAAAAAATAATATGTTAAAGATATACGTTACTAATAAAAAATAATAAATGTATCTGGTATCTGCAAGTCGGCAAAATAATTGGATGTTAGACATAAGAATGCTCTGTTTGCATTTCATCTCGCCTTCACCTAATATTCTTTTCATAGAGCCATTATATGCTGCTTGTTGGTCAGAATTGTATAGTCTTACACATTCTGAACTCAGGAAAGTATCTGACTGTTTCTCTTAACGTCTTTATTTATTTCCAAGGTAAAATACATGGATAAATAAAAGCACAAATAAAGCTCTGTGCCCATGTGCACATGGCCTAAAAAGCTCGACGGAGCTTGTATTCATATCTCTGGCTCTGAGCAGCCCCATTTATCAACAAACCTTACCGCGTTTTCTAAGCCATTTGTAAATGTAGTAGAACCAGCCCTTTCTAAAGATTATAAAGTCATTCATTACTCAACATATGTATTATTTATGGAGAATCTGTGTTGTGCTAGCGGAGAAGGCAGTGGCATCCCACTCCAGTACTCTTGCCTGGAGAATCCCAGGGATGGAGGAGCCTGGTGGGCTGCCGTCTCTGGGGTCGCACAGAGTCGGACACGACTGAAGCGACTTAGCAGCAGCAGCAGCAGCATGTTGTGCTAGGCACAGGAGGCAATGAATAAGGCCAACATAGAACAGAGCTTGCAGCCAGGCAAGGTTGAGAGGGAAGGATGAGTACTTTAATTAGGATGAGTACTTTGGAAGGCCTCCGTAAGGTGACGTTGTACCTGAAAATTAGGAAGCCTGGGCTTTACCTATGTGAAAACAGAAAGAGAAAAAAAAGCAATATGTGCACAGGCCTCAGTGTGTTTAGGAAATTGGAAAAAGAAGACCAGAGTGACTCCAGCATCTTGGATGTGACGGGGCATCAACAGGTGAAACTGGAGAGGGGCATAGCCAGATCCCACAGGTCCCGTCCCTGGGTTGGGAAGATCCCCTGAAGGAGGAAGTGGCACCCCACTCCAGTATTCTTACCTGGAAAATTCCATGCATGGGGGAGCCTGGTAGGCTACAGTCCATGGGGTCGCAAAGAGTCGGACATGACTGAGTGACTTCACTTACTTTCTTTCACATTGTTGAAGCAGTAGACTGACTTGATCCAGTTTACACTGTGGTTAGACAGGCTTTGTAAGAATGCTTTGGAAAAAGACAGGAGTAGAGGCTGCAGGGGCTGCCCCGGTGGCACTAGTGGTAAAGAAATCACCTGCCAATGCAGGAAACGTAAGAGATAACGGTTCGGTCCCCGGGTCAGGAAGATCCCCTGGAGGAGGGCATGGCAACCCACTCCGGTATCCTTGCTTGGAGAATTCCATGGACAGAGAAGCCCGATGGGCTACAGTCCATGGGGTCGCAAAGAGTCGGACACGCCTGAAGCAACTGAGCAAGCATACAGAGGCTGCAAGCAGAAGCTAAGGCAATGTCTAAGCGAGAGACGATGGCAGCCTGGACAAAAATGGAGGGGAAAGAGCAGACCTGAGATAAATTTGGGATAAATTTGGGACGTAATATTGGCATGACAGGTTGGGTATGAAGAGTGAGGGAAAAAGAAAAGTCAAAGATGTCACTGAGATGTTTGGCTGGATTAACTGAATAAATAATGAGTGATAACAACAGTAAGGAAATTTTAGGAGTGAATCTACAGTTTGAATTGAGATGTGCCAGAACTGAGATATCTGAGAGGTACCTGTCTCGAGGGCAAGTGAGAAGTTAGTTATCCAAGTCTGGGTCTCAACAGAGGTCAAGGTTGAAAATACAGATTGTGGAGTCATTGATATTTGACTAAAGCCATGAAACTAAATGAGATGGCCTGGGGAGAGAGTAAGCGTGGAGGAGACCCAAATCTGAAGCCTGAGACACTCCCATATCTGGAAATTCAGTAGAGCAGGAGGAAGTACTCAAAGACTGAAGGGAAGTGAGGCTGGAGAGAAACCAAGAAAGGGTGGTTTCTTGGAAGCAAAGAACACCCCAAGGAGCACCAGTGGCCCCTTAGCAGTCAGTAGGAGGCTGGATCTAAGATTGGCAGAAGATTAAAGTCTGTTGACGTCAATAGTAATCTCAGTGGGCCGGTGGAAGTAGAGGCCTGATTGCAGACGGTGAAGGGAGACAGGGACAAGAGGTGCCAGCTCTTTCAGGAAACATTGCCATAAAGGGGAGCAGAAGCCCTGGTATCCAGCAAGGAACGTGAGGTCCAGGAGAGGTGTGGAGGGAAGTTTTGTAACAAGAGAAATGAGATCTGTACATGGGCTGCTGAGAGTCAGTCAGGAAACAGAATGGTGATGCAACAGCAGCCACAGGCACTGACTGAGACGGTGAAGTCTGGAAGGCGAGAGGGGGTGTGGGTCAGAACACAAATGCATCCTGACCTCCTCCGTAACGAGAGAATAGATGCACTGGGGATGATTTGGTAGATTTAGTGGCGGGAAGGTTTGGGGTTTTCCATCTCTTCTCGGTAAAGTATGAAGTAAAGATATTAGTGTGGCCGGCATGTGGAAAGTTTTGGAGGTTTGAGGAAAAGGTAGAAATGGTTGTCTCCAAGAATGGCAGAGTATTATGGATAGAATTGTTAAATTGCCAAGCAATTGTGAAAGCTGATTTGAGAAGAGTATGAATTTAAAGAAAGACAGTTAACACAATTGTGGTTTTTTTTTCTTCCAGACAAAATTAGCTGTTCAGAACAGATGTGAAGTATACACACAATAAAGTATAACCAGGTCTGGGTTTTTCCAGATGCATAAGATGAGGAGAAAAGACAAGGATATTAAACCTCTTGCAAAGGAATTATTATCGTGATAGACCCATAGAATTGAACTGGGAAAGGGGGGGAAACAATCAGATGGATGGGCTTAAATAAAGTCAACAATACGTAAGTGAGCTGGAAAGAGCTTCCTTTGAGAGTAGAAGTGAAAAGCAAATACTATAACTATTCTGCATCCAGCCTTTAAGGTACAGAGGTTTGTGGAAACCAAATGGAAAAGCCTCCACTCTAAAGAATAGCAGTGAAGGTGATGTTTTAGGGGTGATGGTGGTTTAGTCCCTAAGTCGCATCTGACTCTTGCAACCCCATGGACTGTAGACCGCCAGGCTCCTCTGTCCATGGGGTTTTCCAGGCAAGAACACTGGATTGAGTGGCCATTTCCTCCTTCAGAGGGTTTTCCCAACCCAGGGATAGAACCCAGGTCTCCTACGTTGCAGGCGGTGTCTTTACCAAGGGGTAGTCAGGATTCAATTAGTGTAAGATGAGTCTAAGAGAAGAGGCTGAGGATGTAGATGAGAAATCTGAAGACGGACCTTGAGTTCCCATGTGCCCAGAGGGAAGGGTTGGAGATTAAGATTTTTCTCTGACATCTGCTGTGTGAACCTGGTCAAGCTCCTGGAGGTACTAACAAACAGAGTAGGGACCTCTCTCTGACTGGGGTCCCTGGAGTCTGTGACTCTTAGACTTGTCCTCTCAGGGACTCCAGCAGTTGATCAACTACAGTTCTGGTTTTTTCACCCCTGCCTTGGTTCCCACAGAGGTTATAGCTTGTGAGTTTTCTGCTCTGATATTTGCCTGTCAGTCTCTCCAGTTTGGGGGGCAGTGGTATGCCATGGGACCTCCCTTCTCTTCAATGGATTTAGGAAGAGTTACTGATTTCCTGGTGGCTCAGTCAGTAAAGAATCCGCCTGCAGTGCAAGAGACTAGGGTTCGATCTCTGGGTCAGGAAGATCCTCTGGAGAAGGAACTGGCAACCCACTCCAGTATCGTTGCCTGGGAAATCCCGTGGACAGAGGGGCCTGGCGGGCTACAGTCCACGGGGCCGGGAGAGTCGGACATGACTTGACGACTAAACCATTGATTGTTCAGCTTTTCACTCATCAGGACAGAGTGGCAACTTCAAGCTCCCTGCATGTGGAACTGGAAACAGGAAGCAGCACAGATTTTTTTTTTTTTAATACAAAACACAGAAAAGAGGGTAAAAGTCATTTGGGGCAGAAGGGAAGAGAGAGACTGGGCAGAAATGTTATTTGAAGAGAGAATGGACAGAAAAAATTTTAAGCTGACAAAAAACATCAAGAAAGGCAATGAGTTACAAAAAGGATCGAGTCAAAGAAAACAGCCTACCCTAGAGTAAACCTGCTGGAGACCAAATACAAAGAGAAATTCTTAAAAGCAGCAACTGTAAGGCTGACAGTTGGCATATCAACAGAAAGCAAAGCAATTATGTTTTTTAAATGCCGAAGGAAAATAACTGCCACCCTACAACTTCATATGAAGGCAAGTTAAGGTATTTTTAGACACTCTTCCCCTAGAAAAAAAACCCCCAAAACAGAATTTGTTACCAGAAGACTCACACCAAAGAAAAACCCGAGAAAGTTATTCAAGCAAAAGGAAAGTGATCCTAGGTAGCATCTTACAGATGCAAAAAGGAATATGGAGCAAAAAAACGGTAAACAGGGACTTCCCAGGCGGTCCAGTGGCCAGGACTCTGCACTCCCAGTGCAGGGGACCTGGGTTCGAGCCCTGCTCAGGGGAGTAGATCCCACACGCCCCAACCAAGACTGAGCAGGCCCCACCCAAGACCCGGTACAGCCAAATGTTTGGTTTTTTTTTTAAGAAGGTAACTGAAAAATATCAAATGTTAAAGATGCAAGCAATGTGCTTTTAAAAGAAGCCATAGGTTAAGGAAGGTATGACAAAATTAGAAAACATTTTTATTAAATAATGGGAAACACGAAACTTGTGAGATAAAGCCGTCCTTACAGGGAGCTTTACATACAGCTTTAAATACATAAATGAGAAAAGAAGCCTTAAGGGCAATTAACATCCATTTTAAGAAGTTTGGAAAGAACCACGAAGCAGGAGGATCAATAAAGATCAGAAATTAATGAAACAGAAAACTCAAACAAACCATAAGGAAGACGAAGAAAGATAAAAATTTGATTCTAATTAATTGAACTAATAAATCTGATTAAACCCCAGCAAGACTTACCAAGAAAAGGAGAAGGCATAAATAAATTACCAGGTGGTGTTCAGTCGCTCAGTCGTGTCCAACTCTCTGCGACCCCATGGACTGCAGCACGCCAGGCCTCCCTGTCCATCACAACTCCCAGAGCTTACTCAAGCTCATGTCCATCGAGTCAGTGATGCCATCCAGCCATCTCATCCTCTGTCGTCCCCTTCTCCTCCTGCCCCCAATCTTTCCCAGTATCAGGGTCTTTTCCAGTGAGTCAGCTCTTCGCATCAGGTGGCCAAAGTATTGGAGTTTCAGCTTCAGTCCTTCCAATGAATATTCAGGACTGATTTCTTTCAGGACAGACTGGATCTCCTTGCTGTCCAAGGGACTCTCAGGAATTTTTCCAACACCACAGTTCAAAAGCATCAGTTCTTCGGCAGTCAGCCTTCTTTATGGTCCAACTCTCACATCCATACATGACCACTGGAAAAACCACAGCTTTGACTAGACGGACCTTTGTCAGCAAAGTGATGTCTCTGCTTTTTAATACACTGTTTAATACACTTGCTTCCAAGGAGCAAGTGTCTTTTAATTTCATGGCTGCAGTAACCATCTGCAGTGCTTCTGGAGCCCCAAAAAATAAAGTCTCTCACTGTTTCCACTGTTTCCCCATCTATTTGCCATGAAGTGATGGGACCAGATGCCATGATCTTAGTTTTCTGAATGTTGAGTTTTAAGCCAACTTTCTCACTCTCCTCCTTCACCTTCATCAAGAGGCTCTTTAGTTCCTCTTCTCTTTCTGCCATTACCAGTATTAGAAACTAAAAAGAAGAAATCCTTACAAACACTACATTAAAAATATAATGAGATTTTATAAATGACTGTACACCAACAAAGTTAAAAGATTAGATGGAATGAACATACTTCTATTTAAACACACACACACACAATTGTTACCAAAACCAACACAAAAAGAAACAGAGACTCTTGAAGCTCTATGTCCATTAAATACAGTGAACTTGTCACTTAAAACCATGCCGTAAAGAAACCTCAATGCCCAGATGGTTTCATGGGTGAATTCTACCAAATATTTAAGGAAAAAATAATACCATATTATACACCTTTTCGAAGGTCTTCCATATACCTCAGTCTTGTCCAGCAAAACAGTGACACCAAAACTTGACAAGACCCATTTCAGGAAGGGTATGACAGGCCAATCTCTCTCACAAACATGGATATGAAATTTCCTCATGTCATTATGGGATAGTACTCCCCCTTGATTTATCTATGAGTGAACACTGATTTATCAAGGTTTACTTTTGTTTAAAAAGCATTTTACAGGTGAGATGACAGCAAGAGCAAACAGACTAGATAATAAACCATTTGTATTTACTAGTGAGATTTACTGAGAGATTTGTCAAGTCTTATATTGACTTAATGACTTTCCTTTTTATGTATTTGCTTTAGCTCTGTGCCCAGTAATTATTTTCTATCACCACATGAAAAAAATTACATAAGCTGGTTAATTCTCATTCTTGTGGACATTTATAAGCATTTTATTAACAAGACTGTATCTATTTTCTAGTGCCTAGTAAAGACCATTAAAATATGATACTATTGATTTAATACTTACAAACCATTCACCTGAAGCAAAAATAACAGCCATATTTTAATTCACCTTTTTGATTCTGGAAACTTAAAAAGTTCTTGTAGAAGTGGGGAGTAATGAGGATTTCCAGGGTTAGTTGCACATTATCCATGTAAAATAGTTTTCAAATAAAGCTATGATTCCTTTATTTTTCTCCCCAGTACAAATAAAACAATTCACCATTGGCTGATTACTCTGTAAAAATTGGAAATGTTTAATAAATGTTAAAACGCCTATTGTTTAAAATGAATTTTGCATTTATTACATATAACCAAAATTTAATTATACATGTGCTTATAAATGGACTTATAAAAATAATAAATAACACTCTGTAAATAATGAGAAATCTCTTAGGTTATAGTGCAAGCATTCTTCACTTAATAGGGAAAAATAGTATTTGATTTAACTTCCATGTTTCTCATAATAACACTATTTATATAGCAAAGATGATGTCCTCAAGCTCATTTTAATGGATCTTGTTAATAACAAATGTATTCTACATGAATCTCTTTAAAGTATTTGAGTTATTTGAGTGATCTGTAAATATAGAAATAGAGTCTTTAAAAGTAATAATTTTTTTCAGTTAAACTTGTTTTAGTAGATTTAATATGCTAACCCGGGCATTCTGTTGTTTAGAATACTTCCAAAACCAGCACACTCACCTCTGGGACTTTCCAAGCAGAAGTTTTAAGTCCCCTAATCTTTTTTGAAAAAAGAAGGGGTTGATGTTGGAAATATGCCAGGAGTAAGCCTTGGTATTTCTCATGAAGTGCCACAGTGAATGTACCCTCTCCCCCAAGTCAGTTCCTTTTATCAAAATCAGAATCTCACACACAGCCATTTCCAGAAAGTCTGTCTCCACATTCAAGACAACAATAGGCCAGATAAATATTTTCTTAATCTGTAATTTTGTACAATTCCTATACTTCATCTGGAGTTTTAACCTCTATTTACCAAGTTTACATACCTGTCAGTTAAAGTACAAAAGTACTTTTTCCTCAGTGTAAACAGCTTAGGAACATCAAAAGTTAAAATGAGTAGTTTCTGCTTTTCCTTTTACAACTCACCTGATGCTAATATTTGGTGCTTAAACCTAAATGTCCATGAACAGATAAATGGATAAAGAAGATGTGATACACACACCATGGAATAATACCCAGCTGTAAAAAGAATGAAATGTCATTTGCAACAACATGGATGAACTAGGAATTATCACACTAAGTGAAGTAAGTTAGCTTAATAAGTGGAATCTTAAAATGAAACAAGTGAACTTATTTAGAAAAGAGAAACAGACTTACAGGCATAGAAAACAAACTTACAGTTACCAACGAGAAAAGGGGGGAAGGGATAAATCTGGAGTATGAGATCAACAGATATCCACCCACTGTGTTTAAAATAGGTGAACAACAAGGATTTATGGTATAGCACTATCAGGATCTTGTAATAACCTATAACTGAAAAAAGTCTGGAAAAAGAATAAATATAACTGAATCACTTTACTATATATCTAACACAGTATTACTATATAAACTAACACAGTACTGTAAATCACCTATAGTTCAGTTTTTTAAAACCTGGGGAAAAAATTGGTGCTTAGTAATAAGACATAGTCCAGAGCCAGACAGTCAAAGTTTGAATCCCAGCTCTGCCCCTTATTGCAGATGACCCTAGAGAAAGTTATTAACCTCTATGTCTCAATTTTATTTTCTAGTGTTGTCTCTCCAGAAACTTCCTTTGCTTAGATAAGTAAAATCATGTTTTTTATTATTTTTTACAGACATGGGACAATATCACTCTGCAACTAGCTTTTTCTACTATGATATGGAATTGCTTTGCCAAAGGATATTTGCACTTTTAATTTTTTTTAACCAACACTACAGATTGCTTTCCAAAAAGCACAAAAGTAACTGGGCAGTGTGCCCATCAGGCTGCCCAGGAGGGAGTCACAGGGTAAAGCAACCAGCACGACTGCAGCAGCACAAGGCGGGAGGGGAAGCTGGAGTGTGCTGTTGTGAGGTTCTCACCGTGCACCTAAAGGGGCAGAATTCCATCTGAAGGTGGACTGTGATGTCATCGAGTCAGAGTGTAAACCCAGAACTAAAGAAAAAACAAACAAGAGGTATATAAAGCTACCAATGGAGAAAAAACACAACCTAAAAACACTCAAGTCGTCCGAGAGAAAGGAAGAAAAAAAGGCACAAAGATGGAACAAATAGACAACAAACAGCCGGACTTAAATTTTGCCATATTTATAATCACATCGGAGTGAAGTGTTAGTCACTCAGTCGTGTCCGACTCTTCACGACCCCATGGACGGTAGCCCCCCAGCCTCCTCTGTCCATGGGCCTCTCCAGGCAGGAATACTGGAGCGGGTAGTCATGCGCTTCTCCAGGGGGTCTTCCCCACCCAGAGTTCGAACCCGGGTCTCCTGCATTGCAGGTGGATTCTTTACCGTCTAACCCCCTTATCAGCTAGGTGATTTGCAAATATTTTCTCCCATTCATCAGGTTGCTGAGGCCTCAAGGCAACCCGCTCCAGTCCTCTTGCCTGGAGAATTCCAGGGACAGAGGAGGCTGGCGGGCTACAATCCATGGGGTCGCAAAGATTGGACACGACTGAAGCGACTTAGCACAAGCACCCAAGTGGGAAGGGCTTGGAGGGCTGTCTCTGACACTTCTGACACGAGCGTCTCTGACACTTCTCCGAGAGCTTGACCCTGGCTCTGCTGTCAGCCACAGGCCGCTTTTCCTTTTCTTTGGCGGAGGCGCGCCGCTGGTGGGGTCTTAGCCAACTCATCTGAAAAGATCCTGATGCTGAGAAAGATTGAAGGCGGGAGGAGAAGGGGACGACAGAGGATGAGACGGTGGGATGGCATCACCCACTCGATGCGCTGAGCTTGAGCAAACTCTGGGAGTTGGTGACGGACAGAGGAGCCTGACGGGCTGCAGTCCATGGGGTCGCAAAGAGTCGGACACGACTGAGCGACGGGACTGAACCGAACTGAGCTGAGTTTCCCCCCAGGGGACTGAACCCGCGCCCTCGGCGGTGATCGCGAGGAGTTCTCCGCGTGACCCTTGGTCGCGGGGCATTCGCTTCGGGAGGTCCCGGCCTGGAAGCCTGAGCGCGGGCTGGGGGCGCTCGCGGGGCGGACCGGGGCCACCGGGCAACCTTCTTTCCGGGAAGTCTGCCCCCGACGGTCCCGGGATGCGGGCCCGCAGTGTCTGCGGGAGCCTCCCAAAGGCGGGAGCTCCGCAGGGGCGCCGCCGAGAGCTCCCCAGATCACCCCCAGCCCTCCAGCGCGCGGGACACGGGCGCCGCCCCCCGAGTCCGGGCCCCGCGCCGGGCGCTGCCGGAGGAGGGCGCAGCGCGGGCGGGGAGGGTGCCCGGGGGCAGGGCGGGGCGGGACGGGGCGGGCGGACCCAAGGCCCCGGGCGGCCGCGCGGGCTGCAGAGGCCGCAGAGCCGGCCGCCGAGCGGGCCACCGTCCCCCGCCCTCCGCGCCATGGCCCCGCGCGCCCGGCGGCGCCGCCCGCTGCCCGCGTCGCTGGCGCTGCTGGCGCTGCTCGGCCGGCTGCAGGTAAGGAGGCCGCCCGCCCTCCCGCGCCCCGGCTCCTTGCGCGCCCGCCCGCGCGCGGTGCGTCCGCGGGGCCGGGGGGCTCCGAGACCCGCACGGAGCCGGGGAGCTGAGGATTTGGGGGGGAGAGCGGCGGGGGGTGCGGTCGGACGGTGGGAGGAGGGAACCGGGGGCTGCGGGGATTCTGGGGTGCAGAACGGGGAGCTGCAGGACCCCGGCACCCGAACGCGGACGCCTCCAAAAGCCCCACGTAGGGGCGGGCGTCGGTGATGGAGCGTCTAGAGGGGCCCCCGTGCGATCGCTGCCGCGGAGACACTGGCGTAGACACGGCCCCTTCCCCTGCGGACGGACTGGAGAGAAAACTTGAGAACTGCAGGCAGCGCCCACGTTAAGCAACCGTCCTAAGTAGGAGTCTCCTTTCGGGCCGTTCTGAGCCCCAGGTCCTTGCCTCTACCCGCGCCTCGCACCGTCTCCCCACCTCCGCTTGGCGGCTGCCGAAGGCGGCCTGCCTGACTCTCGCCCCGCCGGGGTGTCCAGAGCGCGCGCTGAGACAGGTTTCGGTAAAGAATCCGTCTGCAGCGCAGGAGACCCTTCCAGAGTTCCATCCCCGGGTCGGGAAGATCCCCTGCAGAAGGGAATGGCAACCCACTCCAGCATTCTTGCCTGGAGAATCCCACGGACAGAGGAGATTTTTTTCTGAAAAAGGAAATCAGAAAAAAAAAAGAAAAAAATCAGATTACTTTCTTACGTTCCCCTCTTGCCTTAAGTCTCCCTTCTCCCCTCGGATTCCACCGACCCCCACCCCACTCCCCCTAACCTGCGAACAGTTTAAGATCCACCGGCTCAGGTTTCGGGCCAGAATGACATCGAATCACTTCTCGGAACCCCTGTGATGACGTTGGGGCAAAATAGTATTCGCAGTTGGAAAAACCAACGCACCTGGGGCGCTTGAAGTCAGTCGGGGAGCCGGTCAGTAGGGCGCTGTTGTCCGGGTGCTGACCCGGCGGGCAGGCGGGGCGGTGGGCGGCCTCACGCGTCCAGGCCCCCTGGGGCTCCAGCCTGGCTGCCCAGGACTCCCCTCTGAGGCCTTTCCCCTCGAGTCCCGGGGGCTGTTCAAGACGGAAGGGGCCTGGAGGGGCCGGGAAACCAGCGTCTCCCAGATCAGGGTTCCCTCCCCATCCCAAGTCCTCTGGACAGAAATTTCTCTATCAGGTCACTTGGTCCAGTTGCCAGGTAAATAAAAGCAGTTACTGGTTTTCTGTCCCCCTGGAGGAGAGCTGTAGTGTGGGAAAGCCAGCACCCCAGGCCTCTAAAAGCCTGTCCCCTTGGAAGTCCCTCAGAGGGAAGGGCACGTGCTGGTGGTTTTCTAGTTTCAGATTCCCCTGCTCTGGTAAGACTGGCTTAGGCTCTTGCTGACAGCTTCCAGAGCGAACAGCTCTTCTAGGCTGTGTTTGGAGTGAGGAGAGGCGGCAAACCGGCCTGGGACGAAGTACCGGCTTTGGGCTGGAGCGGACGGTTCTCAGGAAGAGGCGGCCTGTGGCCTCTCTGCCCGCGGGAGCCTCCGGGAACGGCTGAGGGCGGGGAAGGCGGAACGCCTGAAGGCATTGTTTCACCGTAAGCACTTCAGGTGTTGCCTAATGCAGTGTTCAACAGGTTGGACGGGTGTGCTGCCCTACCGAACCGCAGGACGAGGGCTCCAGGGAATAGCTAGCCGCCGGAGAAAACCCTGCTCACTACACAGCTTAAAAAAGAGAAAAGGCATCTCAGGGTCAACTGCAAAAACTTTGTATGTACATATATATAGTGCTGTAAGTTCTAACACTGACAGCAGTTGCTATCAAACCGTTTCTTTCTCGGGACTTCCCTGGCCGTTCAGTGGTTAAGAGTCCATGCTTCCAATGCAGGTGACATGGGTTGGATCCCGGGTAGGGGAACTAAGATCCCACACGCCTCACGGTGCAGCAAAAAAAAAAAAAAAAAAAAAAAAAAAAAAAACAAGCCAAAATACCCATTTATTTCTCAGAGCTACCTTTCAGCAAGTGCTATCTACTCTTCCCCATCCCCGCCCTTTCCCTTTGAGCTGCATGAATTATGTGCATTTTTAAATCGTACCTAAACAGGAAACAGGGCTTCCCAGGTGGCTCAGTGGTAAAGAATCTGCCTGCCAACGCAGGAGACTGCGGGTTCAATCCTTGGGTCGGGAAGATCTCCTGGAGAAGGAAATGGCAACCCACTCCAGTATTGTAGACTGGAGAATTCCACGGACAGACGAACTGGCGGGCTACAGTCCGTGGGGTCGCAGGGAGCTGGACACAGCTCAGTGACCAGACAACAAGCAGCAGGAAACGCTGGAACGCCACTGGAACAGGTCTGATCAAACGGTGCGAGTGTGTGCCCAGCCTCCCCACGGAGACGCGTGGCTTCTGAGCCGGTGTGGCCGTGTTCCCCCCGCAGAGACTGCAGTTCCAAGCGCCGTCCTGCAGTTACGGCTGCGTGGGGCCCACCTGTTCTGTTAGTTCAAAGAAGGGAATTGCCTTGGTGATTAGTTATCACCTGCTGGGCAAGGCCTGCAGGACTGTTTAGTGGGGGGAGTGGGGGAGGTTTCGCTTTTGTGAAATAGTTGGCAAAAACAGCTTCCAGAAAGTGCCTTATCTGCAAGCACTGTATTTCATTTCATTAACATTATATTAAATCGATTTAAACGTACCTGGAAGGCTCCAAGGTTTGCCTTTTAAAACATCCCTGCGGTTGTGTCTCTGTGCGCCTGTGTCAGTGAGGGCATTTGAGTTCAGACAAAGAAGGGGATTTGTTTACAGAAACAAAAACATTTAAAAAGTTTGTGCTGATTGTTCTGCTGTTGGAGTTGAGAAACTATAGGAGCAGACTGTTTTCATTGAGGTAATTGATCACACAGCCGTGTTTATCCCTAGTAATCCAAGACCTAAGGGCTCACTCATAACTGAGCCAGCGAACGTGTTTGGTTATTTGAGATGTAAAACCTTGTGCTGGTGAGAAGCAAGGGCAGGACACAGCTGGGTCTTCAGTGTCCAGTCAAGCGGACAAGACGGTGGATAGTAACACTGTCTGTGTGTTACCACGAGGTGGTGGAGGGAAGGAGGGAGGGATACAGCTGGAGGAATCAGGAAGGGCTTTGGAGGAGGACGCTCCCAAGGCCATCTTTGAAGGACGGCTGGGAAATCAGGGGTCAGAGGCAGTTGAGGAAGAAAGCTCTTTATTGGAGAAGGTGGCTCGAATGGTTTAGGCCTAAAGCAATCTTGCCAAGAAAAGAAAACCCACATATTTTTATGACTTTATGGGTAGCACATAGCACTCTGTAAAGGTAGCTGAATTCAAGGAACCCTGCAACAGACAGGACAGTAAACATTTACAGCCTTTGAGATAACACTCTATGGCCCTTGTCGAGGTGGTAAGTAGACTAATCAGGAACAGATAGGTTGTGGGCCCTGGAAAGCCGTGGGGAGACCCCGCAGAGGAAATCCCCTGGGTGGGGCTGAGGGCCGTGGGTGCCCGCCCTGGCCCGACCGTCCCCGCGCCCCGCCAGCCCGTCCTCGGGAGCCCTGGCCGCGCGTCACCGCTCTGTTTAGAGGCACCGACCCCAGGGTCAGGGTTCTGTTCGTTGGTTCTGTTGATCACAGATATTTCAAATGCCCGCCCCCCCACCCCCGTTATTTCCTTCCCATCACTCCCCCGAAAATGGCACATCTGTAATCTGAACGAGTCTTTGTGCTGATAAGGAAACACGAGTTTGCTTTTACAGTTGTCCTCCAGAAGTTCTTATGCCGGGAAAACCGAAACAATAAAGGTGTGTCTTTGAAGGTCAGTAAATCAGTGTTTTATGAGGCCATGGAAAGGGGAGTTCCAAGCCAGGGCCCCCTTTGCGGAGAGCGCTGTGTGAAGAAGGAGCCACGTGAACTTTCTCTGCCAGCTCAGTATTAAAATTCCCCCCATGCTGTTTTCCTATTTTTGAAGTGCATGGGAAAAGAGAGCGGAGTCTTTTCCGCATGCGTGTCCAGAGGAGGCTGGCTGGGCCCGTCTTGCTGCGTTTGTGGGTCTGTATCCCACCTGGACAGTCCTCAGCTCTCCAAGTGACTCACCCCCCCAGGCACCCCGCCTCGGGCCAGGGGGGCTGGCGGACAGCCATGGCCTGTCTGCTGTCCACCTTCAGAGTCCAGACGCCAGTCCGCAAGAGAGGCAACACGTCACCCCACCTGCAGCCACCCTCAGCCACGGTGGGTGGGGCCCCTCCCAACAGCTGATTTTCCTTCCCACCACCTGTACCTTCCCCATCCGGTTCTCAGGCAGTCAGACCCTTTCTCCTTATGTATCACTCTGGCTGCCATCTGGGAGCTTAGACGTTCAGTTGTGTCCGACTCTTTGTGACCCCGTAGACTGTGGCCCACCAGACTCCTCTGTCCATGGGATTCTCCAGGCAAGAACATTGGAGTGGGTTGCCATTGCCTCTCGCAGGGGATCTTCCCGACCCAGGAATGGAACCCGTGTCTCTTGTCTCCTGCACTGGAGTGGGTTGCCATGCCCTCCTCCAGGGCATCTTCCCGATCCAGGGATTGAACCCGTGTCTCTTGTCTCCTGCATTGGCAGGTAGGTTCTTTACCACCAGTGTCACCTGGGAAGCTCCAAGCACTTCCCATGGGACCCACTGCTAGAAACACAGATTAAACTCAGCTCATCCTTTCTGCCCCAAACCCAAGCGGTGAGCCTGAAGAAACCCCGAGTGAGACAGTGGACTTCGGCAGAACAGAAGACCTGGTGGGTCTGATTTCCCAGCGAGCTCTTGAGGTTTAACGCTGAGGGGGCGGCGCAGCCCAGCCCGTATCTCTGCCCTCCATCCACGGGTGCTGCCAGGCTGTTTCCTGCCGGCTCCCCCGGCCCGCCCCCTCCCTGGCCCTGCTGATCTAAGGCAGCCCCGTCAGCATTTAAGCTTTCGCCTGCGTGGATGTGTGCTCATGACCCATCTGTCCGCGTCCTGTGGGCCAGCGGTGATCTCCAGCCTCGGGTTTCCGTGGGCTGCCATGTTCAGGGTAAGAAAGAAGGCTGTGTTTGTGTTGGACGTGTTTATTTAGCTCAACAAAAGGAGCGCCTCCTCCCGGCGGGACGCCACGGAGAGCGGGGCCGGCCTGGTCTCCAGGCTCCGCTCAGTCCAGCGCGAGCAGACAGCCGCGAAAGGACCCGTGCGCCCCGGAGCGCGCTCAGCGTGCGCTGCGCACACCAGGGCAAGAGGGCCTCCGCCGGCCTGGAAGCTGGGGGGTGGCCCCGTTTTCTTGCCGTGCGGTTGTGCACGTCCAAAGCGCATAACGAGGTCAAGGGGGCGGCCTGTGGGCGGGGGTCCGAGGCTGGTGGGTGCCCTGCCTGGCGGTGGGAGCGGCTGGGGGGGTAGCAGGGGTGGACGGAGTCCAGTGTTTGGGGCGACTACAGAGGCCAGTGTTCCTGGGCTGCAAGGGCGGGGGGCGCGAGGGAGGCCGAGAAGGGCCTTACGTGCAAACCGTCTAGGTTTTACCCGCGGGTGTCGTGTGCTGGGGAGGGACGCGGTCACGTCTGTCCGCAGAGGAGGGGAGGAGCCGTGGGGAAGGGGGTGGGTTCCGGGGGCGGGAAGGAGGCCCTGGGCCCTGCTCTGGGGAGGAACTTGGAAAAGCTTGAACGGGGTCAGGAAGGTGGCGAGAGAAAGGACTCAAGTGCAGGGTGCCCCGAGCTGTGCCAGGTGCCAAAGACACAGGGGCACAGGATGTGGTTGGACCTGTTATTTAAAAAAAAAAATGTGGTAGATGTGAGGACAACACAGCTGACCATTCGCTTGATATTTATGCACAGTTTATTAAGGAAACTTCTTAGTCCAAATCCAAATCAAATCAGTTTCAGTTTCAAGTAAAGAAGGATTTCCCCCCCTAAACAATAAAGAAGAATGCAGTTTAGGATATGGAGTCCCATTTGCTTCAGATTATCATACTGGGAAGCAAAATTCCTTATAGCCCCTAGAGGTAAAAACAAGCTAACAGCCACAAGGCATTGGGCTCTGCAGGAAATTTGTGTGCTCTGGAATTCAGAGCCATTTCCTGGCCTAAAGGTGTCTTTGAATCAGAGGTTCAGGATGTAGGCAGAGTTTGAAAACTCAGGACTAAAGAGATAAGCAGCCAGCAGTCCCCCGAGTCCATCATCAGGGCTGGCGTGACCTACCCCATGGTCTTCCCACACTGCCCTCCGCGCACCCGCCCCCAGCCGAAGCCGTGTTTACCTTGGATGCACAGCTGGGCAGAGCTCTTTCTCCTGCAGGAGACCCTTTTCCTGGTGGGTGTCAGTGCCTCAGCTGAGTGCTTCCCTTCCTCTCCACCTGCCCCCTGTGCACCCCCACCCCCAAAAGCCCTGGCCTCACAGGTGACACAGAAGCCCTCCTGGCAAAGGCAAAGGCAGAGAGCTGCCAGGTCTCCAAGTGGCAGGAAGAACCGTCGGCAAAAGATGACCCTTTGGGTTCATTGAAATAATAATAACTCATGACATTTCCTGTTCAGTGTTGAGAGTACAAGAGCCACTTCCTCCAGCCACCAGAAATTTGAAGACTTTCCATGAAAAATGAGGAAGAAAAACTCTTAACGTGTTGTGAACGTGATGGTTAAACCTGGGAGGCGGGACGAGAACATGGGTTCTGTCGCACAAGTCCTGTCAGCGCCGCCGCCTCTGCCAGCACCGTTCTCCTTACCCCCCCCCCCCCACCGCCGGAGGAAGTGAGCCTTTTTTCTGAGGTTCTGATTCTTTGAAAACAGTGGCTGCTGTCTGCAATGTGCCTGCGTGCACGCTGAGTCCTTTAGCCGTGTCCCATGCTTTGCGACCCCGTGGACTGAACCCCGCCAGGCCCCTCTGTCCCTGGGATTCTCCAGGCAGGAACATTGGGGTGGGTTGCCGTGCCCTCCCCCAGGGGATCTTCCTGATCCCGGGATTGAACCCAAGTCTGTTGTCTCCCGCATTGGCAGGAGGGTTCTTGACCACTGGCACCACCTAACATAAAAGTGTGTCCTTAAGTAACACAGACAAGCTCCTCTCCAGCTGAAAAACTGTCAAGGGCTCTCAGTTTTGTACCCAGGGTAGAAAAGCAGCATCATGTCTGAAACGTTCGTGTTAACGGAGACTCTGGTCCCTGTTTCAAGCCTAGTGGGGATTAATCACATCTGCCCTGGCTCTGCCACTCATCCTTCAACAATTCTCAGTGGCCGGAATGTCCCTGTGGCCCTAAATCTAATACCGTGTCGCAGTTCTACCCCGTTTCCTCACATTTGCTCCGTCTAGGGCTGAAGATCCGCTGGGCACTGTCTCTATTTTCGTGTTTCTCTGCTGAAGACTGTCAGCCCACTACTTCCTCTTACTCAGCTTATTCATGTGGCTTCCTTTACCCTCTCTGTCAGCTTCTTTCCTTTCAGTTCTCTGGATCCTGGCTTCACAGTTCCAGTAGGCGCTCTGGAAAACAGACCTCCTGTATGCGCCTGAGCCCCGGGACGCTCCCGCCTTGCAGGGAGGGTGAACGGCCCACTCTGCGTCCCTCGCAGTTACGAGGGTCTACTGCTGCCAGGAGGACCGTGCCACGTGCCTCAGGAGTGCCAGCAGGACGGGGGCCAACGGAGCCTCTGGGCCTGGGCAGGCAGATGTGATGCTGAGGGCAGAGCGAGCCAAGCAGGAGGAAACCAGGGCTTGTCTGGTGTCTGGGCCCCGAGCCGGCCAGGACCATGACAGGCCCCGGCCAGGTGGAGACGGGTGGGCCTCAGCCCCGAGGCGGGGGGGGGGGGGCCTGGACCCTGGGAGCTGAGGAATGCATGTCCCTGGGCCCTGACATCAGACATGCTGCGGGTGGGACCCAGCCTTCGGTGTCACCCCCTCTGCACGGGATTCTGAGGCACACTGGAGTTTGACAACTGCTGCTGTAGATGTCGGATTCCACGGAAAGATTTTGAGCTCAGAGCTAAACTAGTCTTGCCTGATGACTGTCTTAAAAGCACCTGCCACTTGCCGAAGCCCTCACGTGTGCCCGGCACATGCTAGGTGCTGCCCACAGATGTCTAATCCCCACTCCGGCTCGCCTGGAAGACAGGACTCAAGCACGGGGCTCCGTGAGCCCGGCGCGCCCGGGGCGGGTGTCCACCCCAAGGCACGGCCCTCACCCCTCCGGGAAGCTGCTTCTGCGGTCGCTGCGTGACGGGCAGGGCACAGACAAGGAGAGCTCCAGGCCTGGAAGGTGCGGACAGAGAGACAGGCTCCTTAGGGTTTGGGGAAATAGCACAGCCAGTCTGCATCTGTGGGACCTGCTCAAGGAGGTTCATCTGCGGAGGGCGTTCTGTTCTTGACTGTCACCAAGCAGGAGGAAAAAGGCTGTGACTTTAAGGCTGGGTTAGGCGGGCACCCTGGGCGGCCTCAGCACAGGGTCCATGTGCGGGTCGCTCCCTGACTCAGGAGGAAAAGAAATGTGACGGACTGAGTCACCGCTGCCACTTCCCGATGTGAGGGCACCTCTGACTCTGTGCAGCCCTCAGCCGCTGGGAATAAGCTGTCCTGTCCCTGCTGTGCCAGGCACTCCAGCCCTGCCCTGTGTTTGTCAGGCCGTCCCAGGCCGTGTTCATCCGCCTTCTGCCGCCCCCCAGGCTCTGTCCTCTGTGTGGGGGGCTGGGGGGCCTCTTCTGAGGGGCTTAGGTTTTCCTTGTCCCAGTTGGGGTCCCTGTGCCCAGGTCACCGAGGTCCTGCTTATGTGTCAGGTTACAAATGACCAAGGCACCAGATGGTGGGATGGCATCACCGACTCCATGGACATGAACTTGGGGAAACTCTGGGAGCTCCTGAGGGACAGGGAGGCCTGGTGCGCTGCAGTCCATGAGGTCGCAAAGTGTCGGACACTACTGAGCGACTGAACAACAGCCCAGACCCTAGAATGGACGCTCGTCATCTTAGCTGCGTGCTGCGGTCCTCGGGACGAGGGATGCAGGAGTGATGGGCGCCCACTGCTCTGCACCCGGACAGCGGGCCCGGGGGGCGTCCGTGAGAGGCCCTCTCCCAACGACAGCGGGAGGGCCGCGTGTGGGCCAGGCGGGCCTGCCTTCCGTCCCCGTTCGAGAGTGAATCCGAGCCCAGGAAGGGATTTCCGATCTTGGTCTGGCCGCCCGTTACCCGCCAGGGTGGCTCTGACTCTGCCCCCGATTGGCGGAGCCTTTCCGAGCCCGTGCTGGGGAGCGTGAATCTGATTCAGAACTTAGGAAACCATTACAGTTTTCTGTAAGGGGAAGTTGTAAGATCACAATCAGTCCTTCAGGAAATATTATGCATTAATTTACCGAGAATTGGAGCATTTGCTGTGTGCCTGGCACTGTGCCCCTCTGCTTATCACTCACAGTCTGAGTGGGCCACCTTGTCTCTTTGTGAGGAAGAAGGGAGATAAGGAAGACGAGGGAGAGCCTAGGAGACGTGAGAACCAGCCCTGGCCTCCCCCTCGAGCCGCGCGGGCTGCTCGGTGGTGGGCGGGGCGGGTCTCAGGGTCCCTCATGGGGATGGAGATAATGGTGCAGAGGCCGGAAATGCGAGAAGTTCTGGCTCTCCGGCTTTGCGGTCATCTCTGACCTTGCTCCTCCAAGACCGGCAGTGTCAGCGTCGCCTGGGGGCTTGTTAGGAAACCTGCATCTTGATGACAGGTCCGGGTGACTCGCTTGCACAGTGAGGGCTGAGAAGCGCTGGTCTCTGAACGGTGGAGGTGAATCCGAGTCCCGTACCTGGCACCGTGCAGCGCTCAGAGGTCTTGAGGCATCTTGGGTGGTTGAGTTCGTGTGTTTTTTAAAGTGTAGCTCAACTGTGGCCGAGACAAAAGAAGGTGGAGCTCAATTGTGTTCAAGGAAGGAAGGAAGAGGGACGAGTTCAGCCAAGTCCAGGAATGGCCCTGGACGTGCGCTTTACGTTTTGAAAAGTGAGACAGATGAAGGCTGTCGCCCGTGGCAGTGGTTGTTCCAGAGAGGCGGCCGTGGTGCCCCCCTCCCAGCTGCCGAGACCGGGAGGGTCTCCCCTCCGCAGCTTTCAGGGCCCAGGGTCCTGCGGGCACTGGCTCAGCACCCGGCGCTGGCTTCATCCTTCCTTGAACCTGGAATCGAGCCGAAGTCCTAGGATGTGAGCCCACGAGGCCGTGGGAGGCTGTGAGACACATGGTGGGTGAGGGCCTCCTGGCTCAGACGCCCTGGACAGGCTCCCCAGGAGAGGGGCCGTGCGCCCGGCAGGGAGGGACAGCTGGGGATGGACTGGCGGCCGAGGTGGGGAGGGCGCAGCGAAGCTCAGGGTCGGGGTTGACCCGGGAGCGGGCGGGGTCACCGGAGTGGCATGGGGGTTCTGCGGGCCAGGGGGACGCAAAGACAGGCAGCGCACTCACTGAAGGTCCTGAGCAGGGGGTGACCCCGAAAGTGACGTGGAGGGCAGGCAAGTGCGGGAGGTGGGGAGCCTCCCATCGACTGGGAAGAGCAGGAACACAGAAACCCCCCTTAGATCTGGGGGGGATGGGTGCGTGGGATGCTTGTACATGTACGGCTGAGTCCCTTCGCTGTTATGGTTTGGTCATCAGCTGTACCCCACTACAAAAGAGAACGTTTTTTAAAAAACCAAACTGCCGCTGAGCATCAGCGGGATTGGGAGAGGAGAGTGTCCAGGTGGCGTGAGACCTTCCAGCACAGGGGCTGAGCAGTCCAGGTGTGAGACCTCCGCTTAAAGGACAGTGGCCGAGCAGGGGAGTTCACTGATCAGCCTCGCTGACCCGGGCCGCGTTGAGCAGGACCGCAAGGCTAGAAGGGACGGGCAAGGGGCTGAGGTGCGCTTCCGGCCTGGGTCCTGGGCAGGGCCCCTGGGGAGACGGCAGGAGTCGATGGTGGCGGGACAGGGCAGGTGTGGGCACCCAGGGAGCCGCCTTCATCTCGGTCTGACCCATCTCTGACCTTGCCGCTCGACACCCAGCAGTGTCAGCATCACCCGAGAGCGTCTTTGAAGTGCAGACCCCACCCCAGACCCACACACTGAGGGTCGCCTTTGAATTCATTTTCCAGGTGATTCTGTGCACATTGGAGCAGCAGGCCGGGGAGCTTCCCTGGCGGTCCAGTGGGGACTTCACCTCCCCGTGCAGGGGGTGCAGGCTGACCCCTGATCAGGGAGCTAGGATCCCACACCCTGTGGCTAAAAAACCCAAAACCTAAGACAGAAGTCACATTGTAACAAATTCAAAAAACACTTGAAAAACGGTCCACATCAAAAAAAAAAGGGTAAAACAGAAATTGTTTTTTAAAAAAGAAGCAGGCCAGGGCAGTCTAGCCCCTTCCCTGGCCCTTTTGGGGGCTAAAGGCCTTATTAGCCTGGCGCACTCCCACTGCGGGCTTCCTTGGTGGTTCAACTGGTAAAGAATCTGCCTGCAGTGTGGGAGACCCCGTTTCAATCCCTGGTTCAGGAAGATCCCATGGAGAAGGGAATGGCTACCACTCCAGTGTTCCTGCCTGGAGAATCCCATGGACGGAGGCTGCAGCCCACGGGGTCACAGTCAGACGTGACTGTCACTTCCCCCGAAGAGCCGGGGCAGAGCCTCGGGGGGCCCTGGGCGCCCAGCAGAGCATCGCAGGCTGGGAAGCACGGGGTCAGTACCCATCACTGCAGGGAAGAGGAGAAAGGAGCTCTCCTCTCAAATGAATAAAAGTTAAAACAAAAAACTCAAGAATGGCAAAGAAAAAACAAACCCTTCACAATGGGAGAATAAAAGAGGCATTCACAGGAACCTGGGCTGGTTGGTGTGAGGACAAGTCAGCCATCCTAATCTCCCCGTTTAGGAAACAGATGTTCCTGCTATTTCAGGTAGCCCACAGCTGCAGACTTGCTTCACCCCTCATCTGCCCAGAAGACAAAGACACTTGCGATTGAAGTTTTGAAATGCAAGGGTATTTCTTCATTTTCCCTTGGGCCATATGTTTTCTAGGAGCAGAGATAATACATGCATTGTGAGCAGAGTAAGAGAGATGAGCAGAAATCAATAGACCTTTGATATGCTCTTGTCTGAATAAGTTTTTTTTTTGTTTTTAATGAGCTTATCTGGAATCAAGGTGATCTGGGGGAAAAAAAAATCTGATGGGGCCATAAAAACCAACTTTCAAGACAGCTCATGAAGTCGGCTGTATTATCTGCTAGATCGAAATGGTGACTGTGCCAAGACTTCTAAAAGGCCACAATTACTCTACATTTTTATGAGGTTTTTTCTTTTTCCAATTAAATCTGATCTGAGTCAGATTTTTGTTTCTGTATGTAGTATCTATTTTTAAAAAATCTCATAACAAAATGGTTAAGATAGTAAATTTGTTATGACTGTTTTATCTCGGTTAAACTTTAAAATTAAAAAATCTTATGACAATTTATTTCCTCCCTGATGATAAAAATAGCATGAAGTGCTCCTTATTTAAAATGCTATGTCCACTGGGACCCTCCGGTCAGTGTCACCCGGTGCTGAAGCTGCGGGTCCATACCAGCTCGTGATGTGGACCAATTACGCCACCAGCTGTGTGAGTTTAGAGTTCCTGTTAATCTGACTTGTCCCCTCACTTCATGCAGGTCTGCACTCAAAAGTCACCTTATCAGTGAGACTCCCCTCATAATTCCATCACCTTATTTACCCTGTTTGATTTTTTTCATCGTGATCGTTCCAACCAGATCCCATTACGTGATTATTTCCTGTCACTCTTCTCCCAAGGACTGTAAGCAAGGACTCTGTCTGTCTAATATCTACCGTGTCCACAAAGCTTAACATTGTCTCTGGCACATAGGACGTGTACAATTAACATTTGGGGAGTAAATGAATGCAATTTTAATTTGTTCCACTTTTAGGTTGTAAACTGACCAAGCACGTCTTACTTAAATGCTAAACCTCCTTGATTATTTTCTGGAGAAGCATGCAGTGATGCTGTTTAGATTGGGAAAGTTTTTCTTCAATAGGAAAATCAAGGATTTCTTTCAAGGTGGTGGAAATGAATCCAAGGGTCCTACAGCCCTCTGGTAACAATTCTGGTCCTATATAATGAGTCAGTGCTGTTGACAGCTAAGTGTAGTCCTGTGCACAAGTCCAGGCAAAATGAAATTACCGCATAAGCATGGATAAAGGACTTAGGCAGACATTTCTCCAAAGTGGCCAACAGGCGCATAAAATAGATACTCAGCATCACTAGTCATGAGGGAAATACAGGTCACAAGCCCCCTGAGCGGCCCAGTGGCCAAGACGCGGCGCTCCCGGTGCAGGGGGTCCAGGTTCGATCCCTGGTCAGGGAACTAGATCCCACATGCCAGGAGTAACAGCTAGTGCTGCAAATAAACAAATTAGTTAATTATCAACACCACACTCATTAGGATCGCTGTGACCAAAAGAAATGAAAAATAACAAGTGTTGGCAAAGATGTGGAGAAATTGGAAGCCTCATGCGTTTCTGGTGAAAGTGTTAGTCACTCAGGCATGTCTGCTTCTTTTTTGACCCCATGGACTGTAGCCCTCCAGGCTCCTCTGTCCAAGGAGTTCTCCAGGCAAGAATGCTGGAGTGGGTTGCCATTTCCTTCTCCAGGGGATCTTCCAGAGCCAGGGATTGAACCTGTGTCTCCTGCAACACATTGCATTACCAGCTGAGCCACCAACGAAGTCCTGGTGCATTTCTGGCGGGGATGGATTAAAACAGCGCAGCAGCTGTGGGGGAAAAGTCTGGTGGTTCCTCAAAGAGCTGAACGTAGACTGACTGTGTGACTCAGGTATGGACTCCAAAGACTTGAAAACAAGAACCCGGGCAGATACTTGTGTACCAGTGTTCGCCGCAGCTCCCAGCAGCAGCGTTCACAACAGGGAAATGGTGGAAACGACCCACACGTCCGCCCGCAGATGGACGGAGAAGGACGCTGCCGTACGCATACCTGGGACATCATTCTGCCATCAAAAGGAGTGAAGCTCCCACTTATGCTACAACACGGACGAACCCCGAAGACCATGCCAGTGAAATAAGCCGGACGCAGAGACAAATCCTGTATGATCCCACTTACGTGGGGTACCTAGAAGGGTCCAGTTCACAGAGACAGAAGGCAGAAAGAGGTCGCCAGGTGCTGGAGGAGACACAGCATTGTTCTTGACCTCCAAGGTTCCCAGACAGGGGAGAAGGAGCAGCTAACTGTGTAGTGCTTACAAGAGCTCCTGCTTGGGGTGATAAGAACGTTCTGGTGAGACCATAGTGGTGGCTGCACAACATCATGAGTCTAATTAATGCCACTGAACTGTACACTAAAAAATGGTTCAAATGGCAAGTTGTGTTATGTGTATGTGTATATATACATATATATATGCATTTTTTAAAAATATACATAAAATTTTTGCTTTTCAAAGGGCCGACGTGAAAGAGCCAAATTCAGTGTTTCCAGATGGGACAGCCCTTTCTCCCTTCCCTAAAATGAGCCACTTTCTTTGCTCCTCCTGCGCGACCCCAATGCCCTGCCTTGTGTGTTCGCACCTGCTCTGGCCTGGCCGTCCCTTCAGTGAGACGCTGGTCGTCCCCCCATCCGACACGGTGCGTTGTCACAGGAGCGTGCGCCTTCTCGTCGGCCTTTCTCACGCCCCCACTGTCTGCAGTGTGCTCCAGGTGTGGGCAAGTGTGAGTCGCTCGGTCATGTCCGATTCTTTGCAGCTCCATGGACGGTAGCCCGCCAGACTCCTCTGCCCGTGGGATTCTCCAGGCCAGAAGACTGCAGGGGGTTGCCTCTTCCTCCTCCAGGGGATCGTCCCGACCCAGGGATCACACCCTCGTCTCTTGGACTGGCAGGCAGGTTATTTACCATTTGAGCCACCAGGGGAGCCCCAGGGAGCCGCTAAAAAGGCCCCCATTTCTTCCACAGCGGCCATGTCCTCCCCATCCACTCCCTGGCCCCCCCAGCCTGGGGGCCTGTGCCCCTCGGGGTCTCCCTCCTCTCCTCCTCCTGCCCAAGCATCCTTGGCTCCTCTGCCCCTCACCCCTGCCCTCCAGCTTTGGGGTCCTCCCGCTGAGATCTCTTCCCCTGTATCCCAGGCCAGGTTCCCTCCCCTTCCTGTTCCAGTGACCAGTGAGGGCTGCGTCCAGGCACTTCCTGGACGCTGGTCTTCCGCAGACCAGGCCCTGCGTCGTTGCCTGGGTGCCCCCCTGCTAGTCCTCTCTCCTCGGTGCCTGTGGGGGCTGGCGCTGCACACTTTGAGAGGGTGGGACGGGCTCACGTCCTTGTCCTACACAAGCCTGTCCCTGGCATAGGCGCGTGAGAGCTCAGGAAAGCTGTCCTTGAAGGTGTGATGCTGGCAGAGCTTTCTGAGCGATGGGTGCTTTCTGCCATTAAACCCTAGACCCAGCTGGAATTTGCCTTCTGGTCACATCACATGAAAAGGTTGATGAGGTGAGGCAGGCGGCTCTGGCGGAGAAGGGACTGGCCTTTCTCTGCTGTCTGAGGAGGTGGCTCCCAGCCCCTTTATGGGGAGGGGTCTGTATAAGGGGAGGGGGTGGATTCCTATTAGTGGTTTTCAGTGAGACCAGTAGTTGACCAGCCGTGATGAATGCCTTCGAGCTGGAGCTTTGAATACTCTTTACTACTGGAAACACATTCATAAAACACATTTTAGAATGTCCTAAATACCTCAGTAGCACTTCAGTCACTACTAATGCATTATCAATAGTAGTCACGATGTCATCCTTTTCTTCACATTCTTCTCAAACTAGACACATCTTTTCACATTGTACCAATCAGAGAATAGGTGAGCCTCAATTTTAGCAGCAGAATTTTTTTTTCAAGAGTTGTATGTAAAATATATTTCTGTAAACTCAATTGTGGCTTCCCTGGTGACTTCGGTAAAGAATCCACCTGCCAACGCAGGAGACACGGGTTCAGTCCCCAAGTTGGGCATATCCCTTGGAGAAGGGCGTGACTATCCACTCCCATCTCATCCTCTGTCATCCTCTTCTCCTCCCGCCCTCAATCTTTCCCAGCTTCAGGGTCTTTTCAAATGAGTCAGTTCTTCGCATCAGGTGGCCAAAGTATTGAGGTGCACAGGAGATCACCAAAAGCTGCCTGTTTTTTTTCTTCGTCTCTTTTATCGGTAACATACCATCTTCATAGGTGTGTAGTATGAAATGTGAAGCTTTTGTTTGTGCAAAGAAAAATTCTGAGTTTTCCACTGTAAACTGTGAGCTTGAAATGCTATCTGTTGAGTTTTTTAAAGTGAAAACGTCTAGCAGGGCATTTGGACATCACTCGATTCTGTCCCTGTTGACAGAAATCACTGGCAGGATCTCGCAACCCCTTTATCAGCAGAAGCTTTGAGTCAGCTCACCCCCCACCCAGCTTCCGTCACCACCACTGACTGAAGCCCCAGACAAAACCACTGGCGTGACTCGGGCCACCTGCCATGATCTCAGTCCCACGAGAAAGCACTGTTTTATGTGAAGTCAAACATGCTTTTAAAAAACAAACCTGTTCAATTAAAAACATGTTTTTCTGGGAATTCCCTGGCTGTCCAGTGGTTAGGGCTCTGCACTTCCCACTGCAGGGAGCACAAGTTCAAGTCCTAGTGAGGGAACTAAGATCCTACACCTCTTGCAGAGAGGCCAAAAAACAAAAGAAAAAAAAACACGTTTTCTAGTCACCTGAAACACTCTGATGACAGCTTTGTCATCACAGCCAGGTTAAAACTCAACGGGGAAGGTGCGTCCAGAAGCCAGCAGGGCTTTGGGATGTTCCTGCAAATCCCTGCTCTTCTCCACCCTCTTTCCTTTTTCTGCCAACACTCCTGCCCCTCCATTCCCCCATCAGGGAATCATCTGATAAAAGGAGCCCATGCTTACGGATTCCGCCCAGGGGCACGGCTGACCTCCCCTCCAGGGCCACCAGCCAGGGGTGCACACGTCTGTGCTGAGCGACTGATACGATGACTGCCCCACCTCAGTCCCCAGCGACTTGCTAGAAAGGTCCTTGGCCTCAACAGGAGGAAGCATAGACTTCGTTTTCACTTGCCATTGCTACCTTGCCAGGCTTCCCCGGTGGCTCAGTTGGTAAAGAATCCGCCTGCAACATAGAAGACCTGAGTTCGATTCCTGGGTCGGGAAGATCCCCTGGAGAAGAAAATGGCAACCTGCTGCAGCATCCTTGCCTGGGGAAGTCCCAGGGACAGAGGAGCCTGGTGGGCTACAGTCTGTGGGGTCACAAAGAGTCGGACGCGACTGAGCGACTAAACCACCACATCACTACATCATTTGCATGAATTGTCTCATCGCCTCCTCACTGTGGTAGGATGGGTATAATGATTCGCCCCATTTTACAGGTGAAGAGACAGAGACTTAGAACTAACTTATCCCTACCTTGTCCTCGGGTTGTAGAAAAGCAGACAGTTTTATTAAAGAAATGTCGGGCGGATCTGGAAGTTCGGTTCTGAGGGATGCCCTGGATGTTAGAGCCGTAACGGGAGGCCTGCCCTGCCCCCACTGAGCGGCGTAGCCACCTGGCCAGGCACCTGCTCTGTCTTCACCAGCGTGCCGGTGCCCGCTGCACTTCCTTCTCCAGGGGCTCTCCCAGCCCAGCCTCCGCTCTACTAAATCCTCACATTCTGGCTCCTCAGACCGCTTCAGTTAGGGTTTAATTTTTCTATTTTCTATGGAAACCTGCCTTATCTGATTTGCAAGCTTAAAATGACTCTTCTATGACATCCGCTTCCAGGTCTGAACTGTTAACCAAGAAGTCTGATGGTGGATGCTTTCTTTCCGGTAACAGACATATAACTGGGCCATATTCGAGAATATAAAGCTGGATAAAATAGAGAAGGAGCTGGAAGCTTCTGGAGAAAAGGAGATAAGAAAGGGACCAAACTGAACAGGTCCCCCAGAACATAGCAATTTGAAGGGTCTGTGTTTGGAGTCACTAATTGAAATGTTTAGAGGGGAAGACTCAGACCTGTCTCTGGCCTGACTTCCCGGCCAGCTGAGCAAAGAAATGGACAAGAAGGAACAGAGACCTTTGTTTGCAGGTCTGTGACTGAGACCTTTTATGCGTTTGTTGTTTATTTGTTTCTAAAAATGAAAAGCTGCTCTCTGAAAGGCTTCAGAGAAAATAAATTTCCTGGTGTGCAATCCTCATTCTCGTGATGTTCTGGGGAAGAGCTCTCGTAGTTGATTTCTGGGTGAGAACACTTTCAATTGTGACTTTCTTTAAGGGTTTTTTTTTCAAGGGCAGTAAGACTATCGAGTGTCATTTTCACATTCAGCTGTTTCCTCTTAAGACAACCCACCTCTTTCAGTTCGACTGTAACAATCAGAAATGTGATACACTCTTTACTTAATTTACAGCCAGATTCTCAGATATAGTCATGGATGATATTTTATAAAATAAAATCTATGGAAAATCCCTCATTTGTTCTGAGTTGAGTTCTTTCCCTCTTGATTTGACAGAAGGAGCCAAGCTTCTTTCTGTTTTGTTACCTGTCAGCATGAATTTTCAGTAGAGCAGAAAAGTAATTTTAGGATTCATAATGTCTTTTGGTAAAACTGGGTTGATTAACTGCATGAAAAATAAATATTTAAGTCACTCTTCCCTGCAGGATTCCAAATACAGATCCTCCAATCTCTGTAGCGCCACTCAGAGAAATGTTTTGTTTCTTCAGCTTGGAGTTTTTCAGGATTAGACCCAACATAGCATTGCATTGGGAAACAAATCCAATAAATCCATGGAGCTTTGTAAAGACAATTTGGATTTACAATTTATTATCTCCCAAAGCCTTGCACAGACTGTAGACATGCTTACTCCAGAAGAGTCTGTCAGCCATTAAAATTAAACGCTAGCTTGTATACCCGGAAACAAACGTCCACACGACACAAACACGGAAGAAAGTGAGGTAGCAGACGGCCGATATGTTAGGTGTGTTGTCCTAACTTCTTTTTTATTTTAATTTTAGCTTCTTTTTTTTAAGACTGTCCAAGGAATTTATATGGGCGGGGGAGAAGAAAGGGGGAAACGTAAAAGATATTTGCTATAAACAGGCTGGAGTTTCTTCTACACTCAGGAGCTGTCTGTTAGAAAGCAGAAGTTAGTCGATGTAAACTCTGTGGGCCAGATGTTACTTTTGTAGTTTATTGATTAAGACCTGTAGTAGGACCCTGTCAGCACATGACTGGTTTTTATAAGACTTCTAAGTACCCTGAATCAAAGTGTATTCCCCAAAACACAAGCGCTGCAACAGACCTCACGTTGAATGTATGTGACCGTATCCTTTATTCCATAAATACTTTAGAAGTCGTTCTGTTTTATTTGTTTAATGAAAACAATGAGGGTTCAAAAGCCCTATTACTTTAGAGGGAAACAAGTCAATCCTGAAGGCAAACTAGACAAAAATGTAGATAACTAGAAGTCTGTACCTCTCAAGTGGGTTACCAAAGTCTTGGGCAAAGAGAAGAGACTGGAGGTGGTTGAGAAAATCACCCCATTTACTGAAAATCTGCAGCCTTATGCTGAACCCCGCTCCCCCACCCCTCATTCCCTGGGAGATTGCTTCTGAAATACTTCAGCAGGAACCTGTTTTCATCGAATTCCTGCCTTATGAGGACTGCTACCAGTGATAAGAGCTGCCACCTTTGGTTTTAGAGGAAGATGGTTTTCCAGTTGCTGTGTCGGACTCTCTGCGACCCCATGGACCGCAGCACGCCAGGCTCCCCCGTCCTTTGCTGTCTCCCGGAGCTTGCTCAAACTCATGTCCATTGAGTTGGTGATGCCATCTAACCATCTCATCCCTTGCCTTCTCCTCCTGCCTTCAATCTTTCCCAGCATCAGGGACTTTTCCAATGAGTCGGCTCTTCGATCAGGTGGCCAAAGTATTGGAGTTTCAGCTTCAGCACCAGACGACGGAGTCAGGCCCAAATTCTGAGCAGTCGGGAGGAAAGGGCCGGAGGAGCAGAAGGAGCTTGAGAGGCCTGAGGGCTCTCCCAGCTGCTGGTGAGATGAGGGATGTCAGAACTTGAACCTGAAGGAAAAAGGAGGGGTCGGACTGGGAGGGGCTGAAGGGCATCCATTCATTCATACCAAAAATGCCTTTCTGTGGATGTAGGCCATCTGGACAGAGGCTGGTATCCAAAAGATCCAGCTCTGGCTCACCGGAAACCAAGCCTAAGAAGGTAGGGTTTGGGGACGTGGGAGCAGGGAGGCCAGAGGCAGAGCTGGTCTGGCCTGTAGCATCAAGGGACAGGTCCACAGGGGATCAGCCAGGGTGACAGGCCAGGGTGTCCAAGGTCTAGATTTCCTACTAGTTACAAACGTGGGGGACTGCAGTGCAGTGAAAGCCATGGGATCCTGGACATGGAGCTGGGGATCAGAGTGAGACCAGCACATGAGGAAGCGACTTCTATGTGCTGTGTGAGTTCCAGGGAGCCGCAAATCCCCTACTAAGAGGGTTCATCCTAGAGCTGCAGGTGGAGGAAAAACAGAGCTTCTTGGAGGCAAAGAGCAAAGGACAAGAGTCAAGTCAGTTCAGTCGCTCAGTCGTGTCCGACTCTTTGCGACCCCATGAACCACAGTATGCCAGGCCTCCCTGTCCATCACCAACTCCTGGAGTTCACCCAAACCCATGTCCATCGAGTCGGTGATGCCATCCAGCCATCTCATCCTCTGTCGTCCCCTTCTCCTCCTGCCCTCAATCTTTCCCAGCATCAGGGTCTTTTCAAGTGAGACAGCTCTTTGCATCAGGTGGCCAAAGTATTAGAGCTTCAGCTTCAACATCAGTCCTTCCAATGAACACCCAGGATTGATCTCCTTTAGGATGGACTGGTTGGATCTTCTTGCAGTCCAAGGGACTCTCAAGAGTCTTCTTCAACACCGAAATTCAAAAGCATCAATTCTTCGGCTCTAAGTTTTCTTTATGGTCCAACTCTCACATCCATACATGACTACTGGAAAAACCATAGCTTTGACTAGGTGGACCTTTGTTGGCAAAGTAATGTCTCTGCTTTTTAATATGCTGTCTAGGCTGGTCATAGCTTTTCTTTCAAGGAGCAAGCATCTTTTAATTTTATGGCTGCAGTCACTATCTGCAGTGATTTTGAAGCCCAAGAAAATAAAGTCTGCCACTGTTTCCACTGTTTCCCCCTCTATTTGCCATGAAGTGATGGAACCAGATGCCATGACCTTAGTTTTCTGAATGTTGAGTTTTAAGCCAACTTTGTCACTCTCCTCTTTCACTTTCATCAAGAGGCTCTTTAGTTCTTCTCCACTTTCTGCCATAAGGGTGGTGTCATCCGCATATCTGAGGTTATTGATATTTCTCCCGGCAATTTTGATTCCAGCTTGTTCTTCATCCAGCCCAGCGTTTCTCATGATGTACTCTGCATATAAGTTAAATAAGCAGTGTGACAGTATACAACCTTGACATACTCCTTTCCTGATTTGGAACCAGTCTGTTGTTCCATGTCCCATTCTAACTGGATCTGCATACAGATTTCCCAAGAAGCATGTCAGATGGTCTGGTATTCCCATCTCTTGAAGAATTTTCCACAGTTTGTTGAGATCCACACAGTCAAAGGCTTTGGCATAGTCAATAAAGCAGAAATAGATGTTTTTCTTGAACTCTCTTGCTTTTTCGATGATCCAGTGGTATGTTGGCAATTTGATCTCTGATTCCTCTGCCTTTTCTAAATCCAGCTTGAACATCTGGAAGTTCATGGTTCACGCGTACTGTTGAAGCCCAGCTTGGAGAATTTTGAGCATTACTTTGCTAGTGTGTGTGATGAGTGCAATTGTGCGGTAGTTTGAGCATTCTTTGGCATTGCCTTTCTTGGGGATCGGAATGAAAACTGACCTTTTCCAGTCCTGTGGCCACTGCTGAGTTTTCCAAATTTGTTGGCATATTGAATGCAGCACTTTCACAGCATCATCTTTTAGGATTTGAAATTGCTCGCCTGGAATTCCATCACCTCCACTAGCAAGGGAGGAAAAAAAGAACAAGAGAGGGCGGGAAAACAACAGCAACAAAGTATATCTTGTCTTCTCTGGAAGGTGCAGGCCTCCTAAAGAGAGTCTTCTAGATTCTTTTTATTTACCCCCAAAGCATATTTCCTTGGAGCTTCCCTGATGGCTCAAATGGTAAAGAATCTGCCTGCAATGCAGGAGACTGGTTTCGATCCCTGGGTCAGGAAGATCCCCTGGAGAAGGGATAGGCTACCCACTCCAGTATTCCTGCCTGGGAATTCCATGGACAGAGGAGCCTGGCGGGCTACAGTCCCTGGGGTCGTAAAGACTCAGACATGACGGAGCAACTCACACACACACATACTTCATTAACCATATCTATGTACGTATGTTGCCTTATAAGTTGTATGGTGATTGTCATTTTGAAAGTTTGAAGGTATACTGCAAAGTAGGGATCAGTTTAAGTTCTACCTTATTAGATTAATACCAAAATTGTCTGCCTCACCACAGTCAATTTTCCTAGTAGTAGAATTACTGATGTAACTTGAAAGATCTGTAATCCTATAGTGGTGTGAAACAAACATGTCAGTTCTGTAGTGATAAAGATGTCCTGGAATTAGACAGCAATGATGGTTGCATAACTTTTTGAATATACCAAAAAAAAAAAAAAGTCCACTGAATCATAACCTTTGAAAGGGGAAATTTTATAGTATGTGAATTATCTCTCAATACTATAAAAATAAGACATATCCAGGTGTAAAGTCACAATTAGCTTAGGAGACAGAGATGGATATTAAGGAATAATCTGTGAAAAATCTGTTGAAGAGTTAGGACATCTGGTCACCTCTGGAATCACAGCTTCTCTGTTTTTGCCAAGGTTACACTCCTGGGCTAGAGGGTGGATGGGCGGAATGAATCACAGCCATGCGCCTAAACGTGTAAACAAACTGTCTACATATTCAGGTGGCTGATGCTCGCCAGGTGCTAGGGTTTGGAGCCCAGCGCCCAGCCCACAGTGGCGCCTGACAGAGCTTCTGGCTGCTGCTTCAGGAGGAACCCTTTTAGCAAATTCCCCTAAAAAGAACCAGACAAAGCCTGAGCCTATCTTAGAGACTTGCAGCTTTCTTACAGGTCAGAAGCAATCAGCCTTGATCATATGAAATACAGTCCAACTGCACATTTCTCTGGTTTGCTTTGTCATCAGCATCGCAGGAGTGCTCACATACCTTCAGGCTTAAACAGACCCTTTCTGTGAAACAGAATTTGCATTGACTGCGTCCAGCTTCACCGTCCATCCTTAAGGAGATCAGTCCTGGGTGTTCATTGGAAGGACTGATGTTGAAACTCCAATACTTTGGCCACCGCATGCAAAGAGTTGACTTTGGGAAAGACCCTGATGCTGGGAAGGATTGGGGACAGGAGGAGAAGGGAAAGACAGAGGATGAGATGGCTGGATGGCATCACCGACTCAATGGACATGAGTTTGGGTAAACCTCGGGAGTTGGTGATGGACAGGGAGGCCTGGCCTGCTGCAATTCATGGGGTCGCGAAGAGTTGGACACGACTGAGTGACTGAACTGAACTGAGCTTCACCGTTTGCCTCTGCGCATCTCTCTTCTCTTTGCACAAGTTGCTGTGCAGATGCAGAGACACCGGTTCCTATGAAAACAGGAAAAGACCCCAGAGAGCAGAGGCGGGGCGACTTCTGTTGCGTCGTATTTCGCAGTGTCCATGGGGCTCACTGCCCTGTCCCTGCGAGCCTGTCACGTGGTGGATGCTTGGGGGAACGTCGGGCCCGTTACCCGGGTCCACGGAGAGGGTCAGACAGCCTAGGAACCAAGTCGCGATACAGCCTTCCCTGCACCCTGGCTCCAGAAACACAGTGGACGCTCTCGTTGACCTCAGAGTAACCCTGGCCGCAGCCCCCCGGAAGCTCTTTGCCTGACCCGGGGGAGGTCCGGGAGGCCCATACTTGCTGTGTCCTGTGCACCCTATTTACTCTTTTCTTAAGTTTTACTTTTTGGCCATGCCTCATGGCCGTGGGATCTTAGTTCCCTGACCGGGGATCGAACCCGGGCCCCATGCTTTGGATGCAAAGTTTTCACCACCGGACCACCAGGGAAGTCCCTGTTTTCCGTTTTTAAGTTTATTTTTGGCTGTGCTGGGTCTTCCTTGTGGCACGGGTTTTCTCTACTGGCGGCCCGCAGAGGCGGCCGCAGTTGCAGTTCGCAAGCTCCGCGTGTGGCTTCGGGAGTCGCGCGGTTCTGGATCTAAAGCGCGGGCTCAGTCGCTCTGGTTCACGGGTTCAGCTGCTCCGCGGCATGTGGGATCTTCCCAGACGGGGGATCGAACCTGTGTCCCCGGCGTTGGGAGGGGGTTCTTCAGCGCTGAGGTGCCCGGGAGCCCCGGCTGATCTCCACCCTGTGAGCCCTGAGGACACCCCCCAACCCCCCGTGTGGCAGGGAGGGCCCGCTGCCCCCCTTGCAGCCCACCCTGGAGAGCCGAAGTCCCTTGAGGGCAGGTGGTGACCCGGACGCCCAGTCCAGCAAGGCCCTGCCCCTCAGCGTGTGCAGGCGACCTCTGTGCCGCTGACCCCGGGCTTCCGCGTCACTCCTGGGCCTGTAACTGTCCGACTGTCAACAGGGGCGTGTGTTGTTTTTCTCTAACAGAGACAGCCGATAAGGGAAAGAGCTTTACTGTGGCAAACTGATAAGAATCTGAGTGAATGCAGGGTATTTGGCTTTTGTTTTGTTTTGCTTAGATGAGCAAATGTGGAAATTAATATTGGTGTTAGAATCATGCAGAAAGGAGACCGAAGTTCAAAAAGCTGAAGTGGCACGTGGACATCCCCCGAGCCGGCTGGCGGGCGGGACTCCGGGCTTCAGGTCACAGGCTTCCTATAACCCCTTGCTGTCCCACTTTAAAACATTCTCTGCATGTTTAAAATTTTTTAAAGACAAGTAGTATTAAGCATCTTTCTAAAATCAGAAATAGCTTGTCAGATCACATTTCCCCTGGTGTAACACACAGGCTTCCCAGGTGGCTCAGTGTAAAGAATCTGCCTGTAAAAGTCAGCAGACAAAGAGACGCAGGTTTGATCCCTGGGTTGGAAGATGCCCTGGAGGAGGGCATCGTAACCCACTCTAGTGTTCTTGTCTGGAGAAGCCCATGGACAGGGAAGCCTAGCGGGATGCAGTCCATAGGGTTGCAAAGAGTGTAATACACGTATGAAGGGACCCCACTCTACGCTTCTCCAGTTTTCATGACCAAAGTGGACTGACCGCACTGTCCACCACTGACCACACTGAGGATGGCACAGACGTCGAGCCCACTTTGTACGTGGTTGGTCGAAAGCAGTTTTCAACCTTCTCGGTACCGTTTATAAATTTCCCTTTTCTCCATCCTGTTAGCATGAGCATAACTGAAATATTTTTAAATACTTAAATGGATCTTGTTTTTGTACATTCTTAGGGGAAAGAGATGGGCTCGAATGGGAAAGGGACCCCTTTGGGAGGGGGTGGCATCGTGCAGAGCGGTGGCCAGACGGTTTCTGGCGGCTTCCTCAGGGAAGCACTTGTGCCTGATCTCTACCTGACGCGCGTTTTCTTTTTAGGTGACTTTTCAGCTCACCCCTCCGTGTACGGGCGAGAGGTACTATGAGCACCTCGGACGGTGCTGCAGGAAATGCGAGCCAGGTTCGTGCTGCTCAGCCCCCTTCCGCTGTCCTCCCAGGGTGGGCGGGGCTCTTTTTTGTTTTAATGTTAGTGAATAACTGATTCTGTCCTGCCAGATGAGAAAAGAAATCGGATAGGCTTCTTATGGCAATGGCAGGTAGTAATGTCTGTCATTCTGAAGACAAAAATCTTACTCTCAATAGATGAAATAACTTAAAAATCAAGAGCAATTTCAGAAACTGGAATGAAGTACATGCTGGAGCATGAATTAAGTATCAGTTTTCTAAAACACTATTTCTTGAGAAGGCAAGAGGTTTTTTAAAACTCTGTTTTAGAAGTTTATGATTCAAACTCTCAAAATATGAAATACAACTCTTATTTAAAAGTATTATTTGCAGTAGTTCCCTGGTTGTTCCGTGGTTTGGGCTGAGCTCTTTCACTGCTGCAGCCCAGGTTGAACCCCTGATGGGGAATTAAGATCCCACAAGCCGCAAGGTAAGGCCAAAAAAAAAGTATTCATTTCATAGAAATCTGCCAGGGGTGGGGATGAGGGTGGGGATGACTGTCTTTGAATCACTGATAAAAACTGCCTAAATCCAGTTACAACTTCTCCCATAACATCTACTGAGGAGTAGGAGGTAGACCAGTCACCATTTCCCCAAAGCTGTTTTGGCAAGAAGGTGGCCAGCTACTTCTGTGGCCTCGGTGAGGCCCCAAGTCCACTCTTACTCACTCCCTGTTCTGGGGAGGGAAGAGGAGCTTTGAGGAAAAGGAGCTTACCTTATGACAAACCCTTTAGCTATTTCAGCTACAAATATTTTTTGGGTGCACAGAATGAAGATCCACTATTTCCATGCACATGTGTGTGTGTTTCTGAGTGTATTACTCTCTGATCAAACGAAGTTAACCGTGAGCCCACAGTGTACATGGACAAAAGAAATGAACTCTCCGGGTTGACAGTACAGCGGTTTTAAAGATGCAGAGGTGAGGCAGGGAGATGAGGTTTCTCTTGCGTAGTCCCCAGGGAACCCCTCAAGTTCTGCAGGCACCAGTTTGAAAACTGTAGTTCTTTTCCTGAGTCAGCAGAGGTTGGGCGTGGAAAGGGCTAGGTTTTTACTTAGAAGGTCTAAAAGACTGCGGCGACCACAGGCACAGCAAACCCCCGAGCTTATCTGGGCCAGCCGGGAGGCCTGAGGAGCCACTGCTGTGAGACATGACCTCTGTCTTTGGGGAACGTCCATGGTCATGTAAAGGGTTTGGTAGATTGGTGCTTTTTCTTTTTTTTTTCTTGACTACACTATAAGACTTGCAGGATCTTAGTTCCCCGACCAAGTATCGAACCTGGGTGCTCAGCAGTGAAAATGCAGGGTCCTACCCACTGGACTGCCAGGGAATTCCCAGATTGACTCATTTTTGTAGATTTATTGAGAGGGAGTATTTTTGATTGGTGCATGTTCCCCCTTCTAATTTAAGGAACGTACATGTCTTCCAAATGCACCACAACCTCTGAAAGCGTCTGTCTGCCCTGTGGCTTGGACGAATACCTGGACACCTGGAATGAAGAAGATAAATGCTTGCTGCACAAAGTCTGCGATCCAGGTGAGTCAGTCCGTGATGGATACAGCGACGCTGTGCTTTGGGGGCAAGGGAAGATGTCCGCCCACAGACCCCCAGAGGGCGTGCTTTAGATCCCGGGAGCTTTAGAAACCGTGTCACAGTTTTTCGTATAGAACTTCTGTTCTGGAATCTATCTGTTTTGTTTTGTTTTTATTGAAGCACAGTTGATTCACAGCGTTGTGTTTGTTTCAGGTATACAGCAAAGTGCTTCATTTGTGTGTGTGTGTGTGTGCTTTTTCAGACTCTTTTCCCTTATAGGTTGTTACACAGTATGGAGCTGACCCTTGGTTCTCTATTTTATACACAGTAGTGTGCATATGTTAACCCCAGACTCCTGATTTATCTCCCCTCCGACCTTTCCCCTGTGCTAATCATGTTTGTTTCCTAAGGCTGTGGGTCTATTTCTGTTTTGTAAATAAGTTCATTTGTATCATGTTTTTAGATGCCACATATAAGTGATAATATATGATATTTGTGTGTTTAGTCCTGGAAGGTATCTTACACTTGACAAAAGGTTTCCATGGCATTTCCACGTGTGTTACTTAATCCTCACACAAAACCCTGTGAGGAAGCTACGATTATCCTAGTGTAACGATGAAGAAACTAAGAGGGCGTGAGCGATTTCCCCAAGGTTACAAATGAGAAGCCGGACTCAGAGCCAGACCTTCTAACTCGCAGGTCTTTTTCCTAAACTGTCCACGTCTTCCTAGCTCCACAGTTTGATCTCCTTATCATAGTGCTATAGGGCTTCTGCCTCAGATCTTTTAAAAATTAAAGCTTATTTATAAGAAGAGGATCAAAATATGTCTCCTGAGTCCCAACCCAGAAGCTCCTTTCCTCCCCTTTTTTTGTCTTTCATTCAGTTCGTCTGTTAAGGAAGCCATGCCAGTGGTCCTGGGGGGCTTCCGCTGTCGGGGCTTCGCTAGCTGCATCCTCTTGGTCTCGTTAAACATATTTCTTCTGTTGCCTGTATTTCCTGTAAAGGGGTTATTAGAAATAGAAGGCTGAGCAGAATCTGGTTTGGGTTTTTCTGCTTTATTTTTGGCAAAACTGCTTCAAAAGGTGGGCATAATGTGACGTCAGGGGTCACAGTGTAGCTGCTTCTCTCTTTTCTGGGTGATACGAGCAGCTGCTGACAATCGTGACCTAGATCCACTTTCAGAAAGGTGACGTTCTAATTCCATCATGCTTCCTTCATGTATTGGCTGGAATGCTTTCTAAACAGAAACTTCTCTCATCAACTGGTCGTTACTCTGAAGTGCAGTCTATACAGGAAAGGCAGAATGAATGCTTATAACTTTATTTTTCCACTTTTCAAAATAACGACCTCATCACCAAGTTGTCTCCAGAGGACCCATATGAATATCACGAGCTAGCGTCCTTTTTCGCTCCCTGCCATCTTGGCAGCTGCACTCGGCTGGAGGCATCCCACACCTAAGACCGCAAAGAAGATGAAAAAGTCGCTGGAGTTGATCAACTCTAGGCTCCAATTCGTTATGAAAAGCGGAAACTGTGTGCTGGGGGACAAGCAGACTCTGACAATGATCAGACGGGGCAAAGTGAAACTGGTCATCCGCGCCACCCACCGCCAGCCTGGAGGGGATCTGAAGTTGAGTATTACGCTACGAGGGCCAAAACTAGTGGCCCTCGGTCGCTCAGTTGTGTCCAGCTCTTTGCGACCCCATGAACTGTCGCCCACCAGCCTCCTCTGTCCTTGGAATTTTCCAGGCAATATTCGGAGCCAGTTGCCATTTCCTACTCCCGGGGATCTTCCTGACCCAGGGATCGAACCTGCATCTCTTATGTCTCCTATATTGGCAGACAGATTCTTTACCACTAGTGTCTATCACTGTGGTGGCAATAACATTGAACTGGGCACAGCATGTGGGAAATAGTACAGAGGCAAATACACTGGCTCTCACTGAGCCAGGTGAGTCTGATGTCATTAGAAGCATGCCAGGACAGACTGGTGAAAACTAGGTCATGCACAAGTTCTCTTTAATAAAACTAGCCAGAGCTTATTTTTCAGAAAAAAGAATATTATGAACTCACGGATTTACATATTGGACGTGTTTTAATCTACTGCAGTTACTAGTTTTACTGAGGCTTCGATTCTCTCTCCTCTCCCCAGTGACCCTCTTTTGATACTGCCTCGGGTATCTTTAAGAGCTCTTTCTCCCAGGCTTATCTTGGACATTTCCTTCCCTGAAGCTGAAATCAGCCATTTTCCCAACGATTTCTCACTGCTTCATCAGAACATCTTATTTAGTGACTTCAGTTTGGGTGCTCCGAAGGCTCATTGCCACAAGGATTGATCCTTGTGTTGATATAAAGGTTTTTATTTTTTTCAATAGACAGACAGAAAATACTAGGAAATAAGTATTTTTCAAAGCACTGTAATATTTCTAAAATTAGAGATAGCTGGCAGATTTTGTCTGGAGAAGATATTATGGAAACTCCACTGAGCAGAAGCATCTGATCAAGTCTTTTTTCTTTCCCATTGCTTAGTAATAAGTTTGACTCATCACTGTCTCTTGGAAAGAAAGATTCACTCTGTCTACTGCCAAAATTGATTAAAGCCCCAAACCTGGTGCATTAAGATATTTAAAAATATGTCAAAATCATCCAGCACCACACAGGGTTATATGCACTTACTTTTGAGTGGGGTTGTTGCGGTGTAGGGGGGCTTCCCTGGTGGCTCAGCAGTAAAGAATCTGACTTCCAAGCAGGAGATGGGGGTCCGATCCCTGAGTCAGAAAGATCCCTGGAGAAGGAAGTGGAAACACATTCCAGTATTCTTGCCTAGGAAATCCCATGGACGGGGGAGCCCAGTGGGCTACAGTCCATGGGGTCGCAAAAGATTCAGACACTCCTTAACAACAAATGACAACCACAAATTTTGAGTGGGAGACTGGAATTCAAGTTTTCCAAGGAAAATGACTCTTGTCTATGTGTGTTCCAGACAGTATGTCCATGTTTATGCAAGTTGGTCTGGGTGCTTCACCACTGACAGGCCTCGGAGAGTGGACCCAGAAGGGAGAAGGACCTCAGGTTCTCCAAGCTCTGGTTGGAAAGAAGGGGGATAGGAGACATTGCTTCCCTGCAGTTACAGCTCGAGACAGTGAATTGGGATGGGTTTCTGGTTGGTTTGTTTTCTCTTGGAGCTCTGTCCTTGGCAGTCCAGACTGCTACAGCCGAATACCACAGACTCAGTGGCTTAAACAACAGCTATGTACTCCTCACAGCTCTGAATGCTGCGATCAGAGTGCCAGCATGGTCTGCTTCTTGATGAGGGCCCTCTTCTTGGCTCCAGGACAGCCACTTTCCCGTGTCCTCATGTGGTGGAGAGCAGAGAGAGAGTGAAAGCACGTTTTCTGCTGTCTCTTATTATAAAGGCACTAATCCCATTCAGGGGGGCTCCACCCTCATGACCTAATCACCTCCCAAAGCCCCCACCTCCTAATACCATCACACTGAGGGGGATTCGGATTTCAACATAAGAATTTTTAGGGGACACAAACATCAGTCCATAGCTAACACTGGTAAGTATTAAGGAATATACAACACAAGGGCTGTGTGGACAATCCAGGTTAGATGAGGCTGTACAGTGGTAGGAGGTCTGTTTTGAATAATGCTATTGTGCTGTTTTGTGTGTGCAGTTGATTCCTGTTATTTATGGTGCGTGCACGCGTGCGTGCTAAGTCGCTCATCCAGTTCCAACTGTCCGAGACCCCATGGACTGCAGCCCTCCAGCTCCTCTGTCCATGGGATTCTCCAGGCAGGAACACTGCAGTGGGTTGCCATTCCCTTCTCTACTGGATCTTCCTAACCCAGGGACTGAACCCAGGTCTCCCCTACTGAAGGCAGATTCTTTTACCACCTGAGCCCCTGGGGAAGTCTGTTATTTACGAGTTAAGTTCTATATAGTCATCACAAACAGTGAGTTAGCAAATACTGCCCCTGGGTGGGTAAACATGATCTAGATTTGTGCCTGTTTTTTGTGTAAAGACACCTTATTTAAGAAATATTTTGATTCATTAACAATGTCACCGTAACAATGAACAAGGTTTGTCTAACATGTGGGTATTCTCTGGAAGACACATCACCGCCTTCTTCGAAACACTCAGCAACAGTTCAGCCCTAGGCTAGGGGGCCGCTTTACAGAAGGAGCTCACCAACAAAACACAAAAATAAGACACTAAATAGACGACAAGAAGGATCCCGATTTCCAGTGTGAGAGCTGAGACTGAAGGCAGCATCACCTCCTTCGCCTTCAGCTGGGGACGCACCCGTCCGGCTGGTGGCTCAGAGTTTTCACTGCTCTGCATGTTTCTGAGAATAGCTGCAAAAGCGCCAGGAGTATTGATTTGGATGATACGATTAGATTTTAAGGAGAAGGTGAAATTGCAAGTATGAACCAGCGAATAATGAGGATGAACTGCGTGTGAGCATTTACCTCTGTTGCACAAACAATGGAAAGGGCCAGGAGGTTTGAGACAAGGAGAGAGCACTCTGCTCTGTGTGCTCAGAAAAGAGAGGACAAACGCCTTATCCTGAATTTGGGGGGAGAGATTAATTTCCAAGTATGTCGCCAGGCCCAGCTTCCGTACTTCTGCCACTTACCTGCTCACGCAGGGAGGTCTGTTTTCAAGGCGGCCCTACAGGACCTCAGATGAACCCCCGTCTCCAGATACCCTACGGGTTTAGATCCCATTCGCCCTGGTGTTAAGAATGTGTCTCACATTTGATTTACTAAAAATCAAGGAGCTGTGAAGTCCAGTTTTGCATGAGTCAGTCAGTGCTTACCAACTCCCCGGGCCTTAATCTTCCTACTAAATGAAAACTGACTTCTCAAAACCCACAGGTCTCTTAATTATTGAGAGAGAGAAAAAACAAACCAGAAACGGGCAGGATGTTTTGGTCCCAGCACGGGAGGAGGTGTGCGGGGGGCCCTGAGGGTTCCCGGGTCCCGGCCTCCGAACCTCAGCGCGCGCCCCGGGCGGCCGGGGTCCGGGCCGGGGGCGGCGGGCGCGAATGGCGCGAGGCGGACGGTGTGTCTTTCTCTCCCGCAGGCAAGGCCCTGATGGCCGTGGAGCCCGGCAACCGGACGGCGCCGCGGCGCTGCGCCTGCACCGCCGGCTACCACTGGAGCGAGGACTGCAGCTGCTGCACCCGCAACGCCGAGTGCGCGCGCGGCTTCGGCGCCCGGCGCCCCGGTACGCGCGGCCGGGCGGGGCCTCGCGGGGCGCTCCCCCGAGTGCGCGGGGCCGGGAGGGGCCTCGCGGGGCGCTCCCCCGAGCCGTCAAGCTCGGCCGGCGGGGGGCGCGGGAGGAGGCCGAGGGGCCCGCGGGAGGAGACGAGGGGCCCCGGGGGCCGAGCGCAGGGTGCGCGCCCGCAGGACGCGGGAGAGCTCGGCGCCCACCCCCAGGCTCCTCCTTCTGCGAAACCTTCCCACCCCCATTTAGGGGGAAACCGGATCAGGCAGGGGTCCCCAATTTTTTTTTTTTAGAACTTGTGCGCCCTCTTAGAAGAATTTTGCAAAGCCGTGTGCCTCCTGCCAAAAGTTTAAATCGACATCTAAACATTTTTATTACAAATTTCAAGAGTTGCTAAGAACTTAGTTTCCAGCGAATTAGTCCGTAACACTTTCTAAAATTTTCGTGGGTACTGAACCCCATAGCAGTTAGATGCCCATCATCATCCGTGTAAAAAGGTAGCTATCAGAGGACTTCCCTGGAGGTGCAGTGGTTAAAACTCCGCGCTCCAGCGCAGGGGACGCGGGTTTGACCCCTGGTCGGGGAACTAAGGTCCTACATGTCCCAGGGTGTGGCCAAAATTTTTTAAATGAAAAAATTGCGCTAATCGTCTCGAACTGTTGGAAACTCTATAGGGCTCTTTTCTCTCCTTTGATTTGTATCCATTTCACCTTCCCCACAGAGTTTCATCGTAATATATTTTTAGGCTCAGAGGGTTTTTACTAATTACCTTTTCATACTCTTTCACATTTTAAAAATGCACCCAATTGAAATTTTAATTTTCTTTTTGGTTGCACCAGGCACCTTGCAGGATCTTGGTTCCCCCACCAGGAACGAACCACCTCCCACCCCCTCACCCCCTCCAGCCCGGCCCTCTGCAGTGAAAGCTCTGAGTTCTAACCAATCATTAGACCGCCAGGGAATTCCGTGAAATTTTAATTTTTAAAAATTTCTTGTGACTCAAGCTTTTAAGGTTAAAAGCATTTCTTCTGGATTGAGTTGTTGTATAGTGATTATTACACAGTTGGTCCAAAAGATGAATGACTGTATTATATTTTTGCTATACTCTAGTTATAAAAGTAAAGCCTGAGATTGGGAGAATTAAAATATTATTCATCTCATTTCATATTGAGATGAAATGAGAATGTGCATCATCGAGTCTGACTAGGTCAGTCCTTATTATCAGATTATCAGTTAAACCAGACAGGCTTTCTCTTGGGAAAAGTCAGACTTGATTTTTTGTTTACTAAAACAAATCTCATGACAGCCTTCTGAATCCTGGTTCTAAGATAAAGGCAAGACCCGGAGCCTTTCATGCAGTAAACTGCGTGAAAGAAGGTGCTGGTCCCTTTCTGCTTTTTTTTTTCTTTTCTGTTCTTTTCTGGTCCATGTCTTCAATGCTTTGCCCCTTTGGGAATGTAATAGCTGAAGGGTAGAGAGGGAGAGGTGAATGCATGAAAATCTCACCCCTGCATCGCAATATATGTGAGCTCAGAACAAGTCAGCCTGATTTCAGTTACTCCTTTTATGTTGTCACACCCTTGTCCTTATTGGATGGATGTTAGTCCCTCAGTCGTGTCGACTCTTTGTGACCCCATGGACTGTAGCCCGCCGGGCTCCTCTCTCCATGGAATTCTCTAGGCAAGAACACTGGAGTGAGTAGCCATTCCCTTCTCCAGGGCATCTTCCTGACCCAGGAATCTAACTGGGATCTCCTGCATTGCCCGTGGTTCCTTCATGTCTGAGCCGTGGGGGGAGCCCTGATAGATGCACGGGGAGGGACAGAAGCTGTTCTGAGGTGCTCTCCACGAAGGGGCTTTCTGTCACTGATCCGTTGACTTGCTGCTTTGTTTGGCACCTCAGAAGTTTGGCTCTGCGGTAGGATTTGGAGTAGGTGTGAAGTGTGCCTTCTTCCATCAGTGGGAGTAGTGTGATTGTGGAAGAGAAAAAAGGAGAAAGTGCAGACGCCCCCAGCGGGTCAGAGCAGACGTGAGAGCCACGTGTGTGGACGTCAGTGCCCTTCAAGGTCTCTGTGCCTTGCAGCCCCTTAGGAAGCCATTTTGTTTTTAAGGGTTACTCTTCTGCTGCTGCTAAGTCGCTTCAGTCGTGTCCGACTCTTTGCGACCCCACAGACTGCAGCCCACCAAGCTCCTCCGTCCATGGGATTTTCCAGCCAAGAGTACTGGAGTGGGGTGCCATTGCCTTCTCCGAAGGGTTACTCTTCTAGAGTGTGATTATTATTTTAAAAGCTGTTTGAATTCATCTGAGTGACTAGATATTGACTGTACCTTTGCTGATAGTGTTTCAAGGCACATCTAATTGCTAGAGTAAGGAATGAATATGCTACTTATTGGGGCTTCCCCGGGAGCTCACACGATGAAGAATCTGCCTGCAACGCAGGAGATCCAGGTTTGATCCCCGGGTCAAGAAGATCCCCTGGAGGAGGGCTTGGCAGCCCACTCCACTACTCTTGCCTAGAGAATCCCAAGGACAGAGGAGCCTGGCGGGCTACAGTCCACGGGGTCTCAGAGTCGGACCCGACTGAAATGACTTGGCACACGCACACCGTTATGTATTGAGCAACTGCAAAACCACGAGTGTGCTTCCCACTTGACTTTGGACAGAGAAAATGTAAGTCCTTATTTTTGCATTTTATTCGTGAAGACAAACCATGGAAGTGCTACTAATTTCAAGAGTAATTTGTGGTTTTGGCACAAGACAATTGCTTATTATGATAGCACATGGTAGCCAGTGTCCTTCTTTACTGGAATTACCAAAGGGCCATCGTGTGCCAGTTGCAGTAAAAAGAATAGATAGAGGAAATCTGAGACATTTCCTAGTTTGATAATATAGTTTATGAGGAATATGAGAGAGGCAAAGACAGCCTACTAATCAGGATTAATTCCTGCTCTGAGAGCTGTGGCTTAAGGCAGGGGTCCAAAACCCATCCCACCACTTGTGTTTTTGTAAACAGGGTTTTAGTGGAACTCAGCCAGTGTGATTTTATACATTGTCTGTGACAGCTTTCACACTGCAAGTAATTTGCAGAGACCAGAGGGCCTCAAAAGCCTAAGATATTTATCATATGGCCCTTTATAGAAAACAACGGTTACTGCCAACCCTTGGTTTAAGACAAAGAGCCCCAGAGTGTAGCGTGGGTTTTGATTTTGAAAACTTTATCAATACTCTGATGCTTAGACTGGTAAAATTATTGATCAGAAGGGGTTAGGGCAAGAAGTTTCCTTTGAAAGTGGTTAATGGGCTAACATTCTCTGTACCAAAGCCTGGCGAGGGAGACAGGAGAGAACAGACTTGGTTGAAAGAAAACAGACAGCAGCCAGCAGCTCCCTGACCAGGAAACGAAGGACGGGTGCCTAGAGCGGCCTTTCTGACCGGCAGAGGCCGTGGACCGGAGAGCTGGACCGGATTCAGGTCTGGCCTTCGCGTCCTGACCCTGGGCTCGGGACCCCCTGGACGTGCTGCTGTCTTGTGCTGCGGGATCTGAGGCCCCCTGCAGCCTGGGGGGCTTCCGCCAGCAGCCGCAGGGGGCCAGGGCGGTGGGGGGAGTGGAGGCTGCGGGCCCCTCCTGGCCGATCTCTAAGTGTCCCCGTCTGTCCCGTGTTCTCTTGTCCGTCGGTCTTTCTGACAGTGCAGCTCAACAAGGACACGGAGTGTGAGCCCTGCCCCACAGGCTACTTCTCCAACGCCGTTTCCTCCACAGAGACGTGCAGACCCTGGACCAAGTAAGTGGCGGCGAGGGGATCGACAACTGGTTGATTTCTAAGAGCTCCACCTCCGCTGTCTCGTCTGTTTTGAAAACAGAGTGATGCGATTTGGGGAGGCTTCCTCTGGAAGCCAGCTCCACAACAGAAACAGTCTGTCAGCTGGGGGTGAGGGAGAGAAACCCCTGCCCCCCGTCCTCCCCGGACGGGTGGCAGGAGCCGTGTACCACTGCAGATTCAGTCTGACTGAAGCTTTGATTTACAGCTGCAGCTGCTTTCCCCCTTTTGTAACTTTATTTAGTTGCTTATGATGCTTATTATCACTCACCAGTCTCTGTTTGCCCAGCTTCCCAGCATCGCTGGTTTATTTGTGCAAAGGTGTGTGTGTGTGTGTGTTGTATGTGTGCATATAGAAGCCTCCTGTTTAAATGAATGTTTACACACTTGGGTTTTTTTCCACATAATATATCCTGAAGAAAACTCACTCACATTAATCCACTTAGGTCTTTGTGGCTTTTTCTAACTACATAGTTTGTCGTCATAGAGGTGTACCATAATTTATTTAACAAGTTCCCTTGTTGTTCAGTTGCTCATTCACGTCTGACTTTGCGACCCCATGGACTGCAGCACGTCAGTTCTTCACATCAGGTGGCCAAAGTACTGGAGCTTCAGCTTCAGCATCAGTCCTTCCAATGAATATTGAGGGCTGATCTCCTTTAGGATGGACCAGTTGGATCTCCTTGCAGCCCAAGGGACTCTGGAGTCTTCTTTAGCACCACAGTTTGAAAGCATCAATTCTTCAGCCCTCAGCCTTCTTTATGGTCCAAGTCTCACAAGCTCCCTATTGATAGTCATTTAAGTGATTTCTAGTTTTTTCCAGTGATAAATCTGTAATGTATCATCTCACCTGTATACTATCTCACACTTACGTGAGCAAAGTCGTAGTGAAATTCCTGGATCCTTTCACTGCGTGCCTATTGTTGAATACTCATAATCAATGTCATGATTCTTTCAGTTCCCAATAAATTAATTCATATTAAATATTTATTATCTGATCCACCTATCCAGGTTTTATTTTGAAAAAGATTTTCTGTGTTTTCAACTTCAAAGGGTATTCATCTGTAGTTTATCACTTAGCCATGGTAATTGGATTCGGAATCTTCTTTACTAAACACACCAGTCTGCTCTCTCGGACTGCACTCTAAGAATAGATGTTAGCAATGGCAGTAGTTACTTTCGCTTGTCTCTCTGTCCACCTTAGTGTGTGTGGATAGGCACTGGGGATTCAAACATCTGGGAAGACCTTGGTTCCTCTCCTGAATGAGCTTGCAGTCTAATGGGGTAGAATCTTTTCTAGCTTTTTTTTTTTTTTTAAATAAGGATATGAAACCAAAGAACTTATGTACCTTTCCCTTCACAGCTGTACCCTTCTCGGAGAAACAGAAGTGCATCACGGAACTGATCAATCAGATGTGGTTTGTAGTCCTCTCCGACCTCCAAATCCACCAGATGGTATGTTTAATAGAAAAGATTGGTTGGGTAGGTGTGCCCCAGTCTAGTCAGCTCTTCTAGATTTCTCTCGAATTACATGCTGTATCCAGAGGCAACCATGTCTCCCTTTCATCTCATCCTATCCATGGTCCCTGGAGAAGGGAATGGCAACCCACTCCAGTATTCTTGCCTGGAAATTCCCATGGACAGAGGAGCCTGTTGGGCTACAGTCCATGGGGTTGCAAAGAGTCGGACATGACTGAGCAACTTCACTATCCATGGTCAGCTCAGTATTTCGTTTTATCAGCGTTGTAATTCCAGATAGGTTGTTTAGTTGATGATTTTCTACTGTGGAATAGATAACCAATACTGTATTCATATATACCCCCCAAAAAAGAAAGAAAATTAAGGTGCAAATATAAATTAAAATGCCCAAATATGGTAAGGTAGTGGTTATCACAGCAGGGTATTTATGGGAGATTTTGGTTACCAACCAGAGTTAGCAACTTGCTAGAATACCATTACCATTATTTCTGGAACATCTGGAGGATCCAATCAACCTCAAGTACAGTTTCAGTGACAGACAGAAAGTGGGCCGTTGGTGTGGAAGCTGCTTACCCAGGTGAGCGAGATGCTGTGGAGGTGGGTCCAGGTATCTCAGCGCAGGAGGAGCTTCCTAATGAGGTAGGAGCACCTTGGCTGCAGAGTCATGTTGGTAAACATGGACTAAGGAAAGCAAGGCTGTAGCTTTGACATTTTGGCAAACAGGAGGGCATCAAAGGTTCTGGATAAGGAATTACATAGAGCAGCGTTTTGAAAAGACCTTTCTGAAGAGAACGTTAAAGATCACCAAGGGAATTAAAAATTGTCTTAAAAAAGACAGAAGGAAAAGAAAGGCCAGGGTCCCAGAAACCAGGTCGTGTAAACCAGGAGTTTATAATATAAAGGTTCGAGCATTTAAATGGTGAGATGGACAGAATGCTTGAGTCCACATTGTGTTGTGGATGAAGTGCCTGAAACCCTTTGCAGGATGGCTGTGGTTCTGTTCTCGAGGCCAGCAAAGCCCGGTACCATGTTGTTATTTGGAAAGAGCTATGATAAGGGGCTTCTTTTTGCCTCCGGAGCCCATCCACCTGGAGAGAGTGAAGTGTTCCATAGGTAAGCAAAGACGGAGCCAGATGGTGCGGTCAGGCCGATTAAGGTTGTTCTGAAGTGCAAGCATTTAAAGCTGGTCCTGGGCTGGCCTCCCTCGGAGCAAAGGCAGTCAGCAGGGTTGGGCTACGTTGTTGATTTCACCTTTTCCAATGGGAGCTCTCCTCGACAAACCTACAGTCAGCATTGGGTCCCTTCCTGCTTCTTTGGTTCCATACCAACATCCTTGATTCCAGGATTTAATTGAAAGGGTTATGCTTTTGAGAAAGAGTAAAAATGAATGATAGTTAATGCCGTTTTTCTCATTTTCTTCCAACACAGAACCGCAGATTTACTTGCCCAGTTTAATTATTCTGCTCCTCTTCATGTCTGTGGCTTTAATAGCTGCCGTGATCTTTGGTGTTTACTATAGGAAAAAAGGGAAAGCACTAACAGGTATCGTGTCCATGGTGGGTTTTGAATATGAGTCTTAAAGCAAACTGATGCATTTCTAGGTGTATGCTTTGAAAATACATATATTGCCTTCTGACTGCCTCTTTGGATCTGTTTAAACTAAGGTGAAACACGCTTTATACCGAACTCATTGTTCTCTAGCAAAACAAACAAAAACCCATTGTTCTTGCTTATGAATATAGTCATTTATCCTAGGTGCAGGAAACTGATAAATATGGTAAAGATTATGCACATTAGATATACAGGGGCTGCATGTAACCTAGAGTATATTTTTAATTACATAATTAATTAAAACAATATGTTCGGGTAAATGGCAGATGGGAAGTTTTGACTGGGGGTTACCTTGATAGGTGAATTTAAAATTCTGAAAATAAGTTTTCTTATATTCAGTAAGATGCAGGTGCTCATTCTTAGAATGAATAATCAAGTGTCATCTGTTTGTTGGGAATAGTTTTCCACCAAAAAATTGTTCGATAGTATCTTTTAACATCACTTCCTGTTTGACTTTTATACTCCAAAGCTAAAACAGTAGAATTTTTAAGGAAGGGCTCAAAACATCACTAGGTTTCCTAAACCTAGTGTCCCTGATTTGCTTAACTGTTTGTTTTATACTGGAGAATAGCCAGTTAGCAATGTTGTGATAATTACTGATGGGCAGCAAAGGGACTCAGCCATACGTGTACACGTAACATGATTGTCTATTGAAGCACCTGCGGTCTCATCGTCCTTCCCCATTTTCAGCTGCTCACTTGTTTATTGCATCTGCCTTTGCTGTGGTTCCATCAGTTCTCCCACAGTCACATACATGGACTTCACAAAACCTTGCATATCTTACTGTTTCCATTAACATTCCAATACCTAATGTAACCCTGGGCAATCCAGAGACTAACAGAAGAGGGAAGATGGTGATTGAAGATGCCGAGTGTTCGGCAGAGAGCGAAGGGGGGAAGTTGGACTTCACTTTTTTAAAAGTCTGTTCCCTGATGAATATTGTTATTCAATGCAGCTTCACCTCCCCAGCATTGGAAGTGGAGATTTGAATAATGCATGTTCAGAGATGCTGATGGATTGCTGGCTCATCCAGTCATGTTTTCATGAGATAAACAGACTTCTGATGTTTTATTCTTTAGCTTTTGTCTCTGTCATAATCTCTTCTGGCCATATCTTACGAATGCCAAGGGCAGTGGGCCTGCCAGTCAGTGAGTCGGGATGTGTGACTGTCTGCTTTCTCTTCATCCCTTCGCTCAACACGTGTTTCTTGGTCACCAGGGGCTGGACAGGCACTGGGGTGTCAATACCAAGCAACACAACAGAGCCCGTGTCCTTAGGGAGGAGGCTTCTCAGTGGGCAAGGCGGGCGTTTTGCCCAGAGTGAGGCTGAGTGTGGAAAGGGAGGTACAGAGCTTCAGGTGACAGAGTTGTTTGTCCAGCTTTGTGGTCAGCCAGGGCCTCCCAGGGGAGCTAAGATCTGAAAGACAAGTTGGATTGCACTAACCCAAGGGCACCCAAGAGAACTGCATCTTTGGAGGGAGCAGGGCGAGCTGGGAGGATTGGAAAGTTAGTGCAGCTGGAGCAGAGAGTGAGAACCAGGGTGAGATGAACCTGGAAAGGGAAGCATGCCCTGGTGGTGCAGCCTTGCAGTTGTGAAGGAGCGTGCTCCCATCCTGAGCAGAGGGAAGGAAACAGTCCTGTGGTGTTAGTACTTGGCTATTTGACTAATTAAAATAATACAGTAGGAGTGGATGCAGACCCACCAGTAAGGATGGCTTTTGCAATCCTCCAAGACAGAGATTATCATAGGAGTTATCAGTAATCACTGCAGATGGTGACTGCAGCCATGAAATTAAAAGACAGTTACTCCTTGGAAGTAAAGTTATAACCAACCTAGACAGCATATTAAAAAGCAGAGACATTACTTTGTCAACAAAGGTCCGTCTAGTCAAGGCTATGGTTTTTCCAGTAGTCATGTATGGATGTGAGAGGTGGATTATAAAGAAAGCTGAGCACCGAAGAATTGATGCTTTTGAACTGTGGTGTTGGAGAAGATTCTTGAGAGTCACTTGGACTGCAAGGAGATCCAACCAGTCCATCCTAAAGGAGATCAGCCCTGGGTGTTCATTGGAAGGACTGATATTGAAGCTGAAACTCCAATACTTTGGCCACCTGATGCGAAGAGCTGACTCATTTGAAAAGACCCTGATGCTGGGAAAGATTGAGGGCAGGAGGAGAAGGAGACGACAGAGGATGAGATGGTTGCATGGCATCACCGACTCAATGAACATGAGTTCGGGTAAATTCCGGGAGTTGGTGATGGACAGGGAGGCCTGGCGTGCTACAGTCCATGGGGTCGCAAAGAGTTGGGCACGACTGAGCAACTGAACTGAAGACCGAGTGAACTTTTTGGCCAACCCAATGTTCGGCTTTACATAGATCAAAAAGTTGTTTTTTGATAAGAAGAGGAAGATGCCTTCATAGTCTTTAAATTGATTGATTTTCTCTTAAATGTTTTCACTCTCAGGATCTTTTAGCCACAGATTTGCAGATGACTGTGTTTAAAGATAGTATTGAACTGACATAGAGGTCAATAATGCTGAATTAGAAATAGGAAATAATCATGTGAAGCCCTTACCTTTACTTTGTTTTTCTAGCTAATTTGTGGCACTGGGTCAATGAGGCTTGCGGCCGCCTAAATGGAAATAAGGTAAGTTTAGAAGTCTAAAGTGCCTCCTTTAAGCACTGTTAACAATTGGGGGAAATTACCTGGTGGTCCAGTGGTTGGGACGCTGTGCTTCCACTGCAGGAGGCTCGGTTCGATCCCTGGTTGGGGAATTAAGAGCCTACCCATGGAGTGCGTAGGTTGCTGTAGCTATTATTAGTCGAACGTTGAGCCAAACTGTGAGTGAGTAGTTTTCCGTTGAGGGGGTGGGACCGCGCACCCCAGGACTGCTCCCCATCCTAAATGCTCTTTTCTCTGCATTTCGTTCTGCTTCAGTCGTCTCCGTGCCCTTGTATTACTTACGCTATTATTTTGGTACCAACCTCGACTGCCCGGGACAGACCCCTAGGAGAGAAGAGTGGTCACATTCTTTCCTTTGTAGTATTTTGGTGGCTTTTAATTTGGGTATGACTTCAGCATTGTAGGAGAGCAGTGAGAATAGTATAAAAACCTTCCGCATGCCCTCTCCTCAGACCCAGCCGCTGCTTATGTTTCCACACCGCTTTATTCTTTGCTCTCTGCATGTGTGTCTGGGATCCCAGGTCCTCCTGGTGGTAAAGACCCCGCCTGCCAGTGCAGGAGGCTTAGGAGATGCGGGTTCAATCCCTTGGTCAGGAAGATCCCCTGGAGGAGGGCATGGCAACCCACTCCAGTATTCTTGCCTGGAGAATCCCATAGACAGAGGAGCCTGGCGGGCCACAGCCCATGGGGTCGCAAAGAGTCGGACTCGACTGAGCGACTAAGCACAGCAGCATGTGTGTCTATGCGTATGTATATTTTTTCCTCTGGAATCTTTTCAGAGGGGCAGACACCATGCCCCTCCATCCTTAAATACTCCCATGTGAGTTTCATCAGAACAAGGACATTCTCTTATGTAATCATAGTACATTTATCACAATCAAAAAACTTAGTAGTGGTACAATACTGTTATATAATTTACATTTGATCTTAAGATTTCAGTCATTATCCCATTATATCCGTTTAAGATCTAGTTTCTTAGGTATTCTGTTGTTGTGTTAGTCGCTCAGTCATGTTTGACTCTTTTCCACGCCATGGACTGCAGCCAGCCAGGCTCCTCTGTCCATGGGATTCTCCAGGCAAGAGTACTGGAACGGGTTGCCTTTCCCTTCTGCAGGGAATCTTCCCAAACTCGGGTCTCCTGCATTGCAGGTGGATTCTTTACTACCTGAGCCACCACCCTGAGTTCATACTGATTTCTCTAATTCTGGTCCCAGCACTACAGGATTCATTATAGTCTTTCCTTAACTGTACTTGAGTCCTCCCTTCTCCTGTAGCAGGAAACCCCGTTATTCTCAATCTATTTACTCATTTACTCCATTCCAGAATACACAGGCAGTAGTTTCAGAATTACTAAGCCACACCACAGCAAAAAGCAAAGTTACTAACTAGAATTCAGTATTTGTTTGTGGGTTTTTAGAAAAATTGAGATTGAGAGCATAGGCGAGATCCAGTGTTCTGAAATTTTTGGGGTTAGCTCCCTCCCTTGCTTGGATGTAAACACGCCGCCCCCTTGGAAATGCAGTTCGATTCGTCTGTTTCTGGTTGGGCTCTATTTGAGGGCTCCCCCACCCCCTAATCTTCAATAGCCCAAATAAAGAGCCGCAGTGAGCACTCCATCTGTACTTGTTAATGGTGGAAATGACTACCGGAAACACCGTTTTCAGCCGCGTTTAGCAGAACCACATTCTAACGCTGGTATTGACGCTCTGCCTTCTGTATTTAAATCAGCAGGAGTCCGCAGGCAACACTTGCAGCTGCACTCATGCGGAGGCCGCCAGCGCGCCTGAAGTCTGTGAGGGAGTTTTCCTGCTGACCCTGGAACATAAGGTGTTTTCTGAAGACACGTGCTGTCCGGAGGCGGGGGGCGCGTGCGCAGCGGCCTGTCCCCCCCGGGGAGACGCTGAGATGCTCTCCTTGGTCAGCGAGATCGAGGGGGACCCCTTCAGGCCGGTGCCCACGGAAGACGAATACACGGACAGGCCCCCCCGGACCGCAGACTCCATGGTGGTCCTCACCCCGCCTGGAGGCCGGTCGCCCTTCCCTGAGCCCCTGGAGGTGGGCGAGAACGACAGCCTCAGCCAGTGCTTCACGGGGACGGACAGCCTGGGGGGCTCCGAGAGCCCCCGCCTCCCCGCGCCCCCCTGCAGGACGGAGTGGAGGCCCGCGTCCCCTGAGAAGGCCTTGCATGGAGAAGCAGGGGGCGGCCGGTGCCCGCACTGGGCGGCCGGCGCCCGGTCTGCAGACGGCTGTGCAGGCTGCGGGGACCCGGCTGGGGGGGACCCGGCGCCTGCACTGGGGACCCCCACGAGTGGACCCTTGCCCCAGTGCGCCTACGGCATGGGCCTTCCGCCCGCAGCAGACCGAGCTGAGGCGGGGGCCCAGCCCCCAGACGGGGCCGCCACCGAGCTTCCCGGCCCTGCGAGGGGGGGCCCCGGTGACCAGCTGCCTGCCTCAGGTAAGTGACCACGGGCTGCGCCCTTCCGGCACAAAGGCCTGGCTCCGTCCAGGGTCTGCGCGCGAGTCACCCGCCTCTCGGTCAGCAGGGATGTGCAGTGGGAAACATCAGCTCCTGTTTTCTGATAGGTCTCTGCTGGGTGGGTTTCCGTTCAGTCCACACGTTGGGTTTGTGGACTGTACCCTCTCTCTCTCTGTGGACTCTCTCTTGGTATCCACGTGTCTCGTGCCCTTTGGCATTCGGGCTCCTCACGACGGGGTTAGACCTCAAATCTCAGCATTGAGCCCTGAAGACAGGGTCAACATTGACCTCAGGACTGGCTCAAGTCAAGGCATTCCCACAGATTTCTGGATTTGGTTGTTTTTTTTTCTCCTAAAGCAACCTAGGCTTCGAATCCCACCCCGAAAAACTCTCATAAATTTCAGGACGACAAACAAAATTGTCTAGTTAATCCTTGAGGAATTAGTATTTATTGAGGGTAGTTCGTTGGTTCTGGACCAAATGAATGAGGCAATAGCTGTCCTTTGGTGCTTTCTGTGGGAAGCCTCTTTGATAGTCACTGCATAGGATGTATTTATGGAACCAGCAGGATGGTTTTACAAATGAAAATCGTGATCGAGATTTATTGCTGCAGCACTGCGTGAGCACGAAGGACCCACCAGTTGTAATATTATAGCTTCTTTCTGCGAAGGTAAAACACCCTCTGTTGTATTATGTAGTTACAAGGAACTTTGTCACTGATGCTGAGGGCTTCCGCTGGCTCTGGAGATTATTTGTTATATTATGGGAAGTAGGGAGGTCAGGGATCTCCCCCAGAAATTTCTAAAAGCTCTAAACACTCTCGCCAGAAAAGTAAATATATGAAAAGTGAAATGAAAGTGTTAGTCACTCAGTCGTGTCCAGCTCTTTTCAACCCCATGGACTGTAGCCCGCCAGGCTCCCCTGTCCGTGGAATTCTCCAGGCAGGAATACTGGAGCAGGTTGCCATTCCCTTCTCCAGGGGATCTTCCTGACCCAGAGATCGAACCCAGGTGGATTCTTTACCATCTGAGCCGCCAGGGAAGCCCAAGAGTACTGGAGTGGATTGCCATCCCCTTCTCCAGGGGATCTTCCTGACCCAGGGATCAAAGCCGGGTCTCCCACATTTCAGGCAGATTCTTTATCATCTGCACCACCAGGGGAGCCCTATGAATATATGAAAGTGAAAGTGTTAGCTGCTCAGTCCTGCCCAACTCTGCAACCCCATGGACTGTAGCTTCCCAGGCTCCTCTGTCCATGGGATTCTCCAGGCCAGAATACTGAAGTGGGTTGCCATTCCCTCCTCCAGGGGATCTTCCCTGGAGAACATCGCAGGGAGACTGTTCACCATCTGAACCATATGCATGTGTACTATTTAAAGGGCTTCACAGCCTCCCCTCCTCACCAAAACCACAAAGCCCAGTCAAGGACACCTTTATCCTGGGATGCTTTTGCTTTCCTGCCTCTTTGTTTAGACCGCCAGCAGGTCTAGCAGCTGATCTTGGAGTTGTTTTATAACCATGAGGCAGCTCCATCGGGCCCTGAGTGGGGACCACTTTTTCTCATGCTGGTGATGACTCCTGGCATATTGAATAGAAGGATGAATTTGAATCTGTTTTCAAGCTTTGCGGTTTGGCTGTACCTATCCAGATTCACTGTTGTGTCAGTGCTCAATCAGCTCTAAACTGAAAGAGGGAGATAAGCTGGGGTGTATTTTTCAAAGAACCCTGATGTGTTTTTCCTTCCGAAGACCTCAGCTTTCTTTTTTCTTTTTTTTCAAAGATTTTAAGTGATTCCATATCTAAAAGTTTGGCCCTATGCTTCGTTTGTGTGGCTCTTTCTTTTCTGGAGGTGACTTTTCTTTCCACTGGTTGGACACACACAGGAAGCACGAGGACTTGGGGCTGTGGGCGGGGCGGAGCCTCCTCGGGGCGGGGGCCACGTCTGTGATGTGCTGGGGACAGAGCGCTTTCTCAGTTGCTGCCGTGTGAAAAGCAGACGCAATTCTAGGAAGAACAATGTTAGACAAAGAGAAAGAGATCATTTTTTTGTCCTTAGTGTCATGACACCAAAATGGCAGATCTGAACTTTCCTATAAAGGGTTAAAACAGTGCCCATCTCTGCTTTTATCCTTTATTTCTCCTCAGCACTAAACATCTAAGCATGGAAAAAAGAAAAAAACATGTGTACCATCCACTAAGTGGTGTTAATTTGCAAGAAGTTTACACTGCTTTTTCTGTCTAAATCTGGTGCTCAGCCATATAAAACATCCGTAGAGCGTTGCCAGCAAGCGGGCCAGATTCATGTTCGCCTGAGGAGCAGCCAGATTGAGTTTTGAGGCTGTGCTGTTGCCTCTATAATTACTTCTACATGAATGGCCTCCTGGCTCCTGGTCCAAATAGCACTTTCTCTTTATTGCTTTTTTTCCCCCCGGCTGTGCCAGGTCTTAGCTGTGGAATGTGGGGTCTTTAGTTGTGTCATGGTCCCCCTCCATCGAGATCATGGTGTCTTAGCCACTAAACCACCAGGGAAGTGCCTCATTAGTGCTGTGCTGGGCTTAGTCATCACTCAGTCGTGTCCGACTCTTTGTGGCCCCAAGGACTGTAGCTCATCAGGCTCCTCTGTCCATGGGGATTCTCCAGGCAAGAACACTGGAGTGGGTTGCTATGCCCTCCTCCCAGGGATCTTCCCGACCCAGGGATTGAACCCAGATCTCCCACATTGCAGGCGGGTTCTTCACCGTCTGAGCCACCAGGGAAGCCCATTATTAACTTTTTTTTTTTTTTAAAGAAAATTCACTTGCCTGTTCCATCCAGGTCTTAGTTGTGGCTTGTGGGATCCAGCTCCCTAACCATGGATCAAACCCAGGCCCCCTGCATTGGGAGCAAGGTGTCTTAGCCATTGGACCACCAAGGAAGTGCTTCTTTACTGCTTTGTTTAAATTGTTATGATTTATGTTCTATAAAATGTGTGAAAGAGGATGGTGCTTGAGTGAAAGTTATGAGTGGGCTTAATCCTAAAAGGCACCATCTTCTCAGGACTTGAGGGAGGTGACCTTTTTATTGCCTTTTGGCTTTGTATGTGTGAATATTTAAAAAGAAAAAAAAAAAACTTGCAACCAAATCAAGTGGTTCGTGCAGAAATGGCAGGCCTGGGCACTTCCTCAGTAGGAAAAGTACCTTCTTGGCACCCAACTTCCTTTTGCAGACAATGATAGCTCTTCAAACAGCTCCATAAGCATACCTTTCAAAAATAACACCCGATGCTAAGTCCATTATAGCCATGTTACAACTTAAAGAACAGGGAGGATTATCAGCAAAAACCAATGAAGGGGGAGAACACACTGTGGTCGCATTTTGTGTAACCGTGTCCTAATTTACGTCCTAAAGTATCCTGATGACTTGATGGTGGTTACCTTGCTGACAAGCTCTTTCACCTGGAGGATTCTGTGTCTAGAAAATCATTCCATGCCAGTGACTTGATTCTGGCTCCTGAGATGATGTAATTGGTTCAGACACTTCTGAGCTGGAGAGAGGTGTTTCTTCACTGGGCTCACAACAATTCTTCATGAGCACTAGCTCCATGATTCTCTATCGAGTCCTTACTGAGGTTCTGCTGAGACATGGAGACTTGGAAAAGCTTGGAAGGAGGCACGGGCGCCAGGGAGTGGGCCACACAAAAAGAATCGATAATCTGAGAAAGCGAGGCGCCCGCGCGGGCCCCTCTCTAGCGGGCGCCCTGCTGGGCCCCCTCACCGGCTCACCCACGCCAGCCCAGCCCCTTTGGCGGGCCCTTCCTTTGGTAGGAGTTGCCATGACCTTCACCACGCCTGACCTTCCTAGTCTCTCCTGAGGCAGCTTACTCACCGTATAAATGAATAAATGTCCATGAGCTCACTCATTCACTTATCCAGTCATGAGTAATTAGAGGAATGAGAACCTGTAGCCCCAGTTTGTTCCCTGATTTACTCTCAGCCCCCCACCTCTTCCGTCTGTCCTGGGGGTCGGGGGCTAGGCAGGGGAGGGCAGGGCTGCCACTAGCTGTCCTGGGCAGGCTTGGCTGTCCTGGGCAGAGGAGGCAGACGTGGCAGAAGTAAGGCTGAGCTGGTCCATCCTAGCGGCAAGACGCACCCAGGCTCAGGCCTGGGAGCTGGGAGCCTGGAGGGTGTGGGCCACCCCCCGCCCCCATCCTGTAACGACTGTTTCTGACCATCCACTTCATCCTGTGAGACAGGTAAGGTTTTCTTCCCCTTTCTCCTCTGCCCTCAAGCACAGAACAGCCCTCTCTTTCTCGCTTTCTCCTCTTTCCTGCTGAAATGCCATCCACTAACGTGTATTGATGTTTGAAAAGTAAAAAGTGAAGTCGCTCAGTCGGGTCCAACTTTTTTGTGACCCTATGGACTGCAGCCCACCAGGCTCCTCTGTCCATGGGATTCTCCAGGCAGGAATACTGGGGTGGGTTGCCATTCCCTTCTCCAGGGGATCTTCCCAACCCGGGGATTGAACCCCGGGCTCCTGCACTACAGGCAGATTCTTTGCTGTCTGAGCCACCAGGGAAACATTGTTTACCTGAGCCACATGTTTGACATCTAGCTATTATAGGAGCGGGTATTAGCTCAGTGACTCTATAAGTTAAAAATACTTTATAGTTCAGTTATTTGGTAATAAAACTCAGCATTCATTGGTGCCTAAAGTCAATGCATTACTTCAAAATATATGAAAATTTTGTTCACTATATGCTTTCATCTAGCCCTGCTTGCCTTCTTTCTGTTCTAACGGGGCTCATTTTGGAAAAGGTTTCATTTATGAGCCATTCTAAGTAATTTTCAAGCATGATTCAGAATGGAACTATTAAATACTGCTTCCCTTCCCGTATCATCATAGACCCAGTTTCTTCCAAATGCCTGAAACAGATCTTGCATTTCCATAAAAAGGAAAATCACATGAGAAGCATATGGGTTAAATATAAAATATGTTCTTAAAAAATTCCAGAAGAACCCAATATAGCTTGGGTAATTTGAGTGTATTTGTGTATATTCTTAGTTCTCCTCCTTGGAAGGAAATCTACATGACAATTAGGTGATAATATTTGCTATAGTTCTTGTGATTTAATAGTCATACATCATGCATTTTAAACAACATAATAAGCCTTTGAGGAGACAAGTGTGCATTACCTTGCTTTAAAATGTAAATTCTGTCAGGGATTGGGTTCTTACAAGGAAGCTTATTCTCTCTGCCTGAGAAATAGTGATTCCATGGAGCTTGCTATGCAAAACAGGGAGTTCACAAAGTATAAACATCTTTCTGGTCGTGATAAGACACTTGATTTGTTCATTGTTTGACTGAAAATGCTATTTTTAACTCTCTCAAGTGACTGAAAATTTTCCTAGCTAAGTCACATTAAATATTAATGTTAAGCCAACCAACCCGTTTTAAATGGTAGAAACTTCAGATTTTCTAATGGAATGAAAACTCTTGAGACTTCCTGTGTGGTCCAGGGGTTAAGACTCTGTGCTTCCAATGCAGGGGACCGGCGCTCAGTCCCTGGTCAGGGAGCTGCACAGCACATGCTCCAACGAAGACCAGGTGCAGCCAAATAAATAAATAAACATCCAGAAAATAAAAAAGTCAAGACTCTCAAGTCATGCTGGCTCTCAAAGCATCCTTTTAGATAGCCTTCACATAGAGATCTAACAATTGCCCTTAACAGACATATTAAGACTGTTCTGACATCCTGAAGGCTGCATTTTTATCAGTGATGTCAGAGGTATGAGAGTTGGACCATAAAGAAGGCTGAGCACCAAAGAATTGATGCTTTGGAATTGTGGTGCTGGAAAAGTCTCTGGAGAGTCCCTTGGACTGCAAGGAGATCAAACCAGTCAATCCTAAGTGAAATCCAATCCTGAATATTCATTGGAAGGACTGATGCTGAAAGTGAAACTCCAATACTTTGGTCACCCTATATGAAGAGCCAACTCATTGGAAAAGACCCTCATGCTTGGAGAGATTGAGAGCAAAAAGAGAAGGGGACGACAGAGGAGGAGAGGTTGGATGGCATCATTGGCTCAATGGAGATTAATTTGAGCAAACTGGGAAATTGTGGAGAACAGAGGAGCCTGGCGTGCTGCAGTCCATGGGGTTGCGAAGAATTGAAAGTCACTCAGCGACTAAACAACGAAATCAGAGGTACGCGTTACCAGGTCCTGGCTGAGTTCGGCTTCCCTGGTGGCTCAGACGGTAAAGAATCTGCCTGTAATGTGAGAGCCCCAGGTTTGATCCCTGGGATGGGAAGATCCCCTGAGGAAGGGAATGGCAACCCACTCCAGTATTCTTGCCTGGAGAATTCCATAGACAGAGGAGCCTAGGGTCACTGAGAGTTGGAACCGGATGAGTGACTAACGCTTACCTTCTTACTTCCTCACAGAAATCCTATGGGCACATTCCTCACCCAGGACCACACAGCGAGTCAGCAATGAAACCACAACTCACACATCTGATTCTGAAGCCTGTGCCTTGAACCATGGCACTGTCTCCCTACAAATCAGTGCCAATGGTACTGTTTTCATTTGTTTATCGTGAGCTGGAGAATCCTCAGTGAGCCATAGAAGACAGGCAAACTCGGGCTGGGATCACTGGCTACTCAGGTTGAGCGAGGGGCCATGGCCAGGCCAGGCCTGGAAGTTTCCATGGGAAGAGACGCTACTGTCTGTGCGAAGAGGTGATGGCTCCCTGGGCCTGAGTCTCCTCTGTTGCAGTTACCGATTCTTTGGTGAAGAAAGCTGTTTCTGCCACATGCCTCCAACCTCATCCTGTTTTGCAAGTAAAATAAAGTTAAATGCCAGGGGCAGCTTTGATGGGGGAAAAGCTGGCAGAAAGACAGCTTCAGACAGTGAGCTGTCACTTCAGTCATGTTCCACTCTTTGTGACCCCATGAACTGTAGCCTACCAGGCTCCTTGTTACATGGGACTTCCCAGGCCCCTCTTCCAGGGGGTCTTCCTGACCCAGGGATCAAAACCATGTCTCCTGCAACTCCTGCATTGCAGGTGGATTCTTTACCTGCTGAGCCACCAAGGAAGCCCCTGTGGACAACTGGGACCTATAAAACCCTCAAATCTTCTTAAGGCATCTTGGACAAGTCTCATGCACCCCATTCCTTCTTCACATCCCCCCCCTTACCAGCCACCAGCAAGGAGAAGTTAAGGGAGAAGTCTCCCCTAACATCAGAACAACCTGTCTGTCCTTGGTTCTCAGTGGAGAGAGCTACCCCTTCCAGGGCATGCACCAAATGCAGAAACCATGGCAACCATGCTGCTAAGGGGCCCCGGAGCACCCACCGTGTGGATATGGAGTCCTATTGCCTCGTCACCCCAGAGCCTCGCCCTCTCAAGTCCATTCACACCACCATGTAAAACCCTCTGAATGGTAGAAAGCAGATCTTAAGAAATGATTGCTTGTAAGCAAGGACAATTCTGGACTGAGGCAAGATAGGGATATCACCAACTCATTCAAAACCTTGACCTCCTCTCTGACGTCCCTGGTGGTCCAGTGGTTAAGACTCTAAGTTTCCAAAGCAGGCGGCGCAGGTTCAACCCCTGGTCCGAGAACTGAGATCCCAGATGTTCCGTGGTGCGGGCAAAAGAAAGAAAGAAACCCTGACCTACTGTAGTGGGACATCCAACTCACAGCTGACCTGTGTGATGAAAAGTAAGATAGTGGGGGAATTCGTGTAGAATTACTCAGATGAGTGTTCAAACCAGAGGTGGTTAGAATGATGGATCACTTCAGCAAAGAAAACAAAAGTTGGTTAGATATCTAGACGTAAGCGCCCTTTCAGTCTTCAAGATCAGTTTGAAATCCTTCAACAAGACAGCAGTGGAAAAATAACATGACTGCTCGAGACATTTCCCAGTTCCCTTTTTACCTTGGGAGTAGCATGAGCACAACTACTAGATTCTGGGAGTAGTAATGCCAGGCTTGCACCTGCGAAAAATTCTTTATTTCCCAAGCATTTTCCAAGCCACCATCTCATTTGACCCTATGCCATCCTGCCGAGCATTCATGCATTCATGTATTCATTCATTTCACATTTATCACATGCCTGCTCTGGGCGACTGCACCTTGCCAGGCTAGCTGGGTTTGAATATTGATGCTTGTTTCATAAAGGAGCAGACCACACCGGGGGAGGCCCAGGGCTTTCAGAGCCTGTCCACTCCTCTGTCCCAGCCCCGTTTCTGGCCCTCCTGGACTCAGGCAGCCACTGAAACCAGCGCCCCGCTACTCACCTCATGCACTTTCTGCTCTTCAGGGAGTGAAACACTACTCTAAGCGGCCAAAATCTTTTTGCTATTGAAGTTCAGATGAATGAGACTAGCGCACCATTGAAGCTAGTAGATTACTTGCAGGTGAGTCTGCATGTGACGAGGCTGGGAAAGAAGGGTGTTAGTTTTCATTGTTGAAGCCACGTCAGTCAGTCGAGGAGGGAAAAGAAGCAAGCCTGGGGCACTCAGGTGCCGAGTAACGGCAAGCTGGTGTGATAATGCCGCCAGCCTAGTACGGAGGGCACACGCAGTGAGTTCTGGACTTGGGGTGTTGTATCACTGTTATTGCTTCCCTGGTGGCACTAGTGGTAAAGAACCTGCCTTCCAATGCAAGAGACATGCGGGGCGAGGGTTCAATTCTTGGGTCGGGAAGATCCCCTGGAGGAGGGCATGGCAACTCACTCCAGTATCCTTGCCTGGAGAATCCCATGGAGAGAGGAGCCTGGCGGGCTACGGTCCACGGGGCCGCAAAGAGCAGGACACATCACTGTTGTTACTGTAACAGTGATCTGGCTTAATCGTAATCTAGCTCCACTTAACCACAGATGAACCCGCCTTCTCCTCGCCTCTGTAGAGGGAGCTGATGGAAGCCGACAGCACACTGATGACAAAGCTAGTGGGTCACTCGAGGCTGGAACGCCTAGGACCTGCTGCACCTGCCCAGTGAATGGCCGAGCTTACTAAAGTCCATGGGTTATCCCCATCTCATGATGAGAGCTGATCCTGTTGTAATTTAAAACTTTAACTGTACATTAACTGGTTAAAAAAGTGAATTTTATAAGCATGAGAATTATTTCTATGAAAATGATGAAGTGCTTCAGGACAATTCAAAGAATGAGCTGCTAAAATCTTTTTGCTATTGAAGTTGGGATTGGTGAGACTATGAAAGATTGGGGGGATAAAACGCTAGAAGGATTCTGCACTTAGACCGCTTGGCAGCTGACTGAGTGCTCCTTGTACTTTTAAAAATATAATTTAAATTTTTAAAAATTAACTTATTTATTTGGCTGCTTTGGGTCTTGTTTGCGGCATGCGGGGTCTTTAGTTGGGGCATTCGAACTCTTAGTTTTGCCGCATGTGGGATCTACTTCCCTAACCTGGGATAAAACCTGAGCTCCCCACATTGGGAGTGCGGAGTCTTAGCTGCTGGACTGCCAGGGAGGTCCCCTCCTTCCACTTTAAATGAACCACAGCAAGATCCGAGGCAAAAGCTTACAGGTTTCATTGATACAGGCAGCAGACCTTTTCTCAAAGGGACAAGTTTCAGTTCTCTATCAGAAAGTGAGTGTTGAAAGTTTTACAGCAAGTGACATGTGACTTGAACACCAAGGTAACATGTCGTATAATCTGTATTTTAGGAGAGATGCCTCTGCAACTCAAGAGTTTTTAAAAACTTAAGTTCTTTCTCAATAGAGAAAATTAGGTCAGCAGACAGGTCTGCAATACTGAAACATGTCCAATTTATAAAATGTTACTTCCCAAAAGAGTGACACTAAGTTAGAGCATCAGCGAGGGGGAAAACACAGCAGGACTTCTGAGGGCTGCGCGTCACCAGCTGTGAGGTTTCCAGAGCCCAGGGAAATGAAACTGTGAAGCCCCTTGTGCAGATACTAGTAAGAGCTTCAAGTTGATGACAACATTAAACAAGCCTGGGGCCCTTCTGAGCACAGGGTCCTGTGTGGCTGCACGGGTCACGTGCCCTGAACACAGCTCTGCTGCCACCGACTGTTACTGGCAAAGAAGAACTTCTTAAAGAAGTTTCCTTTGTACCAGTTTATTACTCTCATAAAAAGCCAGTGTGAATGGAACAGAGGGGGACTTGATCAGAGTTGGTCTTTATCATTAATTGTACTTCTGATAAGGAAATACATGAAGAATAAAGTGAGAATCTCATACTCTTTCGAGGTAACTTGTCTTTACATCCTAATTGTCAGGAATTTAAAGGTCTTTTTTTTTTTTTGGTCCTCCCCCCTCTACTTTACCTGTCCCTCCCAAGAATAATATCCTCGATCCAGTCTATGGATCAAAGAATCCTGAAATGTTTAAATATATCTCTTATGCAAAAGGGTTTGAGTTCTGTTTTGGAAAAAATTAGAAAATAAGAATATAGACCCTATAGGATAAATCAAAGATATGTGGTTGGCCATGAGGCAAAGGCATGGAATGAAGTTCTTAAGAAGAAAAGTTTAAGACAAAATCTTGAAGTGTAAGAGGATGGTTTAAAAAAATTGTTTTTCAATCTGAGTTCAGACAACCTGAAGATTCTGACAAGAAATAAGGTTAACAACAATGGAGTCATGATGATGATTTGTTGGAAAACAAAATTTTAAAGGATGGAGAAATTATATATACCATGACAAAAACAGATAAATCAATATGAAGAGGATGAAGAGGATATTTAATTCAAGACCATAAATCAGTCATACCGTGGTGAGCACTGCCCTGTGTGTGGGTTTACATAATACTGAAGAATGACAGAATCAGCAGTCGATGTTGAAATAATAAAAAGCTAGAAGAAATTTACCAAAAAAAAAATCACACTTTAAAGCCACTTACCATTGCTGCTCTTACTAAGTAAACATAGTATCTTTTATTTCTTATCGTTAAGCACGGCGCATTTTAAATGGGATGTTCATGGTATGTACGTATCACTTTTGATTTCTCACTTTGACTTTTGTGCTAACTAACTAGTAATCCCTCGACTAGGAAGACCTCTCTTACTTCAGTTATTACGTTCACTCATTCTGTTGCTGCTATGGTAGGAGCCCTTGTGTCAGGCTTGCTTAGTTGCTGAGTTACTTGAAAAAGTCATTTACAAGTTCTTATCTTAAACATCTTTAACTTAAAATATATAACTTACATTCACACATTGACTTTTTTTAGTACAGGGACGTATGTGTTGGTTGGTTATAGTTTCCTGAGCCTTTTTCACATTAACCACACCATGATAATTTCCAATTTCTGTTTCTTTAGTAGGGAATGAGAAATTATAGATCTTTGCTGAACAAATTTGAGTGTAAACTCCTTCTGCATTTTTAAAGATTCCTTTTTTTTTTTTAAACAGATGCCTTGTCCAGTTCAGCAGCTTGTCGATGTCTTTTGTGTTTAGTGGCTCATATTTATTTGGGTCATTCACTTTAGTTTTCTTAGAAACATTTGCTTTTTTTCACACTTATATTCCACAACTTGACACAAAGAGACAGACAGACCTTGGGTATATTGCAGGTTCAGCTCCAGACCACTGCAATAAAGCACACATCACAGTGAAGCGAGTCACATGAGCTTTTTGGTTTCCCGTATGAAGTTGTGTTTACAACATATGCAGTCTGTTAAGTGTGACAGCATGTCTAAAAAACAATGTAGATACCTTAATTTAAAAATGCTTTATTGCTAAGAAATGCTGACATTATCTGACATTGCAGGGTTGCCACAAACCTTCAATTTATACAAAACCCAGTGTGTTCAAAGCACAATAAACTCGAGCAAGAAAACAAGGTGGGCTTGTATTTAATTAGATCTCATGAGCTCAGCTAGTTAAAAACAGACCTGAGAACTCGGTAACTGGTGGGGGCAGAAACACATCGGCGTACTGGAGAGTTGACCCCTAGCTTAGGGTGTGCTGGATTATAAGAACATGTTTATTTTTTAATTTTTATTTCATATTGGAGTTTAGTTTTATTTACAATTTTGTGTTAATTTCAGGTGGACGGCAAAGTGATTCAGTTGCATGTACACCTGTTCTTTGTCAAATTCTTTTCCCGTTTAGGTTATTGCAAAATCCTGAGTAGAGCTCCCTGTGCTCTACAGCAGGTCTTTGTAGGTTACCTATTTTAAATACAGCAGTGTGTACATGTCAACTCCAAGTTCCCAACTTCTGCCCTCCTTCACGTTTCCCCTTTGTTAACTGTAAGTTGTTTTCTGTGAGCCTGTTTCTATTTTGTAAATAAGTTCATTTGTATCATTCTTTTTAAGATTCCTCATATAAGTAGTATCATATGATATTTGTCTGTCTGACTTGCTTACTATGATAATCTCTAGGTCCATCCGTGTTGCTGCAAATAACACTATTTCATCTCTTTGAATGGCTGAGTCATGTGCCACTGTATGTATGTACCACTTTTCTTTATCCATTCCTCTGTCGATGAACATTTAGGTTGCTCCCATGTTTTGGTTGTTGTAAACAGCACTGCAGTGAACACTGGGCTGCATTAGCCTTGTGAGCTATAGTTTTCTCTGGATATATTCCCAGTGGGATTGCTGGATCATGTCTGTATGTTTTAGAGGGAATGAAGAACGTGGGTCTATCTGGCTAGTTGGTGAACAGAATACTAGCTGGCCTTGCCTAAGTTGCTTGGGCATTAATAAATAAATCGCCGCAGCCACCCATCTAGGGGCACACACAACACAGCTACCTATGGGAAAAAGAGTATGAGTTATAAATACTCAATCATGACTTCCAATTTGTGGCTCATATTTGAAATCTGTTTTCATTGAAATCCCTGTAATGGGCCACGGGGCCTGTCTCAGCATCTCTGCAAGTGCCCTTTGGGTGGATGGAAGGCTCCTGGGATTCCCTGGATGCTGTTGGTTCTTCAGTCAGACCATCCAAAATATGCCTTCCATGTTGGAGGAAATCTCTTCATAGAGAGTAATGACAAAAACAGTTTTACTTATGTAAATTTTTATTAAGCTTTGTCATAACAGAGAGGGAACAAAAAAGATGAAGTTAATAGTGAGGCACTGTTTTGCTCTTCACTTTCGCCGGTCAGACTGAAAGAGTCTGCTTGTGCTCCTGACTGTTGGGGCTTTTCTGCTTTTGCTTGGTTTCTGGCACTGATTTTCGCCTGGGTCATTTCTGGAGCAATCAGTCTTTAAAACAGGAGAATAAGAGGCAGTAGGTGTCCTAACATTCGTTGAACTTTCTATTTGGTTTTCAAAAGGTCCACTAATTCAAGACTGGCTAAATCCAGTCACCCACAAAAGGTCATGATAGAACACCCTGGGGACAAAAAGACCCCCCACTCCAGGGCTCAGGAGGAAACAGTGATTTGTAAGATTGTTTTTGTTTGAGGTTGGTTTTTTTCTTTTCATGTTCGTCTTATGAACCCCTTTTTCTAGGAGTTAAAATGTTACGGAAATTAATTCCTGCTGATACCGGGCCCCCGTGGCCCCAGGGCCCTCCAGGGCTGAGCCCAGGGACCTCTCAGGGAGTCCGCTGAGCGAGGAGGCTGGGCTGAGGCGGGCCCAGGGCCGGGTCAGGCGGCAGCCCTCCCTGCAGCCTCCGGCACACGGGCCGCCGCGGCGCCCTCGGCGGTGTTGGCGGCGTATCCGTCCCGCGCACGCCCGTCGGCAAACACCCGAGCCGCGTCTGCGGGTCTGCGATCCCGCGTCCTCGGCTGCCGCGTGCCGCCCAGGCGGCAGCGACGACGCCGGAGGTGCCTCCTCTTCGCGCCCTTCCCCTCCCGTCAGGCCGGGGAGGTGACGCAGCGCGTCCGGAGCCGGGGTGGGTCCACCGGGGTCCCGCCCGTCACACGGCCGGCTTTCCGTCCCGGGTCCCTGACTCACTGCGCTTCCCTCTTCCTCTCTCCTGCAGGCAGCGTGACTGGAAACAGTAACTCCACGTTTTATTTCCAGCGGGCAAGTGATGAACTTCAAGGGCGACATCATCGTGGTCTACGTCAGTCAGAACTCGCAGGAGGGCCCGGCGGCGCCGGGCGGCGGCGGCGCCGGGGAGCCGGCGGGCCGCCCGGTGCAGGAGGAGAGCCCGCCGCGCCGCGACTCGTTCGCCGGCCTCGGGCCGCGCTTTCCCGGACGCGTGCGCCGGCCTCGACGTGGGCCCGGGGCTGCAGGAGCGCGGCGCCCCGGCGCCCGACAAGGCCTCGCGGCCGGTGCAGGAGCAGGGGGCGGCCGAGACGCGGCGCTGAGCGCCGAGCACCCTCGGCGGTTCACACGGCGCCCCTCGGGGCCGCGGGTCTCCACACGCGGGCCGCGCACGTCGGAAGCCGCGTCGCCTCCTGGCGGCGGGGCGGGGCGGGGGGGCCGTTGCCCAGGGTCTGCGCCTTCACGCCGCTGCATTCGGTTCAGCTGCGTGAAATGACCTGACGTCCTTTGTCCACCTTGCTTAAATGGAATCGAGGACTTTTGGGGGGGAAAAACACGTTTGTTGTTACTACTCTGCCGTCCACAGTCAAGTCTCAACCACTGCCCAGGTACACGTCGCTGTCTTCAGTCACTCCGCTTTTTACCGCCTTTTAGGGTTTTTCTTGAACCTCGCATTGTCGGCTCATCAGTAGTTTCTCTCTTCGGGGCATCTGTTTCTGCGGCTGTCTGTTCCATTTGGGTCTGTATCCTTGCCCCCCCCTTTCTCTGTATTTGATATCTGTGTTTCACTGTCTTTCATAACGTTTTTCTTGATACTGTCTCCGCCCCACCCCGTTTCTTTCTTTTTACTATTTAACGATTTTCTTGAAAATTCTCCTACAGGTGATGGTCGTCTTTATGTTTCTTTCACCTCTTCTCACAAGTAGGTGCCTGTGTGTAGTGATGGGGGGTGGGGGTGGCGGCGAGGAGTCTGTACTAAGCACTTTTGGGAAAAGGCTACAAATGTGAAGCCTGGCGGGAAGCTTGGAAACAAGAGGAGAGACTTTGAGCTTTTGAAAACGTTTCTGAGTTCTCAATTTTCTAAAGGAAGGGAAAATCCCCCTAAATATTTTTAAATGTGTGTCAATTTCTAGGCAGCCCAAAGCTGCAGTTTGTGTCTGACTCCTTTAATCCGTCTCAAAATGGTTCATCTGCATCCCCATCCATATACTGAGATGAATGTGCATACCCATCCCAGCAGAGGCAGCAGAACCTGGGTAACTAAATCTCTAAAAATCTAAGTGCTGCACTTGGCATTCTCATTCTTGAGAATGAGAAAAACATGTGGAAAATGAGTAGGATATGGGATGGCCTGCACACTCAGTGAAAAAAAAAGGCGCTGCGAAAGTTCCAGAGAGGAAGAATAAAGACGTTGATAGACACTTTTTCTTTCTAAACAAGAATAGCATGAATGTGTTTAGGCGATAGGCCCCATCTTCTTCCCAAATGTGTGTCTGTAGTTTATCCTTGCACAAGTGGAAAATAGTCCTGTTATTTTCCATGCATCTGAATTAAAAACTAAATCCTTATATTGTGAACTTAAGAAAATTTATCATAGAGATGCTTTCTCTTAGCATCAGTGCTCTTGTGAGGAAACATACAGTGTGAGTAGGTTGAAAGGAGTTACCCGAGGTGTTTCGTCTACTGTGGCTAGTTAGCATTTGTTTTCCTCAAATACTAAAGTTACCATGCCTGAGCACATTAAAACTGATTTTTTGGATCTGGTAGGTTTTGAAAGTGCTGATGGTAGTCACTGTCCAGACTTGAATGACCTCAAATGCCCAGCTGAAGGGAATGATCATTGATCAGGGGTTTCTCCCTGTTGATTGCAGGTCTGTTGGAAATGCTAGACTAGCAGCTGTCAATTATGATTTTTAATGGAGAAGCAGCTGCTGCTGCTGCTAAATCGCTTCATTCATGTCCAACTCTGTGCGACCCCATAGACGGCAGCCCACCAGGCTCCGCTGTCCCTGGGATTCTTCAGGCAAGAACACTGGAGTGGGTTGCCATTTCCTTCTCCAGTGCATGAAAGTGAAAAGGGAAAGTGAAGTCGCTCAGTCATTTCCAACTCTTAGTGACCCCATGGTCTGCAGCCTACCAGGCTCCTCCATCCATGGGATTTTCCAGGCAAGAGCACTAGAGTGGGGTGCCATTGCCGTCTCCTTGGAGAAACAGAGGTGGCTCTATAATTTCTGTGGCTCCTTAGCAGACATGAAAAACGCCAGGAAATATGCTTATTGCCAGAATGATCCATTGGTGAAAATTTACTGTCTGCACTGCCCTTTTCTCATCCATCCAAAGAGAGAGAGTATAAAAATGGGAGTAACTATTGTACCTTTTGTCATATTATAGTTCACTGAGGAGAAGGCAGAGCTAAAGACCCAAGTTCCTACTGTGACTGTCACCATCTCACTAATACTTTACCTTTCTCTGCTTTCTTTTTTTTAATTTTTCCTACAAAAAGGCACTAATGGTAATTTTTGACACTTGCCCTACTTGGAAATAACAAAAGAATGCTACAGTGAGTGTAAAAGTGTCTTGAGCTCCTTAAATAAAAGGTGCTAAATAAACACGTAAGAATCTACTTTCAGAAAAAAGTAGTATTCTTTCCTACACTGGTCCCTGCTAATCCTACATTGATCCAAAGACAATTAAACGACAGGAAATGGATAGCGAATACAGCTCTGTGTCTGTGTATTGTAGAGTCGTGTATGACAAATGTAAACAGAATGAAATGAAGACAGTAATGAAAAACTGGGGAATGTGATAAAAAGATTATTAAACTTATATTTGACAAGGAACTTTTTTTCATGGCTTGTTTAAACAAAGCTTTTTTGAAATACTGACCTGACTTCTTTCTGATCTCTGTGGTGTGCTGTGGTATCGAATGTTGGTTATATTGTGTCATTGGTGGAGACCTTGACAAGAGCTGGGACATAAGATGCCTTGTTTTAATAATATATCTACCGTAGGTCTCACTAGTAAAATTCTTTAAAGGACGGGCTGGCTATGCAGTGGGTGAGTTGAAAGGGAAATGGAATCTAGTGTTTTCTACCCACACCTAGTTCAACTCTCAGAAGGAATTAATTTCTTCGCTCTACTTGTAAGGAAAAGAGCAGTTTGAATGTGAGATATTGGACCTTCATAGGGCAGGGGGAGAGAGGGCTCTGGCTGTGTAACAAGGTACCCCAAACTCAGTGCTTTAAAACCACCACCATTGCCTTAGCTCCCACCTCTGTGGGTTGGCTCAACTTGGTTGGTTCAGTAGGCCTGGGTGAGACTGGCTGGCCTTGCTGACCCACGTGCAGATTGCGGGCTGGTTGGCTGGGGGTTGGCCGGCTGGATGCTGGACTGAACCCTCTCCCCGCGGTCCCCTCACTCTCCCAGCAGGCTGCCCTGGCCTGCTTGTCCTGGTGGTGACTGGGTTCCCAGAGAGCAAGCAAAACTGTCCTGTGCTTTTTGAGACCTAAGCTTGAACCAGCAGGCTGGCACTGCTGCCACGTTCTTTGAGCAGAGCAAGACACAGGACCCCTCAGATTGAAGGGGAGGGGATACAGAGCTGCAGGGAACCCTGAGGGGTTGGTAAACAGCGAAGGGGGCATGGGGCCCTTTTGCCATCTCTCTACCGCGGGCATATTGTTGGTTATCAGGTGATGTGGGGAGGGTGCATCTGGCAGCAGGGGAGGAGCATTTCCCAGCCCCAATCAGGGCTCCCTTCTCCAGTGAGCAAGTTCCCTTGCTGAAGAGTACAGTGAGTTCCTGCAAATGAGAGATTTGCATTCATATTTCAATACTGAAATTCCTTCCAAAGCCAGATACCCATGATGACCGTACTGGGTCTACAGCACTGTTGCATTCCATCGGCACAGATCTGGAAAAGTGATAATGTATAGAATCAAGGAAACTGATGAGATCCTTTGGGTAGAGGAACCTGTTCCATAAACAGATAAATGATGTTGTGTTCACCATTTAGGCTGATTTAATGAACAGACTCTTGATGGCTGGGTACTGGGGGAAAGGGTGAGCCTGAGCCGAAGTGCAGGCTCTAATGGAATGGGTATAATTTTGAAGTATTTTCTCTTAGACAGTCACTGATGGCACATGACTCCCGTTGGCCATCTGCTTTGGGGGGCTCTGGGTATGAGCTGCATAATGTCTTTTTGCGAGAAAGGATAAATCATTCAAAGGCCCAAACATTTGGTTGGTGAGTCTGAATCATTTTTATTCAGTGCTTTTGATGCTTGGGATGTGAGCATCCCTGAAAAGGAGGGTGAGGATAACTAGAGAGTCCCAAGGAGTCCGGGGATGTTCTAGGTCCCTGGGGAGGATTGGGAACGTCGCTCTGCTGCAGTGCTGGGGAGGGGTTGTCTGTAGCATTTCTGACTCCCCAGGGCTATGCTGGTGAACAGACTACCTTGCATCTACAAAAGCCTTGCCAAAAATAGGTGGGGGCCTGAAACCGGGCCGTGGTGGAGCCAGCAGGGGGCACAAGCATGTCAGGTGGTATCACTGGAAGGTATCAACAAAGGTATAGGGAGCCACAGAGGCCGGAAGCTCTGCACCAGCACTTCTGGCGGCCTCTGCTAAGGACCCGCCTGCCTTGGTAGAACAACCCCGTGTGCCCCAAGGTTTGAAGTTAATACATTTCCAAGTATGGAGGGACCCCTAAGTGATTCTGATGTGACCCTCTGTGATCCGCTGCTCCGTGCTTTCTCATGGCTCTTGGGAGTCTGACTTTATGTCTGTCTGTCTGTCCTCCTCACTACTCCAGTTATCTTGACCCCAGGGTGAGGTTGAAACTCAGGCTTAGCCAGTATCTCTTCCCCCCATTGCCTTAGTATTAATAAAACTAGCATGTACAAACACTTTCCAAAAATCTTAATTTAAGAATAAGATGTCTAATAGCATAAAAGTTAAAATGCCAAATTCCAGGTCTGATCTTGTAACTTCATTCTACCATGAGGGGCTGATGAAGTTACCCTTTTCCCATATCTGATGGAACAAGGAGAAGGTTTGCAATCAGACCTGGTGTCAAAACTCAGCCCCACCACCAACTGACCTACCTCGTGCAGTCACTTCATTTCTGAGCCTTATTTCCACCTGGGTAAATGGAAGGTACTGTTAGTTTCTAGGGCTGGTGTGAGGGTGGAAAGGGATGAGGAGCTTCTGAGCACCAGCAGAGCTCCTGAAAGATCCCGGCAGTGGAGACCCACTGTTCATCACTCTCCCTTTGTCTCTTACACCCGTCCACTTCTGGACACAGAAGTGGTCTCAGACATCATGTTTTCATCCTGTGATACAGACCACCTAGCGGTATAAGCTAACTCTGCCACCGCCCTCAGACACCTGCCTGCTCTCTGAAGCAAGCTCTGAGGGGTGTGCCTTCTCCACAGTCAATTGACAAGACTGTAGTTGATCCAAAGTTCCCATCATCTGATGTCACGCACGGAGGGAAGTGGGCTTGGCCATCTAGTCCCCAAATACCCTGGCTGCCTTAATGGGGCAGCACAGTTAGAATGGGTCTTTCATAGCTCCTGACACTTGGGCAGAGTGAAGGGTGCTGGAACGTGTTGGTTGGAATGCCACGCTTGTCTTTCTCCAGAGTCCTGGCTTTCTCTCTCAGCTTGGGGAGGATAGTAAATTGGCCACCAGCACAGAAGAGGTTGTGGTATAGGCCCAAACCCCTTTGTGCAGGAACTGGAGCCCTGCAAAAGCTTTCACTGTGACCAAGGCGCTTGATTTCCCATGAGAAGGTGGAGCCCTGGAAACAAGGCTACACAGACGGTAGAGTCACGAGAAAACCTGCATTCTTATGATGCGACTCCTGTGAGTTACCTTAATCTAGGCAGAGGCAATAAATCATCCTGCTGGAATGGAGAAGCAAATTCATTTTTATTGGCTTTTATGGCCTCTCTATTTCAATGGCAAAGAAACCATGGAAAAAAAAGATGCATATTTAAAGCTCTTAGAAGAACTTTTCAAAAATACTACATCATGGGAAAAAAGCAAGTTTTTCGTTTACATCAGGTTTATTGAGTTTGTAATTTATATCCACTGCAATTCACTCTTTTTAGGTATGTAGTTTTATGAGTTTTGACAAAAATATGTAGTTGTTTAAGTACTGCTGCCGTCAGGATGTAAGCTGTGTTTAGTGCCCCTCACAGTCCCATTTCTCTCTGTGGTCAGTTTCCTCCTTACTTCCCTTCATATTCCTGGTAATCACCATCTGTTCTCTGTCTCTGTGGTGTTACCTTTTAGAGAATGTCATCCAAATGGTACCGTACAGTAGGGAGCCATTGAGTTTGTCTTGTTCCAGCGTGATGCCCTTGAGAGCAATCTAAGTGATTGGGTGCATCGGTGATCAGTTCGTTTTTATTGCTGAGTGGTATTCCACTGTATGGATGTACCACCATTTATTCACCTACACTTGCATGTTTTCTAGCTTAGGGCAAGTACAGATAAAGCTGCTATAATAAATTGGACATGTGCTTTCATTTCTCTTGGGTGAACACCCAGGTGTGGAATTGTGGGATCGTATGAAAGTGAGTCACTCAGTCGTGTCCAATTCTTTGTGACCCCATGGACTATACAGCCCAAGAAATTCTCCAGGCCAGAATACTGGAGTGGGTAGCCTTTCTATTCTCCAGGGGATCTTCCCAAGCCAGGTCTCCTGCATTGCAGGCGGATTCTTTACGAGCTAAGCCACAAGGGAGGCCCAAGAATACTGGAGTGGGTGGCCTATCCCTTCTGCAGGGGATCTTCCTGACCCAGGAATCAAACTGGGGTCTCCTACATCGCAGGTGGACTGTTTACCAGCTGAGCTCTCAGGGAAGCCCATGGGATCATATGGTAAATATGTATGTTTCACACTAAGAAACCGGAAAATTGTTCCCGAAAGTGCCTGTGCCATCGGCATTCCCAGTTGCTCCATAGACTCACCAGCCCTCAGTAGTGTCAGTTGTTTATTTTAATTTTAGCCTTTCTAAAATATGTCATTGTGGCTTTAATTAATTGACATTTGCAGCCCATGACTGAGCATCATTTCATATGCTTATTTGGCCATCTTAATCTCTTATTTGATGAAGTGTGTGTTCATATTTTTTGCCTATTTTTTAATTGGCTTATTTTCTCATTGTGTTTTGAAAATTCTGTATATATTCTGGATATGGGAATATATAGGTTTTTATGCCTTTTATTTCAGTGACAAATAAACCATGGAAAAAACACGTATTTAAAGCTTTTAGAGCATTCTTTATTTACTACTAGTGAAAAAAAATAAAGACATCAAAATGTTTCATTTTATTATAAACTCAAGTATCAGGATATGTAAACCAGTAGCATTTATTCAGAGTAAATGTCTCTACAATAGGACCTCTTTTCACAGCGGGACTCCCAGTGGCAGGGCCCTGAGCTGCCGCTTGCTCTGTGGGCTGCTCTGGCCCCTGAGGCCTTGTGGAATGCTGCAGTCTGGCTTCTAGAGAGCACGTCAACCCGCGAAAACTGTGAGTTTTGTGTTTTACATGTTGGCATAAATGTCTCTATTTGGTTAGAGACATGGAATGTTTTCTGTCTTCATTATTTTGTGTATTAATAATACTATTGGGCTTCTCAGGTGGCTCAGTGGTGGAGAGTCCACCTGCAATGCAGGAGACGCCCAAGACACGGGTTTGATCCCTGGATCAGGAAGATCACCTGGAGAAGGAAATGGCAACCCACTCCAGTGTTCTTGCCTGGAGAACCCCGTGAAGAGAGGGTCCTGGCGGGCTCCAACCTGTGGGTTCGCAAAGAGTCATACACAACTTAGCAACTAAACAACAAAACAACAACAAATACAATATTTTAATAAACAGGTGCTGGGAGAGGGAAACCATGAAAACAAACTCCAAACGCCACAATCGCCAGAGTCTGGAAACAAGGGCAGCTGGTAGCCTTGGGGTAGATTTTGTTATCACGGGAAAGGTTGTTCGGTCACACGAAGGTAAGGCCAGTTGGAGTCTGTTGGCTGGAGATTTGTTATAACAAGATCCTTCATGCCCTGACAGAATCGCTCCATGGTTGCCCTTGGTTTGCAGAACCAGTGCGGGGGAGGGGGGTTGCGGGCAGGGCAGGCTGGACTGCATGGAGACCCAGCAGCCTCCTGAGACCTTCTACCCTCGGGAGCTTTGTGAAGGATTGGGAGCATCCATGAGAGGTTCTGTGGGAGAAAGGGCGCCAAGGGTTCCCAGTTGGGCTGGTGCTGAAGAGCTGCCACTGACAGGTGGGTGCTCCCAAGGCCAGCCGCTTCCACCTCAGCTCTGGGGACAGTGACAGAGAGTGAGCCAGGGAAGTGCAGCATTATTCCTGGAGGCTCCCCTCCCCACAGCAGCACACAAGTGTCTGCTGTAAATAAATCCACTGTGGCTGCCTCCGGGGAACAGCGACAGCAGTGACCACTGCCAGTCCTGTTACAGGAAGACAAGAGTGTGAGTTGGACTCAAGGGAAAGAAAGAGCCTTACCTCCCATGGGCTGTAAATAACACTTGGGCAAATAACTACTCTTTGTTGATAGTGAAAGTGTTAGTTGCTCAGTTGTGTCCAGCTCTTTGCGACCCCATGGACTGTGGCCCGCCAGGCTCCTCTGTCCATGGGAATTCTCCAGGCAAGAATACTGGAGTGGGTTGCCCCAGTCCAGTGGGGTATCTTTCCCACCCAGGGATTGATTCTGGACCTCCTGTATTGCAGGCAGATTCTTTACCATCTGAGCCACCTGGGAACTGTTTGTTGAAGCAGCCTGCAAAGTTCTTCGCATTATGTTATCTCATGTAATCATCACAGCAAATACATCATGACATTTGTTATCTTTACAGAAGAGAGAATAGGGTCAGTGGGGTTAATGAACTTTAAAAGCTCACAAAGCTAGTACATGGGTTTTGCACCTAAGTCCCAAGGTTTGCATGCCTACCCACTGTTACAATGACTTTGAAGATGGTGGTCATGATTGTATCTACTATGTTTTGCTTCCACTAAAGTATCATGAAGTATTCTGTTTGGGGCTGTAGCAAAGTATTGTACACCAGAGTTGAACTGATGTGGGTGGAATATATCAATGATGGAAATATTTTTTTAAAGACCCAAACCCTCTTAAAATCAAACTTAGACTCTCCTAGATTCAGTAGTGAGCCCTAAAACTTTGCTTTAGACACTTTATATCCTAAGCATACAATCTGTTGGCCCTATGTCCCCAAAGAGATTCCATTCTCTGAATTAAGATGATGCTGTTATCCTTTATTAGCACCTAGAACAAGAGTAGATTCACATACGATGACAGAAGGATGAGCACCTCCACTCACGGCTGCTCACAGACACTTGTCTGCCCTTGCATCTGCTGGGTGAATGCTGCAGGGCTCTAGATTTCTGTCCATGACTGTGTATTCATTAGAGCATTCATGATAAATAACGAAGCAGCCTCCACAGCGTGGTTGACAGATCTTCAAAGCTGAGAAAATACAAACTCAGCAGTTACCTGACACTTCATATCTGGGCATCCACGGATGGTGTGGATGGTGAGCAGATGTCCATGGCATGGAGGACATCTTCCAGGAGGGACCAGTAGTGGCCACTGCTCTCCAGGAGCAGTTCAGTCAGTCATGGGCCCTATCCACCTAAAAAATCTGTCTTCTGCTCAGACAGAACAAAGCAGCTACAACAGAACATCTGGACTAGTGATTTGAAAGACAGAGGACGTGCCCACCTTCCCCACACTGGTTTGCACTGAGCGTTAATGAAAGCTTATTCACCATGAGAATTATAGTTAGGAAATCACAAAATGGTGGGTTTTCGAGTCAGTTTTATTGAGTCAGTATAATTTAGTACACACAATAAAATTCACCTTTTCTAGGACTGCAGTTCTATGCATTCTAACCTGGTTATGGCTTCCCAGGTGGCAATAGTCGTATACTGATAAAGAACCTGCCTGCCAATGCGCTGAGATGTGTGTTCAATCCCTGGGTGGGGAAGATACCCTGGAAGAGGCCGTGGCAACCCACTCCAGGGATTGCCTGGGGAATCCCATGGACAGAGGACCCTGGCAGGCTATGGTCCATGGGGTTGCAAAGAGTCGGACATCACTGAAGCGATTTAGCGTGCAACACATGTAATTGTGTAGCTACCACCATAATCAAGACCGAGCATTTCCATCTTTGCAGAATTCCCTCTTGCTCCTTCATAGGGAATCATGCCACTCCCCTTTCGACAGCCCCTGGCACCCACAGACCTGGGCTTTGTCCCTAGAGCTTTGCCTTTTCCACAGTGAATGGAATCATATGATGTGTAGCTCTTGGAGTCTGGCCTCTTCACTTAGCAAGGTGCTCCTTTCTGCTTGTGTCAGTGGTTTGTTCCTTTTTATTGCTGAGTAATATTCTTTTGCATGAATATAGTTTGTTCATCCATTTACCAGCTGAGTGACATTTGGGGTATTTCCAGTTTGGGGTAATTATGAATAAAGCTGCTGTAAATCTTCACATACAGGTTTTTGTGGGGACACAGTTTTCATTTCTCTTGCGTAAATACCTAGGAGTGGGGTCTCTGGACTGTCTGGTGAGTGTGTGTTTGCAACACAGCGATGCGCAATAGCCAGTTGCCCCCGTCTTCCTCACCAGCACTTGATAGTGTCCACAAACTGACTCCAAACGCAGTTTAAAATAGTTACTAATGATGAGCAGAGTTTGTTTTGTTTCCTAAAAGCAAGGTTTCTGTGGGTTTTAGATCTATCCAAAGAAGTCAATAATGAGATAAATTCTTCTGGGTAATTGCACTCTTAAATTATGGCTTTTTCCCTCTTATTATGTAATTAAAACTTCACAGCCAACATCTTCAATAGTGAAGCAGTAAGTAGGCTAGCAATTGATCCTGTGCTCAAGGGGTATTTTTAAACATTCAAATGAGGTTATATTTTCATTAAAAGGAAACTTTCAACTTCTTTAATGTTGTTTTGAAAAGAACGTGAAGGTTCCTGTGTTCTGGGGAAAACCGAAACCAAAACTGGAACAATGGTAACCTTGGACGGCTCTCATTTCTCTGGTAGCAGATGGTGACTTTTCAAGTTAGCTCTCTGTGGGATGCATGTGGATTATCTGCTTCCACAATTCTGCGCAACCACTTTAGAATCCATGCTGAGTTTGCCATCATCTGTTGCAAGCCCACCCTGCCAGCTCCGGCACCCTGTACCTTCAGGGAGACTTTTCCCTTAGCCCTCAGCCTGGCTCCATACATCAAGGCCTGTAAGTCCCACCCACTCCCTCACATGGACTTCTCCCACCTCCACCCCAAGCAAAGGAATGCCCTTGGAACCATCTTTGCTCTGCCTGGAATCCAGGCTCCTCCACTTCCCCCAGAAACAATCTGCAGGTTAGTGAAGACAGATTTTTACACCATCATAGAAGTCCTTTTATCTTGAGCCACTCTTTTTCAGGGGGCTTCTCAGGTGGGACTAGTGGTAAAGAATCTGCCTGCCAATGCAGGAGACATAAGAGACGTGGATTCGATCCCTGGGTGGGGAAGATCCCTCCTGGAGGAGAGTATGGCAACCCACTCCAGTATTCTTGCCTGGAGATTCCCATGGACAGAGGAGCCTGGCGGGCATAGGGTCGCAGAGTAGGACATGACTGAAGTGACTTAGCATGCATGCACCCTTTTTCAGTACGGGATGTTTGTTTTACTTTGCACAAAGGGGCAATCGATGTATTTTTCCCAAAGCAAAATAATCATCCGCCTCCAAAGATGACTTCTGGCCCCCAGCTAGAAGTCAGCACAATGGAGAACCACTGAAGCTTTGGAGTTTGGGGGTCACTTTTCCCCCTAGTATGTCAGGGACAAGAGAATCCAATTTAGATGGAGACCTGAGTCTTTGACTCAGGGATCATTCTGGAAGAAAGACGTTTCCTATATAGGTGGGCCATCGGGGTGTTATAGGTTGAATTGTGTCCCCCCCCAAAAAATATCGAAGTGCTAACCCCTGAAACCTACAAATATGATCTTATTTGAGGAGTGAGGGGTTCCTGCCTCCTGCCTTACTGCTGTGGACGGCATTGCTCCTGAAAATTTAGAAGCCCGCACAGGACTACACAGATTCCTCTGCATAATTAACCCCTGGGTAGTTCTGTCCTGGTCTTAACTTATCCCCACCTCCTTCTTTAAGACTTCTTTTTTTTAAAAAACTATTAATTTATTTATTTTTTAGTTGCACTGAGTCTGTGTTGCTGCACATGGGCTTTCTCTAGTTGCAGCAAGTGAGGGCTATGCTTGGTTGCTGCGCGTGGGTTTTCTCCTCACTGCGGTGGCTCCTCTGGCTGGCAGCACGGGCACAGGGGTCACGGCACATGTGGAATCTTCCCAGACCAGGGGTCGAACCCGTGTCTCCTGCATCAGCAGGTGGATTCTTACCCACTGTGCCACCAGCAAGGTCCATCTTCAGGTATCCTTGGTGTGTAACCCACGCGTGTGAACTCACCTCCACGCCATAGACTTGTCGTCAGCCACGGACAGCCGTCACCCCCTCCAGCCCCACCGGTGCCTCCCAAATAAATCACTTCCCAAATGCGGCCTCAGAGTTCTGGACCTCTCAGGATTTGAAATAGTTTGCCTCAGAAAGTCTTAATTCAGTTGGTTTTTGTCTCAGCAGATATTATATAAATATTTGATTATTAAAGATATTCTCAATTTGCATAAATGTTTATAGCATGTTAAAGATGAGAAGGGAAGTGCTATAATTACTGCAGACTAATTTTACTAATTACTCATAGCACGGTGTAATCAGTGGTTTCAAACAAGTGGAGACAGAGAATGCCCTGGCAGCCCAGTGGTTAAGACTCCAAGATTTCCTTAGATTCCGGATTTCCATAGGTCAGGGAACTAAGATCCCATAAGCCATGCAGGTGGCTAAAAATAAATAAATAAAGAGTGGAGAGAGGCCCCGAGTCCTGAGGATTCAGTGCTGAGTGCTGAGAATTCGGGGTGCAGTGGGCGCCAGTGTGAGGTGGGGAGCAGCCGGCACCCTCGTCGATGAACTCAGGACCCGGCAGCACGGCTGAGACTCCCCTGGTCCCAGCTCCCGGCCTGGCCCCTCAGCACAGCCTCCTGCCCATCGCACAGGGGTCTCTGCACCCGGTGAGACAGCTGGGCCCACAGCCCCCAGATCCTGCGCTGGCCTCAATTCAGAGGAGGTCGTTGTCCAGAAGCTATCGGCTCTTTCCGTATATTGCATTTGAGTGGTTGTTGTTTTTCAATTGCTCATTCATGTCCAATTCTTTGTGACCCCATGGACTACAGCATGCCAGGCTTCCCTGTCCTTCAGCATCTCCCAGAATTTGCTCAGACTCATGTCCATTGAGTCAGTGATGCCATCCAACCATCTCTTCTATCATCCCCTTCTCCTCCTGCCTTCAATCTTTCCCAGCATCAGGGTCTTTTCAAATGAGTCAGTTCTTCGCATCAGGTGGCCAAAGTATTGGAGCTTCAGCTTCAGTATCAGTCCTTCCAATGAACATTCAGGACTGATCTCCTTTAGAAAGGACTGGTTGGATCTCCTTGCAGTCCAAGGGACTCTCAAGAGTCTTCTCCAGCACCACAGTTCAAAAGCATCAATTCTTCGGCACTCAGCCTTCTTTATGGTCAAACTTTCACATCCACCCATGACTACCAGAAAAACCATGGCTTTTACTATCCAGACCTTTGTCAACTAAGTGATGTCTCTGCTTTTTAATATGCTGTCTAGGTTTGTCATGGCTTTTCTTTAAGGAGCAAGAGTCTTTAATTTCACTGCTGCAGTCTCTGTCCCCAGTGATTTTGGAGCCCAAGAAAATAAATTCTGTCACTGTTTCAATTTAAGTATTGTGTCTCAAGTCCGTTTTATTCTCTTTATTATAGACTTTAAAAAAAACAATGCCATTGATTTGTTGGGAAACGGGTCACTTATCCTGTAGAATGTTGCATATGCTGGTTTTATCTGATTCCTTCCACACGCTGCCATTTAACTAGTTCTTCCTACTGTTTCTTCTGTAAAATAATGTTTATATCAAGACTCACAATTAGATTCAGGTTTAATTATCTTAGGCAAAAAGCTTCCTAGGTGGTGGCATGTCCTACTTGTTTCATCGTTTTGCGAGGCCCATTTTGTCTGACAGTCTCACGTTCTCCAGTGCCTGCGTCCTACATGGAGCAGTGGGTTCAGCTGGTCTGATGATCACTCCTTTAGAAAGGTCTATTTTTAGTTTTGTTTTATGGGAATGTTTTATTATCTTTTCATTCTAGTCAGCAACAAATATTCCAAAGGAGGTGAATACCTGAAAGAAAAAGTAATCTGCATTTTACTTTTTGCAACTCTTAAGTACTCTGTGATCATTTTACTATTTTTTTATTGAAGTACAGTTGATGTACAATATTATATATTATAGGTATGCTGCTGCTAAGTCGCTTCAGTCGTGTCCGACTCTGTGTGACCCCATAGATGGCGGTCCACCAGGCTCCGCCATCCCTGGGATTCTCCAGGAAAGAACACTGGAGCGGGTTGCCATTTCCTTCTCCCATGCATGAAAGTGAAAAGTGAAAGTGAAGTCGCTCAGTCGTGTCCGACTCTTTGTGACCCCATGGACTGCAGCCCACCAGGCTCCTCCGTCCATGGGATTTTCCAGGCAAGAGTGCTGAGGTGGGGTGCCATTGCCTTCTCCATTATAGGTATACAATATTAGAGATTCATAGCTTTTAGAGATTATACTCCATTTATAGTTTTTATAAAATATCGGCTATGTTCCCCATGTTGTACAGTATATCCTTGCAGCTTCTTTTGTCCCTCCCCTCCCCTCTCCCTATATTGCCCCTCCCTCTTCCCTCTCTCCACTTTGTTCTCTGTGAGTCTGCTGCTTTTTTGTTACATTCACTAATTTGTTGCATTTTTAGATTCCATGTGTAAGTGATGTAACAGTATCTGTATTTTTCTGACTTATTCCATTTTCATCCATGTTGCTGCAAATGGCAAGACCCCATTCTTTTTATGGCTAACAGTGTCCCATTGTACGTATATTCACCACATCTTCTTTGTCCGTTCATCTGTTAACAGACACTTACATTGCTTCCCTATTTTGGCAATTGTAAATAAGGCTGCTATGAACATTGGGGTACACGTACCTTTTCAAATTAGGGTCTTTGTTTTTAGAAAGTTTTTACCTTCATGAAGTTCTTTCCTAGTAGTGTCATCTCTTACTTCCCCCAAAGCTTCACCTAATGGTTGCAGCATCCACCAGTGACTGCTGCTTAGTTCTGTTATTTCAAAGTGGTGAAATGGCAGTTTTTAAGTTATATCCCTGGTGACTCAGACAGTAAAGAATCCCCCTGCAATACAAGAGACACAGGTTTGATCCCTGGGTCAGGAAGACCCCTGGAAAAGGGAATGGCAACCCACTCCAGTCTTCTTGCCTGGAGAATCCCATGGACAGAGGAGCCTGGTGGGCTACAGTTCATGGGGTCGCAAAGAGTCAGACATGACTGAGTGACTAAGCACACATACACGTTCCCTCTAAAGATGTTAGCTGGAAGTCTTTTGTTAACCAAAAACTCCCCTCATCACCTCTTGGGCAAGAATCCATTTTAGTGCTGTGGTTACGTGTGTGATGTTCAGTCGCATCCAACTCTTTACGACCCCATGGACTGCAGTCCGCCAGGCTTCTTTGTCCATGGGATTTTCCAGGCAACCATATTGGAGTGGGTTGCCATTTCCTACTCCAGAAGTGTGTGATATTGCTTGTTTAATGTTTACCAAGGTTCCCCTAAAGAAAAGCATGGTTTAAGCATCCAGAATGGCAGAGCTTGGGGAGAACCTGGTCTCTGTGACTGTCTGTGGCTCTTCTACCATGGTCTTTCTGAGGTGCTTCAGTTGCTCAGTCGTGTCTGACTCTTTGCAACCCCAGGGACTGCAGCACGCGAGGCTTCCCTGTCCTTCACCAACTCCCGGAGCTTGCTCAAACTCCTGTCCTTCTAGTCGGTGATGTTAAGTCCGAGGTTGATGCTTTGATCCTCATTTCCTGCTACATCACCTTGAACCTTGCTAGAGCAGTTGTACTATTTGAGCTTTGTCTTTAAACTCTGTATTCATAGTTTCTGTCCTCTGCCTAAAATTATGCAATAGTTTTCCCTATTCTGGGAAAAAAATTCTCTTACACCATCGCACCGAATTCCTCAGCCTGGTGTGTGGATTCCTTCTGACCTGAGCATACCCATGTCTCCAGCATGGCTGCCCTTCATCTCCTTACACCCATGGCTTGGCCCAGACAAACGCTATTACCCTCCCAAATGGCCTGCGCGTTCTTCCCGTAGCTCTTTCATTGATACCTCCTTCTGCCAATCACATTCTCCCCAGTGTTCGTCAAACCCGACCTGTCCCCAAAGGCTCAGTTCAGATGCCACGTCTTCATGAAACCACTCTTGATGATCCTGCCGAAGAAAGACATCCTGACTTCAGTAGCCCCAAGAAGTAGGTACCTATTCAGGTATAATCTATTAAACTTTTAAGAGAACCAACTAAGTTAAAAAAAAAGGATTCAAAGAGACAATAATAGATGTACACAAAATGTAATGAAATAAGAAATAAAGATTAAGGAATAAAGAGAATGCAAGCAGACCAACTATTCTGGTGAACTGAGTTGTCTTGTCTGGGTTATGGATCCATTTCTGAGCTTCCTAATACCTTGAGAAATTGAGGGAACCGCTTAAATTTTGTGCATTTATAAATGAAAACAAACTTTTCAGATGGCTTTACATGAATGGTGTAGTGGAGAATATTTTATGGCAACCGCAGAAGTAAATTTCATGTGACCATTTCTTATAGCAACATTTGACAAAACCTAACGCAGTTGGGTCTTCCCAGGTGTCTCAGTGGTAAAGAATCTGCTTGCCAAAGCAGGAGACGCAGGTTTGATCCCTGGGTAAGGAAGATCACCCGGAGAAGAAAGTGGGAACCCACTTCAGTATTCTCACCTGGAAAATCCCATGGACAGAGGAGCCTGGTGGGCTGCAGTCCACGGAGTCACAAAGAGTCGGACACGACTTAGTGACTGAGCACACCACACATACATCCAATTATTCAACTCTGAATTTCGGAGAGTATCTAACAGAGATGATGGTTTACTTGTTTTAATTTATTAAAAAAAATTTTTTTATTCTAGAATTCAAAATACCCAAATGTAGAACTAATATAACAAACTCCTAGTTTCAACAATTATCTACATTTTGTTTATTTTTAATTATAACAGTCTTAAGCACACATAAAAAATCAGAGAATACCAAAAGACATTAAATTCAAAATCCCTTCTACCTTTTACCCCAAGATAACCATTTTCACAATTTCTTGAGTATCCTTTCAGAAATGTTCTGTGTACATATTATGTACATTTGTCCTTTTGAAAGTGTGATCATACTGGTTTTCACCTTTTAAAGCTAATAACATACCTTGGAGAGTCATATCTTCATTTATATACGCACTTCATTATTTCATTAGTAAGAGCAGTCACTCTTACGTACGCCTAACTATGTTCCTGCAATTGCTCATCTTTCTTTACACATATTAACTGTTTTAATCCTCACAACCGTTCTACACGGATTAAAATGTTATCCCATTTTACAGATGGGGAAACTGGAGGGGGCAGTTGAGTAATGCACCTGAAGTTACACAGTGGCTGAGTGTCAAAATCTGCATTCTTTGCCACCACGCTTGCCTGCTGCTATGGAACACAGTGCGTACAGCTGTGTGGTGCCCACTGCGTGGGCCTCATCGCTCATTTCTGTGGGCGGATGTTTAGGTTTCCAGTTTATCTGTCGTAAGCCATGCTGCTGTGACTTCTACTTAAACACAGAGATTTAAACTTGCATTTATTGCCTCTCCCCCTGAAACCCACCGTGGTGACAACAAAAGTGTACGTGCACATGTGTGTTACACACACACACACACACACACACACACAAAGATAACAGGCAAAGCAGGTGAAAGCATCAACATTTGGAAGTTGAAAAGCATATGAGTGGCTGCAGATGGTAGGTGACTGGTAGCAGGTCAGAAAAAGCTGAGAGCTTTGTTGGTGGGGGCGGGGGGGAACCAAGAGGCAGGTCTGTTGGTATTTGGGAATCCCAAAGAAGCTCAGAGACTACAAAAGCTAAGGATTTTGGATATCTCAGAGGTCCTGGAACCGACCCCCCCAAGGATTCTGAGGGATGACTACATTGTCATGACTGTAGGGAAGGATTCATAAGGAAGATACAGAAAGGCATTACTCATTAAAACAAAACAAAACAAAATGGTGAATTCAACTACACTGAAAGAACTTCTCTTCATCAAAAAACATCATAAAGAGAGTTCAAATGGAAACCAGATGGGAAAAAAATATTTGAAATACATGTAGCTAATGAAAAACTATTCAAAATATGTGTTCACGTATTCAAAATATGTGAAGGAGTTGATGAATATGTGAAAAGTGACCCAATGTCACTTTTCATCAAGAAGACACAGAGCTAAAGTGGGAGATCGTTACATGCCCAGCAGGTGGGCAGACTTTGAACATTCTAACCATCTCAGTTGTCAAGGACACAAGGTGTGGGTACTTTTTATGTTGTGCTGGGGATGGGAGTCAGGAACCGCCACGAGGAGGGCGGTTTGGTGGACAAGGCTCGAGGGATGACTCCCTGGGACCCCGAGTTCACCATCAGCTGTCCACCTAGAGAAACCTTTGCAGACCTGCCCCAGGACACTCGTGCAAAGAGGCTCCAAGCACCAAGGTGCAAACAACCCAAATGTCCATTAACAATAAAGTATATAGGTCCTTCCGTGGGACACTATGACAGTGAAAATGAACATACACTCTATACAATAATCATATTATGGGTGAACTGCAGAAAAGGGTTGAACACAAGAAACAACACAAAAATGCAACATGATGCCACATAGATTCTTTTAAAACAGCTGATAAGAGCTGAAAAATACTCTAGTAACTTTTATTTTTATCTAGTTGAGCAAACGCCTAGACATGAGTTTGCACGAACTCCAGGAGACAGTGAAGGACAGGGGAGCCTGGAGTCCCACGGTCCATGGGGTCGCCAAGAGTCAGACACGACCTAGCAACTAAACAACGTTAACAAGTGGAGCAAAACACAGAATCCAGAAGTCCAGCAAGGAAACTCTGCGATACATGGGGCCCACGCTGCAAGCTAGGGTCCAGGGGCCTTTCCCAGGATGTCTGGGAATCCCCGATCTCCGGAGGTCTCCCGGGCCCCTGCCCCGAGGCTGGTTCTGCTGATCTGGCTGCTTCCCAGAGCTCTTCTCATCTCTCCACTGCACAGCCCCGGGCAGGGGCCCAGTGGGCTTTCACTGTCCAGCCCCGCCCCAAAGAAACCTCTCCAAAGCTGCGCGCCTGTGTGTGTGTCCAGGCCCAAGTACAGCAGGCCTGCTGCCATGTGGTTTGGTGGGCGGGAGGGTGGGCAGACCCCTGGTTCAGACTTGGGTCATGGCACTGTCACCTAAAGCCTTTGTGGTCTTCACCCTTTTGCACTTGAATTGTCAGCCCGGAAACAAGCACATGAACAGAACATACTGGCTGTCCTGAGAAGTAAATGATGTAAAACCACCTGGGGTTCCAGGCACAGCCTGTAAACGTAATGTGCCCGCTGTCACTCAGTCGTGTCCGACCCTGCGACCCCGTGGACTGTAGCCCACCAGGCTCCTCTGTCCATGGGATTCTCCAGGCAAGAGCACGGAGCGGGTTGCCATGCCTCCTCCGGGGGATGTTCCCACCCAGGGACGGACCTCCGTCTCTTAGGTCTCCTGCGTTGGCAGCTGGGTTCTTTACCAACAGCACCGTGTGGGAAGCCCACACACCGAACAGTGTCGCCAGCACCTGCAGAGCACAGACGCCGGAGTGGACGGGACCCGGGCCTCCAGCGCCGGCTTCCTGCCGGCGGCCTCCTCCGCAGCCTCTCCCATCTTTCCGGTCGCTCCTAGCCTCCCCCGCCCCGGCCAATCGTCTCTCCAGGCGTGCCTTTCCATCTCGGGACTTGCTTTGCCTCTACCGTCGCCTCGGTCCCGTGACTCCTCAGCGCGGAGCAGCCCCCCAGCCCCAGGCCGAGCAGCAGGTCCGAGCCCCCTCCGCGCACAAGGCCGCCCCGCGATGAGCACAGACGGCGAGGCCGCGCCGGCGCGGCCCCCGCCCCCCCCACCTCCCGGCCGTCTGCGCGGACCGAGCGGGACAGGATTTATCTTCCCGTGTGGAAATGAAATGATTGATGCCGCTGCCTTCGGAGAGGCGGCCACCGTCCCCCGGGGTTCTAGAGGAAGTGCGCTCTTGCTTATAAACGAGCCCGTCCAGGTCCTGCTTGACTGGCACCCACTGTCTGTTCAGCTGCACAGCCCCCGGGGGCGGTGACTCTCCGCTTCTGCACTTCCAGCTCCCATCCCTCAGGGCCCTGGGAGGAGGAGGCACTCTGGAGCCCCGGGCTGGTCGGGCCTGAGGACCGGCTCCCGTGGCGCTCACAGCTGACCCGAAGGCACAGCGTCCCTCTCGGGAGGGGCTGGGTCTCTTCTCCCAGGAGCCTGGGTGCTCCCACCCGGCCCACTGGATCCTGTGATTACCGCGGCGGAACCACGGGCATGTCTCCGCACGTTGTTATTTTGGACGTTTTTTTCCTCCTGTAAACTAGAAAAGGACCTTGAGCCTGGGAGATAAGAGACTTCATTTTCTAAACAGCAGGCCTCTGGGAGCAGATAATGGCGCCGTGAGGAGAAAATCGACAGGTCAGAATACCTGCTTGAGAAGCCAACCAGGCCGCGTCTCCGAGCTGGTGTGGGTTTGCTCCAGGTTCAGGAGCAAAACGTGTCCTGCTACTGCATCGCTTTTTCTAAATCAAATTAAACGTGACCCTGAGCCTCCGCTTGACAAGGGCAGTGAGAAATCCACTAGCAGCCAGGGTGTGGGCTGCCTCTCTGCCTCCCCGAGGGGCTGGGAGTCTGTCCGGAAAAGGTGGGAAGAGGCCTTTGCTCTTCAGTCCGCCCGTGACGGTGCCCCAGATGCTCCCTGCCTGCTGTCCCAGCCGCGGGGGCCTCAGCGAGGTGCTGCCGTGTCCTTCCTGAGCAGAGCTCCACACAGAGGTCTTCAGCCTCATGGCCTAAGGCCTTCTGGGTGTCCTATTGGAACATCCCCCTGGGTGCTGCATGGAGGGGCTGGGACAGGAATGCACCCCGTTCGGGCTCAGGAAATTAACTTTGGGGGTCACGGCCACCCTTAATTTCCTCGGCGCCCCCAGTCCCTGGACCAGCGGACTAATGGTCCCCAGGGCTTCCCACGTGGCGCTCACGGTAAAGAACCCACCTGCCAGTGCAGGTAGACGTAAGAGACTCGGGTTTGATTCCTGAGGAGGGCACGGCAACCCACTCCAGCATTCTTGCCTAGAGGAGCCTGGTGGGCCAAAGTCCATGGGGGCATAAAGCGTCGGACACAACTAAAGTGACTTAGCACGCACACGAGATGCCCACGTTCTGATTTTGACCTGGGAGTCCTCCATATGTGTCCACTTCTGACTCCCACACCCAGGTGGAGGACAATCCCGCTTATTCTCCAGGTGACTCCTCGAGACAGCTGGGCCTGACCCTTGTTCCATTCCTCAGCACCGAGTTCAGAAACATCCGTGGACCACGCTGTGCTAGCCTGATCTGAGGAGGCTGAGCGAACTGTGTACTGCAGCCTGTGTAACTCTGAGATGGATCAGGGCCCCCGGCACAAGTAAGCCAGTCTCCAGATATACCCAGGTTAGGCTACGGGCATGCCTGCCATAACCATATAAAAATGGTTAGGGCTCCAGAAGGTCTCACGTGACCCTCATTCTCTCAGACCAAATGTGCACACCTTTCCCCCATGAGGACCTAATGATCTAGAGCTGGTCTGGCTGTTTAAATCTAAATGAGGTAAAATTAAGTTTAGGATTCATTTGCTGCAGGGCACGGGCTGCATTTCAAGTGCTCAGCAGTCATGTGTGGGAGGTGATGCCGTGTACTCGCAGGCACGGGTGCGGAACTGCTCCATCATCTCCACCTTCTTCGGGACAGCGTTGATCTCGAAGGCTATACCTCTGTCTTTAATGTTGTTCAGTTGCAAAGTCGTGTCTGACTCTGTGACTGCATGGACTGCAGCACGCCAGGCTCCCTTGACCTCCACCGTCTCCTGGAGCTTGCTCAGATTCGTGTCCATTGAGTTTGTGATGCTGCCTAACCATCTCATCCTCTGCTGCCCCCTTCTCCTCCTGCCCTCAATCTTTCCCAGCATCAGAGTCTTTTCCAATGATGCTGTTCGCATCAGGTGGTCAGAGTAGTGGAGCTTCAACTTCAGCATCAGTCCTTCCAATGAATATTCAGGATTGATTTCCTTTAGGATTGACTGGTTGGATCTCCTTGCAGTCCAAAGGGACTCTTAAGAGTCTTCTCCAGCACCACAACTCAAAAACATCAATTCTTTGGCATTCAGCCTTCTTTATGGTTCAACTCTCACATCTGTACATGACTGCTGGATAGACCATAGCTTTAACTAGACGGACCTTTGTCAGCAAAGTAGTGTCTCTGCCTTTTAATATGCTGGCTGGGTTTGTCATAGTTTTTCTGTCAAGGAGCATGCATCTTTTAATTTCTTGTCTTTGATAGCATATCTGATCTCCCATAGTCCTCCTAGCTGAATTGACCTCCTTCTTGATCCTTTAGAGATGAAGCCCTGTTGCAATCACACAACCATCTCTGTATCTGTTCTTGTCTGAAGTCTGTGAGCCTGTGTTAACATTTGCCACCAAAACATCATGCTTCATTTTTTGAGCACTGGCTCTTCTGACGTTTTTGCCAAGTTTATATTTTATGCATTGTATTTCCTCTCTCAGTTACAGTGATAAATGAAAATTTGTCAAAATTGGAAGAAAAATGTACAAAAACTAAAAGAGAGCTGTTAGAGAGATGCATTAGCTCGAGGAGTGGGTGCTGACTGGGTGACCTGCTGGCCGTTAGACAGCCATGGGGATGAGTTTGGTTATTAATGAGGGTATCATTTATGATAAAGAGGTTGTGACAGCAAGCGTTACAAGCAGTCATCATATGCCAGCATTGGCTAGACACATGTTAATCGCTACTGCCAACATAATTGATTTCAATGTCTTCACAGCTTGATACTCAAATAAATTGGTAGTTGATGAAACCATAGGCACTGAAGATTTCAATCTAGAGTGAAAAATCTATAGTCCTGGCAGAAGGTGGTCACACTGGGTACTTTTTCCTTTTTCCTGCCTATGCTGGAGAACTCATCAAAGCATCTCAGATTATAGAAGTTGCCTTTTCAGGTGATTTTCAGGGAGGCAGACTCTGTTCTAAAAGACTACTTTCAGCTATTCAATTAAATCCTCCTTGAAATGTATTCTTGTTGGTCAAGTAGCAACATCGTTGTGCAGGCAGTTCCCCAAGGATCCCCATTAAGGATATTTCTGGGAGTCAATTCCTTGAAGAGGTAGCTCTTTAAAAGTTACGCTCAGACACCTAGAATTTCCCTGAAAAATCACAGGAGTGTATTCCTGGCAGGGGTTTGACAATAGCCAGGGTGATAGCCAGGGTAACTAATAGTTACCACCTGTCATCTTATGCAGACAAGTGCTAGCATGCTGTATGAATTTAAATTGAAATTCAGAAATATGGCTGGTGTGATAATGAAAAGATTTTGGCAGAAGCGGTGTGGAGCCCTTGACAATTACAGTTGAGAAAATCTACTGAGATGGCTGAAACATCAATTATGAGGTAACCTTCCAACTTGACATTTTTGGAATTTCCTATTTTCCGGCCTTCCAAAAGGGAAGACAGATTGCCCTAGTCATCAGACTTATCTCTTCGTATGTTCAGTAGACTGAGAAGGCGAAGTTAAGGCAAAAACATGGTACCTCCCAGACAGAGAGGAGCAAGCAGGTGTGGGTGCTGGTCAACCTCTGCTGTAAAAGCAAACTCTTCTGGTCCAAGTTTCCAGCCTTTTATGAGGTATGAGGTGGAGGTTAAATACATTGGATCTGTCATTTATTCCTGCATTCGTTCAATTACTTATTTATCCAGTTGCTTCTCTGTTTGTGGGAGAGGGGAGATTTTATTCCCCCGACAGCCTGCCTTCCTCTGCTCCGTCCTCGTGAGGAGCATCACTGTTTTTAAACTTTTAAAAAGGAATATCTAGGAAGCCAGTTTTTAAAAGATGCTGTACAGTCTGGGTTCATACTGGTATTTGCGATTCAGAATTAGGCTGATAGTTTTTACTTCTTTGATTTTTCAAGTTCTTTTCTCTGACACTGAAAATCTTGGTTCCTAATGACATTAGTATAATTCCTTGTTTGTTTTATTCTATAAATACATTCAAAATATTGGTTCAAAATAACAATACCACATCGTTACCAACAATATGGTTACTGAAAATACTTTTAAGATTTCTTCGGAGGTTTTTTTCTGGTTTCTGTTTGTTGATATTTAGGAGATCATAGGTATATGTATGGGGCTTCCCTGATGGCTCAGTGGTAAAGAATCTGCCTGCAATGCAGGAGACGCGGGTTCGATCCCTGGTAGGGAAGATCCCCTGGAGGAAGAAATGGCACCCACTCCGGTATTCTTACCTGGGAAATGCCATGGACAGAGGAGCCTGGCGGGCTCAGTCCATGGGGCTGCAAAGAGTCGGACACCACTGAAGCGACTGAGTGCACACATGTGTATGTATATATGCACGCTGCTGCTGCTGCTGCTGCTAAGACACTTCAGTCGTGTCCGACTCTCTGCGACCCTGTGGACAGCAGCCCACCAGGCTCCTCTGTCCACAGGACTCTCTAGGCAAGAATACAGGAGTGGGCTGCCATTTCTTTCCCCAGTATACATGCATACATATCGTACTGTAATAATCAGTGCTTTGAAGTCGGTTGCCATGACAACTTTCCACGTGATTAACGTGCCATTAGGGTCCGTTGTTTCCTTTTGCTTTTGAGTTTGCTTTTTTCCCCCATTTTGGGTTAATTTTGCTTTTGTATTGTTAGATATATACACAGGTAAAGGTCATAACTATAAAACAAGGGATCTTTTTTTAATTTAATTTTTGCATTTTTAATGGGAGGGTGACTGGTTTATGTTGTGTTGGCTTCTGCCATTCTGCAATGTGAGTCAGCCATAGGCACGCATGTGCCCCTCTCTCCTGCACCTCCCTTCCGCCTCCTGCCACGTCTGGCTCCTGCAGGTTGTTGCAGAGCCGAGAGCTGCACTCCCGGGGTGTCATACGGCAGCTCCCTCCAGCTGTCTGCTTCACACGCGGTGGTATGTGTGTCCCAGAGCTACTCTCCCAGTCCGTCCCACCCTCCCCTTCCCCGCTGGGCCCACCAGTCTTTAAACAAGGTATCTTGAGAAAGTCCAACTGTCACTCCTGTTCCCTCTCTTGTATCCCTTTTCCTATCATAATATATTTTGGGGGGCTTTGATTTGCCTCAGCTGCATCTAAAAATAGCTCCCACTCCTTGTCAGTAGAGAACCTTCGTTCCTTTATAGCTGCCCGGTATTCTAACATGTGAACAGGCTTCAGTTTTCTCATCTCTGTCCCTATTGATGAGCATTTAGGCTATTTCCAGTCTTTTGCTTTTATAAATGGTATTATAGTGAAAAGTGTTGTGCATATTCATTTCTTATTTTTGAGAGCAGATCTTTGGAATAGATTCTATAAGCTGAATCAAAAGGTAAATGCATATGGTTTTGCCAGCTATTGCTAAATTCTCATCTATAGAGAGTGTACCGCTTAGCATTTCCACTAGCAATGAGTTTGTTCTCCCTTCTCCTTTTGGGCGGCAGCACCTTTGAGGTTGTCAAAGCAGAAAAATCGCCCCCTGTCTACATTATATTCTATTGAATAAAGAAGTTTTTCCTACAGATGGGCTTGAATTGTCAAGCTCTTATTCAGAGTAGCTGAGCCACAGGGCATGTGTATAAGTGGAATAGCCAAAAACCACGATTCAAGAAGCCCCAGAGAACTCTTTCGATCAGCATGTGCCATTGAATATCTTTGGAGACATTTATACCCATCAGATAATCCATGGACACTTATTGAGAAGACTGAGCTTGCTCTGGAGTTAGAAGTTCTTGGCACAATAAGGAAAACAGTGGTGGATACTGTAGGATTAACTGGGTAAAGAACATGATGCCTTCAGCCAAAACTTGATGAATTTCCTACTCTTAAAATCTCCATCTCATCTTGTGTATACAAAAGAACTCCAGGATGAATATTCACAGCATAGTACATATATTACCTGTTGGGACTCCAAGACTGAGTACATGCTGGCGAAAATATGGATTTGTCTTTTCCTTCCTTTTTGTTCACTTTTGGTCAGTTTGGGCACTCAGTGCTATCAAGTGGGTCTTGTGTGGGAAATTGACTTTATACAAATGGACAATATCACATGTTTACAAAGAAGCACTCACTGAGACTTAATTTCACCGGGTTGCCAGTTAGCTGCTACCAGTTCACTGAGCATTCAGCACTGGTGCTGATCTTCCGTGGCATGAAGCCATGCTGGAAGCTAGGCGTGCAGAGATGACTAATGCATGCTTCCTTCCCTAGAGGACTCTTCCATGTGATGGGGGACTTGACAGGTAAATTCTATTATAAATTAATAGGACTGCTGACACGGGACCATTCAGAATGTGCAGTCATTTTGTACATAGATTTCCACTAACAGAGTTTACTCTTTTTCTTAGACACAGTTTTCTGGCGTTAAAATTCACATACCATGGACTTCACCCATTAGAAGAGTGCAGTTCAGTGTTGTGTGTTTGCGTGCCTACCCAGAATGGGGCAGTCCTTACCACGGTCGATTTTATGACATTTTCATCACCGCAGAAAAGAACCCAGCATCCTGGAGCAGTCAGCCCTCATTTTCCTCCAACCAACTCCCCAGCCCCAGGCAACCACTAATCTTTCTGTTTCTAAAGACGTGCCTTTCTGGATATTTCAGAGAAGTCAATGAATATGCAGTCTTTTGTGACTCTTCACTTATTAACAGCATGTTTTCAGAGTTCATCAATGTCGTAGTGTGCATTAGTACTTCAGTCTTCTTTTGACCAAATAATATCCCACTGATGGATACACCACATTAGTTGTTGTTCACCGTTCTTTTATTAGGTGAGATTTACACACAATGAAATGTACAGTCTTGTGTGGCTATCCCACAGTTTGCTTATTTGCTTATCAGCTGATGAATATTTAGGCTGTTTCCGCTTCGGGGCTGTATATAATGCTGCTAGGGCTTCCCTGGCAGCCAAGCAATGAAGGACCCACGTGCCAATGCAAGAGACACAGGTCTGACCCCTGAGTCGGGAAGATCCCCTGATCTCCTGGAGAAGGAAATGGCAACCCACCCCAGTATTCTTGCCTGGGAAATCCCAGGGACAGAGGAGCCTGGCGGGCTCGAGTCCATGGGGTCGCAGAGTCGGACACGACTGAGCAACTAACATACACACACCCCCCTAGTGGAATTACTGAGTTTAATCTTTTGAGAAACAAGCTCACTTGGGGAAGGAGTGCTTCTTCACAGTCACGGTATCAAGTGTTCATACAGTAGTAGAAGCACAGTAAGTTCTCAATTCCTGGCTCAAAGGGGGCGTCCTTCGGATTGTCCTGTGTTGGGATTGGGAGGGGCCTGTGCTGTCAGAAGCCTTCTGCTCGCGGTCAGGTGCTCATCCAGCCCGCGGTTGGGATGTGATGCTCTCCGGTGTACATTTCTCCGTCTTGTTTACATGGTTGCATGCGAGCCTGTGCCAAAATCCACCCTCCCGAGCCCCCCACCCCCCGAGCCCCGCCCCGAGCCCCGCCCCCCGAGCCCCACCCCGAGCCCCGCCCTCCCGAGCCCCACCCCGAGCCCCACCCCGAGCCCCGCCCCAGAGCCCCACCCCCGAGCCCCGCCCCCCCAGAGCCACGCCCTCCAGAGCCCCACCCCGGGCCCCGCCCCGAGCCCCGCCCCCGAGCCCCGCCCTCCCGAGCCCCACCCCGAGCCCCGGCCTCCCGAGCCCCGCCCCCGAGCCCCGCCCCCCGAGCCTCCCCCTGCTACCCCCCCCCCCCAGCCCCATGACTGCCCCTGTTTGCTGATCTCCTGGTGGTCCTGAGAAACGGGAAACTGGGGTGAGTTTGGCAGCACCTGGGCCTGGCGGCCGCCTCAAGCTAGAATCTGCCTAATGACAGAGTCGAGCCTTTAGCCAGGAACGAACACTTCCTTGTCCGTCTGTCCCAGATTCCCCTTCTCCTTAATGTGACATCGTACTGGTCACTGGGGCTGTCACTTCTCTCGTTGACCTGCCTCTTCAGTCACCACCTCTGCATTCGCTCCCGGCGCCCCCCGTCCCCCGAACAAGGTTCATCTGAGCCTTATGTCCTGTCTGCTCTCACTGTCTCAGGAACTCAAGAACTTAAAGCTGGAGGGCCCCTCCTTCCCGGGGCTTCACCTCTCAAAGCTTACTTTTATTTCTCACTTCCCAGCAGCAAGATCGTTTTCCATGATACAGAAACAACGGCACTATTGAGTGGCCGAGCTGAAGTGCCGAGGCCTTCCTCAGCGCCTCAGCGGTGTTTACACCGTCCCTCAGGCCGGGGAGCAGTCTTCCTTGTTCCTTGGCTCTGATGGATCAGCAGAACCTCAGGATTGGCCACAGCGTTTTCACACAGCCTGATCCCTGGAATTTTCAGAGCTTCCTGACATGGTTCTTAAGGTCCAGCTTCCTCTTGGGTGGTTGGCCCCAGGGAAGTCCCCTGAGGACTGCTTCCCCATGGGTGATGTCTTTGAAGGGTTTCTGTGTGGTGAGGGTGTCCCCTCTGGGCCACCTTCCTTAGCTACCACCATCCACTTCTGCCCAGGCCTCCTTCTCCCTCTTGGGCTCTGCAACAAGGAGCTCAGCTACCCATCTTTCTGGTTCCCCTGCAACTCTAGATAAACTTCGAAAATATTTTTGAAGCCATCCAAGACAATTTAGTGCTGGTAACGGCAGGAATCTTTCCCAGGTGGCTCACTGGTAAAGAACCCGCCTGCCAATGCAGGAGACACAGGAGACAACGGGTTTGATCCCTGGGTTGAAGAGATCCCCTGAAGGAGGAAATGGCAACCCACTCCAGTATTCTTGCCTGGAGAATCCCATGGACAGAGGAGCCCGGCGGGCTTCAGCTGGTGGGGTCTCAGAGTCGGACACGACTGAGCGACTTAGCATAGCAACTTAGCGTGACAGGAGAGGGCTTCCCAGGTGGTGCTAGGAGGAAGGAATCTACCTGCCAAGGCAGGAGATGCAAGAGACACAGGTTCAATCCCTGGGTGGGGAAGATCCCCTGGAGAAGGAAAGGGCAAGCTGCTCCAATATTCTTGCCTGCAGAATCCCATGGACAGAGGAGCCTGGTGGGCTGCAGGTCATGGGGTCACAGAGGGTCGGACACAACTGAGTAAGCACACACAATGGCAAGAAGGCAGTCAGAGGAGGGAATTAAAAATAACCAAATTGTAAGAAAGCTTGAGCCCCTGTAACAGGCATCCTGGGGCCCTCCTGTGACATGATTCAATCGAGATCTGCCCCTCATGGGGTCAGCAAGTCACCCCCCCCAGCCCCTCCAGCCCGTGTTCATTTGAGGGGACCCCCTTGAGATTTCCTGTTTTTCCTCTCTTTATCTATGCCTTCCTGCCTTAAATGAAAGATACATCAGAAGACCTCTCCAGATCCAATAATGTCCTTTTCATCTAGGTTAGTGTCCTTAATTAACACGCTTCCCGCCCATCTGTGAGCACGTGACTCACCTGAGCACTGGCTGAGCAGCGGCGCTGGCCTCTTAGACGCCACCTCTCTGCATGTGGAATCCTGTGAATTCTCCGTGTGTGTGTGTGATGTGTACGTATAGAATTCTTCTTCACAGTAGTTATGCTCTCTAAAACCACCCTGAATGCTGAAATGCTGAAATTGGTGAAGCCTGAACCATCGATCCTAGGGAAAATACAGGATGAGTTTCCTTCAAGACTTGGGTCGCAATGTTTTCTTTTATCTATGGGTCAGTACATAGCCTTGTTTCAGGCGTGGTTCTGTTTGAAGACGCCTCACTTAATATATGTTAATTAATGGCTCTGAGCCCCACAGCAGCACTGTGACTCCAGCCTGAAGGAAGCTGGCCCAGTGCACAGCAGCACTGTGACCCCAGCCTGAAGGAAGCTGGCCCAGCGCACATGTTTGCTCCGTAAAACACGTCCCAGCCTTCGTGCCCGAGGAACACGAGTCTGAGCTCCATCCCCACATAGAGCAGGGGGCACTTTCAACCAAAAGCCCAAGGGTGTGAAAATGTGACACTAACTAGATGGTGAAAAGGACACTTGTGAACAGTGTGAGAGCTGAAACAGGAAGGCAGAACCATTGTCCTGCTTCCCCTCAGCTGGGAAGGTATCGTGTGTCAAGGGACCCAGTTTTTTGACTGCTCTGAATATCTGGGTAAATGAACACAAGCACCGATTTGGGGTTTACAGATACATTTTAGTGAGTGGACCAATTCGCAGATACAGTCAATCCTTTGTATCCTCTGATTCTGATCTGCGCTTTGTTGAATCCAAAGATGCAGAACCTGTGGATACAGAGGGTCAACAGGACTATGCCATTTCATATAAAGGACTTGAGTATCTGTAGATTTTGGTAAATTCATGGGGTTCTGGAACCAGTCCCATAACAGATGCTAAGGGATGTGAGTACAGAATGCACAAATAATGAGGTTCAGCTCTGTACACACATGCACACACATGCATATACCCATGCATATATGGACACTCATGTACAGACAACTCCGAGGGCAGATTTCATCTGTGTGTGTTGCACAAGCCATGGACTCGTGTCCTCTGGTCCCCAGTGTGTACACTACTCCTTGCAAGGAGCCTGGCACGTTGTCCAGGAAGGTCAACCACACACCCGCAGAGACACTACTCCCCACATACCATGAAGATTAGATGTCATTTTATAAAAGCTACCAAGGCTCTTTTAAAGTTCCCCATCACATCTTCGGCTTCATGAGACATAATGTTTATTATTACAATTTTTACATGGATGTAGCTCTTTACAGATCAAAAGCACATTCGTGTGGTTTCCAAGCTTATGGAGTCTGTATATAAATGGATTTTGATTCAACCATCACAGGGCATCAGTGTGGAATTTTTTTTTCACTTTTGATAAAGCCTAGGGAAACACTGCGGTGAACAAGCTGGTTCATAAGCCCAGTCTTGTGTGTTTTGGCTCATGATGAGTAGTCTGGTTCTGGTTTTACAGCCATTTGGGTTCGGGGCTTCCAAGCCCCCTTCCAAAGGGGAGCCGCGCTCGCTGAGGGATTGGGTTGAGTTCAGGATCTTTATCGGTATATCGCCCCCTGGCGGCCACAAACAAAATGCGGGCATGTTGAGATGGGTTTGGACCATTAGGTGTCAGCCTCCGCACCTCAACCTGGGCTGCGCTTCTTGGGAGTCAAAGGCTGGGGAGAGGGCAGAAAAAAAAAAACCAGACTGGTCAGGAAAAATCCACCAGGATTACTGTGAAAAATGTAAAGGTAGTCCAACATGAGCTTTGGAATCATAAATTTGAATCTAAGTTCCAGCTTCACCACCGAAGAGCTATGTGATTGGATCTGTGATAAGATAAACTCTTAGTTATTCAAGACTCAGCTTCTTCAAGTGTAAAATGGGAATGACAATACTGACAGCATGTTTGTTCTAAGGACTCAATAAAATAATGTGTATAAACCAATTAGCACACTGTCTGGAACGCAGAAGACTCTCAGTAAGTGACAGATGTCATTATTACATCTGTTTGAAAGGAGAAAATATTTTCTATGAGGACAGCACTTAAGTGTAATACATGCATGCATGGATTAGCAATAACAAGGCAATGTGGACTGTAAAAAAGTACAAGGAACAAGAATTCTGTATGTTTCAGTGCAACAGGATTTGTTGACTGACCTGTGGAATGGATAATGTATTAAATAAGAAGGAATCCCAGATAGAAAGACTGAGAGGGAAGTCTCGATACAGTTTAGGCTGAGTCTCCATTTCAGTGGAAATGCACAGATGGTGGTAAATGGGTCATATTTATTTCCTCTCCACCTGCTAAAAATAAAGAGTGGTAAGTTAGTGACAGATATACACTGGAAAGGTGTTCCAAAGAAATAATGGACCCTTATTGCATTTCTCAGGAAATGGCATATCTTTAAGATACATGTCTCAGCCTATTGAAATGAGTCAGTGTATGAGCACAGGGTGCTATCTGGTGTTGCCAGCGTAGCCTCATACTGTGCAGGTCTGGGGATGAGATGAGGGAAGCCCTCTGCTCTCACACTTGTCGCTGGCCCTGGTCTTGAGGGTTCCTGCCTGCTCTTGTCCCTTCCTATTTCTTGTGGGTTGAATGTGTCCCCCAAAGATAATGTTGAAGTCCTAACCCCCAGTACCTGTGAATGGGACCGGATCTGGAAACAGGCTCTGTGCAGACATAATCAAGAGTGAATGAAGGTGAGGTCACCCTGGGGGAGGGTGACCCCAAGCCCAGCAGGACTGGGGTCCTTGTTAGAACAGCAGGAGAGACAGCGAGAGAGAGCAGCGTGAGGGCACGCATGGCGGGGGGGGGGGGGTGGTGGTGGTGGTGGGGGGCGGCCACGAGGGCTCCACGAGCACCGAGGGCCGCTGCGGGAGGTGAGTCTGCCCGCTGGAAACCACGGACCGGCAGAGCTGCCGGAGGGGCGCGCGCCGCCCCCGGCTCCCGCAGGGAGAGCGTGACCTCGCTGACAGCTTCATGCCCGCGGAGCCTCCAGCATCCGGAGAGAAGACAGGTCTGCTATTTCCAGCCGCTCGTCTGCAGCACTGGATGAAGGCAGCCCTGGAAAACAAATACACAGCTTCTGGCGGAGAGGAGTTCCAGAGAGGGGCTGGGTGCTGGAGGTTTTTCGGAGTGGTTCTTCATCCCCTGAAATTCTAACCTGATAAAATTATAGTGAGCTGCCTCTAAACAAGAGACATGAGGGGACTGAAATAATTTGTGTTCAGATCCCATGCAGCAGCAGGTGATGTGGAAAGAGTCTAAACACGTCGGATCTTTGCACGATGCCAGCCCACCCGGGTGGGAAAGACACAGCGTTTTCCTCTCCTGGTGGCTGAGACCAGCTTCTGAAGCCGGGTGCGAGGCCACCTGTCTGCCTCTTTTCCTGAGGGTGGTGTTCATTTAATCTCCCACGCATGATCCTTTACAGAAATTTCCAGGACGTTGCCAGGTTCTCTCCTCTCCTTCCCTGCCGTTAATAGTTCTACCCTGGTGCAAACAGGTGCACTGGGCTTCCCTAGTCAAGGGTCTTAAATAGGACTCCCGCTATTAGGCTGTGAAACCGCCTCGCCCAATTAACGCCCGTCCTGTTTAAATCCGCAGTATGTTAACACGGCTGATTCGGGTTTAGGAAATGCCCACTCACCCGGTTGACACCGCGCCTGAAGGCACGCCCTCGGCGGGACGGGCCCGTGGAAGGTGGGCCTGGCCCCTGCGGCCCCTCCAGCGCCTGGTAGCGGAGCAGCCGGGAAGGAGGAGGGTGTCCGCCCTGCGCTTCTCAGAGGCTCTGACGACGCCAGCGACCGCGCTGTTGTGCCGTCCTGCTTACTCGCGTCCAACTCTTTCCGACCCCCTGGACTGTGGCCCGCCAGGCTCCTCTGTCCACGGGAGTCTCCAGGCGAGGATACTGGAGTGGGCAGCCATTCCCTTCTCCAGGGGACCTTCCCCACCTAGAGTGGAACCTGGGGCTCCTGCACTGCAGGCGGATGCTTTACCTTCTGAGGCACCAGGGAAGCCCAGAAGACCACGTCACTTGTCCTTAATTTTCAGATCAGATGGACCTCGGCTGCTGCCCTCATCAGCAGCCTCCTCTGTGATCAAGTTCCTATCACCTGCATCCCGCGAAGGACCCCGAATCAACATACAGCCGGGCCACACAGTCAGATGGAGCCGAGCGGGAGGGGGCTCTCGGGCCGCGTCGGGCCGGCCTGTGCCCCGCTGGGTGCGTGGGTGGCGGAGAAGGCGCCGTCGGGCTTCACGGAGGGGAGAACCCTTTGTGCCCTTAACACCCCGCGGCTCGCTCAGGGGGACCGGATCACATCGAGATCACTGTGTTTCAACAGTGGAGTCAGACAGGGTCAGGCTAACTCTTTATTCACTAAATCTAGTCTGAGTCTTTGCGCCCGTGGACTGTAGCCCGCCAGGCTCCTCTGTCCGCGGATTTCCAGGCAAGAGTACTGGAGTGGGTTGCCATGCCCTCCTCCGGCGCATCTCTCTGACTCGGGGATCGAGCCCGCACCTCCCGTATCGGCAGGAGGACTCCTTACTGCTGCGTCCCCCGGAAGCCCTGGAGCCTCCTGCTCCGTCCAGGGTGAAGTGGGCAAGTCTGCTGCTGGACGCCGTGCATTTCTTCCTCTGCATCCCTCTCTCAGCAAAACTGCAGGACCCCGTCTTTCTTCCCTCTTCTCCTCTGTTAGATCTGAGGGACTTCTCTGGGGGTCCAGAGGTTAAGACTTCCCCTTCCAGTGCAGAGGGCACAAGCTCAATCCCAGGTCAGGGAACTAAGATCCCACGTGCCGCCTGGCATGGCCAAAACAACAACAACAAACACTTAAAAACCTGGATCTGAGGAAAATAATTGATTACCAATAACTCTGAGTCAATGGACGTTTGTTCACGGCTCTGCCCTAGGTGAGATCTTCCTCATTTATTCACCAAGAAGGTGGCAGGACTGTTTTGGAAGCAGGGTCCTTCTGCTGTCCCTGAGTTCACCCCGGACGACACGTCCGCCCGGCAGCCTACGTGGGCTGTTGGAAGCGTGTGACTGTGTTTCAGAAGCCGCTCCCCAGGAGCAGGTGGAGGCTGGCGACAGTTGGATACTCACTACCAGAATTCCTGAAAAACAGCAGCAAATACCCGTAAATAAACATTAGAAATGAGACAGACTGCTTGGCATTTAACATATTTTTAAAACACTGTTTACCAGTTCCTTCCTCCTTGCCAGGCGTTAGAGTTGCCAAATGGGTTCTTGAGATTTGGCCTGACCCCATCTCTCTAGTGAAGAGCCCAGCGCTAGGAAGACATGAGCTGGATTCAAGCAAGCCATATGTGTACTGTTTACTGAAATCTCCAGATTCATTCCACAGCCATGCCGCGCTTGTAAGGAGAGGGTAGCTCTAGGATGCTTGGCTTTGACAGCTGAGAAGCAAGCACAGAAGCGGCAAGCATGGAGCTCCTTGGGTCTGCGTTCTCTGCCGTAGCAGCAATTGCTAATACACCTCAGCCTTCCAATCAGAGCTTTGGGAGGGTCCCTGTGGGAGGACAGGGCATCTTCCAACTCTTCCATTCTCTAAGACACAGCAGAGCAGGTCTCCCAAACGGTTACCCATAAAACTGCTCCCAGGTCCTTGTTGTCCGACACCTAAACTAATGTTGGAACATCCCTCCCTGGGGTCCAGAGCTTTGGTGCCTATAGGACAGACACTGTTCTAAATCCTCTGTGTGTATTTACTCATGTGATAATTTTTAGAGTCTGCCATTGTCTCTGTTTTATAGACAACAAAAACTGAGGCTTGGAGAATGAATTGCCCAAGATCATGTAGCTGGTAAGGGACAGAGCCAGGATTATCAAGACAAGTCAGTTTTACCCCCCAAGACCCTGGCTTTCTCCCCTGTATCTGTGGCACAGCCTTCAGTGGGTGAGTGAGGAGGCGGCTAAAGAAAGCACAGTCACATTTGCTGATCTAGCTCATAGTGGACTGAGGAGTATTTTGCCCTCATTTTAATTTCTGAAGTTTTCTCTCATCTGTAACAGGAGACATATAAGTACTTATGTCATATAAATAGTTGTTACTTACGTGTCTAGGGCTTCCCAGGTGGCACCAGTGGTAAAGAACCCACCTGCCAATGCAGGAGATGTAAGAGACGCAGGTTCGATCCCTGGGTCGAGAAGATCCCGTGGAGGAGGGCATGGCAACCCACTCCAGTATTCTTGCCTGGAGAATCCCATGGACAGAGGAGCCTGGCTACAGTCCTTAGGGTTGCAGAGTTGGACACGACTGAAGCAACTTAACACTCTAATGTGTCTACATATAAGACATATAAGTAGAGACATAGAAATCTGAACCATAAAGATAAATTTGACAAAGACCCAGTTCGGTCTCACGTCACAGAGAATTTCAGAATGGATGATGCAGCCTGGGTTTCTTTGGGATCGATTCGAGCAGCTTTCTAATACCTCCAATAGTTGAAAAGTTTTCACTAAAACCCATGACCAGGGAACATCACCAGTTTCTGTTGTGTTTGATCCTCAAGTTTTGCTTCTACAAAAATCAGAGGAAAGTGCCAGTATGATGGCAAACAGGACTTCTTTGAGTCACCAGGCACTTGTCCAGCTCCTGGCAACTGACTCAGGCATCGAACACTGCAAGTTTCATTTCTTCTGGCAAATGTAACATTGACATCTTCAGTCATTTCTCCTAACACTTCTTCTTCGAATTTGATTTTCTTTTATATAACTGTCCCTTTCCTCACGTTTTTTTTCATTTTGGCAGAAGTAGCAGCCCTCTCACCAATTTCTTCACACTCATCTTTCAAGAATAGTCTTAAAGCATCGTGTACCTTGTTCAAGGTGGGTTCTGACAATTTGAAAGTATTTTTGTATGCTCACATAGAACAGCAGAGCTGAAGTCACTCCAGCCCACACCTCTGTCTGCAGTTGCCCCCATTGTCAAGGTCTCGTGCCCTGTTTGGGAACAAGCGCCTGTAACTGCGTCCTCTCTAGGTGGGAGCCAGGTTAACTTCCACATGGACTATTTGTTAAAAGGATAAACACAACAGATGTGGTCATCGAGGCTTCAGTATATAATAGTAAACTCCACACTAACCACAGTTGTTTAGAACTTAGGCCAGCAAAACGTTTTGGGGGAGAAATATTGTATCATTGGGTTTCCCAGGTGGCGCCAGTGGTAAAGAACCTGCCTGCCAGTGCCGGAGATGTAAGAGAGGCGGGTTCAATCCCTGGGTCGGGAAGACACCCTGGAGGAGGGCCTGGCAACCCACTCCAGTGTTCTTACCTGGAGAATCCCGTGGACAGAGGAGTTTGATGGGCTACAGTCCATGGGGTCACAGAGAGTCGGATACGACTGAGGCGACTTAGCACACACACAGTGTTGTTGTATCACTAGTGTTTAGAATTGCCGTGCGCGGTGACCATGAGTGGCTGACCAACTTTTAGACGGGTTTCCTAGCGTTCTAACATTCTGTGCAGACAGCGTGCCCTCCTGCACCAGGCAGACTGCCCCCCGTGCCTGCCTTTTAACTCACAGCCTTTCACCAGAAGACTGACCTCACCCCTGGGGTGCAGACGTCAGGTCACCCCACAGCCCCGTGACTTCTTACTCTCAAGCTCGCCCCATTGCACAGGATCGGTGTTGTTGTTGAGTTGCTAAGTCACGTCTGACTCGTTTGTGACCCCAGGGACTGCAGCCTGTCAGGCTTCTCTGTGCATGGGATTTCCCAGGTGGGAAGACTGGAGTGGGTTGCCATTTCTTCCTCTAGGGGATCTTCCCGACCCAGGGATGGAACCTGCGTCTCCTGCGTGGCAGGCGGATTCTTTACCACTGAGCCACCAGGGAAGCCCCTTGCACAGGATTAAACAGATTTAAAAGCAGAAGTGCCATAGGTGGGTGTTTTTCTGCTCACGCCACCCCCTTTACCTGGGAGGGACTGTGGGCATCAGAGCCCAGCTGACACTCTCCAGTCTCACGGCCCACCCCCCAGGCCATCTCTCTCTCCAGCTCCCCAGACACCCTCTTTTTCTGGCCTGGGGAAAGGAGGGTTCTTGTCCACTTTTAGCCATGTATTTGAGATCTCCGGGCACTGCCCCTCGGGAAATCCTCACACCCCGTCCCGGGCACTGCTCACCCTCGAGATGAGCGCGTTGCCTTGCTCGGCACCCTCAGACGGCTGGCTCTGGGGACATCCAGGTGGCCCTCTTTAACAGCCAGGGCCGGCTTTCCTGGGCAGTGCCCTCCTCATGCAAACGGTCCTATTTGTCACGGCCCTGCCTGCAGATTGTGCAGGAATGATTTCTCGAAGATAACGCCCACCCTGTTCCTGGTCTACAGGTCCACTCCGCATCCACCTCACACCAACCTGCGCCCAAGACAGGGTGGCCTCTTCATTCCCATTTTAGAGATGGGGAAACTGAGATGCCAAGGGTTGACAATTACCCACAGGGGTGCGTGCAGCTGCCCTTAGGGACAGAACTATGACTAAAAACACTCCCACCCCCAGTTTCTGTTTTTCATTAAATTTTTTATTTTATATTGGAATATAGCTGATTAACAATGTCGTGATAGTTTCAGGGGGACAGCAAGGCAACTCAGTCATACACATACATGTACCCATTCTCCCCCAAACTCCCTCCCATCCGGGCTGCCACGTAACGTTGAGCAGAGTCCCCTGTGCTATAGGGTCGGTCCTTAGTGTGGATCCACTTTATCTGATTTTTTAAAACTAACGCATTGATGTTGTATCTACTCTTGGCCGCGCGGGGGCTTCGCTGCTGCGCGCGGGCTGCCCTCCGGCTGAGTGCGCGGAGCGCTCGCCGCCGCGGAGCTCGGGCTCGGGGCGCGCGGGTCCTGTCGCTGCGGCCGGGCTCCCGGGCGTCAGAGCACAGGCTGGGTGGCTGTGGGCGTGGCTCAGTTACTCTGAGCGGGTGGTGTCTTCCTGGACCAGGGATGGAAACAAAGTGTCCTCCGCATCGCGGGGCAAATTGCTGACCACTGGACTACCAGGGAGACCCTGTCCATTTAGAATGCAGCCCTGCCCCACCCCCGTTTCTCACTCTCCCATCCGCCCTCCACTTCAGTAAGCTTAGCTCAGGCCTGGCCTAAGCGCAGAAACTGGGGTTACACGAGCGATACCACGCAGGCACTCAGCTGGGGAGCGTGAACAGACACTGTGCCTTGCCTCTCAGAAGTGACGATTCAAAAAATCAACTCGTCCACTGAGTTGTCAGTATGTCTTTAGAAGCACGGATAAAGTGGGGATAGCGTAGAAATAGCTTGTTTCTATGACTGTGACTATTTTTATATCAGGCCATAGAGGTCTGTTACCTGTGTCTGTAAGCAGCATATTTAGGAAATGATCCAAACAAAGCTATACATGAAGGATGACAGGTTTGTGGCACCTGACCCAAGAGTCCCCAGGGGTGTTTGTGGCAGATGGTAACTTTAAAAAAATTTTTTTTTAATTTATATTAATTGGAGGATAATTGCAATATTGTAATGGTCTCTGCCATACGTTGGGCTTCCCAGGTAGTATAGTGGTAGAGAACCCGCCTGCTGATGCAAGAGACCTAGGAGATGCAGATTCGATCCGTGGGTTGAGAAGATCCCCTGGAGGAGAGCACGGCACCCCACTCCAGTATTCCTGCCTGGAGAACCCCAAGGACGGAAGAGCCTGGCGGGCTACAGTCCATGGGGTTGCAAAGAGGTGAACATGACTGAAGCGACTTAGCATGCGCACACACGTGCACTGCCATACATCAACATGAATCAGCCGTAGGCACACGTGTCCCCTCCCTCTGAAACCCCTCCCTCTCCGTCCCCACCCCATGTCTCCAGGTCGTCACAGAGCACCGGTTTTGGGCTGCTTGCCTCATACATCAAACTCCTACTGGCACTCTGTTTCACATATGATGATATATATGTTTCACTGCTATTCTCTCAAATCATCCCACCCTCTCCTTCTCCCACTCTGTCCAAAAAAGTCTGTTTTTTACGTCTGTGTCTCCTTTGCTGCCCTGCATGTAGGATCATCAGTACCATCTTTCTAGGTTCCATATATATGTGTTGATAAATGATGTTTGTCTTTCTCTTTCTGACTTCACTCTGTATAATAGGCTGTAGGTTCATCTACCTCATTAAAACTGACTCAGACTGTTCGTTTTTATAGCTGTGTAATATTCCATCGTGTATATATACCACAGCTTCCATATCCATTCATCTGCGGATGGACTTCTGGGCTGCTTCCGTGTCCTGGCTGTTGTAAATAGTGCTGCAGTGAACTTAGATGATGACTTTATCGTGGCTCCCATCCCACTTCGAACACAGATGTAGCTGCTGAATCTTCCTAACACAGCACCCTGCTCAGTCCCCATGTTTCCACCAAGGTTTCACTGGGTTTGCCATCCCCACTACAAATTTTGCACATATTATTCTAGAAAACGTGAAATGAGTGAAATGTGGGTGATTTGCCCTTTCAGGCAGCGGCTCCCCGGTCTCCCTGACCTTCCCTTTTCCCCACCCACCCCTCCTCCCCAGGCTCCAGAAAAGTGCCAGGGTTGATGAATTGCCGGGAAGTGCATCATCACGGTTTGAAACAGAAGCTACACACCTGAGATGCAGAAAACATTTGCAGGAGGGCCAGCGTTTCACTGTGGAAACAATTTATTTGCAAGGCACGCCTCCCTCCCCGCCACGCCCCGGGTAGGATTCCTGGGGCAGGCGTTCTTGTAAGACTCCAGGCCAGGCCATTGTAAGGGGCCCCAACCCCTTGAGAACTGCAGCTTGAGAAGCTATTTCTCAGAGGTATTTGCCATGTCTGAGAGGACAGAGGCTTGTAGACTGTGTCAAGTTGGTTAGGAATTGTTCATGTAAAAATCTCAGCCGTAGGAGTAAGCGAGGAGGGAAACGGTTGTTTTTTATTTGGTAAATTGTGTCCAACTCTTTGTGATCCCATGGACTGTAGCCCACCAGGCTCCTCTGTCCATGGGATTCTCCAGGCAAGAATACTGGAGTGGGTTGCCATTCCCTTCTCCAGGGGATCTTCCTAACCCAGGGACTGAACTCACATCTCCCGCGTTGGCAGGCGGCTTCCCCACCGCTGAGCCCCCAGGGCAGCCGGACCAGGGAGGTGCCAGCTGTGCATCCCCGTGCACCACATCCTCTCTCCCTCCGCTTCCGGCTTAGTCTCCTTGTCAACATTAGGTGATTCCAGAATTAATGATCCTTGAGCCCCATGCTGGGTTGAAATCCCACGTCCCCCCAGAACCTCAGAGCACAGTCAAGCTGAGGATGGGGATGACTGGGTGCAGGGAGCCCCGAAATCCAGCAAGTGTGTCCTTACAAGAGAAACACATGGGCAGGGCCACGTGACGCAGTTCCGAGCCAGGGAGCGCCAAGGGTCATGAGCCGCTGCCAGGAGCCGGGGAGAGCGGATAAAGGACCTTCCCCAAGAGCCTTCCCTGGGAGTGTGGCCTGCCAACAGCTCGAGTTTGGACTTCCGGCCTCTGAAACCGTGAGAAGATAGATCTCTGTTATTTTCAGCCGCCTGGCTTGTAGTAAGCTGTTATAGCAGCCTTAGGAAGGGATGGCCCTTTCCAAGTGATGTATCTGCTCCCATTTCTTTACTTGGGCCCTGCTCTTGGGAGAGACAATGTTCAAACAGAGGCAGCGGGTATGAATATCCTGAGACTGCAGGCTGGACACAGTTTCGCTCACCCAGGAGCTGTGGTGCTGGCTCCCGGCGGCGCCCAGCCCCAGGCCGGCTCCAGAGCCTCAGCTTGGCTGGAGGCAAGTGAAGGCCCGCGGCAGCCTGAGGGGCTCAGCAGACGACTTGAGAAGGATGAGGGCAACTGTGGGCTTCTGGGCGCTGGAAGTAGGGTCATAAAAATTTAGAACTGTGGGATGCTTTTTGCAAGCAATGGTTGCCCGGTGAGAAGGCCCATGTGGGAGGGAGACCCTCTCATTCCTTGGTTGAGCAGATCTTTAACAGGTTTAATCACCAGGAGCAGTATTTCACGCGAATGGTCATTGGTTGTGAGGATACAGTTAATCAGGGCATTTTGCCTGAAAAAGGTGCTTTTCTTTTTCTTGGTTGATATATTTTTCTTTCTTTTTGTAAACGTTTTATTGCTGGAGTACAGCGGCTCCCCGATGTTGCGTTAGTCTCTGCTGTGAACAGTGAGTCGGGGATATGTGCACACACCTCCCCTCCGTCTACAGCCTCGCCCACCCCTTCACCTAGGCCACCGCAGAGCTCTGAGCTGAGGCCCTGTGCTACACAGCAGGGTCCCGCTGGCCAGCTGTTTCACACGTGGTTGTGTATACATGTCAGGGCTGCTCTCCCAGTTTGTCCCACCCTCCCCTTCCCTCCCCGTTTCCATGCGTCTGTCTCCATGTCTGTGTCTCCATTCCTGCCCTGCCAATAGGTTCATCTGTGCCGTTTTTCTAGATTCCATGTATATGGGTTAAAATACGGTATTTGGTTTTCTGATTTATTTCACTCTGTATAACAGACTTTAGGTTCATCCACATCTCTACAAATGACCCAGTTTTGTTCTTTTTTTTTTTATGGCTGAGTAATATCCCATTGTACATATGTACCACATTGATCTAGTTTTCAAGGTAACATTTCTTACTATGGCTTGAGAGCTCCTGGGTGCAACCCATATTTTATCTTCAGGGGAAAAAAGTCCTCAAGTTGTCTTGCCTTTTCCTTAATTTACAATCACCCCTGAAAATAACAGAAAACTGCTGGCACCCTATGCTGTATGCTCCCATGAACGTAAGTAACCAGTTGGCTAATCATCTTTTATCCCCTTTGGAAAAGAAAAATACCATTTCTAAAAAGCAGTCTCATTAATGATGATTTAAATGTCCGTGGCACTGTTTATTCCCCTCTAGTGGATGAAAGAGAGGCCATTTTCAGATGGCTGAATTATCGCCACCTCCTAACGTGGGTTCAGGAAGGGCCATTGTGTATTCTCAAGACATGCAGCAAACGTATACTTTATTTTCATGATTCCTGAATCATATTTTGATGAACTGGCGTGATTTACTGAATGCACTTCAAATAGGGGTTATTTCACCCCACCCTGGGTTTCACATTGCCTAGGATGCCGCGTGGAAATTCAGTCGCTCCAGAAGGATGGTGCCTTCCAAAAGTCAGGAGAAACTCACAGAGCCACCCAGGAGACCACCGTCGTGCAGCTGGGGAGAGGCGTCAGGAGCCCCATGGGGGAGTGACCGTGACCTCATCTGGATCACTACCTGGGTCTTCTACTAACAAGCTGTTAACTACGCGCAAGCTCTCAGCTGCGGAAACATCCCTCCTGTGAACTCTAGTTAGCTTACCTGCTGGATGGGCAAGCTGTCCTGATGAGCCAGGTGCCAGCTAATCCTGATAATTCCTGACCTTGGAGCCCTTTAAGCGTCCAGGTTACTCTTAGCTCACTGAGGCCCAGTGGTTCTCTTGGATGGTTCAAAACCTTCCTAGCCTTCATGAGCACATAAATGAAAAAGAAGAGAACTTTAGAGCTGACTCATCATGCTAAGTCACTTCAGTCATGTCCGACTCTTTTCAACCCATGGACTGTAGCCCTCAAGGCTCCTCTGTCCGTGGGATTCTCCAGGCAAGAATACTGGAGAGGGTCACCATGCCCTCCTCCAGGGGATCTTCCCGGCCCAGGGATCAAACCTGCGTCTCTTATGTCTCCTGCATTGGCAGGCAGGTTCTTTACCACTAGCGCCACCTGGGAAGCCCCAAACTATAGAAGCAAACTATTAAAAACAACCATGTTGTCAACTGCGGCTGAGAGGAGGTGGGAAGAGAAAAAAGCTCCCTCGGCTTCCAGTTATGCCATGATAACTGTTTCAGTTTTATTGAGTAAATAATTATCTCTGTGGGTTAAACAAAAAAACCATAATACAGCACATAACACCCATTAGTCATCCGTCGGAGGTAAGGCTTAAATGTATATTTAACACATGCGTTTTTGTTTTTAATTCAGTGCCCTGATACAGAGAAGGCAGGAACTATTCACACTTCCAGGGGCTAAATAACTAGTTCTTTTGACATGTTAGGTTTTTGTTTTCATCTCTTATTAGAATTTTTGTTTGGGGTTTTAATTTATTTTGAGCCAAAGGCAAGAATGGAGAGGTTCCCAGTGTGACTGAGATGAGAACGGGGTGTGTGTTGTCGTCTGGTGGGGGGGTGAGGAGGGGACAGGCCCCGGGGTTTCCCCGGTGCAGGTCACAGGGAAGCAGGAAGGTGCATGAACATGCCTGGAGCAAGAAGAGGGGCCGGCAGCAGAGCTCCAGACACACTGATTTGTTTTTTTAGAATATTTGATCTGCTTGTGGGCTTTCCAGGTGGCACAGTGGTAAAGAATCCTCCTGCCAATGCAGGTTAGACCCCCGGGTGGGGAAGATCCCCTGGAGGAGGGCACGGCAACCCATCCCAGTATTCTTGCCTGGGGAATCCCATGGACAGAGGAGCCTGGTGGGCTACAGTCCTTGGGATCGCAAAGAGTCAGACACAACTGAGTGACTGAGTGCACACACAATCTGTTTGTAGGACGTATGGGGCCCTAAAAATCCATTCCAGTACACATTTGGTGCAGACAACTACTGTTTGATTCCACTTGTATGAGGCACCCCAAACAGTCAAAGTCATGGAGTCACAAAGTCCACTGGTAGATGCCAGGGGCGGGATGCGGGCTGGGGTGGGAGTGGAGAGTTAGTGTTTAGTGGGGACAGAGGCCAGTCTAGGAAGGTGAGACATTCGGGAGATGGACAATGGCGAGATCTGCACAACAGTGTGAATGTACTTAGGGCCCCTGAATGACACACTTAAACACGGTTAAAAGAGTATCTTTTGTATTATGTGACTTTTACCACAATTAAAAAAGAGTAGATATGAGCCCACATAATGCGTGTGCTGGGCTGCACACGAAGGCTTTGTGGACGATCACAGCAGGCGCAGTGTGGGCAGCGCGTGCGGAGGAGAGCAGCGGTTCTCCCCCCTCACTGTGAGTCAGGTCGAAGCCCGGAGCGGCAGATGTCGATTCCGTTGATTCGTTGATTCGATGGCGGCTCTCCCCGGTCAGGAGACGAGGGAGGGGTGACTCCTGGGGGCGGGCCGCGGGGGAGCTTTTCTGCTCTGGAGTCGCTCTCGTCACAACCGCGTCTGCTCTTCTTGCCCGCCCGGGACAGACGTGTGGAATTTAAATCGCCGTGGCTGGCAGTGGGGGTGTTTACGGGGACCTGGGGCCCCCTGCAGAGTCCTGTCGCAGCCCGCAGGGCTGTGGGGATGCTGGCGGGGAGAGGCCTGCAAACGCAGAGACGGTTTTGTGGCGAAGATGGAAAAGTGTATCTTGTCTCGTGCTTTGGACAAATTTAGAAAGAACGGAGCCATTCAACGGCGACAGGGAAGAACCTTCGTGAAAACCCTGGGCTCCGGGTAAGGTCCTTGACACAGGACACCCCCTCTAAAGACAAAAGACAGCAAGACCCCCTTTCTCTTGGTTTGCTACTAAGCCCAGGTCTTCATGGGAAAAGAAGAAGAAAAACAATACAGATTTTTGTGCTTTCCTCAGCTTTGTTGACAAAGCCATCTTGTTCCGGTTTGAATCTTCTGAAAGCACAATTTGGCGACTGTGGGTGCCCACCCAGATGCTCTTTACCTGGGTCCACGCACCTGTCCCCCAACTGCTGAGGGCACCCGAGACCCTCAGAGGTGACTCCCTCCCGGAAGCACGCTGCCCCCGCCAGCAGCAGCCTGACAACCCGCCGGCATATGGTGACGGGGGCACTCACACCCAACACACCGGGACGGGCCAGCTCCGTCCTGCAGCATGTGTTCCAGAGCGTTCTTCACATTGAATCAGCTCAAGTCCCAATACTTCTCTGGAGAGCGTTGTGCAGGGGAGTCATGGTGGCCTGGGCCAAACAGCACATCCTCCTGGCTAGAATCCCATGGTCAGCAGAGGAAGCCTGATTCTCCCGTGGGTAAGGGCGCTGATCACGGTCTACTCCAGCTGGTCAGGGAAGTTAGTATCTGCATGACCAGCTGGCCCCAACGTGCAGCTTTGTGGGAGAAAGGTCCTGGGAACCCAGTGAAGCGACTCGCACCAGAAGAGCACGGTATTCAAGAAAAGGCTTGTTACCAAAGCCAGAGCTTACAGCAGGGAGCACAACTTTGATTTATAACAAGAGCTGTTTGCCCATAATTACTAAAATATTGATTGCGCATTCAGCAGTGCGCCTAAATTAAAGACAAGCCAAATCCGGTAACAGTGCCAAAAGAATTTTATTGCAGTCACCGTTTAGCCCTCTCCTGCAATAATCTGGGATTTTGTAGAGGACATTTCAATATATGGAGGGTTGCCTTTGATGACTGTGCCTCCTCCTCACGCTTACAGAGCTCCTGATTGAAGGCATGCAACAGTAAACAGGACACAGAGGCGGGTCTGTAAATATGGGCTGAGGTGGGAGCAGGGGTCAGGGTGCAAATAAATCAGACAGGAGCGGTCAGGGAAAACATCAAAGGTGAAGGACTAGGGGGAGAACGCATGCCAGATAAGCTGGGAGGGAAGGAGCTTTAGGATTGCTTGCCAGCTGCGTGTCACAGCTAAATTCAAATTTAAATTCATAAGCACTAACTGCAGATACGCTTTTAGGTGTGAGTGTCACTTGGCCTCATCCCTGACTATCCCACAAGGTCCCAGGACCTGCTCTTGGACCCTCACCCCATCCTCTCTCCCACCCAGACCTCTTTTCCAGGATGTCAAGTTTACCAAGTGTATCCACCCCCCACCCCCCGCGCCATGACCTCTGAGCCGCCGTTCCCAGTGCTCCCTTTCCCTGGTATGCTTGTCTCCTCAGTATTTTTATGGGTGGGACTTCCTGGGTGGCTCAGTGGTAAAGAATCCTCCTGCCAATGCAGGAGACGCAGGTTTGATCCCTGTGTTGGGAAGATCCCCTGGAGAAGGACGGTATTGTTTCCTGGAGAATCCCATGGACAGAGGAGCCTGGGGGGCTGTATATAGTCCATGGGTGACTGGGCAGCACCAGCTGCCTTCTTATGCGTTGACCCGTCATCTCTTTCAAATCTTTACCCAAACATCAATTTCTCAGCCAGGACTTTTCTGTCCTTCTGTTTAAAATACAGCTCTACCCACACATGGCATTCTCTATTCTTTTCCCAGACTTAGCGGTTTTAAAAGTATTTTACTTGTTATCTACTTTGTAACCTCTGTATGGGCAAGGACCTTTATCTGTTTTGTTCACTGCTATACTCCCCTGACCTAAAACAGTAGTGACGTGTGGTAAATATTCAGTACATATTTAAGGATTAGATAAAAAACGATCTCTTCAGCTATACTAATTTTCTCTTTTCCACGTTGAGGTGTGTTTTGTTAACTTTTATAATTTTTCAAGTTGACTTTTTCCCCCATAACCTTCCTGTTTCTTTTATAGTCTTATATTGCTTACTTATTTTGTGATTCCTTTGTCCAGCCTTTAAACATGCACTAAATCATCATCTTATATTTCTGTGTCTGATTAATTTCATGAGCTGAAGGAAGGGAGTTTAATTCTGTGCCGATTCTCACTCATGGTGGCTGTTTTGCTTGTATTTTTCACCGTGTTTGATTCTGAGCTCATTCATCAATCTCTGGGGGCCTCCTGGGGGCCTAAGATGTGGATGCTTTTATCCAGAGAGGACTCAAATTTGCTCCTACTGAGAGCCGGAGGCGCCGGCCCAGACCAACTGGGGAATTTCTGTTTCCCCTCCCCCTCCCCTTTCACTGGCTTCAGCTTAGAATGACCACAACAGAGCTGACGCCAGCAGCCCAGCTCAAGACAGTTTTGCCCTTCATTACAGGTTTGCCCCGCAATGTTCCCACTCTGGGATCACCTCACTCCCTACCCCCAACTTAGCAAGAGCCCAACAGTGCAATAAAAAGTCTGAAGACTTCCTTGGTGGTCCAGTGGTTTAGACTCTGCGCTTCCAAGGTAGGGGGCACAGGTTCGATCCCTGGCTGGGGAAGTAAAATCCCGCCAGTCTCGACTTAAAGATTAAAGCCAGTCTGTTGTCTACAGGAGCCAGCTGTTGGAGAGGTGCCAGACCACCTGCAGTGTGCCCTTCTCCCGCGCTTCCATCGCACTGTGACCTCTGGCTGTGGGGGCGGCGGTGACACTGTCTCATGCCCTCGGTTACCTCTCAACGCAGCGCTGGGTGAAGAGCAGGTGTCCGATGTGTAACGCCTGCTTTGCCTCATATTCAAACATCGTCTGGTGAACAAGCATGCTGCCCTTATACCCCTTTACATCCATCCTCTGGTTCCACCTGGCCTCGTTCAGTCGCTCAGTCGTGTCCAACTCTCTGCAACCCCATGGACTGGAGCCCGCCAGGCTCCTCTGTCCATGGGATTTCCCAGGCAAGAACGCTGGGGTGGGCTTCCATTCCCTCCTCCAGTGGCCTTCCCCACCCAGGGATGGCAGGCAGGTTCTTCACCGTCTGAGCCCCCAGGGAAGCCCCCCCAGGGAAGCCCCCCCACCCCCCTACCCCCGAGTGGCCCAGCCTTCCGTAGTTATTTGGGCCTGAATTATTCCAGAGCTTCCTGCCCACTTGCAGGGTGTAACGTGGTGCAGGCCTGTTGTGGGTGCAATCTGGGGGCGGCGGGCGCGGTCTGGGGGGGCGGGAGGGCGTCCGGGGTCTGTCTGTGTGGGACTTCGTTGGGCCTTGGCTCTCTGTCCGAGGGCGCAGGGGCATCTGTACCGCGCTGAGGGCCCTGGGGACAGCTCCGGTCCTCAGCAGGCCCCGCACCCCCGGGCCTGTCCGCGGGTGTCCTGGCTGGGACCCTCCCCGCGGGCGTGGGGGGCCTCCTCGTCCCGGAGGTGGCAGCTGCTTCTCCACCTGCCACGGACACGGCCCGTGAGTCTCCACTCTGGCCCACGAGGCAGACAGGGGAACTTCCCGGGAGACCGCGGCAGCATTCCAAGGGAAGGCGAGGGCCCGCAGCCATCCCGCCTCTCAGCCCAGCCCTACCTGCCCTGTGACAGAGCTTCCAGAAAGAGGGCTGCCCAGAAGGCCCCAGGGCCCACCCCCCAAGCCTGCTCTGCGGGCTCTGCAGGTCTGAGCCCCCCGCCCCCGAGGATGAGGACCCTCGGCGCGCATCCCGGCTGTCAGTCGCCCGCTCTCACTGTTCCCGACCAGCGCAGCCTCCCTGCAGTCCGCGTTTCACCGCTGGACACGAAACAGAGCCCAGGGAGGTCCTCTGATGCTCCGGCCTCTAACTGAGTTAACAGATTGGCCCAGGGCATTAGATCCGCTCTGAAAGAAATCAGGCCGCAGGGAGGCGAGGTTCCATGACCATCCTAAATGAAATGGAACAGATCATTGACAGTCAGATCCTCGCTTCCGTGGCATCAGGAAAGCGGCATCAGGGGCTTGAGGCTGGGGAAAGGGCCCAGAGGCAGAATGTATGGCCTGGCTAAACTCCGGGCTGACAAGAAAAGTTCAAATCAAATTACACTGCAAGTCTGCCACGCGCTGTCGAATCACTGGGCAGGGAAGCTGCTCCGAGGAGGTCATCCCCTGGCCTCTGGGAAGGAGTTCCTGCCAGGGGAATGACCACATTGCTCCAGGAGCCCAGGGCTGGAATTCAGCGGGTGCAGGGAGATGGCAAGTGTGGGAGGTGCTCAGCATCCCAGGCTCTGTGCAAGGAGAACCGCCCATGGTGTTCACACATCCACGGAAGATTGTTCTAGTTCACCCAAGAGGAGACCATTCCAGTTCCAGAAGAGCAAAATTGGCTCCTTTTTTCCCTTCAATGTCACTGTGTATCACCACTGGTCAAAACTGTCCCTTTGCTCTAGAATAGGGGTTCCCAAATCCTGCACCACGCCTGTTAGGAACTGGGCCACACAGCTGGAGGTTAGAGTTAGTTTGAAACAACTTCAGATCTCCATACCTGCTGGATCAAAGTCAGAGCGGAATATCCTGTTGTTCAATTGCTAAGTCGTGTCCGACTCTTTGTACCCCGCGGACTGCAGTACGCCAGGATTCCGTTCTCCGCCATCTCTTGGAGTTTGCTCAAACTCATGTCCATTGAGACGGTGATGCCATCCAACCATCTTTTCCTCTGTCATCCCCTTCTCCTCCTGCCTTTAATCTTTCCCAGCATCAGGGTCTTTTCCAATGAGTCAGCTCTTCACATCAGGTAGCCAAAGTACTGGAGTTTCAGCTTCATCATCAGTCCTTCCAATGAATATTCAGGACTGATTTCCTTTAGGATTGACTGGTTTGATCTCCTCGCTGTCCAAGGGACTCTCAAGAATATCCTGAGTTGCCACAAAAGCACAGAGAAGCCTGCTTCCGTTTCTAACATCCTGTCTTTATGAAGCACCGTTTTCTGCAGTGACAGCAACCAAAACAATTCTACAGAGTAGGCTGGACACAGTGAGCACACATCAGGCGTCACTGCCTCCCACCACTCCCGGTGGGACCGTCTAGCTGCAGGAAAACAAGCTCAGGGCTCCGGTTGATTCCGCATTATGGTGAGGTGTATAAGTAGTTCACTACATATGACAATGTAATAATAATAGAAATATGGGGCACAATAAACATGATGTGCTTGAATCTTTCCAAAATCATATCTCCTTCCCCAGTCTGTAGAAAACTTGTCTTCCAGTCCTTGGTGCCAAAAATGGTTGGAACTGCTGCTCTAAAAAATTCTTTTCCTCAGTCTTAGAAAGTTAGTCAGAATATGTATTACAATTTGGACTTGACGCTTAGAACAAGCAGATGCTAACTATGCCATCATTTTCCTTCCTGGAGAAAGGTAAATAGATTGTGGTTTGTGCTAGGTTCTGCTGAACCTGATGGAGCCCCCTGACAGAGATCAGCAGTCCTTTTCAAAGATGACACATGATACCTGATTTTTGTTCACTGGTGAGCCATTTTAAGGGATTTTTATTGGATTTTTTTTTTATCATAGCCTTTGAAATTTGATTAACATTATCTGTTTCTCTCCTGTTCTCAAGCCTTCAACATTCTGCCCCTTCTCTTAATTATTGGCAATTGATCCTACTTGTTCACCTAGAAATTAGAAGTTCTTTTCTGATTCCTTCTGCGTCCACCTGTGTCTATATATATATACATATATACATATATATATACACGGAGGGCATGGCAACCCACACCAGTATTCTTGCCAACAGAGGAGCCTGGTGGGCTATAGTCCGTAGCGCTGCAAAGAGTCGGACACAACTGAGCGACTAAGCACACACGTATATAAATGTGTGTGTGTGTGTGTATGTGTGTGTATGTATGTATATATATATATTAATAGGAAAAAGCCATGTCCAAGCCTGGTTCTCTAACCTTCTGAATGATGTTGGCACCCTGTTAATACATTCCATTTTGGATTAAATTAGCTAGAACTGCTTTCTGATGCTTACAGTAAAGAGCCCTGAACTGATTCACTGGGGAAGCTCAACTGACTTGGTTCTGTGGAGTCTCTCCTGGAATACGTGACTTGGGAGATTTCCCTGGGCTCCAAACCACCCCTAGGGGTGGAGTCGTGTGGTGGTTCCATATGCTGAGGGTTGAAGAATGGTCTTATTGCCACCATCCAGAGGAGCCAGCCTCTCTTCCCAAAGCTGCCCCCTTCCTCCACCACAGGGTTGAGCACGCTCCCACTGTCCGGTTTGGGACGTTCAGAATGGGGCAAGCAGCCTAGAAATTAAAGTGAGCGAATGACTCGACCAGAAAGCGGCTCACAGAGGCAGCACCAGTGGCTCAGAACCACGTGCAAAGGCAGTAACACTAGTCATCAGGGACAGGCACAGTAAACCTATCACATTAACTACTGAGCTGATGAGGCGTGGGGCAGGGGAACTAGAAGACACAGCTTTCTTGAAGAGCAAATGGGAAATATTTAGAAAAGTTAATGCCGTGCCGAGAGCTGGACTGTAAAGAAGGCTGAGCGCTGAAGAATTGATGCTTTTGAACTGTGGTGTTGGAGAAGACTCTTGAGAGTCCCTTGGACAGCAGGGAGATCCAACCAGTCCATCCTAAAGGAGATCAGTCCTAATCGTTCATTGGAAGGACTGATGTTGAAGCTGAAACTCCAATACTTTGGCCACCTGATGCGAGAAATGACTCATTTGAAAAGCCCCTGATGCTGGGAAAGATTGAAGGTGGGAGGAGAAGGGGATGACAGGGGACGACAGAGGATGAGATGGTTGGATGGTATCACCAATTCGATGGACATGAGTTTGAGTAAACTCCGGGAGTTAGTGATGGACAGGGAAGCCTGGCGTGTTGCAGTCCATGGGGTCACAAAGAGTCAGACATGACTGAGCGACTGAACTGAACTGAACGCTGTGAAGTACTTTTGACCACAGCTAAATAGAAATCTGAAGAAACGTATACAAGATTATATGTAAGAATATATATAGCATCATTGTTTTTAATAATGAAAAACTGGAAACCTCCTAAATACTCATCCTTAGAGAGTGGATAAGTGGTGTGTACATAGAAAAGGGTATTAACAGCAGCAAAAGTGAGTGATCTTGAACTACATGTTCAACATGAATAAGTTTCATGGGCAGCATGTGGAGAAAAACAAGTTGTAGAAAGAAGCATTCAGTATTCTTATAAAAGTTTTAAACAAGAAAACATGGGAAGAAATGCTATATTTTGTTTAGGGATACAAATATACTTAGTAAAATATAAATACATGGGAATTATGGACACTAAATTGTGAATAATTGTTATTTATGCGTTCAGGGATATGAAGATATGAAGAGGAGGGTGTAATATTGAGCAAAAGGCTCTATTCTGTCTAACAAGCTGGATTGTGGGTACACCTTTTCACGTCTCTAAGATGTTTCATTAAGTAAACACTTAACGAGATGGACTTCCTTCGTGGTCCAGGGGTAAGACGTCATGCTGCTAATGCAGGAAGCACAGTTCACTCCCTGGTCAGGGACCCAAGGTGCCGTGTGCCTGGTAGCACAGCCAAAAGATTTAAAAAGAAAAAATACCTTTAATGAAACGAGGGATTAGGAAGGAGGGGTGAGCCACAGAGGGTTTCCCAGGTCACTCAGGGGCAGCTATGGGTTCTGCAAACAGTGGTTTTTCTAGAAGCGGCCTCGGGGTTAATCTGGGTGTTGATTTGGCCAACATTTCTACCAGCATCACTCAGTTTCCTGGTTCATGAACTAATGGTTCTGTTGATACTACATCTGCCTCCTGCAGCTTATATTTCATGATTTGTTAAGAGAGAGGACATGTAAGCAGCTAACAATCACTTTGATTCGTTTCATCTCCTCCTTCCCGTCTTCTTCCTGTTATGGATTGGATTTGTTTTGGAGAAAAAAAAAAATAGGTAACTGATTTCTAGCAATGCTTTCTTCTCTGCGTTCTTGGTCATGTGCTCACCAGCCTTCTCCAGCATCAGTGGGAAAAACGAAGTATTTGAATAAAAGAGCAGGTAGGCTTATGAACATCGGTGTACAACAGCGACAGCACTGGGGAAGTCCCTCAGCTCCTCCACAGCAGGACAATGGCCTCTTCCCCCACGAATGAGCGTCATACGTTGGGCAGTTGTAATAAAGGGTAAGACCACACTGGGATGTGGAAAGGACACAGCACAGGCTCTCTGGAAATGAATTAGTAGTCGTCAAGTCTTTTCAAGTGCCCATGCCCTTCCACCCAGCAATTCCACTTTTAGAACACTAAGCAAAGGAAATAATCAAAACATTATCAAATATTTATGCCCCCAAATTACAAATCAAACCTAAAGTTCCCAAACGAGGGCCAGGTAATAAAATTATGGAAAATCCAAATAATTTACAATGAGGCAGCCACTGCATATGAGGTGCGTAAGAGTGACCAGGGAGGGACTTCCCACGTGGTCCAGTGGCTAAGATTCCACGCTCCCAATGCGGAGGGCCCAGGTTCAATCCCTGGTCAGGGAACTAGACCTCACGTGCTAAGTAAGAGTTCTTGTGTCACAATTAAGATCTGGTGCAGCCAAATAAATAAATAATTTCTTTTTTTAAAAAAAGCGAGTGACATGGGGAGATAAACAGCACTTGGAAAAAGCAGGATATGAAACTGTAATCTGCAATATCAACTGTATACATTTATCTACTATCTGTCTATCTACACAGATACATAGGAGAAGATCAGAATAAAATATATAGAAAGGTTAGCAGTAGAGAGCTCTGGATAAAGAAAGGGGTCATAGCAATTTAAAATATACTTTTCTGGTCTTTCCAAAGTTTCGTGCAATGACTATGTATTACTTTAAAAATTAGGGGAGAAGTTATTAAAAGGAAAGCACATTGGATTGAGAAGCAGGTAAATGAGGTGGGTTAGAGAGTATTCTTCCACAATTCTCCTCTGGGCATCCTTGTCCCAGGATGTAAGCACAGACCCGCATACCCCATCCTTGCTCTGGTAGGGAAGCCTGACTGTAATTGATGAATTGCTGGAGGCTCAGTGTGGACAACTTTGAATGTGAAAATTCCAGAGAGACCAGTCATGTAGGGTAGAGGAGGGGTTCCCCCCAATTCTGTGAGTCTTACCTCCAGGAGGCTGAACGGCCTCCTCCTACTTCCAGCTGGGGGAAGGGAAAAAGGAACCATTCGGAAATACACCAGAACTTTCTGTTCTTAGCAGAACTGCCGTCAGGGGAAACTAGCTACCCAGAGCTTGACCAGCTGACTGAAGGCAGGGGATGCCCTGGCCACCCTGGTCACCCTCACCCGCTTGGGGGGAAGGGAAAGGGCAGGGAATGCCCTGGCCACCCTGGTCACCCTCACCCACTTAGGGGAGGAAAGGGCAGGGGATGCCCTGGCCACCCTGGTCACCCTCACCCACTTAGGGGAGGAAAGGGCAGGGGATGCCCTCACCACCCTGGTCACCCTCACCCACTTGGGGGGGGGGGTGGGAATGTGAGAAACGTGTGGGAGGTCCAGTCCAGAGGCACAGGCTCACTGAAGATGGAGACCTAATGGTAGGATGGGAGACCGTGGCTTCCCTCCGCCCACACCTCACCACCACATCACTAAAGCTTGCTCAGGGAGTTCTCAGGTGGTCCAATTGTTGGGACCCAGTGCTCTCACTGCTGGAGCCCCAGGTTTGATCCCTGATTGGGAAACGAAGATCCCACAAGCTGTGTGGTGTGGCAAAAAAAATCTGTTAATATCAGTTCCATTGATCTAGTACATCATATCTGGCTATCAAGAAAAAATAAAGTATGCCAAAAAAAAAAAAAAAACCCACAAATTAGAAAGGAGGGAACAATATCATATCCAGAATCAGATATGATAGCTATGCTGGGATAATCAGACTGGAAGTTTTAAACTACGATGAAAGTGCTGAGGGTTCTAATGGATACAGTGAACAGCACACAAGAGCAGGTGGGCAGAGTCCACGAGACGGAAATCCCAGGAAAGAGCCAAAAAGAAACGCTAGAGAAACTTCCTAACAGAAATGAGTGCCTTCGGTGATCTTACTAGAAGACTGGACATGGCTGAGGAAAGAATCTCTGAGCTAGAGGATATATCAACAGAAGCCTCTGAAACCAAAAAGAGAACAAAGACTTAAGAAAAATAATCAAGGACAACAACAGAAGATATAGCATAATGGGACTATCAGAGGGGGGAAAAAGGGACAGAAGAAAGTATAGCTGATATGCTAAGAAAGGAGAGAAAATCATAAAATGATTGGTTAAAAGCTGAAAAGGAAGAACAAGAGTGGAGGATAAAAATAGGAACAAAGGTCAAGGGTTACGAATAGAAAACAGTGACAAATACGGTAACTATTAATACAGCTATGTCAGTAATCACTTTCAACACCCCTTCCTGACCTAGGATGAGGAGGAGGGGCTACCTGTCCCCGGCGTGCTGAGCTCCCCGGGCAGCATTTCAGCGCACGACTCCTTCCAGCAGAGCTGAGGGCTCCTACATGGTCACTCCCCTCAAGGGCAGAGACTATCAGAATTGGTGTGTTGGGGGTTTGGGGGTGTGGGGGTGGGGACCACTCCATGTCAGCCTTCCTGATGGTTCTGAGATTCTCGCCTACCTCACCACTTTCCTTCAGAATCTCCGCCTCCAAGGACGATGCCATTTGAATCGCAGGCATGAAAACCCAAGGCATGAAGCTAACCAAGGCAGGAGGAGTTGACCTCATGGGTGTGAATTCGGAATTCTCATAACCAGCCTCCCCCTACCCCCCCCAAAATAAAAAAGAGCAAACAACAAACTGTCCTTGATCACCAGGACCCCGAGTTTACAACAGACATTCATTCATTGGACTTGAGGCTTTGTTTTCTGAAGCATCAAGGTCATTTGTGAAGGGTTTTTAAACAAGGTGAACTGTGGAACCTAACACTAAGATTCCGTGATCCTGTACTTTGTTCCTTTTATGTGAATAAATCCCAGATCCGTTCTTGAAAGGAGATTTGGATGGAGAGCAAGTCAAGGCCCTTGTAACCTACGGAAGGAGAAAAGAGAACAAGGAGGACACAAACGCAAACCAGCTCTGGGGTCGCTCCCTTAGGCCCCGGCTTCCGCACAAGGTGGTTTTTCTCTTCAAGGCGTGTGAGGACAAGGGAGGAGTTTCAGTCTCATGATCTGAATGGAAGAACCTGACAGACTTGGCAACTTACCTGCAACTTCAGGAAGGAGAGCCTGAGCTGCAAGCCAAGTATCAGGGAAAGGCCCACCAAGATGAACGTTATGGGTTGAATTTGTCTCCCTAAAATTCCCATGCTGAAGTCCGCACCCCCTCTAGGTTCTAACCTCAAAACGTGACCTACTTTGGAAATAGAGCCATTGAGGATGTAATGAGTTAAGATGGGATCCTGCATTAGGATGGGGCCCTAGTCGAGTATGATTAGTGTCCTTATAAACAGAGGACATTTGGAGATAGATATGCACAAGCTGCAGTCAAGATTGTCAGGAAAGTGAAAATCATGTCTGACTCTTTGCGACCCCATGGACTATACAGTCCATGGAATTCTGCAGGCCAGAGTACTGGAGTGGGTAGCCATTCCCTTCTCCAGGGGATCTTCCCAACCCAGGGATGGAACCCAGGTCTTCCGAATTGCAGGTGGATTCTTTACCAACTGAGATATCAGGGAAGCCCCACCTTCTTCTGCTGGAGGCATAGTTTATTTAACTGTCTGGTCCATTTTTATTCCTCATGACACACCATTAGACAAGTGACTCATGACAATTGGATATAAGATGAGGGTCATAACATTTTTAATCCCTTTAATGTAATTTAATGGGGAAATTAATCATTTACTACAGCAGTTGATTGAAAACCACTCAGAAAGAGTGTTCTTCCTGAAAGCTGACATCAGAAGCTTCGTTTCCCACAGTTTTCTGACATCTTTGCATCTTTTAAATCTTTGGTAAAAGAAATATCAGATAACTTAAATAACAAAGTTTTGAGGTTCTCTTGTCTGATTTTTGTTTTAAAATTTCCTCATCGAAGATCCTAAGAAACACCCTGCTCAATGTTACATGGCAGCCTGGCTGGGAGGGGAGTTTAGGGGAAAGTGGATGCTTGTGAATGTACAGCTGAGCCGCTCTGCTGTGCACCTGACACTATCACCACGTTGTCAATTGGCTACACTCCAATATAAAATAAAAAGTCAAAAATAAATCAGGGAGGGGGAGACCCCAAGAAGTAAGCTGAAAACCGAAATGCAGGTGAGGTGGTCACCCTGTCGTCAGCATTTCGGGACTTCACTGCACTACGAAAAGAGAATAACTTGCCTCCTAGCTACGCAGAGGAGAAAGCCCAAGTCTAACTCATTACCCAGATCGAACAAATACTCTCTCATCTCTTCTGAGAACCTCAAAATATTTTGCAAAGGGAATTGAAACTTCACAGTGACCCAAGGGATAAATATATTTCAGCTAAATTTGCAACCAAGCACAGCAAAACAGAAACAAACAAACATATGGAGAGAGGCCAGAGCAGCTGGGCCATCCCTGCTGGCTGGGCTCCTGACCCAGCCCCTCCCCACACCAGGTCGGCCCAAGCAGTCGCACCAGGGCCTCTCGGGGCAAGTTTATCACATATCACTACCCTGAGAGTATGCTGATTGTCCCCCGAAGGCTCACCCTGGCCCCTGACCAGCCTGTGAGTGCCCGGCTGCCATCAGGCTCAGCACAGAGGAGGCCCAGCAGGTGACTCTGTCAGAAGCCACCGCACTGTCTGCAGGAGCACAGCCAAGGGGCCGCAGTGCCCGGACTGCCGCCACCAGCGTTGTCTGGAAGGTTCCTGCTGCGATGATGTGACTCGCCTGCTTACCAAGTGAGGAAACTGGGTTGGCTCCAGGCAAACCTAAAACACCCAAAACTAACAAACTAACCACAACAGCGGGGATTGCAAAGGCTACTGAAAATAAAGTCCTTGGCCTTGTTGGTGTGCTGTGGACTCAAACGAGCAAAGCACAGGAACGCTCCCAAGCAGTGTCTGATTCAAGGATAAATAGTGGTTCCAGGAGCCTGTCCCTCTAGCGTCCCGGCCTGAGGAAGCTTCCAGTAGCGAATGTGATAGGCTGGACTTCCCCGGTGGTCCAGTGATTAAGAATCCGCCTGCCAACGCAGAGGACAGGAGATCGATCCCTGGTTCGGGAAGATCCCGTATACCTGAAGCCTTGGCGCCTACAGCCCGCCGTGCTCTGCACAGCCAGGCGGTGTGCGCCACGCAGGCTCCGAAACTAAGGGCCCGGCTCGCCGCAGCTGGAGACACCCCGCGCGCGAGAAGGAAGGCCCTGCGCGGCCGAAAATAAATGAGGACGTAGAGGAATGCGACGTGCAGACACGAGTCACAGGAGTCCAGCCTCTCTTTGGTGGCTGCCATTGGCCCACTCCTTCCACCTTTTGCCAACAGGCTGTGAAGATGTGCAGCAAGACCCCAGAGGATCGCCTTTCACCTCTGGCAGCGGGGCTCCGCTCTTGCTGACCAGCGCTTCCTGACGATCTCCATGGAGACGGCATGATGCGGTGCCCTCCTCGGGGCTCCTGGGGTCCCCATCGCCCTTCCCTCCTCCCACTTCGGGGCTCTGCACGACCCAGAGCTCAGCTCCGCTCTCCCTCGGGGGTCTCGCGTGCATGAAGGAATTTCCTCTCCTTTGCATTCCGTCAGCAATTTGTTGGATGTCTCCTGTGTGCCGTGTCCAAAGCACAAGGGAAGACCGGTATATTCAGTTCCAGAAAATGTCTTAGGTTACACAGGCCTACGTAGTTAATGTAGGGGAGTCCCTCAGTATTCAGCTCTGTTCATTTCCTGAGTTCTGGGAAGTGATAGCAAAACAATCACATAGTAAGTGTGCTCTTTCTCTAAACAGCTCTATCCCGCTCTCCCCAATCACCTAAGTAATTCAGTTTCGCAGTAACGAGGAACAACGGCGTATCAGACAAAGACGGAGTTGATAAGATGCTTCCAGAAGAGCTAGCAAACCAACATCCCAGCAAGCACAATGTTAGTTCTATGCCTAAGGCTTTAGTTCTGATTTTCATAAACATTAATTTGATACACGGTCCCTCCCAGAAAAGTTTTTTATGTATTTGTTAAAAATGCTTTATTGTATCAAATATTAAAAACAACAGAAATGTTAAATCTTTAAAAATAATATAAAATCCCCAAGCCCTAACGAACCGGCCGTTTCATCTGCCGTGTTTGCTACTAGACTTTTTTTAATGTATTCATATTTTGGAAATAACTATACGACAAAGATGGAAGTTTATTACCTTCTTTTTTTTACCTTAAATCATAAGCATACATCACCAATTTCCTATTTTTACCTTAAATCACAAGTGTCTATATAAATTTCATGCTTACGAGTGTTTACTGATTCATGATGCCCAATCTAGTACGTCATAATTTACCTGTTGTCATTTGCTACGATAACAAACATCTACAATGAAGATCTCGCATGTATATCATTTCTCCCTTTAGTGGAGTATTTTCTTAGGACAGTTTCTAGGGTTTGGATTATTGGTGTAAAGAGCCTTTTGAATTTTACATTATTATTTTTGGTAAATTAAAATCAGCTTTGTTTGGAAAATTTCACAACAGCTTTTGAGGTCATGGGAGCATGAAGGTGTTGCAAAACCTGAGGCTGGTGATCCTCATGGCTGGCAGCAAGTCTGCTCAAGCATGAGGCATAAGGCCTTACCAGGCTGACCTTTATACACAAAGGAGAGTTTTTAAGAGGCAGACAGAAAGAGAGACTCATATCTAAAACAATACAGATGTGGCATACAAATGACTAGGCTAGAAAAATGAGCTTTCACCTTCATTGATTTTCATTTTCTGCTGTTGCACAGCATGTTATGAAAATAGAGTTCTCAGCTTTCATTTATCTGTGACTCATCAGAAAATCTTTTCATCTCAATTCAGAGCCAGCAGTGGGCCTTATGATAACAGGCACTCCACAAACACTTGTTCAGTTGAAGGGAACTACATTTTTATGATTTTTGTCAATTCCCATTTTTATGGTGGATTTATAGTGTGAGCAAGAAATAAACCACTGTTGTTGTAAGCATAGAGATCGGGGTTGGGGGGGGGGTTGTTACTGCAACATAACTGAGATTCTGAGATTCTCTGGGCTGATATACCACCTATTTGCCCTTTCTATGAAAAACGGTGAAATGCACAAAGCGATGGCAGCGTTGTTCACAGCTGCAAAAGGGAAGAAAGTGGAAATTATTAAGTAAAGGATGCAATTCCACTCAATCTATTATCTAATCATTAAAATGAATGTTTATCAAGAACTTGAAATTGCACGGAAAATTCTTACAGTGTAAGATTAATTTTAAAAGGAAGACTACATATAATTTATTTGTTTTTATATATTATATATTTTTATATGTATATTCATACTTATATGTATATATGAATATACATTCAATGGATTCTTTACCAGCTGAGCCACAAGGGAAGCCCAAGAATACTGGGGTGGGTAGCCTCTCCCTTCTCCAGTGGATCTTCTCAACCCAGGAATCAAACCACGGTCTCCTGCGTTGCAGGCGGATTCTTTACCAACTGAGCTATCAGAGAAGCCCAAAGGTATATATACACATATAAATTGTCTTCCCTTTCCCACACACACATATACATAGGGCTTCCCAGGTGGTGCAGTTGTAAAGAATCCACCGTCAGTGCAGGAGATGCAGAGATGCAAGAGACACGGGTTCCATCCCTGGGTCAGGATGATCCCCTGGAGTCAGAAATGGCAACCTACTCCAGTATTCTTGCCTGGAAAATGCCAAGAACTGAGGAGCCTTGTGTGCTGCAGTCCATAGGGTCACAAAGAGCTAGCTGCACACACACACATTTGCATAAAACCATTACCTGGTTGACTTTGCATTAAAAATTATGCATGGGGAAAAGAAATGAAAGCAATGCATCAAAATAATGATAGTTTTAACTTTGAGAAAACAGAATGAGTTTTTGTCCTTTTTTCTCCTTTTCTTAATTTTCTAATTGTTTTTCAAGTGTGCGTCTTTCTTATAATCAACAAAACTATTTTTCAAAAGACCTCTTTCCTGGGGCACCTGTTTTTCCGTATCTGCTTCTTTTATAGCCATCCCTTCAAGACAGATTCATTATCAGCACTTCCTCTGTGCCTCTTGTAGTTCTCGATGCCAGGACACAGTCATGAACAGCACAATCGTCCCTGTTTTCACAGAGCTTACAGCTACTGAAAAATTATAAGCAGAAAATTTCCACAATAATCATGTACTTTGATTATTTTGAAAGTTCTACAAGAGAAAGGAAGAGGAAGAAGAGTGGTATATAACTGAGAAACTGGACCTGGTTTTTTCACCAGATATTTGAAGATCTGGGTTATGCATTTTCTGTTTTAATTAAAGTCATTTGCTAACACTTTTTAAAAAAATCTGCAATCACTATTAAAAGTTGTATCTCAACAGTGAAAAAAATAAGTAAAAAGGACAACCATGAACAACATACAAAAAACAAACAAAAAAGAGTTGTGTCTATATTTTGTGGTTTTACTTAATATTAATAATTGTTACTAAAACATAGAAAATAAGCCCCAATCAGAATACTACCAGATAGTAGCCAGTGGTGGCGATTTAGTTGTTAAGTCATATCTGACTCTTGTGACCCCACGGACTGTAGCCCGCCAGGCTCCTCTGTCCATGGGATTTCCCAGGTAAGAATACTGGACTGGGTTGCCAGTTCCTTCTCCAGGGGATCCTCCCAACCCAGGGATCGAACCCCAGTCCCTGCATTGCAGGCGGATTCTTTACCGGCTGAGCCACCAGGGAGCCCAGTTAGTAACCTGTGTCCTCATGAAGATACTGACCATGGACACAGTCAGTATGTGACAGGATACATTCACCGGAATCCGAGTTTCACAGAAGTGTTCAGCCTGATTTTCTGAACTCTGACTGACAAGCCAGACTCATAAAATAACAGAAAGACATTGTCCCACTGGAGTAGGAAAGGAGGGAAGCCGAGATTTCTTCTGTAGTTTTTAGGGCTCTCTTCCTACGTTCTCCAAAGCACCAAAGGAAAATTGCTCTGATTAACAAGTTTTTCCCTGAAAAAAGTACAAAAACACTTAGAAATTAAAAACTAAAAAAGAATTAGAGGGGCACTCAATCTGATTTTTAATAACTTTTATTGTTTTACTGATTATAAAAATATATGTTCTTTGTAGAAAAATGAGTCGTACAGAATATTAAGATGCATATAAAGCTCCCCTGTAACCCTGGCACATAAAGATAACCACAGCTGTTATTACAGTGAACCTGGATGCCCACTTTCTTCTAGAACAGAGGTTGGCAAAGTTTTTTGGCATAGGGCCAAATGGTAAATAGCTGTACCGGCAATTACCCGCCTTGGGTGTGGTGAGAGAGCAGATGTACACACAACACCTCAGTGAACGAGTGTGCCCTGTCCCCACAAAACCGCACTTACAAAGACAGGCAACGGCCTGACTTGGTGCCTTCCACAGACTGCTGACCCCTCTTCTAGAGCATTCGGTCTGTAGAGGGGCAAGCATGGACTTAAAATTCACCACCCCCCCGCCTTTGACATTTCCATCATCATCATCCTAATGGGAGAATCTCATCACTGTTCTCCATGTTCAATGGTCAACATTTACTGGAAGCCTATGCCTGTGGCTAGGAACCCCTGGTGGCTCAGACGGTAAAGAGACCCGGGTTCGATCCCTGGGTGAGGGAGACCCCCTGGAGAAGGGGACGGCTACCCCCTCCAGTGTTCTTGCCTGGAGAATCCCATGGACGGAGGAGCCTTGCGGGCCACAGTCCACGGGGTCGTAAAGAGTCGGACTGGACTGAGCGACCTCACTTTCACTTTCTTTTCTCTGTGGCTCTGCGTTGACACCTAGGACGAGCGGAGGGAGCAGCCCCACCCCACCCCTGAGCCTTGCTCCTCGAGAGCTACAGTCTGTAAGGAAACCATTGTTGTTTACTGGCTGTCTTGTCCCACTCTTCTGGGACCCCGTGGACTGTAGCCCGCCAGACTCCTCCGTCCATGGGACTTCCCTGGCAATAGTACTGGATTGTTGCCATTCCTTCTCCAGGGGATCTTCCTGACCCAGGGGTCATACTCAGGTCTCCTGCATTGGCAGGCAGATTCTTTACCACTGAGCCACCAGGGAAGCGAGGGAACGATTACAAACGGTGAGTAATGACAGGGTTGCCCAGGGGAGCGGTACGGTGCTCTGGGAGCATGCACGGGAGGTCTAACCCCACGGCAGGTTCAGAGACAGTTTCTGAGAAAAGATCCAGGAAGCTGCAATCTGAACAGGGAGCAGGGGAGGCCGTGCCACGTGCTGGTGACGGGGAGTACAGACTCGAAGGCTAGGGCACAGACCCCAGAGGAGCCAGCAGGAGCGGGGCGTGCGGGCCTTGACTCCCTCTGAGGCATCCGGCCTCGGTCCCGCGGGCAGGGGGAGGCCACAAAAGGGTTGGAAGCAGGGGAGTCACGAGATCAGCCTTATTCCAGTGGATCCTGAACTAGGTGCCCCCATCCTCAGCCCCCAGGAAATTTCTCTCTCAGTCCTTGCAATGCGTTACTACAGGATAACCTTTTCACTCATTCATTCATTTGTTATTAATTCATTAATTTATGAATTCATTCATTCATTAATTTTTTCATCAATTTATTAATGAGAGTCCCTTGGACTGCAAGGAGATCCAACCAGTCTATCCTAAAGGAAATCAGTCCTGAATATTCATTGGAAGGACTGATGCTGAAGCTGAAACTCCAATACTTTGGCCACCTGATGTGAAGAGCTGACTCATTTGAAAAGACCCTGATGCTGGGAAAGATTGAAGGCAGGAGGAGAAGGGGACGACAGAGGATGAGATGGTTGGATGGCATCACCAACTCAATGGACATGAGTTTGGGTAAACTCTGGGAGTTGGTGATGGACAGGGAGGCCTGGTGTGCTGCAGTCCATGGGGTTGCAAAGAGTCGGACACAACTGAGCAACTGAACTGAACTGAATTCATTAATTTATTTGGTTGCCCCAGGTTTGAATTGCAGCACGTGGAATCATCAGTCTTCTCTGCAGCAGGACCTTTAGTCATGGCAAGCAAGCTCTTAGTCATGGCATGTGGGATCTAGTTCCCCGACCAGGGATTGAACCTGTGTTGGGAGCACAGAGGCTTAGCCACTGGACCACCAGGGAAGTCCCCATAGTCATCTTCTAAGTATCCTCATCTTGTCATGGCTCTGCTAACATGACAGAGATGTGAAATCACGTCCAGACTCGTAGGTCACCTGACATACCTCCTTAGTCTTGCTTTTCTTCAAAGAAAGTCATGCGCTTTTCCCTGTACGTCTCTCCTATTTCCCCATCTTTGTGCTTTGGTGAGAGCTGTGTCTCCATTTAGAGTGTCCTGACCCTAACTCCATAATCGAGGCCAACGTCTAGTGCAGCCCACCATGTCCCTTGTTCATGTTCAGTTGTGTGAAGACCTGTCTCTCCTGAAACCTTCATAACACAGTATCTTTCCTCTTTTGACCCGACCCACATCATTGTCTGGTGTTAGAGCTATTTGTGCATTCACCTTATGGTTTTTCTTTGGCGGTGTAGTAGGAAGGGGCCTTGTCCCTTTACTAATAATACCAAGAGCTGTTATTTGTGAAAAAGTTTAATCTATGGCAAGTGATGTGCTAAATATTTTACGTATTTGATTTCCTGTTTATGACAACATGGAAGGCCTGTGGTAATAGTACTAGTATTTCACAGATGAACATTGAGTTACCTGCTCAATGTCATCAAGCAAATAAAAGATGGTGCCAGGATTTGAACCAGCTTTACCTGAATCTGGGCTTTTCTGGTGCATCAGTTGGTAAATGCAGGAGACCTGGGTTTGATCACTGGATTCGAAGATCCCCTGGAGAAGGAAATGGCAATCCACTCCAGTATCCTTGCCTGCAGAACTTCAGGGACAGAGGAGCCTGGCGGGCTACAGTCCATGGGGTCACAAAGGTCGGGCACAACTGATCGACTTTCACTTTTATCTGACTCCAAAGACTGTGCTCCTCTCTGTGGAAGTCCCCATCGCTGCTTAGTACTCTCAGGAAGTTCCGGCTGGCACACAGTGTGATAAGAGGAAGATCCTCTAATGATTTCTATGCCTCCAGAACAGTTCTATCCAAACTTGACCTTCGGTGGCATTGCCTGACAACCAATTTTCTACCTAGCATGGGTAACAAATTTGTCTTCCTAGTGAAGATGGTGACCCACAGAAAAAGATCCATCAACATTAAGATTGCTGGGTTTAGCAATTAAAAATACAAGATGCCCAGTTACATCTGAAGTTCAAATAAAAAGATGAATAATTCTTGTTAGGCTGCAAAAATTATTCATTCTTTTACCTGAACTTCAAATGTAACTGGGCCTCCTGTATTTGTCTGGCAATCCTAATGGACGACTTAGAAAAAGTGGGAAGTATCTCGTTACTATGGTGCTATGTTCCATAGTACCAAAGAGGATAACTAGAGCTGGCTAGAAATTTTGTTTTTTCTAAAAAATGTAATTTCTGAAATTAAATGTAAATTGATCTCAGAAATTAAATTAAGTCTTTAAAAGATGTAAAGCCTGGGACTTCCCTGGCAGTCCAGCTGTTAAGACTCCGAGCTTCCACTGCCAGTGTCTCAGATTCCATCTGTGGTTGGGGAATTAAGAGGCCACGGGCTGTGTGACTAGTCCAAAAAAAAAAAAAGTTAAGCCTAAAAGAATAACAAACATGGGCAATTTGTTACTCATATCATAATGAAAATAATATTTACAAAGAATGTAGACATAGGGGCCTTCATGGTGGTCCAGTGGTTGAGAGTCTGCCTCCCACTGCAGGGGAGGCAGGTTTGATCCATGGTCGGGGAACCAAGATCCGCCTGCCACGTGCCACGGGGCAGTGAAGCCACGCGCCGCAACTCCTGAGCGCATGGGCCCCCACCCTACACGGCTAGAGAGAAGCCCGTGTGCCACAACTGAGGCCCGATGCAGCCAAATTCGTAGTTTTTACAATGTAGAAATACATACACATATACGAAATATACACGGAAAAAAACTGAACCTATAATCTTGCCACCCAGAGGCAATCTTTGATAATGTATTTGTAGTTTAGCAGCCTTCACCTTTGGAAAGTTAGAATGGAAACCTGAATGCCAGAGTGCCTCGGAGGGGAAATGAGTACTTTCAACTTACCTGCTTTTAACCTGAAGAGTAGAGAAAGTACATCGTCTGCAGTGAAAGCCGACGACTTCCTCCCCAGCTCCGGGTATGCTTCATTCATAAAGAGAGTGGGGAGAGAAGAGAAATGGGGAGAGAAGAGAAAGAAGGGGGACTAGGACGGAGAGAGAGGAAAAGGCGGGGAGAGCTGCAGCAGAGCAGGAAGCAGGGAGGGTGAAGGGACAGACGCGACGGAGGGAGACGGAGGCGAGAGCCTTCCATCCGTTCTTAAGTGAGGCCTGGATGATTGGTCATCTGCTCAGGGCAAAAGAAAAATAAACTGGAAACAGATGAAGAGAGATTCAAGTTAGACAACAGCTGATTTGCTGGGAGCTCAGATCCTGGGAGCCCATGTACAGAGGGTTAAAGTGAAGTTTCCTTTGTCTGAATATTTTTTTAGGGAAGCATAACATATGGAAAAGTGCGCAAATCATAAACACGCAACTTGATGAGTTTTCACAAAGTAAACATGATACTGGAACCACTACCCAGACCAGGAAATAGGGCGTTCTCAGCACCCGCAAGTCTCCCATTTCCCATCCTCCACCCGGTAATGACCCCTTGAAAAATATTACTCTCCTGACCTCTACATGATGGGTTAGTTTTGCCTGTTTGTTTTTGAACCTCATGTTACATTTACAATGGAATGGTACTATATATACGTTTCAGAGTCTGGCTTCTTCGGCTCGATGTTATGCTTGTAAGATAAGTCAGTGTTGCTTTGGGTGCAACAGTTGGTTGTCGCTGACATCACAACCTTCCACAGCATGAGTATACAATTCATTTACCCCGTGAACTGTTGATGGGTATTTGGAATTGTTTCCAGCTTATGGCCACTACGAGTAATGACCATTTTGGCTTTTGGTGCACACGAATTATCTTAGAATTTTAGTATCTTTTTCAAGTTTGTAAGATTTTTAGCAGTGTCCCCTTTTCAGCCCTGGTGAGAGTAATCTGTACTAATGGGAGGAAATATTTGTGGTGTATTTGATACGTGTTTAGTATCTAGAATATTTAAGGAACTCTGATAACTAAAAGACAAAGAACCCAATCTAAAAATGACCAGAAGACTTGAATAGACATTTCTTCAAAGAAGATATAGAAAAAGCCAACAAGCGCCTGAAAAGCTGCTCAACATCGTTGGTCACTGTAGAAATGCAAATCAAAGTCACAATAAAATAACACTTCATAGCAGCTACGATGGCCATTATAACTCAAACACAACAAAAACAAGAAAATAACAAGTATTGGTTGGGATATGGAGAAACTGGAACTCTTGCACCGTGCTAGTAGAAATGTAAAATGGGGCAGGCACGGTGACGACAGCCCTGGTGAGACAGTGGATAAGAACCCACCTGCCAGCCCAGGGGACACGGCTTCAGTCCCTGGTCCGGGAAGATTCCACGTGCTGAGGCGCTATTAAGCCCAGGCACCACGACTACTGAAGCCATGCACCCTGGAGCCTGTGCTCCGCGACGAGAGAAGCCTCCACCTTGAGCAGCCCACGCACTGCGAGGAAGAGCAGCCCCCGCTCGCTGCGACTCGAGGAAGCCGGCACACGACCACAAAGACCCAGTGCAGCCAAAGGAACACGTAAAATTGAACAGTGTAAACAGAGCATTAGCGTATGAGCCAGCAGTTCCGCTCTCAGGCATATACTCAGAAGAATCGAAATCATGTGTTTGTACATGAATGTTCATAGCAACAGGGTTCACAACAGGGACAAACGACCCAAGTGTCTGCCAACGAGTGAGCAGATAAACCAAACGTGGTATAGCCACACTGAAATGTTATTCAGTCGTAAAGAGTTTGGGTGCACAAATCTGTGAATGCACTAAAGCCACGTGTGTGCTGTGTGTTGCTTCAGTCACGTCTGACTCTTTGCAACCCCGTGGACTGTAGTCCACCAGGCTCCTCTGTCCATGGGATTCTCTAGGCAAGAACACTGGAGTGGGGTGCTGTGCCCTCCTCCAGGGGATCTTCCTGACCCAGGGATCGAACCCACGTCTCTTATGTCTGCTGCATTGGCAGGTGGGTTCTTTATCCCTAGTGTCAGCAAACCATGGAAGTAGACAAAAACTTATACTCAGGACCAAAACTGGAGCACTAAGTGATTCACCGTCTAAGTGATCACTCTACAGCTTATCTTGTATTGTCTCTGGGAGGATGTGAATAAAGCGCGATGTCTAAGAAGGATGTGTTTTTCAGGCCTCGCTGGCGGTCCAGGGGTTAAGGCTTCGCCTTCCCTTGTGGGGGCTGCAGGTTCCACCTCTGGTTTGGGGGCTAAGGTCCCACATGCCTCACGGCCAAAAAAAACGGGAACATCAAGCAGAAGCAATATTGTCATAAACCCGATAGAGACTCCGTAGACGAAGGGTGTCTTCTAAGAGACAGCAGAGCCTTCAACTCAGAGACCGAAGTTCCAGGGAATTCCCTGGTGATTCAGCGGTTAGGCCTCAGGGCTTTCACTGCCAAGGGCCCAGGTTCAATCCCTGGTCAGGGAACTAAGATCATGCAAGCCGCGAAGTGCAGTCAAATACAATCAATACATAAAATACTGAAGCTCTGGGTCAATTTCACACACTAAATCGTGGGTCTGAAGTGAGGGGTGCATCTCCTGGAATAGCGTCTGGCAGCTCCTAAGGGAGGTTCATTAGCTTTGCTTCAACCCACTCTAATCTACTTTCAAACCTGTTTGACTTCAGCTAGGAAAGTCCTGCAGCTAACAAGCCTGGTAGTGAAATATTTACAAACCCTAATATAGCATTTACACTACTGTTAAGATATGTTGATAATGTTGAGACTGGCTCAGGGCAACACTGCGTCATAGGGATCCTGACAGATTTAATACGTATAAGGTTTTCCTCGTCTCACCCTGAGATGTTCCTTCTGCCTTTTAAAGGAAATATCCCGTCCAAGGCATTCTTTCATCTCGCCCCTTCCTTTCATTCCAAAGCTTCTTCCCCTAACGTGGCTTCTGCTCCACCAGCTCAAGATCATTCCAGTGTATCTGACGAGAGCTCAGGCTTTTAGAAACGCAATGTCGGAATGCCATCTGGCTCACCATTCGATGTGTCCAGGCAGACACACTGCAGATTATCTCCAGGAAGGAAGAAAAATAGAAGACCGTCTCAGAACTATTTATACAACTCTACTGCAAGCTCTGGCCTGGAAAATAAGAAACTAGGACTTTAAGGGTTTTGATTGCATTTCCTCTTTCCTGTATTTCATGAAGTTTAAATTGTAACCGTCTGTCTCAGAAGATATAAAAATCCCAAATTCCATCTTCTTCCATATTAACAGAATACCGACCCCTTGGGGAATCTTTTATTAGTGGAGGTTTTCAGTAATGACTCTCCTAAAATCACAGTGTAAAACAAACACTAAGCTACATCTCATTACCTATCTACCTCATTTGTCTCTCGACTGTAGCAATGAAAGGGGCTTCTGTCTCTGAAATGCATCCCTAATGAGGGTGTTTGCCTGGGTACCAACAGTAACATTGTTTTCTGCTTGTTTAATGATGGTGTGGAGGAGAAGGAAGATGGTGATGATGGTAAAAGCTTTCTTTCCTCCAGCTCTTATTAAAGATCATGTCATTACCCACTATTTTGGCCTTATTCTTTTGCTCATCTTTACTTCTCAAAATATTCCCAAACCATTCCTGGTAGCTTCAAAGGCATTTTACATTTGGTGATTAATTTGATTTAATTTTAATTTCATTCTTATAGCCTGTAGGACATCATGGATGTGAAAAACACGACGCTGAAATTCACCAGCTGCAATGAGTCTGATATCATGTCCACCCATCATCCCTCCTCTCTCCATTTGGTAGGTTAATCCTCTGTGTGTTTCCAATAAAGTGAAGTGAAAGTCGCTCAGTCGTGTCCAACTCTTTGTGACCCTGTGTACTATACCATACGGTCCGTGGAATTCTCCAGGCCAGAATACTGGGGTGGCCTGCCTTTCCTTTCTCCAGGGGATCTTCCCAACCCAGGGATCGAACGCAGGTCTCCTGCATTGCAGGTGGATTCTTTACCAGCTGAGCCACCAGGGAAGCCCAAGAATACTGGAGTGGGTAGCCTATCCCTTCTCCAGCGGATCTTCTTGACCCAGGAATTGAACCAGGGTCTCTGGCATTGCAGGCAAATTCTTTACCAACTGAGCTGTTGGGAAAGCCCATAAGCTAGAGGAAAAACATGGCATTGTAGCTACATTAAAACCCTTTTCTGTGATGCAGAAAGTCATTGGGTTTCTTTCAGTTAATATGCTAGACTTCAGTTTTCTCTCTCAGTAGGCTTTCTGCATTCTTCTCCCAGAAATACTTCCTGTTCTTCTTCCCGTTAATAAACCTTGATGGAGCATCCACTGTTTTCTAAGCACCGTGCTGGGTACGGGAGACACGGAGATAAACAGAACCTGGTTTTTATCCCTAAGGAACCAAAATCGAATACAGAACAAGCCATGTGAATAAATAGCTACGATACAGTGAAACAAGAGCCTTACGAGAAAAGAGCGCGTACTGTGGAGGAGGAATGATGCGCAAGCTGTAAAATCTTATTTTGTTCTTTGACCACCGTATGGGTTTCTAGTATTTGATGATTAATTCATTTTTATTTTACTATTTCATAACCTTTAGAATCTCTGTGTTTTCAAGGTTTACGTTTTTCACCTTTTATTATAACACTCTACCTTTTGTGGGTCTCACAGATGAATATAACCGTTTATTGCATCCATTGGATTTTTATGTGGGATCTAGGTATCAGGTGAAGAGAGAGATTTGGGAGGAGAGAGAATGCAGTAGAAAGTCTTGCTGGCGTTGCTGGGATCAGGCAGTGGGGCCCCACACTCTCCAGTAAAGATGCTTCAGGCTCCTAGGAGAAAGGCACGACAAAATGAGTCAGAAGGCCCGAGAGAGAGTCCTCTTCCTGGCTGGAGCATGAAGAGAGAAGAGAAAGACGGCTTGGAAGGCTAGGGAAAGGCCACTCATGTGTCTTTCAAAGGAACCACGGGACACACTCGGTCCCAGGCAAACAGCTCGCCGACTGCGGGCAGCGCCACTGTCAAGGTGAAGCCTTTTTAAGAGCTCAAAGGAAAAGCAAGTGAAATACCCCGCACGCTGTTCCTTCCTATCAGCTCCCTAAACCCACAGGGAGTCTAAAGCCAGTGTCTTAGGACGAAATGTAAACCCGTGTGTGCAGCTGTGGTCTGGGGCCTGAGGACAGAGCCAGGGAAGAAAACCCAGAAGCAGCAGTGCCTGAGAAAGAGCAGAGAGCAGAAGGGCTCCTCTCATCCCTAAGCGTAACCTTGCTCTTGCACAGCAGGAATCCTTAGAGCTCATTGTGAGGGACAGGGAGTGAAAAGGAAAGAGTGCCAGGATTTTTTGGAAAGCATTTAAGGCCTTGACTGATGACATCATACACTCTCAGAGGGAAAAGGAGAGTTCTAGTCTCCCCTGTGACTCAGCTGGTAAAGAATCCGTCTGCAATGCAGGAGACCCCAGTTCAATTCCTGGGTCGGGAAGATCCCCTGGAGAGGGGATAGGCTACCCACTCCAGTATTCTTGGGCTTCCCTTGTGGCTCAGCTGGTAAAGAATCCACCTGCAATGCAGCGGATCTGGGTTTTATCCCTGGATCGGAAAGATCCCCTGGAGAAGGGAAAGGCTACCCGCTCCAGTATTCTGGCCTGGAGAGTTCCATGGACTGTGTAGTCCATGGGGTCTCAGTGAGTGACTTTCAGTCACTGCGCTCTCCCATTGCACCTGGGTGGGTGGGAGAGGGGAGCTTCAGCTTGAGGACTCTTTGCCCCCGACCGGTGTTGAAGGCAATCTGGTGACAGGTCTCGGGAAAAGAGCCCGCAAGCTTCCGTAACTTTTAAAAGGCAGTCGTCCGAGGCAGTGACTGAGTCTGAACACCATGAGCTATCTGTCTACAGGGGCCAAGAGCCCCCACCTGGGGGCGCAAGCAGTGGGCTGGGGGTGGGTCAGAGACCCGGGAAGGCCGAGCTGCTTTGCCTGTGCTGCGTGGCCTTCGGAGGGCTGGTGGCCTCATCTGTGCGGCCAGCCCAGGGCGCTCTACAAAGCGTATACAAAAGTAGAAATGACAAGAGGATAAATTTTACAAGTATATGCGTCTGTTCTTTTCTCCCAGTGCCCCAGCGGGTGTCTGGTGCATCTCTAGGGTACATGGCCCACTGTGAAGGTCACAGGAGATGAAATAGGAAGCACGCATAAAGTACTTCTGCTGTGTATTCCACCACCATGGTCGTCTCAAGAAAAAAGCACTTGTGCCATTGTTTGAGCAGCGCCCTGACCCCACTGCTTTCTTCAGGGAAGATTCTTTTTGCCTAAAAGAACACTAGCAACTAGCGTTATTCAGACTTGACTGCTTCGCAGGCAAGTTCTTGATAATGAGTCAAGTGAGCTTGTCACACCAAGGAAAAGCAACCGATAACATTTGTTTCTTTGATGCAACATATTCAAGCGCTCAGTCGTGTCCAGCTCTTTGTGACCCCATGGACTGTAGCCCACCAGCCTCCTCTGCCCGTGAATTATCCCAGCATGAATACTGGAGTGGGGTGCCGTTTCCTCCTTCAGGGAATCTTCCCGACCCAGGGATGGAACTCGAGTCTCTCGCCCCTCCCACGTCGGCAGGCGGGTTCTTTACCACTCGAGCCGCGGGGGAAGCCCCTTGTTTCTTTGAACTTTCTAGCAAACATTCATTTCAGTTCAGTTCAGTCGCTCAGTCACGTCCGACTCTTTGCGACCCCATGAATCGCAGCACGCCAGGCCTCCCTGTCCATCACCAACTCCCGGAGTCTACCCAAACTCATGTCCATCGAGTCGGTGATGCCATCCAGCCATCTCATCCTCTGTCATCCCCTTACCCTCCTGCCCTCAATCCTTCCCAGCATTAGGGTCTTTTCCAGTGAGTCAACCCTTCGCATGAGGTGGCCAAAGTACTGGAGTTTCAGCTTCAACATCAGTCCTTCTAATGAACAACCAGGACTGATCTCCTTTAGGATGGATTGATTGGATCTCCTTGCAGTCCAAGGGACTCTCAAGAGTCTTCTCCAACACCACAGTTCAAAAGCATCAATTCTTCAGCACTCAGCTTTCTTTATGGTCCAACTCTCACATCCATACATGACCGCTGGAAAAACCATAGCTTTGGCTAGACAGACCTTTGTTGGCAAAGTAATGTCTCTGCTTTTAAATATGCTATCTAGGTTGGTCATAACTTTCCTTCCAACATTAGATTTTTAAAAATCTTGTATCAGGCATCATAAGCTTGATGGTATCACAATCCTTAAAGACTTTTCAGATGATGTTGGTGCTGATATTAATGAATGCAGTGTTGGATATTGTGTAATGAAATGGGTCAACATTTGGAAGAAGTCCACAACTGTGAACCAATATTTTCTGAATAGTCCATGCATGATGTTATAAAATTATGCAAGGGTATGGACAGAAGATCCATTCAAAGTGCACATGGTCCCTCCTACCCCGCAATTCATACCTTGAAGCCTAATCCCCAGTGGGATGGGACTTGGGGGGTGATTTGATACACGACCTTATCCTCATAAATGGGGTCAGAGCCCTGACAAATGAGACCCCAGAGAATTCCCTCACCTTCAGCCACCTGAAGATACAGTGAACCATCAGTCTGAGCCAGGAAGTGGGCTCTCATCCAACAGTGAGCCTGCCCCTGCCTTGAACTTGGACTGAACACAGCTTCTGGAACCATGAGGAACACGCTTCTGTTGTTGATAAGCCACCTTGTCTATGGTATTTCTGTGATAGCAGCTTAGTTACAATGAGGTAATTGCACCTCATTTAACAACTTATTATGATTCATCATAAAGTTACAATAACCCCTTTTTTGCAGTTTAATGCCACAAAGATATATTCACTTCAACTCTGTTCTTCCTCCATTTTCAGTTTTTCTCCAAAACTGCTTTCTACAATGTGACCTACAGTAACATCTATGTCATTAAGAAAAGCCACGGGACAGATAACACCAAGAAGATGAAGAATTAAGATAAATACACAGTTAATTTAAAGGAGAACGCTTTGTATGAATGTTTTATGAAGGTTTCTGAGGAAGGTAGTGGGCTTGGGGGGCTCTTCTGACTGGTTGCCTGAGTTCTGTGCTTAGTCACTCAGTCGTGTCCAACTCTGTGCAACCCTACGGACTGTAGCCCTCCAGGCTCCTCTGTCCGTGGGGATTCTTAAGGCAAGAATACTGGAGTGGGTTGCCACGCCCTCTTCCAGGGGATCTTCCCAACCCATGGATCGAACCCAAGTCTCCTACATTGCAGGTGGATTCTTTACTGTCTGAGCCACCAGGGAAGCCCAAGAATACTGGAGTGGGTAGCCCATCCCTTCTCCAGGGGATCTTCCCAACACAGGAATGGAACTGGGGTCTCCTGTGTGGCAGACAAACTCTTTACCAGCTGAGCTACCTGAGAAGCCCATAAGAAAAGCCATGGGACAGTTAAACATCAAGAAGATGAAGAATTAAGATAAATACTCAGTTAACTTAAAGGAGAACAGTTTGCATGAATGTTTTATGAAGGTTTCTGAAGAAGGTAATGGGCTGGGTGGGGGCTCTTCTGATTGGTTGCCTGAGCTCCACATTCACTTAATTCCTCCATGCTATTATCTGCTTTGGAGATAACGTGGGGATTTTTAAGTGAAAACAAATAAGCAGAAACCTTTATTTATAACTAACACCACTAAAGCAGCATGTATGATCACCAGCTAACAAAAGGAGGCGCCCTGAAGTGAAAGGAAGACTTTTCACACGCATTGCCCTTTTCATTTTCATGCTGGCAGCATACACTGCACAGATCTTTGCTTTGGATTTTATAAATCTTATAAATCTCATTTTGGTAACAAATAAATCTGTGGCATGTCCAGGGGGTAGTAGGACTACAGAGATTAGGAAGGCTGTGTGGTAAAGAAATTTTTTTGTTTGTTTCTTAAAAAAATTTTTTTTTGTTTGGCCACACCTCACAGCATGCAGAACTTCCTGACCAGGAATCTAACCCACGTTCCTGTGCAGTGGAAGTACTGAGTCTTAACCACTGGGCCACCGGGGAAGCCCCAAGAAATTTTTTAAATTTATGAGAGATACTCAGGTGGCACAGTTGTAAAGAACCCGCCTGCCAGTGCAGGAGAGTGGGGCTCGATCCCTGGGTGGGGAAGATCCCCTGAAGAAGGAAATGGCACCCCACTCCAGGATTCCTGCCTGGAAAATCCCATGGACAGAGGAGCCTGGCAGGCTGCAGTCCACGGGGTCACGAAGAGTAGGAAATGACTGAGTGAGCACAGGAGAGGTACTTGACCGCCATGCGCACTGGTTTCCTGGGGTCCTTCCCATCCTCTTCCCACAGGGCGAGATGCAGCCACGTTCACACGCAGTGTCACAGCAAACACGTGGTGGCAAGATGCAGTCATGTTCACACGCAGTGTCACGGCAAACACGTGGTATTTGCCTTGTCACGTGCACTAGGATGAGCAGCTCAGTCCTGAACCGGCCTGCCCGAGACAGTAGCCACCGATCATATGTGGCTATTCAGACTTAAATGTACATTAATTAGAATTAAATAAAATGTGAAGTTCACCTCCTCTCTCTCAGCCAGCCACGTTTGAAGCGCCAAATGCCTCCCTCCTATGGTTAGTGTCTACCATGTTGGAGATGCAGGTGTAGAGTATCTCCCTCGTCAGGGCAGGTCCTATTGAACTGTGTTCACCAAGAACACAATCTGTAGTTCTCATTTTTTGTTACACAGCTGTATGAAGATCACACTTGATTTTTAAAAAATGTTAGTAATCTGAAAATTAATTACATGAAAAAAAAGAAGGAGTTTTTATTTTGGAATTCCCTTTAGAAACTCAGGTTTCTAAAATAAGGATAGCGAAAGCAAGTGTTTGCAAAGCGCCTTCTTCCAAGTTGCTTGTTTTACTCTGCCAACATTTGCTTATTCATTTGAAGGATATTTACTAAGTGCCTTCTGTATGCCAGATAGTCTCCTGGGCTCTGGAGCAAAACAAATAAAACCCCTGGCCTCATGGAGCTTCCAGTGTACCCTGTGGGATGAAAGGCAAATGTTATTTCTGTTTCCAGGTTCAGATACAAATGTCTGTAAGCAGCATTTTGTGCCAAAGCGGGGGATAAACTGAGAAGATCCCAGTTCTTACACCGTTGCTCACGAAGCAGTCACAGCAAGAGGGAGATGCCGAGAGTGTGATTTCTGATTTGTTGCTCACGAAGAAGTCACAGAAGGAAGGAGATGCCAAGAGTGTGATTTCTGATTTGTTGCTCACGAAGAAGTCACAGAAAGAGGGAGATGCCAAGAGTGTGATTTCTGATTTGTTGCTCACGAAGCAGTCACAGAAAGAGGGAGATGCCGAGAGTGTGATTTCTGATTTGTTGCTCACGAAGAAGTCACAGAAAGAGGGAGATGCCAAGAGTGTGATTTCTGATTTGTTGCTCACGAAGCAGTCACAGAAAGAGGGAGATGCCGAGAGTGTGATTTCTGATTTGTTGCTCACGAAGCAGTCACAGAAAGAGGGAGATGCCAAGAATGTCATTTCTGATTTGCAAAGACATTCTCATCGCGAAAACCAAAAAAGCCTCGCAAAAAAATTAAAATATTAGTTCTGAAAAACCACTTTTGTCTGACAAAGTGTGTAAGGGACTGATGCGCGTCTTCCCATGTCACCATCTTCCTTCGTGGAGTCAGAGTACCAGCTGCTGGAAGTGGCTGTAGCCTCTTCAGTTTCAGCTTTCTTCCCACAATATCCAGCCAGGTAACCACTGCAGCCCCAGCTGGGCACTTTGAGTAGCAGAAAGCTCACCAATTTAATCAACAGCATAGACACAACTTCACCCGCCCTAACTTTTATTATGTGTACAATAATTTTATTATTATGTGTATAATAACCTTTATTATTATATGTGTTATTATTACTATTTTACACTATTACATGTCCACAGTTAGAAGTTTAGAAATAACAGATAAGAGTAAAAATGTTAAATTAGTTGTATTCCTAATGCCCAGAAGACAATCACCATTAGCATTTAATTTTTTTTGACATGTACCCATTGCTGTATTTGTTTTTTAATTGTTTCTGGCTGTGCTGGGTCTTCTTGCTGTGTGCGGGCTTTCTCTGCTTGTGGCGAGCAGGGCTGCTCTCCGCCTGTGGTGTGTGGTCTCATCGTGGTGGCATCTCTTGTGGAGCACGGGCTCCCAGGCACCTGGGCTTCGGTAGCTGTGGCTTTGGGGCTCAGAGCTCAGACTCGGCAGTTGGGGTGCACAGGCTTAGTTGCTCTGCAGCATGTGGGATCTCCCCCGACCAGGGATCGAACCCGTGTCCCCTGCACCGACAGGCGGATTCCTATCCACTAGGGAAGTCCTCACCATTAGCATTCTGATATGTATTCTTTAAGAATTTCTCTCTCTCTCTCCCTCCACATATAAATGTTTCTATCAAAACAAAATGGTACCATGGGTATCTCACTCTTTTTACTTAACCATATAGTACAAATAAATTTTCATTCAAGTAAGTCTAACTCTCCATCACCATTTTAACAGCTGTGTAATATTACCTTCAGTGACTATGTTCAATGACTTATTTAAGCGCTGTTGAAAGTTAACATTATTGTAAATGTTTCACCATTATAACCAATACTGTGGTATATATCCTTGTACACATATTAATATCTTTGTGAAGCTGATTAAATTTTAGCAATCAAAGTCTACAAGTGAAATTCTTGGGTCAGAGGTTTGGCCCATATTTAAGACTTCTTGTAAAAGTCACCCAATTCTGTCCCAGAAAAACAGAACATCTACTCCCGTTTCAGCCGTTATGAGAACGCCCCTTTCCCCAAGACTTACCCACGATCCTCTTCTTGGGAGATCTTGACCTTTTCTCTCTTTTTCACTCACTAGTGTCCAGTTTGCCCCTAGGACACCCGTTCTACTGTTTGAACTAAAACCATCGTGACTCAACAAAAAGTCTGCTTCTTCTTAGACCTCACCTCCCTCCCGTGTGGATTGATACATGATTGTCGACCTGGCACCTGGAGGGTCAATAGTTCTGTCCTTGATCTTTTTACTGCTCAACATCCTAATAGAGGACTTGGAGGAAGTTATAAAAAGCACGCTTGCAAATCCTACTCAACGTTTATTTAGCGCCGACCAGATGCCAGGATTTCCCTGGTGGCTCAGAGGGTAAAGAATCTGCCTGCAATGCGGGAGACCCGGGTTCAATCCCTGGGTCTGAAAGATTCCCCAGGAGAAGGGAATTGCTACTCACTCCAGTATTCTTGCCTGGAGAATTCCATGAACAGAGGAGCCTGGGGGGCTACAGCCCTTGGGGTCTCAAAGAGTCGGACACGACTGAGCAGCTAACACTTGCACTTTCTTACATAGATGCCAGGCATGATGCCTTGCACTCAGGCTGTAAATACAGATGAGCTCTCTTCCCTGTCCTGGAGGAGTTCACGGTGCCTTCAGAGTGCCGGGGCTGGCTCTGGGGCCTTCCACACAGTCGTGCAGGAAATGGTAGTATTTGTGGCCAAGGGCGCCAGCTGCCCGCCCCTTCCACAGGCAGCAGCACCCTGGCTGGGAGACGCTGCTGACTCAACAAACGTTTCCTGAGCGCAGTCTGCCTGCCAGGCCCTGTTCTCCGGAACAGTCCCCTGGAAACTACTTCTCGGCACCCTTTCCCCCGGTGCAGCCTCAGCGGACGTCTTTGCAGCGCCCTCGGACCCGAGCGTCCCCCGCCGTGACTCTGCCTTCCCTGCTCGGCCATTTATTTTCTTTGGCAATTTCCCGGGAGAAATTCTGGCTGACTCATATAAAACCAAATGCGCTTTGTAGAGTGCTAGGACCAGACACAGTAACCTTAAAGGGAGACAAGCTGTTTCAAATCCTTTTGGGAGGGAACGAGGCAATGCAGAAATACCTAAGATGGTAAATCCGCAGCTCTACTGTGAGGCAGAAATTGGTCTGGGATAGAAAAAGAAATGCTCCAAACCCTAAAGCATTCAGCACTTGGTGATTGACACATGATGCTGTTACTAAATATTAAACCTCCAGAAGCTTCTCAACCGTACCCCCAACCGGTTCTGTCTACCTTCAGCTCTCACCTTTATCCTCAGAAAGCGGGGGTTCTGTCTACCTTCTAGGGCCATGACTGGTCATGTCCTGGTGGGGCCTGAAGGACCTAGAAAAGGCGACTATACTTTGAACTTTGGGCATCGGGTGCCCAAATCATGGCCCTTCTTTCCAGAAGAGAGCACCTATTAAAAATTCAATAGTTGTATAATATTTCATTTTCATGTTATTGGATGTTTTAGATAGGTGTAGTTTTTTGTTGTTCTATAGATAACACTATGATGAAGGTCTCTGATTCCAAGTCTAGCCAGATCTTACTTTGTTAAAATCATTTCTGGGAAGACAAATAAAAAACTACCTGTGGGTTTTGAAAAAAACAGTAGAGATTTGTGATGGTGTTGGAGAGGACATTTGCATTTTAAGCAAAGCCTTTAAAGGTGAAAATGAAGCCTGACAGATGATCCATGTCAGTGGTTCTGTAAGAGACCTCCCTGAGAATATATTGATATATGGTAAGAGTTACAGACCCCAGAAGCCTATCCACAGGCCTTTGAGATGACAGAGATTATAGAACACATTCAGTAGGTTGATAAAGACCAAGGAGCACTATGTATTCCTGAAGATGTTTCCTGAAGACTGGGCCATTTGTAAGTAGTAAAAAGACACTGATAAAATGTATCAAGTGATCACAGCTCTTGAGGAACTTAAATTGTGAAGGAGAGGGGACAGAGCAGAAAAGTAACCTTCTGGTTCTTCTGAGATATGCAATACATTTTCTGAACTTGGTAGCAGCTAAGTTATCAAGTTTACTAACTCAAACTGGCTAGAGTAACTGAAGCAACCGTACCTGACTAGGACATGAAAAAAAGGGATCACTGAGATTTAGGTTACCTAACACACTTGTGTCAGATGCAGTGTATCTTCTGTCTCTTCAAGTTTGACTTACCAATACTGTGTGCTTTTCAATTTGACCTGTTAATCACAAGTATATATGAAGAATCTAGTTGGAACAAAGCTCATAAGCATACAAAAATACCGCCACAAATTGTTACAAGGCTACCATTAGGAGAGAGAAACACTCATTGCCCATACTCAGAATAGGGGAGACAAAGTAGGAGCCACAGGTGAACGAAATGCTACATTTTGTTCCATCTGTGGCTCCTTTCCAGAATCTTATGGTGAAATCGGGAAGACAGCCGTGTGCCCGCCTTCCCTTCCCCACACCAGTCACGGCCATGAGCGGTTACAACATGCTCAACCTTCCCTTTCCAGATCAAGCTCTGCTCATTTTCCCCACAAACAGCGCCCCCAGGGCTGCCCGTGGGCTAGAAGTGCACACAGACAGAGCAGAACACTTCACTTGGGAGGATGGAAAAAGCTCAAGGCCATGGCGGCCTCGGAAGGGAACTGGAGGCTGTTTGAGCGGGGAATTCCAAGGCCTGGTTTGGAAGGGGAAGCACAAGGTGGTCCTCGGCAAGACCTGGGGGCTCCTTGTCCTGTGAGGGGTGCCAGACTGAAGGTGACCAGAGGGGGCCCCTGAGAGCAGACAGCCCAGCATGGGGGCCCCACTAGTTTGAGTGTACGGGTCATACAGCACACGGGTACACACACACACACACACACACACACACACACACACACACACACACACACTCTTTGTTTTTTAAACGACATTTTATGAGGAACTTCCCTGGTGGTCCAGTGGCAAAGAATCTACCTTGCAATGCAGGAGACGTGGGTTCGATCCCTGGTCGGGGAACTAAGATCACATGTGCCATGGATCCCAACAATGTTGGACAGCTGCTTTCTTTTTCAGTCTGGGGCCCAAGCAAATGATGTCCTGAGTTGCCGTTTCTGGGGGCCCATCCTCCATGGTCTCTTGTGTTTCTGCACATCTTGGGAGTAGACCTTCTGGCGGCCCTTTGCCTGGACTGTCATTTTTAGGATGTTTGTGAGGAGAACACCTTCAAAAGGTAGAGACAGTGTCTCCCTCCAAAGCAAACTGTAAGCGTGCTTACCATCTAGTGTAAGAAAGATAATGCAAATAAGCTCGTGTGCCACAACTAGAGAGCCTGTGGGCCACAGTGGAGGATCCACCTGACAAAACCAACATCCAAGGCGGCCACGTTTCAGTTTCACTTCAGCCGCTCAGTCGTGTCCAACACTTTGAGACCCCATGGACTGCAGCAGGCCTGGCCTCCCTGTCCATCACCAACTCCTGGAGTTTACTCAAACTCATGTCCATCGAATCACTGATGCCATCCAGCCATCTCATCTTCTGTTGTCCCCTTCTCCTCCTGCCTTCAATCTTTCCCAGCTTCAGGGTCTTCTCCAATGAGTCAGTTCTTCGCATCAGGTGGACAAAGTATTGGAGTTTCAGCTTCAGGATCAGTCCTTCCAATGAACGATTAGGACTGATCTCCTTTAGGATGGACTGGTTGAATCTCCTTGCAGTCCAAAGGACTCTCAAGAGTCTTCTCCAACACCACAGTTCAAAAGCATCAATTCTTCAGCACTCAGCTTTCTTTATGGTCCAACTCTCACATCCATACATGACTACTGGAAAAACCATAGCTTTGGCTAGACAGACCTTTGTCGGCAAAGTAATGTCTCTGCTTTTTAATATGCTGCCTAGGTTGGTCATAGCTTTTCTTGCAAGGAGTAAGCGTCTTTTAGTTTCAGGGCTGCAGTCACCATCTGCAGTGATTTTGGAGCCCCCCAAAAAATAAAGTCTCTCACGTTTGCATTGTTTCCCCATCTATCTGCCATGAAGTGACGGGACCGGATTCCACGATCTTAGTTTTCTGAATGTTGAGCTTTAAGCCAACTTTTTCACTCTCTTCTTTCACTTTCATCAAGAGGCTCTTTAGTTCTTCTTCACTTTCTGCCATAAGGGTGGTGTCATCTGCATATCTGAGGTTACTGATATTTCCCCCGGCAATCTTGATTCCAGCTTGTGCTTCATCCAGCCCAGCGTTTCTCATGATGTACTCTGCATAGAAGTTAAATAAGCAGGGTGACAATATACAGCCTTGACGTACTCCTTTCCAAACCCTTATATATAAGGCAGCCAAGTAAATATTTTAAAATTTTTTTACTGAGATAATTGTAGATATAAATGCAGTTGTAAGAAATTAAGACAGAACTTAGACATGTTGGCTGAAGTGTCCAGCCACATACATGAAAGGTCCTTCCTGGAGTCAGACAAGAGTGACAGGGTGGGCCCCTGGGCAGAGGCAGAGGGATTCTAAACTGGAACCTTGCTTCCCGTGTCATTGTGAAGTTACATTTATCAAGGAAGGAGGATATGAATGCCATTTAACAGTATGTTAGCTTGACTTATATCTGGATTTATAGACATGGTATGCGGGCCTCTCTTCATACTGTCGCCCTGCAAAGGTTAGGGATGAATGGAGGGATGGAGGGCAGTTTATTCCCAAGTTTGGAAGGAAAGTTATGACCAACCTAGACAGCATATTAAAAGGCAGAGACATTACTTCGTCAACAAAGATCTGTCTAGTCAAAGCTATGTTTTTTTCCAGTAGTCATGTATGGATGTGAGAGTTGGACTATAAAGAAAGCTGAGCACAGAAAAATTGATGCTTTTGAACTGTGGTGTTGAAGAAGACTCTTGAGAGTCCCTTGGACTGCAAGGAGATCCAACCAATCCATCCTAAAGGAAATCAGTCCTGGGTGTTCATTGGAAGGACTGATGTTGAAGCTGAAACTCCAATATTTTGGCCACCTGATGCAAAGAGCTGACTCATTTGAAAAGCCCCTGATGCTGGGAAAGATTGAAGGCAGGAGGAGAAGGGGACGACAGAGGATGAGATGGCTGGATGGCATCACCAACTCAATGGACATGAGTTTGAGTAGACTCCGGGAGTTGGTGATGGACAGGGAGGCCTGGAGTGCTGCAATTCATGGGGTGGCAAAGAGTCAGACACGACTGAGCGACTGAACTGAACTGAACTGAATGACCCCTAGAGATAGTCTGAAGGTTCTGAAGCCTGTCTCCAACAGCCTGCCGAGGCGCAGAAAACCTCCTATGTCTCTCTTCTGCGTCCATGTTACGTCGCTTAAGTCATGTCTGACTTTTAGCAGCCCCATGGACTGTAGCCCACCAGGCTCCCTTGTCCATGGGGATTCTCCAGGAAAGAGTACAGGAGAGGGTTGCCATGCTCTCCTCCAGGAGAACTTGAGGACCCATGGAACCCGGGTCTCCCGCATTACAGGCAGATTCTTTACTGTCTGAGCCACTAGGGAAGCCCTATGTCTCCCCTGGAGAACTTTCTTAAGAGTCTTGGCAACCAAAGGGAGAGGTTTGCTAGGAATATTGGGGATGTTGTGTGGAAAACAGGGTTTGGGGAAGGTTCTCTTGGTAAAGGGCTTACCAGGTGACACTAGTTGTAAAGAAACTGCCTGCCAATGCAGGAAACGGGAGTTGATCCCTGGGTGGGGAAGATCCCCTGGAGGAGGGCCTGGCAGGTAAGACCAAACTCTTATTCCCAAAGATATATGATCCATGTCTATTTCTCTACTTTGGTTGTTTCTCTGTCTCTTTTGTTCTCTTGCTTTGGGGATTTTCCTTAGCATCCCAGTGAGATTTCACAGGAAAACCACCTATATGTCTTGGCTAAGCTGAAAGGCTCAGGGGAAGGTGTACCTGTGGGCTTGGGTAGATGGTAAGGTCAGAGCCCTGCAATGAGACTGGGCTGGGGGAGCCTGGAAACATTTTTCGGCCTCTGCTACCTTGCCCTTTATGGCAGCTTCAGGAATTTAGGGCCTGTTCCTGTCCCACCCATGTTTGTTAAACAGATGAACAAATATCCTCATCTCACATGCTACTCCAGGGAAACAATCAATGAATTGTTAACTCAAAGAATTTTTCTTAAGTAAGTATTGTTGTTGTTCAGTTGCTCAGCCATGTCCGACTCTGTGCAACCGCATGGACTGCAGCACTCCAGGTTTCCCTGTCCTTCACCATCTCCCGGGGTTTACTCAAACTCACGTCCATTGAGTCGGTGATGCCATCCAACCATCTCGCTCTCTATCATTCCCTTCTCCTCCCGCCTTCAATGTTTTCCAGCACCAGGGTCTTTTCCAATGAGTCAGTTCTTTGCATCAGGTGGTCAAATTATTGGGGCTTCAGCTTCAGCATCAGTCCTTCCAATTAAATATTACTAATAATTATGATTAACAATAAATATTAATAAATTACTTATATACATAGTGTATTATAGTTATATAAATAATATGCACTCATGGTTATAAAATATAGTTAATAATTATTGTTAATTTTGTTAACATCTAACTAAGAAACAATAAACTAGACCATTTCACTGAATTTATTGGAACTAAATTTACAACCAGAAAGCTTCACCACTTTGTCCAAAGAGAGAGAAAAGCTAATTGTGATGTTACTAAACTGAAAAGGGGGAGATTTAAAAATAGCTGCAAGCAAACACGTCATTATTTCTTCCTGGTTTTAGTATATGGAGCACCAGGTTCCGAATTGTTTGCAGTGTCCTTGATGGATGTGACCTTCTGTAAGATGTTTACATGTAAATATTTGTAGGATGAGTTCAACCACCAAGATAAGCACCCTCGCTTCTGGGTCAGGCCTTCCAAGTAAGTCTGCTCAGGTTGTCTCTTCATATATTTATTTGAAGCTCTTGCAAAGGTCTCTAAATTGCTGTCTCAGTGTTGGTGTTTGCAGTATCTTAAAGTTAACAGCCCTACTCTTGTATCAAATTTACCAAGTGCTACATACATCTGATCTTTGGCCAGAATTTATTGATACATTACCATGACTTAGTGCCGTGCATTCATATGCATACTTATCCACAGCAATTAAAGATGATAAGACATTTAGATCAAAGGAGTAGAAGTGAGTGTCCAGAATTAAACCCATATATCTAGGGCTAATTGGTAAGGATGTCAGGACAAAAAAAAAATGGAAAGAATAAGCTTTCAACATATGATATTGGGACAAATGGATATCTGCAGGAAAAAGAATGAGTTGGACTTCTATTTTACAGCATATACAAGCATTAACTAATATGGATCAAAGACCTAAACTTAGAAGCTAAAACTATAAAATTCTTAGGGAAATATAGGGATAGATCTTCCTGGCCTCCCTGGTGGCTCGGATGGGAATCTGCCCACAATGGGGGAGACCAGGGTTCAGTCCCTGGGTCAGGAAGATCCCCTGGAAAAGGGAAAGGCAGCCCACTCCAGTATTCTTGCCTGGAGAATCCCGTGGACAGAGGAGCCTGGCAGGCTATAGTCCATGGGGTTGCAAAGAGTCAGACATGACTGAGCGACTAACACTTTCACATTCTTTCACTTCCTGACCTCAGATTTGGCAATGGATTCTTTGAAATTACATAAAAAAGTACAAGCAACAAAAGATAAAACAAATTGAACTTCATAAAAATTAAGAAATATTTGTGTATCAAAGGGCAGTCAGGAAAGTTAAAAGACTGCACACAATAGAAGAAAATATTTAAAAACATGTATCAGATAAGACACTTGCATCCAGAATGTATAAAGAACTCTTAGAACTCAACAATAGAAATGCAAACAGCTAAATTTTAAAATGGGCAAAAACTTTGAATAGACATTTCTCCAAAGATACGTAAAAAACCAACAAACACATGGAAAGATGCTCAACATCATTAGTCATTAAGGAAACGTAAAGCAAAACCACAATGAGATGTACTTCACACCCAGAAAGATGGCTACCACTAGAAAACAGAAAATATGCAAACAACTGCAAGTGTTGGCAAAGATGTGGCGAAGCTGGAACCCTCACTCCCTGCTGATAAGAATGTAAAATGGTGCAGCCACCATTGGAAACGGGTTGGCAGTTCCTCAGAAAGTTAGGCATAGAATTAACCTGGGATCCAGTATCCTAGAACTGAAAATAGGCGCCCCAACAAACACACGTGCACAAATGTTCATGACTGCACTGCTCACAATAGCCAAATGATGGACCCCCGCCATGTCCCTCAGACAATGAATGGGTAAACGAATGTGGCATATCCACACAGGGCGTGTAATTCACCAAGTGCTACAGCGCTATCTGCCGCATAGCTCAGTTGGTAAAGAATCCGCCTGTAATGCTGGAGACCCCGGCTCGATTCCTGGGTTGGGCAGATCTGCTGGAGAAGGGATAGGCTACCCACTCCTGTATTCTTGGGCTTCCCTTGTGGCTCAGCTAGTAGAGAATCCGCCTGCAATGAGGGACACCTGCGTTTGATCCCTGGGTTGGGAAGATCCCCTACAGGAGGGCATAGCAACCCACTCCAGTATTCTGGCCTGGAGAGTTCCATGGACTGTATAGTCCACGGGGTCGCAAAGAGTCTGACACGACTGAGCAAGTTTCACAATGTGGATGAGTCCCTAAAACATGATGCTAAGTGAAAGAAGCCAGACACTAAAGGTCACATAGTTTATGCTTCCACTTATACCGTATGTCCAGAAGAGGTAAATCCATAGAGACAGGAAGCGAATTAGTGGTTGCCATGGGGTGGGGATATTGACTGACTGTTTAATAGGCACAGGGTGAGGTGATGAATCTAAATAGAGGTGATGGCTGCCCAACACTGTAAGAGGACTAAACGCCACTGAACCCTGTTTTTGTTTTATTGATTTATTGGTCACGGCTTGTTGGATCCTAGATCCCCAGGGCCCCCAGCAATGAAAACAGAGTCCTAACCTCGAGACCGCCAGGGAAGTCCCCAAACTCTGTGTTTTCACATGGTTACTTTTACGTTATGTGAATTTTACTTCAATAAAATAAAGGGGAAAAATGCCAACAGCGGGGCCCTCCCTCGCCCCTCTCCCAGGCCCCTCTGTGGAGCGGCCTCCGTGGGGGCGAGTCCCAGGCCCGAAGACTCTCCGCTCAGTCCTCGGGGCTAGGCCGCCCTCGGGGGCAGGCAGCACAGGGTGGCTCTGTCCCGACCTTTCCTGGCACTTGGGGAAAAGTCACGCCCTGCCGGGGAGTTCCCTGTCTCCCTGCGTCCCCGTCTTGGTCTCCCCCAGCTCTCAGCTGAGCAGACCTTGGAAGCCATCCAAGGGCTGCCTGCATTGTTTGGGGAGGCCAGGGCAGACAGAAACTGCTGTGAAGAGATGAATTTCAAGATGGGGACAGCAGAGCGTGCAGACAAGCACAGGGCTCTTCATTCCTGAGCGGGCGTTCTGTCTTCCCAGGTCACACGCACCACAATTCTTCGGCGCTCAACTTTCTTTATAGTCCAACTCTCACATCCATACATGACCATTGGAAAAACCATAGCTTTGTCTAGAAGGACCTTTGTTGGCAAAGTAATGTCTCTGCTTTTTAATATGCCGTCTAGGTTGATCAAAGCTTTTCTTCCAAGGAGCAAGTGTCTTTTAATTTCATGGTTGCAATCACCGTCTGCAGTGATTTTGGAGCCAAAAAAAAAAATAAAGTCTGCCACTGTTTCCATTGTTTCCCCATCTATTTACCATGAAGTGATGGGACCAGATGCCATGATCTCAGTTTTCTGAATGTTGAGTTTTAAGCCAAAGTTTTCACTCTCCTCTTTCACTTTCATCAAGAGGCTCTTTAGTTCTTCTTCCCTCTCTGTCATAAGGGTGGTGTCATCTGCATATCTGAGGTTATTGATATTCCTCCCAGTAATCTTGATTCCAGCTTGTGCTTCATACAGCCCAGCGTTTCTCATGATGTACTCTGCATGAAAGTTAAATAAGCAGGGTGACAATATACAGCCTTGACATAATCCTTTTCCTATTTGGAACCAGTCTGTTGTTCCTTGTCCAGTTCTAACTATTGCTTCCTGACCTGCATACAGATTTCTCAGGAGGCAGGTCAGGTGGTCTGGTATTCCCATCTCTTTCAGAATTTGCCACAGTTTGTTGTGATCCACACAGTCAAAGGCTTTGGCATAGTCATTAAAGCAGAAGTAGATGTTTTTCTGGAATTCTCTTGCTTTTTCAATGATCCAGTGAATGTTGGGAATTTGATCTCTGGTTCCTCTGCCTTTTCTAAATCCAGCTTGAACATTTGGAAGTTCTCGGTTCACGTATTGCTGAAGCCTGGCTTGGAGAATTTTGAGCATTACTTTGCTAGCGTGTGAGATGAGTGCAATTGTGCAGTAGTTTGATTATTCTTTGGCATTGCCTTTCTTTGGGATTGAAATGAAAACTGACCTTTTCCAGTCCTGTGGCCACTGCTGAGTTTTCCAAATTTGGTGGTATATTGAGTGCAGCACTTTCACAGGATCATCTTTTAAGATTTGAAATAGTTCAACTGGAATTCCATCACCTCCACTAGCTTTGTTCATAGTGATGCTTCCTAAGGCCCACTTGACTTCACATTCCAGGATGCCTGGCTCTAGGTGAGTGACCACACCATTGTGATTATCTGGGTCATGAAGATCTTTTTTGTATAGTTCTGTGTATTCTTGCCAACTCCTCTTAAAATCTGCTTCTGTTAGGTCCATAACACTTCTGTCCTTTATTGAGGGCATCTTTGCATGAAGTGTTCCCTTGGTATCTCTAATTTTCTTGAAGAGATCTCTAGTCTTTTTCATTCTATTGTTTTCCTCTATTTCTTTGCACTGATCACTGAGGAAGGCTTTCTTATCTCTCCTTGTTATTCTTTGGAACTCTGCATTCAAATGGATATATCTTTCCTTTTCTCCTTTGTCTTTCACTTCTCTTCTTTTCACAGCTATTGGTAAGGCCTCCTGAGACAACCATTTCGCCTTTTTACGCTTTTTTCTTGGGGATGGTGTTGCTCCCTGTCTCCTGTACAATGTCAGGAACCTCCATCCATAGTTCATCAGGCACTCTGTCTATCAGATCTAATCCTCTGAATCTATTTCTCACTTCCACTGTATAGTCAAAAGGGATTTGATTTAGGTCATACCTGAATGGTCTAGTGGTTTTCCATACTTTCTTTAATTTGAGTCTGAATTTGGCAATAAGGAGTTCATGATCTGAGCCATAGTCAGCTCCCAGTCTTCTTTTTGCTGACTGTATAGAGCTTCTCCATCTTTGGCTGCAAAGAGTATAATCAATCTGATTTTGATATTGACCATCTGGTGATGTCCATGTGTAGAGTCTTTTCTTGTGTTGTTGGAAGAGGGTGTTTGCTATGACCAGTGTGTTCTCTTGGAAAAACTCTGTTAGCCTCTGCCGTGCTTCACTCTGTACTCCAAGGCCAAATTTGCCTGTTACTCCAGGTATTTCTTGACTCCCTACTTTTGCATTCCAGTTCCCTATAATGAAAAGGACATCTTTTTTGGGTGTTAGTTCTAAAAGGTCTTGTAGGTCTTCATAGAACTGTTCAGCTTCAGCTTCTTCAGCATTACTGGTCGGAGCATAGACTTGAATTGCTGTGATATTGAATGGTCTGCCTTGGAAATGGACAGAGACCATTGGAGATCGCACCCTGAGGTGTCTGAAAGTCCTGAGAGTCTGTGTTGAATCCGGGCTGGCGTGGGTTGTCATCCTTATTTTCACAGATGAGTAAACTGAGACTCAGAGAGGTAAGTGACTTCAGCAAGGTCACAAGCTGGTGACAAGTTTCATTTTTAGTCTAAATGTAACTTAGGAAAACTTAAGACATTTATTTCTTTTACTTTTGGTGATGCTGGCTCATGTATAATTGCCTGCTGGAACTCTGTTAAGATCAGGGCCTTTTTTTTTAATAGTTTTTCTGGCCAAGTTTCGGTTTCATTTCACTTTCTGTAGTTTAGGTTTCAGTTCTGTTCTCAGAATATCCTCTTTCCCTGTGTCGCGGTGTCATCTGAGCCTGTTTATTATGATTGTACCTTTGTGCCCTTGAATGTAATTAAGATACGACAGTTATTCTATGGCAGATATTCCTGAACAAAGAGTTGCAACAGATTTAAAGCTTAGTACCATGCACATTTATTCTAACCCTGAGAAAAATGCATCTACTTTATTAATACCATAGATTGACCCAATAGCTGCTTTGGTATCTATGCATTCAGGGCTTAACTTGTCCCACCTGTACATTCCTTGATGTGAAAAGGCCACCCAGAATCCCTGCCGCCCTAATCAGTCTATGCTGAATGAACCAGGGCTTCTGCCTTTACCAGAAAAAGAACTTAAGGAGAACTTCCTGAACTCTCTGGTGTTCTGGCCACGAAGTGGAGGAAAGTGCTTCTGCTCTTCCTCATTCACAGCTTATCCTCAAATCTGTCCCAGCCAAACAGCCCAGGGGCTCCACAGGACAGAGTATGAGGAAAGGACTCAAAACAGTGACCGTGGGCTTAGAAAGTTCTTCAGACTTGACAGCACTTAAGGAAAAAAAGATTGGACTTCTACTGAAACCCCCACACATACTTCAGACACTAAATCACTAAGATATTTAAACTTTAAAAAGTTTCTGCTTTAAACTTAAATCCTTGATGGCCCTATATATGGAAATGCCTTGTTTTCCTCTCCAAAATTAATGCATGCTCCATTTTGACAGCTTGGAAAACAGGAAAAGAGGAGGAGAAAAAAATTCAAATTTCAATTTCACCTTTGAAAGATAACTCCTAAATATTTTGGGGTACTCTCTATTTCTTTTTTTGACTCATATGTTTTGTGTCTCATTCTGACTATGCTACATATAAATTTTTATCTGTATATAATGTATATATGTATATTTTACATACATATATAGACATATATGTATTTATATACGTATACTGCTTTGTTTTTCACTTAACATTGTATTATAGCATTTGTCTGTGTTGGTGAAAATTTTACCAACCACAGTTCTAACTGATTACATAATATTCTCACTGGCTCAATGGACATGAATCTGAGCAAACTCCAGGAAATAGTGCGGGACAGGGGAACCTGGCGTGTGCAGTCTATGGGGCTGCAAAGAGTCAGACATGACTGAGCAACTGAACAACAACCACCACAATATCCTCTAATTTGTATATAATGCATTATCCATTTACTAATTTGTATACATTAATATTACAAATATTCTATTATGAACATGTTTACATATAAACTGTGTACTTGTGCATGCACGCTCAGTCGTGTCTGACTCTTTTGTGACCCCATGGACTGTAGCCCACCAACTTCCCTTGTAGCTCAGTCGGTAAAGAATCTGCCTGCAATGCAGGCGACCCAGGTTTGATTCCTGGGTCGGGAAGATCCTCTGGGGAAGGAAATGGGAACCCACTCCAGTATTCTTGCCTGGAGAATCCCATGGACAGAGGAGCCTGGTGGGCTACAGTCTATGAGGTAGCAAGAGTCAGTCACAACTGAGTGACTAAGCATCCGTAGCAGACAACGTTGCATTAGGTGTTAGAAGTGATCTAGAGTCAGATGGTGAAGAATCTGCCTGCAATGCGGGAAACCTGGGTTTGATCCCTGGGTTGGGACGATCCCCTGGAGAAGAGAATGGCAGCCCAATCGCTGTATTCTTGTCTGGGAAATCCCACGGACAGAGGAGCCTGGTGGCCTACAGTCCATGGGGTCACAAAGAGTCAGACATGACTGAGCAACTAACACTGTCACTTTCTTTTCAGAGGTGATTTAAGGTATGTGAGAGGATATACATAGGTTATAGGCAAATAGTGTGCCATTTTATATAAGGGAATTGGGGATTCTGGGATTTTAGTATCCGAGAGCATTCTTGGACCTGTCCTAAATGGGACAAAAAATATTAAGATTCTTGACACCTATTGTCAAGTTGTTTTACAAAATGATTGTAGTAGTTTACACACTCAAGCAACCCATTTGATGTCAATATTCCTAGCAAAATAAACTACTTAAAATTGTTTGACACAAATAATTCCTAAAAGAAGTTTGCCATACATCTAATGTCTACAAAAATGTCCTTTATTTTACCTGTGCCTTTGAAAGGTTTTTAGCAGTTCATTAATGGGAAGAAGCACAAGCTGGAATCAAGATTGCCGGGAGAAATATCAATAAACTCAGATATGCAGATAACACCACCCTTATGGCAGAAAGTGAAGAAGAACTAAAGAGCCTCTTGATGAAAGTGAAAGAGGAGAGTGAAAAAGTTGGCTTAAAGCTCAACGTTCAGAAAACTAAGATCATGGCATCTGGACTCATCACTTCATGGCAAATAGATGGGGAAACAGCGGAAACAGTGGCAGACTTTATTTTTCTGGGCTCCAAAATCACTGCAGATGGTGGCTGCAGCCATGAAATTAAAAGATGCTTACTCCTTGGAAGGAAAGTTATGATCAACAGAGACAGCATATTAAAAAGCAGAGACATTACTTAGGCAAATTTGTCGATCTAGTCAAAGCTATGGTTTTTCCAATGGTCATGTATGGATGTGAGAGTTGGATGGTGAAGAAAGCTGAGTGCCAAAGAATGGATGCTTTTGAACTGTGGTGTTGGAGAAGACTCTTGAGAGTCCCTTGGACTGCAAGGAGATCCAACCAGTCCATCCTAAAGGAGATCAGTCCTGAATATTCATTGGAAGGACTGATGCTGAAGCTGAGACTCCAATACTTTGTCCACCTGATGCAAAGAGCTGACTCATTGGAAAAGACCCTGAGCTAGGAAAGATTGAGGGCAGGAGGAGAAGGGAACGACAGAGGATGAGATGGTTGGATGGCATCACCCACTCGATGGACATGAGTTTGGGTGAACTCCAGGAGTTGGTGATGGACAGGGAGGCCTGGTGTGCTTCAGTTTATGGAGTCCCAAAAAGTCAGACACGACTGAGCAACTGAACTGAACTGAATGTGACTGTATTTGAATTTAAAAATCAAGCTTTAATCAATTTATTTATGTGACAGAGAGACATAAAGTGGAAAATAAATTTGGTCCATGTCCCATAGGATAGGGAAGAATTACATACGGAAATAACTGGGAGGGGGGGACTTCCCTGGTGGTCCAGTGGCAACGATCTGGAGTTCCCAGGGCAGGGGGCCCGGGTCCAATCCCTGGTCCAGGATGGAAATGAGACTCCGGGGGATTGGAACAGGAGGAAGACATGGTGAGTCATTTCCCTCCGGAACTGGTGCAATCTTACACTGAAGGATGGTGAGGCCTAGATAAATATTGTCAAATTGCTTTACAAAATGATCATAGTAGTTTACACTCCGGAGAAGGCAATGGCACCCCACTCCAGTACTCTTGCCTGGAGAATCCCATGGACGGAGGAGCCTGGTGGGCTGCAGTCCATGGGGTCGCTAAGAGTCGGACACGACTGAGCAACTTCACTTTCACTTTTCCCTTTCATGCATTGGAGAAGGAAACGGCAACCCACTCCAGTGTTCTTGCCTGGAGAATCCCAGGGACGGGGGAGCCTGGTGGGCTGCCGTCTATGGGGTTGCACAGAGTCGGACACAACTGAAGTGACTTAGCAGCAGTAGCAGCAGTTTACACTCTCAAGCAAACTTGAGGAGGGCCTTCTGGACTAGGGAAACGGGATTTACAAAGAAAGTTTGTCATAACAGGAAATGAGGAGACAGTTGGCTAAAATTAACAAGTGATGGAGGCTACATTTGTACACTAAATTCTGATGTTCCATCCCTTGATTTGTATTCAAAGAAGTCAGTCCACAGAAGCACATCTAATTTTAGAGCTAGAAGAGACCTTAGCTCAGCTAGAAGAGACCTTAGCTCAGCCCAATATCTCCCCTATTCTATATTTTTCAAAGGAGAAAGTGGAAAAGAGTGAAAGATTGGAACGTTTATGTCCTAAATCCTAGGACAGTGCTGTTTCTACGGGGTCCTACACTGAGGTGTACATACCAGATGAAAATCTGACAGAGACCAGGTTCATTTATTGCCTTATATTTACATGTTGAAACACACATATTTACATGTTGAAACACACGGCATTCTTACAGAGCCTGGGAAAATAATTGGGGGGAAGCGTCCCAAGTAGGAATGATTATATAGATGTGAAGAGGAGACTGAGTTTTGAAAGACTTTTAAGTTTAGTGTCACACCTGTATTAGAATATTTTGTGTGGAATGAATGGTATAACTAACTATTGAAACTATTGATGTCTTGCATACTCAAGTATATTTAAAGAAAATCTAAAAATATATTCACCATACAAATTAAACTTTTCCTTTAACTCTTTTGGGCCATGCTGCCCAGCTTGTGGGATCTTAGTTCCCCAGTCAGGGATTGAACCGGTACCCCCTGCAGGGGAAGCCTAGAGTCCTAACCACTGGACAGCTGGGGAATTCCCTTCCTTGAAGTCTCAATAGAAGTTACTCTGCTAAATTTTATGAGGAATGCAGTAAGTAATAAGATGGAGGGTGTAGCCCCAAGTAACTCACAATTTAACTGAGAAAATAAGATTTAGAAGCATATATCTACAAGTGTGCAAAACTGTTTGATGTAGATAACTTTTACTTATCTTCTATTACTTAATCAGTGTCTTAGAGAGAGTGGGTACTCCATAAATATTTGCTAAAGAAATAAATGAAGGAAGGAGAAAAGACCATTTCCAGGTGGGGTGGCCGTGGGTGAGTTCCTGAAAGAGTACAGATTTGCACTTGGTCCTTGAGAGTGTTTAAGATTGAGAAGAACTAGGAGATAAGAAGCTTCACAGATAGGAAGTGAGACAGAACTCTCATGAGCCTGTTGGTGGCATTTTTTTAGATGAGCATGCTTTCTGATCACTAGAAACTAACATTCCAAAATTGATCAGTGTGATATAACCAGGCATGTGAACACACAAATAGTGTAAAATCAACAGTACACCTCACCAAGAGGTAAGCTTTAGGGCGAGGGAAAATAAAGTATTTTAAAATATAGCACTGTCCTCAAAAAAAAAAATGAAAAGTAACAAAAACACACCTTAAAACTTTTCCTCAATTAAATTGCTATGAACTGGAACAATCTGTAATGGAAAATACACCATTTCCTGAACAGTCTAAGGGACAGTAATGATCAGTGATCACATAGTCACAAAAGACTGGTGGATTCTGATCCTCTCAAAGACATGTCAGTTCAATTCTGTATGACTGCACAGGGGCAAAGGTGTTACAAATATACACAGATCAGATCACTCAGTCTGCACACACTACCTTTGCTCCAAATAACCTTTTGCACCTTTTACGCAGTGAAAGAATTAGAGGTGCTGTTCTAGGCACTAGCTCCTAAAGTATAAAGGGTTTCTCTCCTCTTTGAAGAATTTTAAACTATAAGAAAAGACATGTACTATTTATAGATCCAGAACACAGGTAGAGAGTTTTTGTTATAACATTTTTTTCTCCTCTAAAAGCATTTACGCTATTTTGAGTGAAAGGGGGTTAATAGTTATTTAATCTAAATCCTGAAAGTTGTTTGTACATGTATGTAGGTATATGATAACACAATGTAAAGGAGGTGGGAAGTGTTTGCAGTCTCTAGATGGTAAATGAATCTGCATGTTACAAGATAAATGAAACTTTCTGTGAACCGGAGCAGTGGTAAGTCAACCTGTATATAACAAGGTTTCTACATTTGGCGCTACGCGACGTGGAAACATGAACTAAAGTAGAACGAGGAGTTAAGGATGTAGATTGCACCCCTGTAGGAGAACCGGGGGCGGGGGCAGTGAGACAGGGGCAGCATTGCCAGAGTGACTGGGGAGAAGCACTGCAAATCTTTTCCCCAAAAGTCAACAGTGAAATTGGACAAAACTGTCAAAAACAACCATCTCAATACTCTCTAAACACAAAAAGCTGAGACAAGTTCATCTGAGACAACTGCTGGATTTCCGTAAGATCAGTGGGGATCTGTGGCGGTTTAGTGGGGGCTCTCCGTCCACCCCTTTCCTTAGCCCCTTGGAGATGGTTCTACCCAGGCCGAGGATGGGCCGAGGGGCAGCCGCCCGCGCAGGGCAGGACCCAGCAATGTAGAGAAAGGATGATACAGTAGGGCCAAGTGGGGTTTGTCCAGAGAATACCAGATTGGTTCAAGATCTAAATGTCATTTAATATAATGCCCCATACAATATAATCAAGCACATAAAACACACAATCACCTCAAAAGACCCAGAAAAAGCACAGGACAAAATCCAATACCTACTGATGATAAAAAAAAGAGAAACAAACAAACAAACAAACCCAACTCTCAGCAAACAAGGACTAGAAAGGAACTTCTGCAATCTATCAGAGCGCATTTGTGAAAAGTGCACAACTAACTTCAGGCTCAATGATGAAAGCCTGAATTTTTTCCCCACTTACGTGGGAACGAGGTAAGGATGTCTACCTCACCACTTCTATTCAACATGGTACTAGAAATTCTAGCCAGTGCAAACAAGGAGGAAAAAAAGGCATATGGATCAGAAAGGAAATATAGAACTTGGCTTTTTCCAGATTCATGATTCTGACGTATCCTGATTCTAACAATGCATGCGCACACAAGTACTGGAATGAACAAGTCAGGAAGGTACAGAACACAAGGTCAACATGCAAAAATCAATTTTATTTCCATATACAAGCAATGAATAACTCAAAAACAAAATTAAGAAATCAACATAGTCTTAAGTTAAAAATGTAGCACCCCAGAACCACAGTGTATAATATATATACCCTGCACAAATATACACTCATGTATTTGTGCATACTCAAATCCATACAATCACGGGAAAATATTGGAAATAAATTGTATAATAGTCACCTATAAGCTTATGTAGTGTTTAATAATACCATTTAGTGTTTATTAATACAGCTTATTTAGTGTTTTAATTTTAATCCAATTTTTTTTCATTAATCAAAAATTGAACAGTGAACATGTATGGCAGTTATAGTCAAGGGAACACATGGTAAATTATACATTATTTAAATGGTGTTGTTGTTCAGTCACCCAGTCGTGTCTGACTCTTTGCGACCCCATGGACTGCAGCATGCCAGGCCTCCCTGTCCCTCACCATCTCCCAGAGTTTGCACAAGTTCATGTTCATTGCATCAGTGATGCCATCCAGCCGTCTCATCCTCTGAGGCCCTCTTCTTCTGCCCTCAATCTTTCCCAGCATCAGGGACTTTTCCGATGAGTCATCTGTTCATATTAGATGACCAACATACTGGAGCTTCAGCTTCAGCATCAGTCCTTCCAGTGAGTATTCAGGGTTGATCTCCCTTAAGACTGACTGGTTTGTTCTGCTTGCTGTCTGAGGGACTCTCAGGAGCTTTCCCCAGCACCACAGTTCAAAGGCATCAATTCTTTGGTGCTCTGCCTTCTTAACTGTCCAGCTCTCACAACTGAACGTGACCACTGGGAAGACCACAGCCTTGACTGTATGGACCTTTGTTGACAGAGTAATGTCTCTGCTTTTCAGCACATTGTCTAGATTTGTCATCGCTTTCCTGCCAAGAAGCAATCGTCTTCTGATTTCATGGCTACAGTTACCGTCCTCAGTGAATTTGGAGCCCAAGAAGAGGAAATCTGTCACTACTTGCAACTTTCCCCTTCTATTTGCCATGCAGTAATGGAGGCGGATGCCATGATCCAAGTTTTTTAAATATTTAGTCTTAAACTGGCTCTTTCACTCTCCTTCTTTACCCTCATCAAGAGGCTCTTTAGTTCCTCTTCTATTATAATGGTTGAAAACAGTGTTGCGTGGCCAATCAGGATTTGAATCATGTCTCAGCCACCTTCTAACAAGAGACCTTGAGAAAACAGCTTAGCCTTTTGGTCTCACTTTCCTCATCTGTAAAATGGCATGTGCCTGAAGAATGCTACGGAGATGAATAGAAACTCTGTATAAAGTGGTTAGTAGAACAGCGCAGTGCATCTTTCGTCACTAAGTTGTGTCTGACTCTTCGCGACCCTATGAACTGCAGCCCGCCAGGCTCCTCTGTCCATGGGGATTTTCCAGGCAAGAATACTGGAGTGAGTTGCCATTTCCTTCTCCTGGAGATCTTCCCAAAGAATCGAACCTGTGTCCCTTGCCTCAGAAGGTGGAATCTTTACCACTGATCCAACAGGGAAGAAGCCCCAGCAGAACAGCACACAATTCAATATATTCATTTCAATAAATGGTCTGTTACTGTTGTTGTAGCTCTGTTTGGAGAGACTTATTATACTTCGCTGTGGGGACGTGATTTTTTTCTCCTGGCTGTTATTCCTTTGCTCTGCCTGACTTTTTCAAGCAATTATTAATACGATGGGAACACGCTGGCCAATAGAATTAGGTGCAGTTGGAGATAACCATGGTAACTCTTCACATTACTGCAGCAGCTCTGTGTTTGACTCATTCCATCCTTAAAGTCACTGCTCAGGTTCACAGGAGGATGTGCTAGAAGTGAGCTCTGATGCAGATGCTGCCAGAGCTATCCCAGGGAGGGATCAGAGCTAGGGTGGACCCATAGTGTGGTCTCCTTTCTTGCCACTGGACCGTTAAAGCTGGTGAGAACTTGCAGCCAGAGGGCTAGTTGTGGAAGCAGAAAGAGTGCTGGGGAGGGATGTTGAGACCTTGATGATGTGTCTGCGAATCGTAATGTAGCACCCTGCAGTCACTTCCTCCAATATGTCTGACTGCCTGAGCCACCAACTGCAGCCCAAGGCTCTTCAGAGGTTAGAAGTCAGGGAACAAGAATATAGTCAAATATGTCTACCATTGCTAACCCTTCTATTATCATCACCCAAATCGGATAAAACTGAATGGTTCTGTAGGTTATCTAAATTTCAATAGCAACAATGGCATACATCATAAGCTTGCTAATCCTACACAAGCACAGTTAAATCTGAGAAAGTGATAATGAATATTTTACAGAAAAAGCTTACATTTATGTAAAATAAAACTGTTCTTATGCCTTTTTAAATAGTGAGATATGAGACTTATGATGAGAAAAACCTTTAAAGTTGTAAATGTTGATGAAACATTTAAAATACAAATTAGCATTCAAAAATATTTTTGACTCAAGGTTTAAGAGCAAAATAAATATTTTGGAATATTTCAAGTAAGACTGTAAAACCAGTGTTCTGATGTACAGATATGCTCTGAGATAAATATGGCAAGGATACTGTTTAATTTAGGTTATATTTGCTTAACTAGTATCCACATAGTTCCATCATAATCAGTTGGAATATTGCAAAATAAAACAAATATTTTTATACATTGTAAACAAATTGGTTGGTTTTTAATTGAATAGTATTGAAATGAACTCTTGAGAGTCCCTTGGACTGCAAGATCAAACCAGTCAATCCTACAGGAAATCAACCCTGAATATCTATTGGAAGGACTGATGTTGAGCTGAAGCTCCAATACTTTGATCACATGAAGAGAAGAGCCAACTCATTGGAAAGGATCCTGATGCTGGGAAAGATTGAAGGCAAGAGGAGAAGAGGATGACAGAGGACGAGATGGCTGGATAGCATCACTGATTCAAGGGATGAATTGGAGCAAACTCTGAGAGACAGGGAAGGTCAGGGGAGCCTGGTGTGCTGCAGTCCAGGGGTCACAGAGTCAGATGTGACTCAGCAACTGAACAATAACAACAACACAAAATGAACTAAAGAAATTTACCATTAATTTTAGCAAAATTTAAACTATTGTTTCTAAAGTAAATTTTTTAATGTTATATAAAAGGGCAAGAATAGAAGGGTGTTCAAGTCACCATATCTAGGCCAGAATCCAAGAAATTGATCATATTTGTTTACTTAAAATTGATAAGATTCAGGGGGGTTGACCCCTCTAACTAAGCTCACAAGGCACTGGTAAACCAGAATATCACTCTGTTTATTTTAATGTGGGGTATTCCTTTCTTGGCAGTGAGTTCTATAGCTCCATTCTCCAGGGTATCCAGTTTCCCAGCACTAAATCAATGGGAAACTGAATTGTTAATCAAAATCACCGTGTGAAAATTGCTTATCAAACTTATAGTGAGAGAACTGCTTGGTCTCAGAGATTCTTTGTGAGGATGGGGGAAAAGCCCAAAGAACTAAGTCTTCTCCAGGACAGAGTATCTTTCTATTGATGGAAAACTCATATCTACTGGATACGACGGCTACTGATATTGAAAGTTCTGCACTAGCTTTAACAAATACATGTGCTAAGTACTAAGTCACTTCAGTTGTGTCTGACGCTTTGAGACCCCATGGACTGCAGACCGCCAGGCTCTTCTGTCCATGGGATTCTCTAGGCAAGAATACTTGAGTGGGTTGCCATTTCCTTCTCTAGGGGATCTCCCCAACCCAGGGATCAAACCCTGGTCTCTTATGTCTCCTGCATTGGCAGGCAGATTCTTTACCACTACTGCCACCTGGGAAGCCCATTTCCCCTATTTTGAGATCATGTTTGAAAGAAGGCAGATGATACAACATAATTAACTAATTAAGATTATTTAATCATCATATACTCCACACCGAAAACCATCTCCTTGTGCTTCCTCCTGACACCATGTAGTTCGGTTCCAGCGTGATCGCTTTACACACTTCTTCAGGAATATTTGTCTGAGGGTGACCTTGCTTGCCTTTGGCTGTGTCCCAGGTTTCCTTCAGAACGCATTGATAGACTGACTCTGAGGATGCCTCATGACTCTGCAAGCCATTTCGAGTTGATTCTAACCAGCTTCACTCTCCAATTTTTTGAAAGGTCAACATACGGAGGTAACAAATTCAGAAAACCCATTCTCTGTTAAGTTTCTGTGTTCCTTTTACAAATCTTATTATTCTATTTTAGATATAGTTTTAAGGGGACTTTAATGTTTTGTCCCATTGACAACACCAGTTAATTAGGCAACTTTAAGTGTGCTGAACTCCATTCATAAATTTAGCAAATTTGTTTGTTTACTCATCCTATGGATGTATTTTGCAATTGCTGTTTTTTTGTTTTTCAAATAAAGTAGGTGAAATTCTACAATGTTCACCTATATACCCTTCACCTAGATTTGTCTATTGTTGATATTTTGTCACATTTGCTTCATTTTTCTATATACAATTTTTTTTAAATTAAGTTGTAGATATCATGACAGTTCCACCTTCAGTACTTTGGCATGAACCAACTGAAAACATTTTTCTATACAACTACAATGTCATTATCTCACCCCAGAAAGTTAACATTGAAACAGTAACCATATCTAATAAGAAGTCCATATTCAAATTTATCTAATTATTCCCAAAATGTCTTTTAGAGTTTTTTAAACCCATGATCCAATCATAGATCATGAATTGCATTTGGTTGTTAAGCCTATCTAGTTTTCTTTAGGATGCAGCAGTATCCTGCCTGTGTTTGCTTTCATGACATCGATATTTTGGATGATTCATGCCAGTGTCTTTTATGAACAGTGAGTGTTAGTCACTCAGTCAAGTCAGACTCTGCAACCCCATGGACTGAAGCCCGCCAGGCTCCTCTGTCCATGGAATTCTCCAGCCAAGAATACTGCAGTGGGTAGCCATTCCCTTCTCCAGGGGATCTTCCTGACCTAGGGATCGAACCCCAGTCTTCTGCATTGCAGACAGGTTCTTTACCATCTGAGCCACCGGGGAAGCCCGGTGATGTCTATAATGTCCCCCAGTCCAGATTTTGTCTCATTTCCCCATGATTAGATTCAGTGTAGACATTTGGGACGAATACTGCAAATAGTGTGTACTTCCAGTGACATCCATGACATGAGGAGCAACGTTAGACTGTCTCATTATTGGTGATGCTAATTGTGACCACAAGGTTAAGGTGGCATCCATCAGATTTATCAGTGGAAAAGTACCATTCCTCCCTTTTAATTAAGTAAGTTGTTATTTTGAGGACCTGTGAATGTTTTGCTTCTTAACAACTTTGCACCCAGTGGTGCAAATGCCTGGATCAATTATTGCTTTTGGTGGTTGCAAAGCAATACTGTCCATCTAGGGCTTCCCTGGTGGCTCAGTGGTAAAGAACCCATCTGCCAATGCAGGAGATGTGAATTCAATCCCTAGATTAGGAAGATACCCTGGAGAATGAAATGGCAACCCACTCCAGTATTCTTGCCTGGGAAATCCCGTGGACAGAGGAGCTTGGTGGGCTCACCAATAATATGATGTCACCCTATAAAAAGTCATAAATTCAGCAAATTCTATTCCAGAGAAAACTGCTGGAGGAGAGGTTATTTTACTATCGTTCTACCTTTCCACAGGTCCCAAGAAGGCAATGTTTTGTTTTTTCTTTTTTGGTGGGGTTGGGGGAGGGACTTCCCTGAGAGCTCAGTTGGTAAAGAATCCTCCTGCAATGCAGAAGACCCAGGTTTGATTCCTGGGCCATGAAGATCCACTGGAGAAGGGATAGGCTACTCACTCCAGTATGCTTAGGCTTCCCTTGCTCAGCTGGTAAAGAATCCGCCTGTAATGTGAGAGACCTGGGTTTGATCCCAGAGTTGGGAAGATCCCCTGCAGAAGGGAAAGGCTACCCAATCCAGTATTTTGGCCTAGAGAATACCATGGACTGTAGTTCATGGGGTCAGAAAGAGTCAGACACAACTGAGTGACTCTCACTTGACTTCACTGGGGAAGGGAGGGCCCTTGCCTCTTTGAGCGACTGGGCAAAGGGTCTATTTGCCAAGTTACCAAAGAACCACATGAGTGCCTCAGGTCGTCCAGTTCCTTAATCTCTAACACAAATCAGCAGCCTGAGGATTTTCCAAACCAAGCCACTTTAGAATCAAATTTATTTCTGGAGAGGCCCCAAAGATGGTTGGATTTCAGGGTTTCTTCAAAAGTTCTGATGTACAAGTGGCAGAACTTAGGCCACCTGGTCAATCTGAGGTCCTAAGAAGCTGCCAAGCGGAACCGTTAACTCCAGGGAGACCCTGAATTCTACCCAATGCTGCTCTTCCAGAAAAGGGGTCATACACCCTGTGTTGGGCATGGACTTCCCGCTGTCACAGCATCAACACTGAGGATTTCTCTCTGTCTCAAATCTGTCATATGGGGCACTGTTTATAAACCAAAACCTTATCCTTTTAAATATGCACTCACTTTTCCTCTTAAGTCAAATGTCAGTGATTTACCCCTGTTGCTTGCAAGACCTATAGACCAGCTTAACTGTCATCTCTAAAGACAATTTAATATTTAATCTCTTAAAATAAATGCATAATGTAACAAAAGGAAAACATGTGGCCTAAGTAAAAAAAAAATTTTGAGGTGCCTTAAAGCCATGACAACTCATGCGATCAAAACAACAGATTGTGAGTATAGTGACACAGGACTCATGTTGGGTGGCTTCCCCAGCATCCATGTTTCCCTTCTTTCCAACAGCCCTGGGCTTCTTTCGGGCGATCTGCATGGTTCTGAAGAAGCTGCCTCCACTTCTCTGGCTCCAGGACTGATCAGGAACAGACATGTAACCTAAGCCAGTTCAGTTAGAAGAAATCTCAGGACTAGCCTGGCGATGGTGGGACGCCTATGTTTTCTCTTCCCTGCTAGAGGTGAAAGCGGTTCAGGTGATCCCAGGAGCTGTGAGTGGTTAGTTTTGGTTCCTGGAGCATTATCCATTCATGGTTTACTCAACAAACATTTAGTAACCACTACTGTGTGCCAGATGTGAAAATAGAAAACTGAATACGACATGGTCCCTGACGTTAAGGTATTTATACTGTAGGGGAGGAAACAGGAAGGCATAATGGGCCGGGGGCAAGAAGCCAGAATTCACAAAAACTGAGAGAACAGATTCTTGGTATGGATCAAGTTAGCTGTTGCAGGATACCATCTGAGGTAGAAGTGGCTGTATCTAGGCATTCTTTATGTGGGGTTGATATCATTATCAGTCTGCCTTGAACCATCCAGTTAACTGTGGTTTTAGTGAAATTTCTTGCAGTAACCCACTTGCAAAAGCATTGCAAAGTTTTCTCAATCTTCAACCACGGGCTGGTGTCTTAATCCAAAGTATAACCTTAGCTAGAAACCAGTTTTCTGGGTACATATAAATATTTGGACAATAATGTCAGCAACGTCATCTTTCATTGTTAATGAGGCAAATAAATCAGAGTATTTTTTTTTTTTTTTTGACCGAGCAGTGGCATGTGAGATCTTAGTTCCCCAAATAGGGATTGACCCTATGCCTACTGCAGTAGAAGCTCAGTGTCTTAACTACTGGACCGCCACAGAAGTCCCCAAACAAAGTATATTGAATATCATTAAATATCATCTAGGGACAAGACACAATAGCGCTTTGTGTCCTTAAAGATGTCTTTTGCAGGATATATTCCTCTGAAAGATCTGGATACAAACACATAACCACTATTACCACAGTAATATTATTTGGCCCATCTAAATGATTACATAGGGAATACATATAAAAATATATATAATTAAATATAAAATGCTAGAGAATCTAGAGCAAGTGTTCCAATAGGTAGGCCCTGGTGGGAGAAATACCTTCCCAGGATGTCATATTAGAATTATCTGGATAGTTTTTTTTCCAATAAATACATCAACACCTCATCCTGGGATTTCCATCTGGGCTCCTCCCTGTTGTAATACATCACTCTATTTTTTTATACACGACTTCATTATTTTTTAAAACTTTATTTTTGGCTTCTCTGGGTCTCATTGCTGTGTGTGACTTTCTCTAGTTCCACCAGCAGAGGCTTCTCTGTAGTGGCCATACCTGTGCTTCTCATTGCAGGGGAGGGGTGCTTCTCTTGCTAAGGAGCATGGGCTAAGTGCATGGGCTCAGCAGTTTCGGCTGGAGGATTTAGTTGCTGTGCCTCGTATGTGGGGTCTTCCCAGACCAGGGGTTGAATCTGTGTCCCCTGCATTGACAGGTGGATTCTTAACCACTGGATCCCCAGGGAAGTCCCTAGTACATCACTCTTCACTGAAGATGTACTCTCACTATAGGGTGGAACAAAACTCGAGGCCTGGGCTAATGAGCGGCAGTATGGAGAGAGAGAGCTCTGAAACAATGTACTGGGGCATAAGTAGCAAACTGTCCAGCCAATGGATGATAACCAGAATCATTAAATCACAGTGCATGTCACTGCATTTTCTAATATGGGCCAAAGATAGAAGACTGATTACACTGATTACAAATCTGAACTCAGACCCAAATTTATAGATCAAGTATTATGGAGAGTTCATACCAAATGGCTTCTTGTTGCCAAGGAAAATGTAAAGACCATATGCCTGGATCACATGTAAAAATCATCTCCAAGGATCTAGACAGGTGACTCACTATGGACCTCTGAATATATAGCAAGGTTATTATTGGTTGCCTAAAGTATGTCACCCTAAGCTTCACAAAGGATAAGGCAGAAAACTCCAAGACACTTGAGGCTGACAGCAAAGGGGCAAGGATTGTAATGATAAATGTTCCTGCAAAGTTTTCTCCTGATGATTTTAGGTCACACCTAAAGAACACAAGGAAATAGCAAAGTACAGGAAGAATGGCTTTTATATACTTGACATAATCTCAAGTGTGTTGTAAACAACTATCTCCCCATTTTATCGCTGAGGCTAATTGAGGCTTCAGTTCAACCTTTTATTGAATTACAAATTAGCTTCTTAGGGCATAAAATTGTAAAGTAAAGAGGGCTCAGCATATGCTGTACCAACAGATGTTCAAATATTTTCAGGACGAGTTTCGGAAAAAGTGATTTTTTTTTTTTTACATCCTGCCAATACACAGCTGTAGTAGGACTTCCTAGTTTAAAACCCGAAGGGTTTTTTTTTTTTTTTTTTTTTTGAGTCCCACCTTTTTAAAATTAACCCTCAAAAGATCCAGCTGGGTGTTTAAAATTATAGACTTCATTTTTTTTTTAAAGCAGCAAACAATGAGAGCGAGCGAGGTCTTCCAACCTTGAGAACGTCAACAAAACCTTAAAAAAGTCAGTTCCTCGAGTCACAGAGAATTCGAAGGGGCACAGGAATTCCAAATGTGGCAAGTAAGACAGGCCCCGAAGATGGTGGCTCCGCAGGGCTTTGGTAACTGTCGCGGCAATAATTCCCGAAGACCGTTGCAGACCGTTGGGCCCGGGGCCGTGGGGCTGCCCGGGTCGGGAGGGCCCTCCGCCCGGGACTCAGGCGCCCGCCCGCGGCGCAGACCGGACACGGGGGCGGAGGAGCCGCTGCGACAGGGCCCGCGCGCTGACCTCCTGACACCCGCGGTGGTCGGGCCGGTTGCGTCCCCTCCGGAGGGAGCCCAGCTCCGGGACGCGTCCCGCGCGGCCGTGACGGGAGGCCGGGGGCGCCAGGGGCGGCGGCCCGCCCGGGCGGCGGCGCGGGGGTCGGGAGGGCAGAAGCCGCGCCGGGCCCCGGAGAAGGCGGGGCCCTCCGACGGCCCCCTCGCCGTGGGCCGCGCGGGCCTCTCGCACGCCTTGCCGCCCCGCGCGGTCGCTCCACGGGCCGGCCCCGAGCCCGGGTCACCACCAGACGCCGGGACCGCGCAGGGGGAACCGCCCCGGCAGGGAAGGCGGCCGCAGGGCGGTTGGGCGTGGCCTCCCGGAGGGGGCGGGCCCCGGGGGCGGGGAGGACTCACGCAAAACCAGCCGTTCGGGCTGCTGATTGGCTGAGGCGGCAGCGCGGAGCCCGCAAGCGTCTCCGCCCGCCCGGCTGCTCCTCCTCTTGTCGCCGCCGCCCGGCCAGCACCGGCTCGTGAGGGGACCGCTGAGGCGCCGCCGGCCAGGCCCAGCGCGGACGACCAGAGAGAGGGAGGCGGACGGGGGACACGCTCGCTAGCTCGCTCCCGACCGCGCCCGGGCCTCCCAGAGGCGCGCCGCCGCCACGGCCCCCGCCCCGCCCCCGCTCGCATGTCCGCGCCGCGGTAGCCGAGGATGCAGGGGATGAAGCCGCCGCCCGAGGCTGAGGAGCCCGAGGCAGACGCGCGGCCGGGCGCGAAGGCGCCTCTGCGCCGCCGCCGCGACTGCCGCCCCCCGCCGCCGCCGCCGCCGCCGCCGCCTCGGGGGCGCGCCGCGGGGCCCCCCGCCGCCGCCGCCGTCGCCGTCCCCCGGGGGCTCGGGCCGCCTGTTGCTGGCGGGGCGGCGGCGGGGGGCGGGCATGCCGGGCGGCGGCGCGGGGCCGGCGGCGGCGGCGCTGCGCGAGCAGGAGCGGGTGTACGAGTGGTTCGGAATGGTGCTGGGCTCGGCGCAGCGCCTGGAGTTCATGTGCGGGCTGCTGGACCTGTGCAACCCGCTGGAAAGCTGCGCTTCCTCGGCTCGTGCTTGGAGGACCTGGCTCGCAAGGACTACCACTACCTGCGCGACTCGGAGGCCAAGGCCAACGGCCTCTCGGACCCGGGCCCGCTGGCCGACTTCCGAGAGCCCGCCGTGCGCTCGCGCCTCATCGTCTACCTGGCGCTGCTGGGCTCGGAAAACCGCGAGGCCGCCGGCCGCCTGCACCGCCTCCTGCCCCAGGTGGACGCGGTGCTCCGGAGCCTGCGCGCGGCCCGGGGCGAGGGCTCGCGGGGCGGCGCGGAGGGACGAGCGCTCGGAGGACGGCGGCGGCGAGGAGGAGGACGCCGAGAAGGACGGCTCCAGCCCGGAAGGCGGCGGCGCCGCGCCCCGGCCGGGCGGCGGGCTGGGGCTCAGGGCCCAGGAGGAACTGCTGCTGCTCTTCACTATGGCCTCGCTGCACCCGGCCTTCTCCTTCCACCAGCGCGTCACCCTGAGGGAGCACCTGGAGACGCTCCGCGCCGCGCTCGGCGCGGGGGTCCCGAGGACGTAGAGGCGGCGCCGGGCCACTTGGCCGGCGCCCGGGCCCAGGTAAGGCGCGCCGGCCTTCCCGCGCCCGCGCGGCGGTCCCCGCGGCCTCCGCGCCCGGCTCCCGGACGCCCTCCGGCCGGGCCGACCCCGACCCCGGCCCCCAGCCCCGGGACTGATGTGCGTTCGGCCGGGCCGTTCAGCCCACTCACTCCCCTCGCACACACACAGACAGACACGAGCACCCGCCACAACAACGCTCTGGAAGTCTCGTCCCGCCGAGGTTGCCCCGGAAGCCCGGCGCTTAGCCCGGCCCTCGGACGCGGCCTCCCGGGACCTTTCGGCTCCGACACCTCCGTCGGGGCTGCGGAGTCAGGGACGGCCGCCGCCCTGCCGCCGGGCGCTCCGCCTGCGCGTCCCGAGGCCCAGCTCGCCCCCCCGGGGGAGGCGGCCCCAGACGCGCTCCCGGCGCGCTTCGCGGTGGCCTGAGGTAAAGCGGGTCGTTGGCTCTTTTGGCTCTTGCTCAGAGAATTTGATGTTCCCAGGAAAAAAGTCAGAGGTGCGAAATGACTGAGGTCAGTTAGGTCGTCGGGCAGGTTGTCTGGGTAGGGAAACGTCCCCTCGGGCGGTTCTGGTGCCCTTTATCCCCGGCCAGTCCGGCTTCTAACGGGTTTGAGTCGTGTCTACACGTTTGGGTCCAGGGAAGTTTGTGGGGCCTTTACTGAAGGCATAAATGGTTTCTAAAAAGTTACTGAACGCCAAAATGTAGTAGATGAGACTAAAGGTAAGTCCCTTGTCGCAAACATGAAAGTTTATAAGGCCACGAAAGCAATTTAATAATCTAGGCCCAGTATAAAGTCCTTGAGTATGACAATTCAGTGGAGCAAGTAGCTTTCATTTAAAAACTGTACAGTAAGTTTATTTTCGTGGTTCACGATTATTTAAAAAGTATTTATTTGGATGCCATGTTTTTCAGCTTTAGGAGAGCTCCAGGATGATATGTTGGAAACCGAGATATTTTTCACTCCTTGCTTGAAAGTTATTTCAGCTTGTATATCTGCTGTCATTCAGACTAAAACTGGGCATTATATCTCTCCAATGGCTGTGTGGACTCAATACCCGTAGAATCCAAGGAACCTGGGAGCTGGAAAGGATTCAGTGATAATCTAGGCTGAGCCCCTCCTTTTAAAAAGGAGGCTTCGGTGAAGTGACTAACCCACTTCAGGACATACTTTATCAAACTGGACGTAGTAATGCTAGTATCCACAATTCTGGGGAGCATGAAATATTCCAATGTCTATTTGCATAGCATGCAACTGTGTATACTGCACTCTTCAGCCTACTTACCAAGTAATAACAAAAAATCCTATGTGCTCATTATTAAGTTTAGAGAAGCAAGCCTGAGCTACGAAGCAGTACATATCTTACCCAAAAAACTCCTGTATGTATTGTAAAGATAACTTTAGAGTGTAGATATAATGAAAATGTCTCATAGTGGAGCAGTTTATATTATTCCATTCTTATCCTTCCAACAAGGGTAACCGACTTCTGGTTTGAACTGCAGTGTTGTTTTTTCCCCCTTTAAATTTTGCTAATAATGCCAGTGTTGTAAGGTGACTAGACAAGCGGAGAGATGCGTTCAGAGCACAGCAGTGAAATTTTTATGTTGACGGCGGCGTGTGGCCTTTTCTGGCCACCAGTGAGGCTGGGCATGTGCCGCGAGTTTGAGCGTATCGGTACTTCTCAGACGGTGCTCGTGTCGTGGCCGTCCGCGGGAGCGGGGTAGATCACAGGGCACACGCCTGCAGGTGACACTGAACGCCATTTGTGGGCGGCGGTGGCCCGGTGAGCGTTTCCTCTCCCGTGGTTGAGGGCTGCCGTGACAGATCACCCCGTCTTACTCGGCTGTTGCTGCCCCGCCCTTCGCTTGTCAGCGGGACTCTGAGCCCCTCAGCCGTGGCCGCTTCTGGCCCTGAGGACGTGCCTGCGGGTCTTCCTGCTGCTAGGCCGCCCCGAGAGGCGGCTCGCGGGGGTCTTTGCGCTTCAGCCCCGCCGCTCGCGGTCTTGGCCGCCGTTGCCTGAGGAGGGCGGGCACCCCGGAGTCCGCAGGGAGGCGCCGGGGCTCGCGCCCGAGGGCCGCGCGGGTACGCGCCGCCGAGCACCGGCGGGGGGTCGGGGGTCGGGTCCGCGGGGGCCCCGCCCCGCCCCGCCCCGCCCCGCCCCGCCCCTGCCACGCCCCCGCCCCGCCCCCGCCACGCAAGATGGCGGGTGCGCGCCGCCCACGTGACCGGCGCTGGCCCCGCCCTCGGAGGGGCGCTGCGCCGCCTTGCGGGGGGCGCGGGGGGTTCCTTGTGGCGTCCGCTGGGCGAGGTGGGGTCCGGGGTCGGCCAAGAGCCATGGGGAGGGTTTGTTCTGGGACTGGCAGAGGCGGATATCGTGGCAGCCTTCTTTTGCCCGGAAGTAAACTTTTAGGCCTATCCTTGTAACTTTTTAATTGCCCAGGAATAATTCTATTTCTCTAATGTCTTAATGTCATCCATACCATCAATAAATGGATGAAATAGACTACTTTTCTTTTGATTTTCTCTTAGAGTAAGAGCATACTAGCCCAGAATAGTGTTCGTGGCTCTTTCAGGATTTGTATCCAGTTTATAATATGCTGCAGTTTCTCGTTAAACAAAATTTTAAAAACTAATGACATTTACTTGTATTTCAGTGCTAATTTTAATTATAGCCGTATGCTTTCAAGCTGACCCAGGCTCAGCAACTGTTTCTTTAGTGGCATAAGGTGGTTACGGTGTCAGTAAAAGTGACAGGTCAACAAACACGACTAGAGCGCACTAGGTGGTCATTTTAGAAAAATGGAGATTTAACAAGTATATTTTTAATTTTGAAAGAAACATTTCTAGAGTTTTCCTACATGATTTGAATGTTTTCAGGGTAAATGTTACATAGGATTACAAGTTAAATATTGGCCTTGCTTTTAGGAGACTTGTGGGTGAAGCTCATGTTCGTCACAGCTGCAGTGAATTGCCAGTCACCGGCAAAAAATTCAACAACTAGCCCAGTTGGCAGTAGTGAAAATTACTAACAATGTTCTAGGAAATTTGTGTGATTGATGCTGGTCAGTGTTAATGAAATGAAGTACTGCATGTATAGCATAGCTGAAAAAAAACTGGTATTAAAATGGGCCCTTTGTTATTAGGAGCACAAGGTATAAATGGTGTGTTAGCAATAGCAACAAGAAATGAGCGTGTTTTTAAATCACATACTTGATGATCAAGTTTCTGGATCTTTGGCTGTGCTGGGTTTTTGGTGCCGCGCAGGCTTTCTGTAGTTGCATGAGCAGGGCTGCTCTCTAGTTGTGGTGCGTGGGCTTCTCGTTGTGGTGGCTTCTCTTGTGGCAGAGCACACGCTCTGGGCACGAGGGCTCAGTGGTCGTGGCACATGGGCTTAGTTGCTCCACTGCATGTGGGATCTTCCCGGACCACAGATGGAACCCATGTCCCCTGAGTTGGCAGTCAGATACTACCAGGGAAGTCCTTGATCAAGTATTTTTAAAAGATACTAGTCTTGTTGCTGTTTCATTGAAAAGATGAAAGACAGCCAAGTTTCCTATCTTTGCATACTTACTGAAGACCCTCTGTTTATGAAAATGGATCCTCTCCTTCTGGAGGTTTAGCCCCCGGTTAGTGACACAAAGATGAAAAGCACTAAAATTACTGTGGTAACAGGCGTTAGTTGGCATGGCCGTGTTTCTCTGGAGATTGTTTTCCTCAACTATCCTCAAGAGTTAATTGTTTGGCAAATAGTGCTAATATTTGAATTAAAGATAGAAACTGAACATTTATGTTAGCATTATTATACCAGATAGCATTTAGTGTTATTTTAACACACACACACACACACACACACACACACACACACACACACACAAATAAGTGACCATGTGTCCTTTACTTTCAAAAAAAATCAGCGAAGATACTTAAGAGGGAAACTTGGCAAAATTGTTAGTTTTTCATAGCATAGGTTAATTAGATACATTGTACTTGACAAAACAATTAGTTGAGACTAATTTTAATAATACAGAAAACATACTGGTAGTGTTAGGACCTAAAAAAGAAAACTCTTTTGGAAAGAGTTGTAGCATAAGTGCTCCTATCCTGGATCACGTGGGTGTGTCTGTGGCAGTCAGAATCCCAGTGAGAGCCCTGACCTGAGATGAGGCCGGGGAGGTTAGTGTCCACATGTCAACTGTTGCTGTATGAGGCCCTAAAAAGATGCTTTCCAAAAATGACATTTGAAAAGAACAACTCCACTGCTCACAGTAATGAAACCTTTATTTAATTTGTTGTCCACTGCTGGGAGATTTTACAGTGACTCGGGTCCCTGTAGCAGTGGACACTGTCTGAGAAGGCTTTCTTCACTCCTATCAGAGGAATAATAATAGTACTTACGTTAGATTGCAAGGATTCAATGAATGAGTACTTGTGGAATGATGTCTAGTACATGATTTTCAATAAATGTTAGCGATTATTAATGAAAGTTGAACCTTGTTTGGAAGGTGCTGAAGAGAAGTGGGTGTAGGGAGTCGAGCTAGTCATGACTTTTGTAGGAGATTTTAGGTTGGTTTGGCTGCGTCAAAGAATGAAAGAGGTTCGGTTAATGAATGCCTTCCGGGAGAGGCTTTTGGAAGGTCACGGGTAAGCGGTGATTATTTTCATAGCAAATGGCGGCTGTTAGGCACCCTCCCCCAGTTACTTAATTTTTCTCTGTGGTGGTTTTGTGAGGCAAGGAGCATTCGGGAAAATCTCACTCATACTGTAAGTTACTGTACCATTAACTTCTCTGCAAATTAGCTAATGTAATGTATATACTTTTTTTTTTTTGATTTGCCTTTTGTGGGATGGGGCAAAAATTATGTTTTCACTTCAGTCACTCAGTCATGTCTCACTCTTTGCGACCCCATGGACTGCAGCACGCCAGGCTTCCCTGTCCATCACCAACTTCTGGAGCTTGCTCAAACTCATGTCCATCAGTTTGGTGATGCCATCCAACCATCTCATCCTCTGTCATCCCCTTCTTCTCCTGCCTTCAATCTTCCCCAGCATCAAGGTCTTTTCCAGTGAGTCAGTTCTTCACATCAGGTAGCCAAAGTCTTGGAACTTCAGCATCAGTCCTTCCAATGAATGTTCAGGACTGATTTCCTTGCAGTCCAAGGGACTCTCAAGAGTCTTCTCCAACACCACAGTTCAAAAGCATCAATTCTTTGGCGCTCAGTTTTCTTTCCAAGTCTTCCATCCATACACGACTACTGGAAAAACCATCGCTTTGACTAGACTTTGTTGCCAAAGTAATGTCTCTGCTTTTTAATATGCTGTCTAGGTTGGTCATAGCTTTTCTCCCAAGGAGCAAGCATCTTTTAATTTTATGGCTGCAGTCACCATCTGCAGTTGTAAAGGATGTCAAAGGCCTTGAAGAGTGAGAGCTATGTTTAGTAGATGCTGGACTTGGAGGCTTATGTTCCAGCTTTACCACTCGCCTTGTGATGTTAACCAGGCCACTGAAATCCCCGAGCCTCAGTCTTATCTGTGAAATGGGAACAACTTCTCTTTAAGGTTATGATGTTTGCATTCAGTTCAGTTCAGTTCAGTCACTTAGTCGTGTCTGACTCTTTGCAACCTCATGAACCACAGCACGCCAGGCCTCCCTGTCCATCACCAACTCCTGGAGCTTACCCAAACTCATGTCCATTGAGTCAGTGATGCCATCCAACCCTCTCATCCTCTGTCGTCCCCTTCTCCTGCCTTCAATCTTTCCCAACATCAGGGTCTTTTCAGATGAGTCAGCTCTTCGCATCAGGTGGCCAAAATATTGGAGTTTCAGCTTCAACATCAGTCCTTCTAATAGAACACCCAGAACTGATTTCCTTTAGGATGGACTGGTTGGGTCTTGCAGTCCAAGGGACTCTCAAGAGTCTTCTCCAACACCACAGTTCAAAAGCATCAATTCTTCAGGGCTCAGCTTTCTTTATAGTCTAGCTCTCACATCCATACATGACCACTGGAAAAACCATAGCCTTGACTAGACAGACCATTGTTGACAAAGTAATGTCTCTGCTTTTTAATATTCTGTCTAGGTTGGTCATAACTTTCCTTCCAAGGAGTAAGCGTCTTTTAATTTCATGGCTGCAATCACCATCTGCAGTGATTTTGGAGCCCCCAAAAATAAAGTCTGCCACTGTTTCCACTGGTTCCCCATCTATTTGCCATGAAGTGATGGAACTGGATGCCATGATCTTAGTTTTCTGAATATTGAGCTTTAAGCCAAATTTTTCACTCTCCTCTTTTACTTTCAGCAAGAGGCTCTTTAGTTCTTCTTCACTTTCTGCCATAAGGGTGGTGTCATTTGCATATCTGAGGTTATTGATATTTCTCCTGGCAATCTTGATTCCAGCTTGTGTTTCATCCAGCCCAGTGTTTCTCATGATGTACTCTGCATATAAGTTAAATAATCAGGGTGACAATATACAGCCTTGATGTACTCCTTTTCCTATTTGGAACCAGTCTGTTGTTCCTTGTCCAGTACTAACTGTTGCTTCCTGACCTGCATACAGGTTTCTCAAGAGGCAGGTCAGGTGGTCTGGTATTCCCATCTCTTTTGGAATTTTCCACAGTTTGTTGTGATCCACACAGTCAAAGGCTTTGGCATAGTCAATAAAGCAGAAGTAGATGTTTTTCTGAACTCTCTTGCTTTTTCAATGATCCAGCGAATGTTGGCAATTTGATCTCTGGTTCCTCTGTCTTTTCTAAAACCAACTTTAACATCTAGAAGTTCACGGTTTACGTATTGCTGAAGCCTGGCTTGGAGAATTTTGAGCATTACTCTACAAAAGTGTTTGCATTAGGGAGATAAAATGATTCAAGTTGCCTTGAGCACAAATTCTTTGAGAATGATACTCAGTGCCTTTTCTTTTCCACCAAGATGCAGCTATTCAGATTGCTACATAAATTGTTTTCAGGAATAGGTTTTCTTTTCTTTCTTAATAAAAAGTCTACATGGTATAGTATAGCAAATACTATAGACTATAGTAATATAGCAAATATTCTGTATTATCATATCTCTAAATTGATTGGTGTTCCAGGAAGGTACTTAATTAAGCTGGTGTGTGAGACACATTTCAGACAGTTTTGTTAGTTCTTATGTTGTTAAGATTGATAAGCTACAGATAAGCCCAAAGGAAGCATTTCTCTGGGTCACAGATCATTAAAATATGTATTTTCCCCATATTGGATTTGGGGATGGGAATGGAGAAAATACATATTTTGAATTTGGGTTATCATGAACTCCCTTGCAAACATAATCTACTTAATTTTTTTTCACATTTAGTTAGGGTAATGTAAAGAGCTCAGATGGTAAAGAATCCTCCTGCAATGCGGGAGACTTGGGTTCCATCCCTGGGTCAGAAAGATGCCCTGGAGAAGGGAATGGCTACCCACTCCAATATTCTTTCCTGGAGAATTCTGTGGACAGAGGAGCCTGGTGGGCTACAGTCCATAGGGTTGTGAAGAGTCGGACAGGACTGAGCGATTAACTTTTCAAAGATGTTTTGCAGTTGTGTTAAGTTATATAATTTTTTCATTTATTTCAGAGTACAGACTGGAATCTATAAATAACTTTTTTAAAGAAACTATACATCGGCTGATTTTAAACCTACTTAATGTTTTTGATCTTCCTGAGTAATAGTAGCTTAATTTTTTGTTTTTTTTTTTTTTAAGAAAAGCAAATAAAGCCTGCACCACCTTCAAAGCAGACTGAACTTCACTTTTATCAACTCTCTCTTCCATCATGGAGGACCATGTTTTCACAGGGCTCCTGTTCCTCACAGAGAGTGCTTTGTCACACAGTCGCCTTCGTCCGGGCTGTGTAAACAGTCGCTCCAGAAGGAGGTGCCTGCTCGGGTGTTTATGCTTCAGGTGCTGCAGCTGCTGGGCGCTCAGTAGTCCTTCTTGTATTCTTCCTGTGCTCCAGAGAACCCTTGGTTTAATGCCCTTCGAAATGTCTTAGTTCATTAGACATGTTTAATGGTCATCCAAGAAATAATTTGAGATTACTTTGGCAAGATGTTTGGTCTTTCCAAGTTTCAGACTGCTCTGAATAGAATAGGGATCCCCTCACCATTTATTGCAAAGAACTGCTGTGAAGATGAACACAACAGTGTCCATGAAAACCCTTGGTGAACACGCGTGAGATAGGTCAGCTCATCTGTGGGTGATTCCAGGAGTGGATCGCGCAGTTTGGTTGTAGTGGATGAACAGAAATACAGAAGCTTGAAGAGAAAACGGGGTGGGTTGCATAGGGTCTTGAAGGTCAGATGAAAGAAACTGGTTTGCAGTGAGAGCAGGTGAGAATTTGTATGTCTTCCTGAAACGTTCACTGTCCCTTTACATTCATATGTGTGAAAAGAATGCATCACTGATTTGTTTGGGGAAAAAAAAAAGACATCTTCCAAACTCAAGCATTTTCTCAGTGGTTCCATTACATTTCTGGTCACTCTGATTTGCTTGGTAACCTTAATCCTCTCTCCTTCATAAGCTGAATCCACCCTTTTCTCATCTTTGTTGACATGGTTCTCTTTGAGGACTTGATCTCTGATTCCCTTTCAGCCTTCCCACCTCTTACCTGCTGGACACCACTGCCAGACTCATCTTCCTAAAGCAGTGTTTCATCATACCACGCTTGCTCGCAGTGCCGGGTGGAGCCTGGTCTCCAGTAGGTCTTGGGACTCACACGCGTCTCCCGCTCCTCCTCCTCACCGTCTGTGCTTTCAGTCAAGGCTGACTTGTGCCATCACCTCTTGCGTATTGTTGTTTGGAATTGTCCCTGTGGTAATCTTGGAAGTCTTTGCTGCCTCTGCCTTCCAATAAATAGCCTGTATATTCTCTGTTACAAGTTTGGTACTTATCCTGTGATTTTTTTTTTCTTTCTGTATTTTTTTAAAAAAATTTACTTTGAATTATTTTTGACTTAAAATCCAGGCGGGAAGGTCAGTCTTACAAGTTCCACAAAGGCTTATGTATCACATTTCACATTTTTTGTGAAATTTTGGTCAGCATTGCATATATCATAAGTGCTCAGTCAAAATTTCCTATCTTTAGAATATTTCAAATAGTGCTCTGAAACATACCATTATGACTGATTACTGTAAGAGTGCATCAGGCAGTGATTCTTTTTTTTTTCTTGGTCTTGATGAACTATCAGCTACTTTGTTATTAGCAGCCATACAGTATATGTGCACAGTATAGACAGGCACAGTTGTTTTGGAAATATTACAGGGAATTGTTTTGTTTAGATAGAAGACATGGAGCAGTATAGACTGAAGCTTCAATGAGCGAATGCTGAATAGTTGGGCTTATTAATTACTCTTTCAAAATCAGGTCATGTGTACTCTGCTCCCTGAGTTAACTAAGCTTTTGTGTGGGGGGTGGTGCATGTTGGTGCACACCTGTGGGTGATGTTTTGTTAGGATGAAAAAAGTCACGAATTACAGGCTGTCTTCTTATTTGGGTCATTGTAGTTATTGCTGTCTAGTGCTGCTCTCCAGTCTAGGATTCGCTTGAGGGGTGGTGGCAGCCTGATGGGGAATTGAAATATAGCACCTTGCTTATGGGGCTTCCCAGGTGGTACAGTGGTAAAGAATCCGCCTGTCAGTGCAGGAGACATAGGAGACCAGGTTTGACCCCTGGTTGGGAAGATCCCCAGAAGGAAACGGCAACCCACTCCAGTGTTCTTGCCTGGAGAATCCCATGGACAGAGGAGCCCAGTCCATGGAGTCACAGAGTCAGACATGACAGAGCACACACGTGATGTTGCTTATGATCTGAAAGTTAAAACTTTTTGGCCACTCAAGTGAGCAGTTTATAACTTAAGAACTGTGGAGTTTTTATGTTTCTTGTTAGGAATGTTTAAATTGGAATAGTTAAGAAACACGATGTTTCCTCAGTATAATTGATTTTTGATTTGGGTATCAAACAGTTTTAAGTTGTCTAGTGGTCCTGGGAGGAACAGTGGGGTCGTGTGTGAGCCAGAGTGCTATAGTGTTTGGAGAAGACTTCCTCAGCGAAGAGGCCATCTGCTGACAGGGTCGGGGTCGGGGGGGTGGTTTGGGGAAGGTGCCATTTGTACTTGGCGGGGTTAAACACAGGCCTGATTCAGTGTTTCCCAATACTCATCATCACTGACCTTTCTGTCACTTGCTGTCAAGGATCCTTCGTAAGCTTTATGAGCATTTTGATGGAGAACACTTCTCCACTGGGGATGAAGGCTGGGCTTCAGTTAGAAGTCCCTGCAGTGCCATTGGCTGTCAGGGTCTTGAGCCCAGGCTCACCTCCTAGCAAGACCCGCTAGCGTCTTCTGTGGGGAGGGGTTGTGAAGGAGAGGGCGGTGCAGTTACACACGGGCTGGGAAGGAGAGACACAGCCTCACCAGATCGTCTGGGCCTCATGCTCACGGGTGTGTGCTTCTCAACTCACCCAGAAACATTCTGGCAAAGTGGGGATTTAAAGGTCTGGGAGCTGCCAGCCCAGGGATGGAGCAGTTCCTGATTCAGCCTCCTGGTTGTTGTTCAGACTCTTAAGTCATGTCCGACTCTGCGACCCCACGGACTGTACCCCACCAGGCTCCTCTGTCCATGGGATCTCCCAGGCAAGAACATTGGATTGGGTTGCCATTTCCTCCTCCAGGGGATCTTCCCCACCCAGGGGTCAAACTTGTGTCTCTTGCGTCTCCTATCTTGGCAGGCGGATTCTTTACCACTGTGTCCAGAAACACAAAGGGCGCTTCATAAGGAAAACCTCAGGCTATTTCCTGCGTAAAACTGCGGCCCTTGCTTCTTTCCTTCTCCACTCCTTGCCTCCCTGGTCAGCTTCCACATCAGCGTTCTTTCTGCTAGTTTTTCCCCAGTCGTGCATCCTGCAAGTTCAGTTCTCTAGAGAAGACAATGACATTGACAATTTTAATGTTTGGTTTTTGGTTTTATGTAATAGATTCAGAGTTCCCATGAACACATAAAGTTGCAGTGAGTCAAGTTTCCCCCTTCCATCCTATTCGACCACCCAGCTCCAGCCACACCCGCTGCGGTCACACAGGTGCCGTCCTCAGCTCACCCAGCGCATTGGGAGGTAGGTCTGGGCTGTGGGCTGCAATGGCCGGGTGTGAACACGGGTTGGTGCATAGCTTAGTCCTTCCCCCACTTTTAGTGACTAGAGTGCATTTACCCACACTTTTAAACATAGTGAATCTGCCACACTTGTCTTGCTGAATCATCTTTTTCACACATTTCTAGTTAAACAGTAAGTTACATAGGAAGGGAGTCCACAGTCATAGCAGAAATCATGGCATACTGTTTCTAAGCTGCTGACTCACTGATCTCCCTCCCTTCTGCACTGTTGGGTCGGTTTTGTTCTTTGCCGCATAACTTTAATACATTTGGCATCCACACTTCTCTCACACCAGAACTTACCCTTTATCAGATGCAATAGGTTGATTCAGGGCTGTACTTTGGGTTGGGTTACACTTTTTTCACTGAGGAAAGATGAGACAGATGTCTGCCTTTCCCCCCACATCTTCTCAATTGAAGAGACAGACAGTAAATAGTTTCTAACTTCGCCTCAGCCTCTTCCCTCTTCTACCAAAACAGATGAAATTTGACATCCCAGTCGTGTTTCTAATAGTGAATCGTTTTCTGACATTCAAAGAAAGACTTTCTTTGAATCTTGCTTAGATAATAGCATATACTTAAGGTACAATCCTGGTTATTTAAAGAGAATTTACAATGTAGAACTGTAACAGATTACCTCCAAACTTAGTGACTTAAAGCAACAACCATTTTTTTCTTAATATTATGTCTCATAATTCTGTGGGCCAGGAGTTCAGACAGGGAGCTAACAGCAAGAGCGACTTGTGTCTGCTACAGAATGTCTGGACACACAGCTGGGGGCTGCAGGCATCTCTCTCCTTCCTTCTCTCTGCGTGTCTCTGGCGCAGCGTCCCCGGGGAACCACTGTTCCTACAAGCTAGCCCAGGGGTCCCAGAGCGAGTGTTCCCAGAGGCCCAGCGGCAAGGCTTCTTATGACCCATCTCAGCCATTCCAGAACGTCTCTCCATCCCATTTTCCTGGTTAGGCCTGTCTCTGAAGTCGGTCAAGATCCATTGGCTGGGGAATTATACCCACGTTTCAGCAGGAGGAGTAAGCACAGTATTTTTGGCTGTCTTTACCACAAAAACTTCATAGGGTGGTGTTGTCATATACTGATGTTAAATTCTCAGTCTGATTTGATGAGTATAAAAATTTGACATTAGTAAGTTTAGTATAAAAACAATTTCTGCCTTTTTTTTTTTTTTTTTGCCATTCTTAGAATGTCTTGGTATTTTAAGATGTATAGTCTGCATCAAAGGACAAGAGAAAACGTATAGAACATTGGTAGATGTGCTGGGATAAAGTCTATCCGGTTAGACCTTTGTTAAAGTGACCTGAGACCTGCGTGATCTTTGCTCTAATGACATGTTCTCAGAGAAGGGTCTTTTTGGAACTGCCCAGTCAACTTGACTGTTTCACAGACTTTCCTCACATTTAAGAGATCTCCAGTAATTGTGATGGATCTGCATGTGTAAAAGTGAAGTCTGAGCAGTCTTTTAGAATAACTGAGATATGTTACATGACACGTGGATTTGAGTTAACCAGGAGCACGCCACAGGTCAGAAGAAGCTGTCAGAACCCAAGTGAGCCACCTCCGTAGGAAGGAGAAGGGCGCACGCGTACCAGGGTTCTTTTTGTTCCTGTGCGTATTTTTGCAGCTTAGGGTTTTTAAACTTTGTCATCTTCTTCTAAGCAGAGAAAAATTCTCCCGTTTTCCACTTGGTCCTGACCCTTTTTCTAAAATGCTGATTCTGGTGTGTCATCTGCGTTGTATTTACATGGGAATCTGAACTTGATAGAGAACATGGGCACTATTCCTTCCTGCAGGATCCCATTAAACCAGTGGTTCTCAGGTTTGACGGCGCCTTTCCCTGCACCCAGTAAAGCACGCGTGCCGGGGAGAGGAGACGGCAGAGCCGACAGCCGTTCCTGCTGGGCTGGGAAGCCCCGTGATGCTGAGCTCTAGCTCCTGAGACGTTAGATTCAATTTTGGTTAAATTAATAAAATTAAAAATTTTCTAGTTTCTAAAAGGTAGCCTAAATGACTGTATAGCAGTGATACATGCTGGAACTCAGTGTTGGGAGGAGGGGCAGAAAGCTCAATTAGTAGATATTTCATGGGTCGATGAACTTCGGTCCTTGAATAGAAATTCAGATTCCATTTTTCTGCCTATGTTATTAAACTAGGAGGCTTTTGACTTGGTTGTTAAATTGTGTTCTTCAAAGTAACTTCAGACTTTAAAAATGATTCCATACAGCTGTTTCGGTACAACATTTATGGAGGCAATGTGATAGAACTATTCTTAATTTTTTTTATTGTGGTGAAATATATATGCGTCCTAAGACACTTCAGTCATGTCCAACTCTCTGCGACCCTTTGGACTGCAGTCTGCCAGGCTTCTCTGTCCATGGGATTCTCTAGGCAAGGATACTGGAGTGGTTGCCATGTCCTCCCCCAGGGGATCTTCCCAACCCAGGGTTCAAACCCAAGTCTCCTGCACCAGTAGGCAGGTTCTTTACTACTATATATAACAAAGTGTGCTGTTTTCACGTTTTTTTGAGTATACAGTTCAGCGGCAATCACATTGTTGTGCAACCATCGCCACCATCTGTCTCTGGAACATTTCTTTTATCCCAAGCGGAGACTGTGTCCATTCAGCCGCTACTCCCATCCACGTCTCTCTGAAGCCCCTGGTTAGAACTACCGTCCTGTCTCCGTGAATTTGACTGCTCTAGGGCACCTCATATAAGTGGAATCATACAGAATCTTCCCATTTGTGCCTGGCTTATTTCACTTAGCATAATGCCCTCAAGATTCATTCATGTGTCAGTTTTGTGCCTTCTTAAGGCTGAGTAATACTCAGTTGTACGTATACCTCATTTTGTTTATCTGTTCATCCGTGGACTTTTGAATAGTCCACCTTTCGGCTGCAGTGAACGCTGGAGTACTAACTACCTGCTTGGGTGTCTGCTTTCCGTTCTTTTGGGTATATCGCTAGGAGTGGAATTGCTGGATCATACGATAATTTTATTTTATTTTTTTTAGTAACTTTTACTGTGGCTGCACTGTATACACTCCTACCAGCAAGGCACAAGGGCTCCAATTTCTCCCCATATTCACCAATACTTCTTGTCTGTTTTTTGGATGATAGACTTTCTGATGGGTGTGAAGTGGTATCTCATTGTAGCTTTGCTTTGCACTTCCCTAATGAAGACTGTTCTTTCTTGTATAGTTTTGCATTCATTTATTTCTAATGGTGAGTTATTTTTAATTTATGAACCACATATGAACAATATGGAATATACTCTTAAGAAACGGTTGACGCATTCAGCTAAACTTCCAATTAAGTATTTAAGAGGATTACAGTGCTTTATTTATATTGATTTTTGAAGTATTTATTAGCAGTTTTAGGCCAATGCAGTTGTATTACTTTGTAGTAAATGATTGTATGGTTTGGGTTGGAAAACACATGATTTTGTTCTTGTTAGAAGAAGTCCTATGTCTGCCTTTTTTATTCAGTAATGTTGAAAGTTGGTGAAAGGCCATTCACACGTTGGGTGTCGATTTGAGAGGGTGACCCTCTCCTTCGTCTGAAGTGTCCCTGTAGACAATCCGTATGTCCTGGGGCTTCTAGAGGACGGCGCGCTGTGAGGCTGAAGCTGAGCTCCTGAGGGTGTCTGTTACCGTGCCTCGCTCCTGGGAAGAGAGCTGTCAACTGACAGCCCAGGAGGCAGGGCCAGACTAGAGAACAAGATATTTTAAACTAGAATTCTTGGAAAGTTTAAGGTCTTCTGTTTACTTCAATTTTTTATACAATTAAAAATTAATGTGTATTATTTATTGCAGATTTGTAATATTGTAATTAGCTCCTGTAACTGAGATAATTTTGGTCTGAATAGTGTTTTGAGATTCTGAACATGAAGGGGAGGATAAGGTATGAATTCTGATATAAATCTGTTATAAAGCTGTTTTTTTCGCCAACCCAATCCATGATGGTGTTTGAATTCTGAGAGCCGTGTGTAAGATTGGCGAGCTCTTCATGACTCCAAGTAGCATTTCTAGGGATAAAATGTGCTCTAGTTCACTAATGGCAGAGCACCTAGTTGATAGGAGACGGTTCAGCGTTAATGGTAAGTTCATTGTCCACACACATTCTTGTTTAGATTTGCGTTGATGATAACCTTCAATTGTTTTTTCCTAACAAAGCGTCTTGTTAGACTATCACTAAGACCAAGTAGTGAATAAAAATTGCGTAAAAACATAAAAATACAGATGCCCTTACATCTGGGGAATAGCATAAAGGGCACCATCTTTTTATATGTGATCGTGGTTCACTTGGGTAAGGAACTGACATCATTGGCACTGCTGAATAGCAGTGTGCAGTGTGTCCCCCAAAGCTGGGACAGTAAATAATTGATAGAATATTGCCGTTAAATGAAGATAAATATTGCCGTCTCTTTCCCGCTCTGGCACTGTGCCTTTCTGCTCTTAATGTGTGATCACCTATTGTATCTCTGAAATTGCTGTTGAAATCACTGCTGTCACAAGCACCACTTGAATCTAGCTTGTTTTTGTGGCATCCGTTGTTCTTAGTCTCAGATGTAGATTACCCTGTGCCCCTCTCTCTCCTCTAGAATGACTCTTCCTATGGTGATTATGTGCAAAGTAACGAGGCCAGTTTAATAGACCAAGCCCCAATACCTCCCGATGGACTTACTGTGGCACCTCACAGAACCCAGCGAGAAGGTATGTTGTATTTTTCCTAAACTTTAAACTGTCTGTATGCAAGAAGATTGCAGAGTGCTGCTGACACTGGCTAACTCGCCCCCTTGCTCCTTTGTGGAGTACAGAAGTCTGTGGGTCCTGGTTTGGCTCAAATCCTGGGCCTCTCGCTTCCTTGAGTCTGCGTATGGGCTCCAACTCCGCTGCCCCTGGCCTGTCCCAGCCCACACTTAACTCGGTTCTGCCTTGTGGTCCCTTGTCTTAAATCCGGCTGCATACTTCTGGAGGGCAAACACTTGAACTTCCCCCCGAAATACTAGTACAGTGCTTTAGCAGTAGAATGTGCTCAAGGTCTGCTGAAAAAGTTAATTTGACTGAAGTGCACTGTAAGAGAGGAGAGATTTCTTACAAGCGCATGCTTCCTGCAGTGATGCGGTTTTCAAGAGGTCTGGGTGGGGGCGTGAAAGGACATTGCCCCTCGAAGAGAAACGGGTTCACATGTTCTCTTCCCTTTACATCTGGGGGTCTGTTAACCTACTGAGGGAAAATTTGGAAAGGGTAAAGCATATGTGGTGAGCATCACACTCAGTTATAACAGCTTTGAATTGATGTCATTCTGTTTCCTTTTAGTTCCGATAATAATCCTTTCCATGTAGTGCATTTTTCTTCACAGAGGAAAAATAGGTGTGAATGTTTAAGGTTTAGAAAGCGTTTACATAATTACTGCTTCTGTTCAAGATTACTGAACCTTGAAGAGTAATCTGGAACCCTGCATGGTCTGCTTCAGCCAGGCTCAGTGAGTCTGCAGTCACCTGAAGCAGAGTTTGGGTTTACAGTGAGGTCTGTTGTGGGTTGTTTTTTTTTTTTTTTTAAGATAGTTAAAAAGAAAATAAAAAGACTACATCAAAATTGTAATAATTAACTGTAAGAAGGTACTTATAGATGGTTCTTCCTATATCTTTCAGTTTTAAACAAATGTCCATAGTCCATGCTTTGCAGTTGTTTAATTTGAGAGTTGCAGGGCCTCCCATTATCAGCCATTGTTCACCCCGTGCCCTCTGTCTTCCTCATCTCGATTCGGATAGATCACAGCAGGAAGAATGTGAAATCGAGGCTGAAGCCATAGCCACGTTCTGTACCCACACTGCCCCTGTGGTCCCTTCTCTCAGCCTGTTTTCAGAAGTAGAGCTGCTTCATATTTCAGAACATTGATTAGTTCAGATTGTTTTTATCTAATAGCACCATCCTTCACGTAATTGAATAGAGCAGCTTTTGGAAACAGCAGGCCCCCTCCCCTCCTCCGGCCTTCATCATGCACAGCAGTTCTCACCCCACCCGGCGTCTGTGGTTGATTCATCTCCATCCTCAACGTTCTCATCCACTGAGGGAAACTGGACCAGAAGCAGGCCACCAAACACTAGACATTTGGAAAGTTAACACAAAACTCGGGTAATGGTGTCTCCTAATGTCTGTTTACCAGCAGATTTCTGTAACCTTACGATTCCTGCTTTCTCAGTGCCCACCTTCTGTGACCTATAGCAGTCGTGCTTCTTCTTGCACATTTTTGTCCCTTTGCCTATTCTAACTTCACCTGTTTTAACTTCTTCCTTTAGGGCAAAGTGAGTCTTTCCCTTTTCTTTTCCATCTCCTGTCCCCTGTGACTTGAGCAGTGACCGTGTGTTGAGTCACTTTCCTAACTTCTTCCCTGTGACCTTTATCATCTTCATTACCATTTCTTCTACTTATACCCTGAGCAACAAAATTTTCTTTCCTTAAGTCCTTGTATTATGCTTAGTAGACTGGCTCTTTTCACTTGGTAAAGAAATTTACTTCTAAGGTAGTCACTTCTAGTGAAGGATGTATGAAATGAGGACTTTGGGGATTTGCACTTTCGCTTACTTCATGAGTGAGCTGATCGTCTTATCTGGTTCAATTCAGTGTAATTGTTCTTAAGCTACCCGTGTAATTTATGCCCACTATTGTGTAATAAATCGTGAGAAGTTTTACTACAGTGAACCATCATAATTCATTATAATGTTTGTATTACCATTGTATGATATTAAGGGTCACACTTGAGGGAAACAGTTTTAAATTCGGAATTGGAAAGAAGTCTTTATCACTTTCCTATTACTTTTGAAGAGTTCCCTCATTTAAAAATTTTTTAGTTTATACCTAATCTGCCTAAATAACTGAACGACGCTACAGTGCTGTCTTTGTGGTAATTTGAATTAACAGTTTTGAAGATTCCTCTAGAAAAGCAATCTTCACTGCAGGCACCTGTTGCTATTTATCTTGAGTGCTTAGCAGAGTGCTTGGAACGACTTTAGGCACTCGGCATACTCGTAGAAAGAAATTACTTGATGGATGGACAGCACGTTGCTGTGCTTCTGGGTTTTTTGGTTTTATTCCATGATTAAGGCTAGTAGTAAAGATGAAGATAAATAGCTTAACCATTTGGCTGTGTCAGGTTGAATAACTGAAATGTGTATCTAGTCTCTGTAGAACAAGTCAGCATGTTTTCTTTCTTTCAGCTGTACACATTGAGAAGATAATGTTGAAAGGAGTCCAGAGAAAAAGGGCTGACAAATATTGGGAGTACACCTTCAAAGTAAGCTACTCTCACCCAAAAAAGATACCTCACACTGTGTTCAATGATCTTTTGGAAGGAATGAAAATTGATCTTTGGGAAAACTAAATGGCAGGTTTGCTAACTTAAGAAAAGCTGTACACATGTCTGTGTTTGTCTTAATTAAGGGAATGTGCTGTTTTTAGTATATACTGCATGGTTTGCCTAGTTTTTAAAAAAATGTATCACATTAAGATTACTCTAACAGTTTTATTAAAAAGAAATAAGAGCCTTAGATTTAAGATGTAAGAAAAACTTTAGAAAGTGAAAGTAAACACTCAGCAGCATTGTCAAGCGTTGGGATGACGGGCGTCCTCCTCCGTGGCCTCTTCTCCCGGGCGTGTCTCCTCTTGCTCCGAGGCTGCTGTTTCCTGGCCCTCGTTGCCTAGTCTGCTCTCGGGTTGCTCTGCTGTCCTCCTCTCCGTCACACAGTGTCTGCCTGAGCGCAGAGCCCGGCACTGTCCGTCCCTGCGGCTCCTCTTTGCCTGTGGCCTGTGCTGTGGACCCGGGGCCGCACCGTCCAGCCCTGCTCTTCAGACGGGGCCGCCCGCGCCCTGGAGCTGTAGGGAGGAGGCCGTCTCTGTGCGTCCGGCCCTCACTTCCTTCTGGAGGAGCTGCCCGCCAGACGTCAGCGATCCTGCCTCTGGAGGTCATTTCTGATCCTCCAGCAGAAGGTCTTTTCCTTTATCCCGGGTGTACTGCCATCATCCCTTTCCCAGGTTCTTGTACTTGGGTTACATGGTATTTCTTTCCAGAAGGCTGTCATCTCCGAGAGAGCAGGAATCATCATCCTCTGCATCTCACCTTGTCTAACTTGCCTGGTTTTGTTGAATAAGTTTTGGGACTGGCTTCTGCCCTCTGTAGAAGTATCCTCAGTTTTCAAATTTTAAGTCCTCATCTTCACATCTCATCTACATTTTGTAACATTTGATGCCAGCCATCCTGCGCTCTTCACTCAGCTGGTCCAGCTCTCCTTTCATTGCTGGAGCTCTTAGCTCATTCCTTCCTTAAGGTCTTCATGTTCTCTGGCTCTGAACCATCTATCTGCCAGCAGACTTAGACCCCAGACCAGATTGAAGACCACCCCCCACCCCAGGTCATTCTTGGCACCTGTCTCCTGTGCTTCTCACAGCCCCTGCTCCGTGCCCAGTGCACTGTCTTTGGAGCCCTGATCACTGACGGAACTCGCTCTATTCGTGGGCTCCGTTCTGACTCCTGCAGTGGGCTCTGACCTCAGCCCACAGAGACTTCACTGTCTTGTCCCCTCTGTATCCTTTCATAAGAACAGTGTCTGACACAAGTAGCTGCTCAACGACCATTTGAATAATTAGAAGTCATTTAAGTTGTGCCCCATTAATAAGGATATTTGTTCGAGGGTTGCTGGGTAAAATTTTGAATGTATTGTTAAGTATTTGGTTAATTGTGGCGTGAGTAGTTGGTAAGGCTTATGTGTTTCATAGTTCAAGTATTTACTCAGCTTAGATAATTGTAAAGTAGAAATTATTAGTGGGCCACCATTGAGTCCACTGAATTAAAAGTATCCAAGAAGTAGGTGGGTAATCGATTTTAGTTCTGGCTCTTCTGCTTGCTTAGAGTTTGAATCTGTCAGTTAGCCTTTTTGAGTTTTAGTTTCTCCATTTGCAAATGGAAGCACTCATATCTGCCTCATCCACCCTAATAGGACTCTAAAGCATTAAGATAAAGTTGATGAAATCTTTTCCTAAACCATAAATTCCCATAAAAGTACAATACAGTACTACCAAAGAGGGGCAGTGAACCCTGTATTTCTCTTAAGAATGTGTATAATAAGTTTCAGGAGATAGAATTTTTCTTTTTCTTGGGCCTTAGATCTGTACTTTCCAAGTGTCATTTTAGAGCCCTGCAACTTCTCCAAAAGGGATGTGAGACATTTCCCTTTCTGAAAAATTACTAACATGTAGTCACATTTTTAGAAGACAGCTTGTTTTGAAAACCATGCAATTTGAAAGAAGTTACTAAAATTTTTAATTAACATGTCAATATACAGTTAATTTTAACAATTTTGAAGAAATTATGATAACAGATTAACTTTATATTTCTAATTTGTTGATCTTGATAAAGTTCAAGTAAGGTCATCTGTTTTACACATGGCTTTTTTCCAGTCAGTTCTTGCCTAAGAAATAACTGTATAGTATGTGGTTTGTTTTTTTTTTCTTTTTAAATCAGGTAAATTGGTCTGATCTTTCAGTCACAACAGTAACCAAAACCCACCAAGAACTACAGGAATTTCTACTGAAGGTAAAAATATAGATTTTATTGTGAAAATGATTTTGATATAATACACAGAATCCAAAAGTAGCACCAAAGTAAACACCAGGAATATTAAAACATGTATATAGAGGTTGACTGATAACTCTTCATGAACATTAGCTGTAGAAAATGTCATATTATTCTAAGCATAGATTTTCTTACCTTATATTGCCAATATAAGGAATTGAAGGCTTTCCACATAAAAAAAAAAAAGGGAACCTTATTATTCCTAACTTCTTGCTGAGATGTATGTTGGTGGTGGCTGTGTGCCCAGCACCCAACAAGGTCTCTCCTCTGGGTTTCCTAAGCTTTGACTGTTCTTTTTTGTGACAGATTTCATTTTTTAGTCACACAACTTCTCTAAAACCTTAGATTTAAAAAAAAAAAATGTATCTGTATATATAATTATAAGTCCCAAATAGCTAACTTATCCTTAAGAATCATAGTAATTATTGACCCCCCTTTAGCCAACATTTGAATATAGTGGGTTTTTTTGGTAAGACCAGTGCCTTGTCAAGTTATATGAAATAAGTGGCAAGATAGTGTACTTCTAGGAACAAATTTCCTATTATAAAATATCCTTTCAAGTTTACCATATGTCTTTTTTTTCCTGTTTACCTTCCTTTTAAAATCATCTGCAAAATGTAAGAGTAAACAGTGTCCCATTTGCAGCTTGTGCTCACTAACACTCTTAACTTTTGTGGAGGCTGGTGGACGGCACTTGGAGTTTGCTGAAATGTGCACGAGTGCGGCCTGGCCTTGCAGTCCTTTCCCCGTGTCAGTGGCCGCCCCGGGGCCCACGCCCTGGCCCCCTCCTGCTGCACGTCGGCAGCGTGTCCGCGTGTTGTTCCTGCTCCCCAGCAGGCAGCCCCATGGAGGCCAGGTGTAGCTTTCTTCCTCAGTGCTGTAGCCACAGCACCAGACACAGTACTTAGGACACAGTCGGGGTTTGAACTGTGTGTGACTGCATGAATGAAAGAATTCATGAGAAGAGTTACGTAAACTTAATTGTTGCTAGGTTTTGTAGATGGTTATCCATCAGGCCTCAGTGTTTTTAAAGAAGAGCTTCTAGCACGCTGAGCTTGGCCAGGGCTGAGGTGGGGACTGTTCATGTAAAACGCGGGGTTTTGCCCGGCCGTTCCCACCCAGCTCTTCACTGGGAGTGTAGCGTTGGCCGTCTGATGTGGCCTGAGATTCACGTGTGAAACAGGAGGCACAGAACTGGCAACTACAAAGACAGATCACACTTTGCAGAAGGCTATTTGAGCTCTGGGGAATGCTCCATTTAACTGAAGCGCCTCAGTGTGGGTGTCCGGAAGCGGAGCGGGAGGGGTGCCTGGTGACCTGGAGTGGGGTGAGCGCTATGGGTCCACCCCCGGGACCCCGCCTAGAAAAGGAAAGGTTTCTGGGTGCTTTCTGAGCAGGAGGCACTTACCTTCCTTTTATGCCCCTGGTTTGTGACGTATTTGCCAGTGAGTGAGAGACGTGACGCTGGCTGTGCGGTTTTTCTTTCCTAGCTTCCCAAGGAGTTGTCCTCGGAGACTTTTGACAAGACCATCCTCCGAGCCCTGAATCAGGGCTCGCTGAAGAGGGAGGAGCGGCGGCACCCCGACCTGGAGCCCGTGCTGAGGTGAGGTCTGCGCGCCACGCTCCTGAGCTGAGGTCTGCACGTGCCTAGTGCACCTCAGGCTGCTCATGGCCGGCCTGGGCTGAGGATGGGGGTGACGTCTCTGAAAAAGTTATATTAAAGAAGTGACTTTTTCTTATACTTCCCTTTAAAAACACCTTTGATTGTTTTGTGTGGCTAGGCTGTGGTCTCAAAACCATAAATCGGATTCGGAACACGGATTCCCAGTTTGTGGGTTTTGGGTTAGTGTCACTGTCATTCAGACCGTTAAGAAATACAGCAGTTGTGAAGGAGCAGGAAGACGAAAGGGAGGAAATGAGAGTGTCAGGGAGGAAAGTGTGTAAAGAGAGGAAATGAGTGTGTAAAGAGGGAGGAAAGTGTGTAAAGAGGGAGGAAAGTGTGTAAACAGAGAGGAAATGAGAGTGTCAGTGAGGGAGGAAAGGGTGTAAAGAGGGAGGAAATGAGTGTGTAAGTGAGGGAGGAAAGTGTGTAAAGAGGGAGGAAATGAGTGTGTAAGTGAGGGAGGAAAGGTTGTAAAGAGGGAGGAAATGAGAGTGTCAGTGAGGTGGCAATGGGGCCAGTACAGGGCCTGGTGTCTGCGTTCCCTTCTGCCTGCACTGTGGGTTAGGAAGCTGAAGGTATGGTACTGAAACGTGCATTTGGGGTTGGATGACGTCTGTCATGTCAAAATATAATCCTGATTTCTTACTTAATTGCGTGAGTAGTTGATGGCCACTTTGTGTTCTCTTTGGGTGTAATTGCTCTCTCGGGGCCCTGCAGCAGTGATTCTGACGAGTCTGTATGCTGATTACAAGCCCCTGCCTTGTACTCGATACGACTGTACTTCTGACCAATTAGTTGCTTTTTAAACATAACTGGGTAGATGGATGCCTTTGGACTCTAATCCTCAGCCTTTGGTGTAGTGGGTTCAGACCTGGAAATGTAGACGAGCTCCATGCTGTGCATCTCTGTTTCTCTTCCATCTCTCCATTTCCCCCTTTGTCTTCCTGTTGCATGTTTACCTCCACATTTTGAGTTCCAAGAAGCAGTTTTGTCTAATGCACAAGGCAGCTTCGGTCCATAAGGGTCATCTCTTGGTATGGTATTTGATGACTTTATAACTGATCGGAATGGTAGGTCTGAAACCTTGGGAAGACATTAAGAACTAAAGTTTTGAATGAGCACTTAAAGTATTCAAAAGCAATGAAAAGGGATTTGTATGTTGAGCAGGGTGACAGTTTAATGTGTGTGTACTATTTGAGTATCATAATCTTGAAGAATGTTGATATCTCCTAAGAGGAAATTGGAGCCAAAAGGCCACATGCCTTGTTTAGGGTGACTCAGCTTGTAAGTGATTGAGCTGGTGTTCACATCCCAAGTAAACTTTCCATCAGACTGTGCTGTAACTCTGCCCCTTTTGTAGGGAAGACCTCCACTTGGAATCCCCTAATGACATTAATACAACACAAGGAAAGCTATTTTTAAAGATAATAGCTTAGACTCATGGTGTGATGCATACCGAGGTGACTCATCAGCCACGCATGCCTTAGTCTGCAGCAGTACTTGTAACTAACCTGGCGGCGTCTTGTAGTTCCCAGATCTCCCGCATCCCGAACTTCCCAGTCTCTGTATTTTCAGGGAGTGAGACGGTTCCTTCATGGTACAGCCAAATGGTGAAAAGTAACACCTGTGAAGAAGTGTAAAGAACCTGCAGTTGTTTTTCTGAGCAGAAAGGTGACTGTTAATAATACATGTTGGATCAGAATTGAAACCTTATTACTAGATTATATAAAATTGAAAATAAGCCTGTTTATTAGATTCTTGTAAATAAGTCTTTTATTCATTTTCTCCTATGGGAAATACATTAGCAAACAAATATTCTCTTCCTTAGGAAAACAATTTTTTGTACCTGAATTAAACTGCTACTTGGTTTGTTTACCATCTCACCTACCTTGTGGGTTTACTCCATGAAATGAACCAATCTCTTTTCTTTTTACATGCAGGCAGCTATTTTCAACTTCATCACAAGCTTTTCTACAGAGTCAGAAAGTTCACAGCTTTTTTCAGTCCATATCATCTGACCCTCTACACAGCCTCAGTAAGTGTCTCCACTCCTGCGTAGAAATATGACATTTTTCTGGCTTGAATTTCTTGCTTTACCAGCCATCTTGTATGTGGGATTGTCATTTCAGTTAAGGTCAAGTAGCATACAAGTTAGAAAGATTGGTAATTTTTAGTGGATTTTCACTGCAGTTTTAAAGGAAGTAACTTATAAAAGCTAATGTCACAAAACAGTAGTGACCCGTATGTGAAAAATAATCTATGAAGGAGTGGATATATGTATATGTATAACTGATTCACTTTGCTGTACAGCAAAAACTAACAGCTAAATCAACTATACTGTAATGAAAATTTTAAAAGAAAAAAACACATCACAAAACAGGGGCCAAGTATCTCAAACTCGGGTGCCTTCTGGATCCTCAGGCCACTTGACAGACCTGACTCACAGGTTGCAGAGACACTTCAGTGCAGCCTGGATGATGGATAACCTCTGACCTCTGCCCCTATTCCCATAAGGACCTCCCCAGCCTCCCAGGCTGGAAACTCTGGCCTTAACCCTCTTCACATTTCCCCTTCATGTCCAGTCATTTAAAGACCAAGCCACACGAGACAAAGGGCATCTTCCTTCTTATCCTTCTTGCCAGTCCCACTGCCAGGCCTTTGTTTCATACATAGACTGCACAGAGCCTCACTTCTCTCCGATTCTAGTTTCTCACTCCATTGTAACCTGCCCCAGGATTATCTTGGGGATCAGTTTGTTAATCCTCTTGTTGTTTAGTTGTTAAGTTGTGTCCAGCCCTGTGACACCGTGGACGGCAGCACACTAGGCTCTCCTGTCTTTGACTCTCTCCTTGAGTTTGCTCGAATTCATGTCCATTGAGTCAGTGACACTGTCCAACCGTCTCATCCTCTGTCGCCCCCCCTTCTCCTTTTGCCTTCGATCTTTCCCAGCATCAGGGTCTTTTCCAATGAGTCGGCTCTTCGCAGCAGGTGGCCAGAGTATTGGAGCTTCCGTTCATCCTCTATCCAGAGCTTTGAAACATCTGCTGTGAGGCTCAGGCCCTGTCATGAGCATCCTTGAGCCTCCTCTCCCAGGCTTAAAGGCTTGGCAGCCACTCAGTACACCTGGCCATTTCCTATTCCAGGGTCTTGCTCTTTTGCACCCTTTTGTCACAGTCTGTTAACATCACACCTGTTTTTTAGGACCCAACTGAAATAACTACCTCACGAGGATATTTCCTAGCTTTCTCATATGTTTCTGTGGTTTGGTTTTGCCCTCATGTTTCAGCATTCATCATGGTCTGCTTTGCGTTTAGTTTTGTGCATATCTATTTCAGCTGCCTTTTCTAACAAATATTTTGCCAGTAACATCAAAACAGTCAGTGCTTTCTTCTTGAACCAAGTGTGATTTTTTAAATGAATATCTATAAATAGCATCTGCTTAATTCTAAAGAATTAAATTAATGCTGGGAAGGATTGGGGCAGGAGGAGAAGGGGATGACAGAGGATGAGATGACTGGATGGCATCACCGACTTGATGGACACGGGTTTGGGTAGACTCTAGGAGTTGGTGATGGACAGGGAGGCCTGGCATGCTGCGATTCATGGGGTCGCAAAGAGTTGGACACGACTGAGCAACTGAACTGAACTGAATTCTAAAGAAGCATTGAAGCCTGAAGTTAAACTTTTAATTCAGATTTTAGCAAGGCTGCCTAGGAAAATGTGCTCAAGTGAGTGGTACACACATAAATAAGAGAAAACTCGTCTGGAGAGTTCAGCAGTTTGTAAATTACATGAGCAATGCTAAAGAGGCTGGTAGATTTTTAAGATCTCAAATTGTGTGAAATCAAAATAGTGTATTAAAGGACATGTTTTGAAATTGTGGAAAATCTCAGATTATTTCACCAAAGAACATATTGTTGGCCAAGTTCATTTTGCACCCACTCCTTTAAGAAAGGGCTTCTCTAGTGGCTCAGACGGTAAACCATTCGCCTGCAGTGCAGGAGACCTAGGTTTGATCCCGGGGTCAGGAGGATCCCCTGGAGAATGAAATGACAACCACTGCAGGATTCTTGCCTGGAGAATTTCATGGATAGAGGAGCCTGGCGGGCTACAGTCCATGGGTTTGTACAGTCAAACATAACTGAGCGACTAACACACACACTTTTAAGAAATGACAGTTCCACACTCCTCCCGCCTCCCTGAAATAGCAATATTCCACATTCTGACATCCAAGAAAACAGATGTTAGACACCCAAATGACTTAAAATGGTAACTTCTGCGAGCCCACTGGTCTGTCTCATGGAGAAGCGGTCTAGCTCGTACAGTGTGTTCCGAGGGCCAGTGCTGGTCCACGAGCGCCGGTCACTCACCTGGAAGAAGAATAGGAACAGAGGAGATGCTGTGCGTCACTGGCAGCAATCTGATGTTGCCACATTGTACTGTCTTTTGTAAAAGGAGCGTAAAACTGGAAATTCTAAAACAAAACCGTACAGTGTTTGAGAAGCACCAGTCGAGTCCATCTCCTCATTTTGCACCGGGGCACACGGCAGGCAGACGTGAACCCAGTTGCCCCAGTCCTGTGGCTTCTGTGGGGAGAGCTGGCTGCGTGGTTCAGGGCCCCCACGCCAGCCCAGGGTCTGTGCCATGTCCCCTTGCTTCTTCAGAGTCCTAACTACCGGAAACGTTCTCCTTACCATTAACTCTCAACTCTCAATCTTCTGTGGGAGAAAAGTAATCGTTACACTTGTTTATCTCACTATTACAGTTTCCCTAAAAGTTAATGATATTTAATACTTCCCGCAGATAACTTACAATCCTCTCTGAAGACCTCTAAGATATTAGAACACTTGAAAGAAGACAGCTCGGAAGCGTCAAGTCAAGAAGAAGGTAAACGTTGGTTCACTGCGATAAGTCATTCTGCCCGGTGTTGTCGCAGGGGTAGGTAAACAGACCGTCGGCACAGATCAAGGAACTGAGAGACAGACATGTGGGGACTTGGAGTGTGACAGGTGGCATTTCAGAGAAGGGGGAAGGTGTGTGTGATAAGGAGCACTGGCTGACTTTCCAGTCGGGAAAAATTATATAATTAGATCCCTACTTCTGTCGTGCACAGAACGTTTCAAGTGAATAACACATTATATGTGACATATATAAACTTAATGTAAAATATAAAACTTGAGTTTTTAAAGGTTAGTACTCTGGGACAGGAAGGCTTTCCAGACAAGACAGAGCAGCGCGACCGTAGGGGAGACCTTTCTGTTCCAGGTCAAAGCTTGACATGTGACAGGAAGCCACACAGAAGACACCTGCAGGGTATTCACAGGTAAAGCCTACCACCAGACCACACAGTCTTCTAAAAATCATTGAGAAGATCAGTCTGGTCAACAACATAGGGAAGATAAAAACAGGCAATTCACAGAAGAACCTTGAACGGTTCAGCCCCCTTAGTAGTCCAGAAAATGCAAATGGAAAACAATGAGAAATGATTTCATACCCATCAGATTGTCAAACCATTTTCAAGTTTGGGACTTATCAAGGATATGAAGTTAGGGGAATTCTCACCCACTGTCAATGGGAATTTAAATTGGTGCAAGTATTTTGGGCAGAAATTCGACGCTGTCGTGCAGCTGGGGAGGAGGTTAATGCTGCTTCCCAGCATTTCTGCTTCTGTGAACATTGTCGCCCGTGGGCTCGGGGGACAGGACTGGAGGGGAACAGCAAAGCCCTGAATGTTACCCGGACGTTTCAGATGTTCATAAAGTTACGGATAGATTGAGGCACGTTCATGCTGCTGCTGCTGCTGCTAAGTCACTTCAGTCGTGTCCGACGCTTCACAACCCCATGGACTGCAACCCACCAGGCTCCTCTGTCCATGGGATTTTCCAGGCAAGAGTACTGGAGTGGGGTGCCATTGCCTTCTCTGACATTCACGCTAGGTGGTAGTTAAAGTAAAGGATATTTATAGTATATTCAAACATGTAGCACCACTGTGTTTGTGAATACACACATGGGTAGTTAAAGACATGCACCAGATTATTTCCGCTAACCTCTGTAGTGGGGAGGGACTGGAATGCAATGGAGGGAAGCATTTAATTGTTCCTGGGATGTTTCCTTTCTTAACAAAAAGAGGAGAATACAGAGATATCCAGGAGGTGGGTACATGGGTGTTGGTTTTATTAATATGTATATTTTTGATATTTGAGACACTTCATTTGTTTTAATGGTTAAAAAAAAAAAGCCTGATATTCAGTGTTGTGGTGTTACAGTTTAATGCTCATAGTCAACTTTCATAGTTTTGGACAAATTTGATCTTGCTATTAAGTGGAACATATTTGAGAGGATATTTAAGGAAGTTCAGTCACTGACTGTATCTTTGGAAAACTGTTTCTTTGAGGGATTTTCCGTGAGCTTGGAAGCACTCTAAGTGGTGTGTCAACGCTGTTACGGTCGTAAATGAGTTGTGGCATCCGTTTGGATTTTGCAGAAGGGTGTGGTGTAATAAATTGTTTTTTTCCTCCACTGTAGATGTGTTACAGCACACCGTAATCCACAAGAAACATAGCGGCAAAAGTCCCCTTGTGAAGTAGGTATCTCCTTCCTAAAATATGAAGGACTTTGTGTGTTTTTAAATGAATGTCATGTTTACTTACTGATAGATTTAGTTATCATTCTGCCATTTTATTGTTTGCTTGTTATTTGTATCAGCTTTTCTGTTTCCCTCTCTCTCCTTGCTTTCGGGTGTTTTTTTAAATTCTGCTTTTCTCTCGTATTAGCTGCGATAGTTCTGCATACACTGTTTTTCAATTCTTGCAGTGGTCACCTGGAGGTTTTGTTCTATGTTGGCAGCTTATGAAGGTCTGACACCAGTTGTGCTTGTACCACTTCCCACGTGAGGACCTTGCGTCACTGTCCCTTCACTCATCTCCTCCCCGCTTACAGACTGTACCTGTCATGGATCTTAATTCTCTTTGAAACCTCATGAAGCCTTTTTTTCTTCATTTAGACACTACCATTCCATTGTTCTTCATTCCTTCCAGTGTGTCTGAGCATCCTTTTAACCGAAGAACACTTGAGAATTTCCTATCATCATTGCCTGCCAGTGATGAGTTCACTTTGTTTTTCTCAAGAAGAAATGTCCATCTCGCCTTCCCTTTTGAAAGACATTTCGCAGATAGGACATAGGACTGCAGGCAGGTAATTATTCCTGTCAGTGCTCCGAGCGCCTGAATCACTGTCTCCAGGCCTTTGGTCCCTCACTTCTCCTCTCAGTCTGGTTTGATTTCTGCCCCAAAGCACCTAAAATTGTCTGTGTGACTTCCGACCCCCTCCCACAGCCGCTGTCCTCCCCAGGCTCCCGCCGCGGGCCTGTCGCCTCCTGCCCTGGGGGCCGTGCGGGTGCTCTGGGCCTGCGTGGCCCTGGAACCAGCCGGCTCAGAGCTGGACGTTCATTTGCCCAGGGCTTTGCCCTCACTGGTGGGGAACTCCGGTTCCTGCCCCTGGGGAGGTAGCTGTGGGGGTCCCAGGGGGCTTGAGCCTCTGCAGCTCGTGGCGGTGGCCGCAGTGACAGCCCTGCAGGCCGGCTTCTCCCCCTCCCGTCTGACTTGCCCCACTCCTTGCTCCTGCTTCCCAGATGCCCGGCCGTGTCAACCACGTCACCCAGATTCTGCTTCTAGGGGGAGCTCAAGACCGCAGGTATCCATCATCTCCAGCTTGTTATTCTCTGAAAGTTAGGGTGCTTTTCCAAACCCGGACTGTGTGTTTGACTTTCCCCGTTACCTGGTTTTCAGCAATCCCCTGTGATGAGGTTGCAGCTTTCTTTGAATGAGTTCCCTCTCTTGAAGCTGATGCTTGATGCAGCTTCGTGTTAGAGGCGCCCAGCCTCTCTCCATGTGCTGCTCCTGCCTGTTCTCTTGCCCCTCTGTGGCCCCGGGTGCTCACAGGTCAGACTGGTCACCACAGCCTGGGTGCTCGCTCTGACGTCTTTTGTTGCCACATTTTTTCCCTCTCCACGCTCCAGTCTGTTTTCTCATGACCAGATTTCCTCTTCTGATTTTTTTCGTCTGTTTCCATCCATTGAATTCCTAATTTGTTTATTTCACAGTTCTAGAATTTAAATTTGATTCCTTTTTCTATTTTCCAGTATTCTTCCAAAATTCTGTCATCCTGTAGCTCTTGACCAGTGTTGAGCGCTGTTAGTTTAGAGTCCGTGTCCAGTAACTCATTCTCTGGGTTCTCTTTGAGTCTGTTTCTGTGGCCTGCTCCTCTTGATTGCCAGTCACATTATGCTGTCCCTTCCCTTGCCTTAGACACACACAGTCCATAGCGATTCTCTCCAGATTGGGGTTGGTACCCCAGCTGTGAGCCATGTGGAATGAGTCCAGAGATAGACTGTGCCTTTGTCAAGCTCCTCAGAGACAGGTATTAATTAATAAATAGGTAAGAATGCTATGTACTGGCTTATTTTCATAGTTTACTTTCTTCCTTGGAGCTATTGCAAGGCATTGTAGAAGAAACCAACGCACTGGAGAAAGGGTTGCCTCCGCGTCTTGATTGTGTGCTGAGGAAGTGGGGTTTTTGAGGACGGAGCTTCACACGAGCGTGAACTCTTTGTTTTGCTAGCACTGTCGGTACAGGTTGTTCCTCGGTGGACGGGCTCCCCATGCAGTATGCTGAGCAGAATGGAGTCGTGGATTGGAGGAAGCCAGCCTGTGCCGCCGTTCAGCACCAGGAGCAGTGTGTGGCCTTAGTTGACCAGGTACGGGGGTGGCTTCGTCTTCTGCCAGGCTGGTCAGCCGGTGTTGCTGCATGCGAGTCAAGTTCCGCAGGCGCGGTGAGGTCTGCTGGTGTATCTGGTGAGAAGACATGAAGGAACGTTTGAATGTAAGACTTTGAAGTTAATTCGTATACATGTCCTAAGCTCCTCTGGGACCTGAAGAAGTGTATTTATATCACTTTTATTACTCAGAAATACTAATACATTTTATTGTGATAATGCCGGAAATGTTTCACTAGGGATACACCGCATGCCACGTTTTTTGCTTTGAAAGAATTATTCACATTTTGGTCACTGTCTTGCTATGGAGATGTGAATTTTGAAAAGGCTCTTCCCTTGTGAGTTCTTGGGCCAGTTTCCCAGCACTCCCAAATGTGATTGGGAAGGACTCGCTTTTCAGGCATTGGTGTAATCAGAGAGCCAGGTGCTCCCCAGCGTGTTTAGGCGCCACGGCGCCACGAGTGCAGGGGCGATGCTTCCTGGGACAGCTCTGGGGAGAACCACCTTCTCTAGAAAATGGATTTGTGTTACTGGTTAACACTCAGGTCCAGATGTGAACCTTTATTGGGATGTGTTTTTATGACTAAAGCACTAAAACATACTTTGAGAAATTGTGTTATTAAAGTCATACTTACTAATGGCCGATTTTCAGGTCCATTGGATTATAGTTTTTCTTCATCTGCTTCAGTGCCTGCACCTTTTCTTCTTAGAGTTGACACAGTCGTGTGTTTTACCAACCTGAGCTTGACGAGGGGACTAGTAAACCTGCAGCGAGTACCAGTTACTTGACTGTGTTTTTTTAGTGACAAAAAGAAAACACATCCGTTTCGTTAATAAAAACAAAATACAAAGTAGGTGTTTTTCTCATGATTAAGTATTTGTCATAAAATATGCAAATTTTAGTGGATCAAGTAGGTAACTTCAAAAAAGATTGAAAATAAAAATGTGTTAGAATATACAGCTGGGATTGTGTCATTTTAATGGCTTGTATCAGAATAAGAGGATATACCTCCTTGAGGATGGCCGTGCTTTGGTACCAGTTGCTTTTCTATTCTTTTCCGTAGCATTCAACTGAAAAACGAAGTGTATCTTCAATAAGTAAGAAGAAAGGAAAGCCACAAATAGAAAAGTAGGTTTCATTTAATGTTTGCAGTAATGGAAATTGGTCGGAGAAGACAACATTTGATAATAGACCTGTCTCGTTCATGTAGTATAAATAGTATTTTTCCATTAGTTTCTTTTTATTTTTACTCTGGACTTCTTTTTTTAGTTCTAGATAATCAGCACATGCACATAATAAACCCAGGCTGTTGTCGTGTTCATATTCTGTTGGAGGGGCAGGGTTTCCAGTCCTGCACACCAAAGGGGGGGTCTTGCATTCACATTATACCTTACTAAACATTTCTTTTCAATTATTAAAAAAATTGAGGGGACTTTTATTAGTATTGTACTTAATGTGTTCTCTAGGGACTGTTAAAAAAATGTTGGTAACATGTATACTTTTGGCTTAGGGAGAAAATTAAGAAAACTGACAGTAGATTGAATAGCAGAATAAACAGTATTCGAATCTCTGCTCTTACGCACACCCACGGTGGTTCTGTGAAAGGTAAGGGAATTTTTCTTTCAATTACACATCACCTAAATATATTTAGCAGGGTACCTATTAGAGTGGGTGTTGAGCTGTTGTGTCAAAAGACTCACACACATTTTCCCTGCATTGATGTGAGTAGTAATTTCTGAATTAACTCCATGAATACTTCAGACGTATTTAATGCAGGAAGTTCAGTCTGGCCTCGGAGGTGAAAGGACCTCTGCTGCAGCTACTCGCTGGCCCCTTTTCCTCCCCCCGGTGTCAGCGGTCTCGTCACCGGTTTCCTCCTCAGCCACTCCCTGCTCCGGAGCAGAGGCCGCAGGACCTGAGGGGTCTATCCAGCCTCACAGAAGCCTGTACTCTTGTGTTAAAGTCATCTTAAAAAATCTTATTGACTCGTTCAAGCTTTAATGACCATCCTTTGTGGAGCTTTATGGGAATCACAAGCTGAAATCAAGATTGCCAGGAGAAATATCAGCAACCTCAGATGTGCAGATGATACCACTCTTACGGCAGAAAGTGAAGAGGAGCTAAAGAGCATCTAGATGAAAGTGAAAGAGGAGAGTGAAAAAGCTGGCTTGAAACTCAGCATTCAAAAACATGAGATCATGGCATCCTGTCCCATCACATCATGGCAAACAGAAGGGGAAAAAGTGGAATCAGTGACAGGTTTTCTTTTCACTGCAGACAGTGACTGCAGCCGTGAAATTAAAAGACACTTGCTCCTTGGAAGAAAAGCTGTGACAAACTAGACAGCATATTAAAAACCAGAGACATCACTTTGCCAACAAAGGTCCGTCTTGTCACAGCTGTGGTTTTTCCAGTGGTCATGTGTGGATGTGAGAGAGCTGGACCATAAGAAGGACCTTGAGAAGACTGAGCACTGAAGTATTGATGCTTTCAGACCGTGGTGTTAGAGAAGACTCTTGAGAGTCCCTGGGACTGCAGGGAGAGCAGAGAAACTGGGGGTCAACTCTTTGGAGTAAGTTTTCATGTTGTAACACTGCAGTGTCTGAGATTCCCGTGGTGATGGCGGCTGAAAGAAGGGGGCGCCGCGGAAACAAGGGAGACAGGCACTCTCGGTGGACGACTAGAAACAGGTGCTGCCGGTACTCCCTGTCTGTTTCCTCCTGGTTCCTTCTCTGCACTGCCTTCTAAACCACATGCTAAGTCAGGTCATCTCAAGTTAAGATTCCTATCAGGTATATGCTGCCCTCATAACATCACTCTGGTCTCATATGATGTGGGAACTACATCCAAAAAGTTGGTAACAGTTTCTTCCCCTTTAGCTTCATATTTTCAGAGATGCATGTGGACTTTGATCTCAGACAGATGTAGTTTGCGTCTTTACCACCCCCAAGGTTCCTAAATTTGTGGAAGAAGAATAATATCCACCTCACCAGATTGTAAGACTTAAATGTGACAACATATGAAAAGCATTTGGCTTGCATCAAGTACCAAGGTGTTCAGTCATGTAATTCCTCTTGCCTCTTCTAGTAAGTTAGAAGAGAACATCTGCTGTCTAGGTTAAGAACTTTTGATAATCGATCAGACTCTTAATTGCTTTATTTTCAAATATTATGAAAGTACAACCTCAGGATTTTTAATTCAAGAGGAGCCTTATTCTATCTGTCTTGTTCTTTATGTGCCACTGATCTGTATGTGTATATATATATATTTATTTACTTATAGAGTAAAACTGTAAAGAAAAAACACTTTGTACCACTGTTGTCAGATGTAGCAAGATGTCTGCTGACGGCAGGTTAAAGGTAAAACCCTCTGTTTATTAATCCCTTTGAAATACTGAGGAATTACCTTCAAGATTTTTTTAACAGAACAAACACACATTTAGTAAATGTAGATGCTATATTAAAGCTGAAAATGTTGGGTCGTTTGATTCATGGATTCTCCAGATTTTTAAATAACTCAGTTTAAGATAAGTGTAACGTAAAATTTAACTTCTATTTTGGGTAAAATACATTCACGTCGTTCAAAATTCTGAAGGTAGAAAAGGGAACAAAATAAATCCCCCCCTCGCCCCCCGTATGTTGCCTTCTCCCCGAGGCAGTCGGTGCTGTTCATCATCTGTGTTTTCACAGTATTTGCTTTTAAAATCCCAAGCTTCAAATCTCTCTGCTAAAGAGAAGCGTGCCTCACCTTACTCACAGCGTGAAGAGCTTCATACGATGACGTCGCCCATGTTCTTCCGCCCCACTCTCCTGTTGGCTGACCTCCCAGTGTGTTCTAGATTATCATGATTTACAGACCACCCTCTTTCTTCAGTAACTCATTGGGTCTGTCGTCTGATGTATCTAAATGGTTCTTAAGTCTGTCTAGATTCTTTTTGTCCATAAATACTAATAACTCGATTTTTATTATTAGAACAGTGGCTAGTGTAAGTTTTTTCCTCTTTGTCGTCGTAATAACATGGCATCCCGTCCCATCGGAGATGGCAATGCAACCCACTCCAGTACTCTTGCCTGGAAAATCCCACGGACAGAGGAGCCTGGTAGGCTGCGGTCCATGGGGTTGCACAGAGTCGAACACGACTGAAGTGACTTAGCCGCAGCAGCAGCCGTCCCATCAGTTCATGGCAAATAGAAGGGGAAAAAGTGGAATCAGGGAAAACAATAAGTAAAAAAGTTTATCAGTTCAGTTGCTCAGTTGTGTTTGACTCTTTGCAGCCCCATGGACCACAGCACTCCAGGCCTCCCTGTCCATCACCAACTCCCGAAGTTTACTCAAACTCACGTCCATCTAGTCGGTGATGCCATCCAACCATCTCCTCCTCTGTCGTCCCCTTCTCCTCCTGCCTTCAATCTTTCCCAGCATCAGAGTCTTTTCCAGTGAATCAGTCCTTTGCATCAGGTGGCCAAAGTATTAGAGCTTCAGCTTCAGCATCAGTCCTTCCAAAGAATATTCAGGACTGAATGCCTTTAGGATTGACTGGTTTGATCTTTCAGTCCAAGAGACTCTCAAGAGTCTTCTCCAACACCACAGTTCAAAAGCATCAGTTCTTTGGCTCTCAGCTTTCTTTATGGTACAACTCGCACATCCATACATGACTATTGGAAAAACCATAGCTTTGACTAGACGGACCTTTGTTGGCAAAATAATGTCTCTGCTTTTTAATATGCTCTGTAGGTTGGTCATAGTTTTTCTTCCAAGAAGCAAGCGTCTTTTAATTTCATGGCTGCAGTCACCATCTGCAGTGATTTTGGAGCCCAAGAAAATAGTCTGTCACAGTTTCCATTGTTTCCCCATCTATTTGCCATGAAGTGATGGACCGGATGCCATAATCTTAGTTTTTTGAATGTGGAGGTTTATATTCTCTGCTTAAAAGGGCAGTTTGTGGAATAGCCTTTGGCATATTGAACCATCCTCACCTTCCTCACCTTCTGAGTCCAGAGGATCACTTTTTTTTTGTTATAAAAATTCCAAAGACTCCACAGAATTCTCAAGCACCTGGATTGTCAAAAACAGGAAATTATGTTCACTATAGATTTAGATTTATGTATGTATTTCTTTGAAAATTGCAAATTAATCAATGGCAGTTGAGTGATTAAAATATTTACTAGCTATATAATGTAAAGAAAATAATGCAATAAGTTATTTCATTCTGAGAAATAGCTGCCTCATCTCCTTTTTTTTAAACATTCTGAAGCTTACCCTGTGAAGTATCAAAGGCTTCACTGCATGTTAGTGAGCTCAGTCTACCCAAGTGGTTTGTTGGTGGTGGTGGTGTTTTTTTTTTTCCAGTCCATCATTTATTTCTGCTTAGAACTCAGGGGCTACTCAGTCTGCTTCATGGGAAGCAATTTAATCTTTTCAAATATTCAGGCATGGAAATTTTAACTGAAAAGCTTTTTTGGCAGTCAGTTGTATTCTTGAGATTTTTTTGAGAAAGAATTTTATAGTATACTCTGAGGAGTTTTTGTTTGACTTAAGAAGTGGCTCAATGTGGTAATATTAGGCAGACCCTACAAAGAACGTTAATTCTGATTTTTAAAGTCAGTACGATTGACTATTTTCTCTGCCTTGTTTTAAGAATGTATTTGTCAATTATCTTCAGTTAAAATTGTGTTTTCCGTAATGAATTTTTACTTAGGTCAAGGGCCAGTTTTTATTACATAATTATAGAAAAATGAAAAAAAACTACAACTGTAATTTCTGATGGTTCAGTTCAGAAATTTATTTAACTAAAAAATTTTACCTTTTAAAAAATCACGTTATTTTCAGATGTGAGTTTGGACATTGGATCTGGACATGATACATGTGGAGAGACATCTTCAGAGAGTTACAGCTCTCCTTCTAGCCCCCGACATGATGGAAGAGAGAGTTTTGAAAGTGAAGAAGAAAAAGACAGAGGTTTGCTCTTTGGAAGGGTGTGGGGGGGCAGAGGGAAATGTGTGCTCTTAAAATCTGTCAAACATAGCTATTTTATGGTACTGAAAATGCCATTATTGACTTTAAATTTAATTGGTATAACAGGTGTCTTAAAGACCATTGACTTAGCAGTTTCTAGTAATGCTGATTTTTTAAACCTGTTTCACTGCAAATGATATTAAAGAGAAGACAGAGTCATAACAAAATATAGAGTCAGTGTAGAAAGATTGAAAATTGCATATTGTTAGATGCACATTTATTTATAATTTTTGTGTCTTCCTGATTGACCATTTTTATCGTTATAAATATCCTTCTTTGTCTCTCATGACCAATTTTGTCTTAAAAGTCTGTTTTATCTGATGATAATACTATAGCCACTTTAGCTCTCTTTTGGGTGTTTGCACGGTACCTCTTTTTCCATCCTTTTACTTTAAACGTGTTTGTGTCTTTGATTCTAAAGTATGTCTCTTAAAGACACCATATAGTTGGATTATGGTTTTTTTTAAGCCATTCTGCCCATCTCTGCCATTTGGCTGGCTTGTTTATGTATTTAAATTTACTGTAATTAATGATAAGGTAGGATTTATATCTGCCATTTTGTTTTCTGTATGTACTGTATCTTCAAATCCTCCTTAAATGAAAACTCAGAGTCAGCCAGAAGTAAGAATTGAGAGCCACCTTACATCTTTACTGGACAGGCCTACAGCCCTGCGTATCAGTATGGCCTTCTAGATTCCCAGGGATATATCTAAGCTTTTCAGAGCTTCCTGTGGACATCTCATTCTTCAGTTTTTCTTCTAAGTTTTTTGGTCAGACTCTTGTTAGTCCCACCTGGTCATGCTACTTCAGGCAGCCATATTGTTAAAACAGTTGCCGCTGATGGTGGCAAATGCCCCATGGGTAAGCAGCTGTCTACATGGCAGAGTCAAGCTGTTAGTCACTCAGTTGTGTGTGACCCTTTGCTGCCTCGTGGACTGGAGCCCACCAGGCTCCTCTGTCCATAGGATTTCCCAGGCAAGAATGCTGGAGTGGATTCCCATTTCCTTCTCCAGGGGATCTTCCCAACCCAGGGACTGGACTTGGGTCTCCTACATCGCAAGTGGCTTTGTTATTGTTGTTGGTCATAATGGGGTTTTGTTAATAAGACGTTATACTTTTCACAGACAGCTCAGAAAAGGAAAACCTGTCTCTAAATTGCTAGATGAGTCCTTCTAATGAATGCTCAGAAAACCATTGGAGATCAGTTAAAATCATGGAGCCATTTGCTATGACTTAAGATGATTTAAACAAAGCCCAGCTCATTTAGAAATTTAACTGATCATCTGCAAAATGTTAACAGCTTCTTTTGAACTTAAATATTATGTTTAACTCTTACTTGTGTGAAGGTACAGATATAGATATAATGCCTTAAGTTACTAATTGAATACTTCTTGTTTTGCAGAGTTTAACAAGGAACTCCTCAGTTAATAAGGGGAGTTTATATTAGAACCATTTATTCATAAAAATTACTATTGAGTTAATAATATTGTTACATTCTGCGTCACGAAACAGGTTCTATTTAACCTTTCTCCAGGAAGCATAGTATGATTTGTTTTTAGAATTGTTTCTAAAAGTTTTGGCTTCTTAACTGAATATAGCTAGTTACTACCTTAATAAATATAAGCATTTTAAATACATTATGCAATTCTGCTTATATTTGTGAGCAAAAAGATGTTAAGTAAGGCACTGCATTTAATTGGATGGTCTCCATACACAGTACTCCAGTATCTGGTTTTATGATAAACAGTGTGAATTAAATCTTGTATTTTGGCCCCCTTTACACCAAAAATCAAGAAATCCAGGGGAAGTCTATATTGAATTTATTTCTGTTTACAAGCATAAGAATGCATAAGAATGATGCAGTAATAAGAAATGTGGTGTATAGTTTCGTATCTACCACTCGGCTGTTTCATTTTAGGAGAAACGGCAGTGCTCTTGTGCTTTTCTTGCTTCTTGTGTTCTAGCATTTATTTTACGACTGTAATGGTAGCTTTACATTTTCTTTCTCCCACTGAAGTATTTAAAAGAAAGACTCTTCCACTCTAGGAAAACTGTCTTCCCTTCTCTGTCTCTAGATGTTTAAATTAAATATAGTCTTGATTAAACTCCTTTAAATTGTATAATTTATGAGATTCAAATGTGAAGACCTCAGGTTTGGCAGGCAGTACAGCATATAAATCAAATGAATTGCCTAAAATTGATTAAAGGTAAAAAATACCTGATCCCTTTGTAATAAAGGTCTGTGTTTTATACTTTGCTTCATTCAGTCTCCATTAACCTTTTGTTTCTTATCTGTCCAAGGATTTTTTTAAGTTTAAGATTTTTCAGAGCGGTTTTGGGTTTACAATGAAATTGAGAGAAAGACACAGAAATTCCCTGTGCAGTCCCTCTTCTCACATGGTATCAGCATCATTCACTAGAATGGCACACTTGTTTACCAAGGATGAACCGACTTGGACACAAAGCTGACTTTGACCTGTGAGGCGTCTAAGGGCGCACTCTTGGTGGTGTACCTTCAGTGGCTCTGGACAAATGCAGCGATACAGATTGACCGTTACTACCTCATACAGAGTGTGTTTACTGCCCTGAAAATCCTCTGTGCTCTGCCTCATCATCTTTCCCCCAGGCCCTCACCCCTGGCAACCACCAATCTTTTTATTGTCTCCTTAGTGTCTTGCCTTTTCCAGAATCTCCATATTTTTCAAATAAAGTCCATAGAAAGCCAAAAATTAAAAGAAGGTCACCTCAGTAGTCAGGAAGTAGTCAAACCGTTTATTGGTTTTAAAAGTCAGGGTGTATTTTTAGGTATACTTAAATTTTATTTCTAGCAGGATGGACGGGAGAGAATGCTTGTGTTAACATCTGTTTACATCTGTTGCCCTCAGACACGGACAGCAATTCCGAGGACTCTGGAAATCCCTCGACAACCCGGTTTACAAGTTACGGTCCTGTCGGCCAGACGGTCACGGTCAAGCCACCTGTTCAGATCGCCGCCTTAGGAGACGACAGTGCAAACCTTTTGGAAGGCCCCTTAAGCGCAGCCACGTGTCAGCGTATTTCTTTCATGCCAACTCTACACTGTGTCATGCACAACGGTGCCCAGAAGTCGGAGGTCGCGGTGCCTCCGCCCAAGTCTGCTGATGGCAAGACGATCGGGATAATGGTCCCCAGCCCTGTGGCGCTCTCCGCCCTCCGGGAGCCAGCGGACCCCGCGCCCGTGGGCGCGCTCGGGCCGGCGGCGTCCGCCGGGGACTCGGAGAAGCCGCTGGAGCTGCTGGCAGCCCCGCTGCCGCTGCCGCTGCCCCCCGGCTTCCTCCCGCACGGCGGCGGCCCCGCGCTGCACCTCACCATCCAGAGGCTGAAGCTGCCGCCGGGCCCCCCCGACAGCTGCGCTCTGAACCTGGCGCCGCCGCCCGCCGCGGGCCTGGGTGCGGGCTCCGCGAGCACCAACTTCGGCCCCGGCCCCGGGCCCTTCCCGGGCTCCCCCGTTGCTGCCACGGACCCCGTCCCGAAGGCCGCCTCGCCGGCGGCGGGACTGTCTCCAATGGTGCCTCAGCTGGAGGGCGGCGCGGCGGCCGCGGCGTCCCCGGCCGGCGTGAAGGTGGTGGTTCCCGCGGCCGCGCCCGCCGCCTTCCCCGGGCCGGCCGCCACGAGCGCGCCGTCGGGCGCCCCGAGCCCCGCGCCGGCGCCCAGCGCGAGCCCCGCGCCCAGCACGGCGCAGGGCGACGGCGCCACCTTCCTGGGCGCGGGGCGCGCTGCTGGCCCCGGCCGGCGCCTGCGGCTCGTGCGGCCGGCGCTGCGGCTGCGGGGGCCGGGCTGCCACTCGGCGGCTACTACTACCCGGGGCCGGCGCCCGGGCCGCTGTACCGCGTCTCACCTTTCTTTAGCCTGCCCTCCCTCTGCAACGGCAGCTACCTCAGCCAGGCGCCCCAGGGCAGCGGCGGCCAGCTCCCCTTCTTCCTGCCTCAGGCCGCGTACGCCAGCGGGCTGGTGCACGACCCGGTGCTGGGCGGCCAGGCCGGCTACGGCGTGCAGCCGGTGGCGGGCTTCGGCAGGTTCTACCCCCGGTGTACCCGCACAGCGTGGTGGCCGGCTCGGGCGGCGCGGCGCCCAAGAAGAGCGGGAGCGCGTCATGCTACAACTGTGGCGTGAGCGGACACTATGCGCAGGAGTGCAAGCAGTCGTCCATGGAGGCCAGCCCACAAGGTAATCACGAGAGCGCCCAGAGGACTTGTTTCTGAGGGGCCGGAGGCGTGCGGCTCTGTGGGAGCAGCAGGAGCCGCTGTGTGTGTGTCCACAGGCTGCGCTTGCAGCGACAGCCGAGAGGTGCAGGCGGCCAGACAGCGTAGACACAGGCCCCGCAGCACAGGGCAGTTCAGAGGAATCCAGTTGCCAGTGAAGGAGGAAACCGGAAAGGCACTTTTTAAGGGATATAATGGGAATTTGCAAAATCTCTTTGCTAGCAGCACTTTTTTTTTTTTTAAAGCAACAGTCCTGTTTCACAGAGTGAGCAACAGTTTTAAATACTGAAAAATGAGGAAGTGGTAGCCACCTGACTCGGGAGATCCTTGTTACTTGGGTCTGTCTGTGCCTAGGCCGATGACCTCAGGCGTGCTCCCGTCTTTCACAGCTGACCCTTGTTTCCAATGCTGTCACCTTTTAAGGAATAGAACATTTAAGCACTGCGCTTTCCTGGTGGCTCAGAGGGTAAAGAATCTGCGTGCAATGCAGGAGACCCGGGTTTGATCCCTGGGTCAGGAGGATCCCCTGGAGAAGGGAATGGCAACCCACTCCAGTGTTCTTGCCTGGAGAATCCCATGGACAGAGGAGCCTGTGGGGGTACAGTCAGTCCATAGGATGGCAGAGTCAGACACGATGGAGCGACTAACACTGTCAGTTGGGAATAAGAAAATTAGAACTTTCTTGTGTTGCCACCACAATAAAGAACTTCTTAGATCAGTACAAGTAGGACACCACATTCAGTGGGGGCCTCAAACCGTTACGTTACAGCTCACAGGAAGCTTTTGTCATTTTGCCAGATCTCAACACAGGAAAAAAGAGTCTTGAATTGGGAGTGTTTGCTTGGAGTTTTTAAGGGAAAGTTGAGTTTGATAGCTTTAGATTGAAACTTAAAGCACAAACTTCATATTGCTCTTTTAAAAGTCATTTAAGGACTGTTCTGGGTCACGGTAGTGCAGAAGGCGCTGCTTGGACAGAGGAGCAGGCCCATTGGATGTCTTGTAGTGTGTGATGCCTTACATTGTGCACCATGACTTAGCAGTTCTCTTTCCCATTTTAGGCACTTACAGACTGAGATACGCACCTCCCCTTCCCCCTTCTAACGATACGTTGGATTCTGCAGACTGAAACAAGTAAAGCTTGCCTGCTTAATACACTAAAGTGTGGGGAGTCGTGGTTGGGGAGGGGAGGGGAGGGGAAGGAAAGGTATTTTGTTTGCATTTCTTTGTCTGTACATTTCCTAGATTTCTATGCAGCTGAGATTTCTCATTTCTCTTATGTGGATGTCTGAAACAAAACAAGAATGCATTGCTTTTGAGCCTCTGGTCTCCTGGTTCAACAACAGGCTTATCTGTATGATATGTGTAATTTAAACCTTCAAACAATCTATCAAAAGGAAAATCTTGATGTGTGCTTTTTTTTTTACACTGAATACTTGCTGTGTGCAATGTTTACTGAATCTTTGAAACTGTGTATTTGACCTTTTTTCATAACACTGGTGATGGTCATATGGTTTTGGGGAAAAAAAAACCAAAAAACTTTGCTTCTTCTCCAGCTTTTCTCAGTTTGGCCCTAGTCTCCGCGTTTTCGTCCCACCTCCGCTCTTTACCGTGGCTGCGGGAGGGGCTGGCACTGCACCGTCCACACTCTAAACCGCTCTGCGTGGTATCCTTCAGTGGTAAAATGCTCCACCTTCACGGTAAGGGAGAATGCGATTCCCCCAGCAGTGTGTATATGTGTTAAAAACACCTCCACGTATACACACCAACGCAGCACTTGCTGTCCAAATAAAAATCGGAGTGGGAGAGAGAGGAAGAGGTAAAACCATATGAAACTGAGCAAATGTGACATACGAAGTGGACAAAGAGCTTTTTCTTTAAAAACAAACTTTTTTACTCCATCATACGTTTTTAGCCTGTTGCTTCAGAGAGACATAAAGTGAACAAACTCGTGTGAGTGTGATTCTCCTGTGTGTTTGTGTTTGTAACGAAAGCCAACAGCCAATTTTACGTGTAGTCTACCGCAGTCTACCACTGTGTCCTGTAGAAGACACTTCAGTCAAGATTTCTTTCCCTTACACCAGCTGTCACAGTGCTCTGTTGTGTTTAAAATGTACACGGTTTATTGCAATCTGAACAGAAGCTCTGCGTTTGCACAGAAGTCAGGTATTTGTTCCCTATCCTGTCTCTCGTAGCAAAGTCACTTTGATAACAGTTTACCACTATGCTTGATTATAATGTGAAAGACTGAATTCTGAGTGTGTTAAGATGGTGTTCATCATGTCCGTGTCCCGTCACTAAGTTTAATGCTGCTGTTTAAAACGGCTGTTTGTTTGTTTTTAAAGCCGATCTATGTACTAAATTGCTTCCAGGTAATTTTTGATTTCCTAAAGTGCACTGAGGTTATCTGGAAGATGGGGTGTCGGTTCAGACTGCACCGAGCAGCCCCCGGTGTTGAGCGCGGCTGTGAGGGCTCGGGGCTGGGTGCACTGTGCCCCGCCCGCAGCGCAGGGCAGAGCCGGTCACGTCGGTGCGCAGCAGAAGGACTTCAATGTCTGGCCTTGGTTCAGAGACCTAACGGGTTGCCAGACAAAAGGAAACACTTGAAGGAAGAAGCTTCCTGTAAAGCTTCCTAGGTAGAGTTTATATTTATAGCACCAGTGTACATTTTGAAACCTTCTTTCAGGGGTGGGAGTAAAAGGGGAAGAAAGGGGGGGTGGGTGAAGGGGTAGACGAAAGCTTTAATTTAAAAAGAAAGTTCAACAAAAGGAAATTATTTTGATTAAATATATTTTATTTGGGTATTTTTGGACCATATTATTAAATTAATTGTTAAGCTGCCATTGAGTTGTGGAAGAGAGTTTTGATAAGCCCTGTGTGGACCGCATTGTGAATCACTTGCCAGTTGTACTTTATGGAGCTTATTTTATGATTTAAAAGACTGTACTGTATATAGGAGGTATGTTACCTTCTCCTTATTTGTATGTTTACCATATACTTTGATATTTGAAATGTTATGTACTGGAAAGGCCACTTATATTTCTAGAAAAGATTGGATTTTATGCAACCTTTTTTCCTTGAATTAACAGCAATAAAAAAAATGAAAAATGGCTTCAGAATTGCGCTTTATTGCAAATGTTGTAGCAGTGAAAAGGGGGGGACATCATACCTGCTGGGTCTGGGTTTGTTGCTTTTTCCTTTTTGAAGACTCAGTTATTTCCCTGTAATGTGGGCAGTGAATACCCTCGTTACTTACCATCTGGGAATCCGGGCCACCACAAGCAGCCTGCTTGGCTGTACAGGTCACCTGCATGCCCACTGCGAGCAGAGCCTGCCCAGCCCCTCCGGTGGTCCCGTGCTCAGAATGCTTGCCTGGAGCCGCTCATGCAGGGTCCCTCTGTGCCCGCCGGGCCGGCCACGGGTTTGGAAAGATCACTGTGCCCCTGGTGGGCCGGCGGGCAGGCGCCTCAGGCAGCGCACAGCAGTTCCGGCCCCACCGCCAGCTCACGCACGTCGCCTGTGTCCCTGCGCTCCTTCTGCCGCGCGCGAGGTCCACACTCCTCAGTGTCACCGTCCTCTCTGCTCCCGTTTTGCGTCCTCCTTCCCCAGCGCGCAGTGTGTTCTTCCTTGGCTCGAGCCTTAGAGAAAGGGTGCCCTTTACCTCGCCTTCTGTGACTGCCTCTTCTCATCCAGTGTCAAGCAGACATCTGGGTGGTTTTCACTGCTCTGCATTCGTAACAGGAGCATTTTTGCCCCAGTCTCCCGGTTTCCATGTGCAGGAGCGCCCTCGGGAAACACATCCAGGCACACAGTTGCAGGCCGTAGGACGTCTTCCCAGACTGGCCGGCGGTTTTCCAAGTGGCTGGTGCTCGCCACAGCAGTATGCATGCCCCTCGGCCCGTGTCCCGGCCGCTCCTGAGACCCCGTGACGGTGCCCCGGGCGCCTTGGCGGGGGTGGACGTGCAGCCTGGGGGGCTTCGTGTGAGGCTTCGTGGAGGAGTGCCTGACTGCACAGGCGGGCGCAGATGGCCCAGCGAGGGCCGGGGACGCGCTGCCGGCACCTCTGGTGACAGGCAGCGTGGTTAGGAGGTGGCGGGAGGGGGGCGGGGGGGGACACGGGCAACTGTCGTCATGGGAAACGTCTTGAAAGAGTTACGGGATTTGTGGTTCAGTTAGTAAAACAGAGCCAGACTGCACAATTGGGAGTTGATGGTTGAAGGAGAAATTGGAAGTCGGCAGGTTTTAAATAGAGACAAAAAGAAAACCATTTGTCGACATAGTTTCCGAGACTGTCAGACGGTTGAGAGAGAGCCTGGGAGTTGAGAGACCGGTTTGGGTGAGGGCAGGACAAGAGGGGATGGCAGAGGCAGATGGAAGGAACCTGGGCTGCAGAGCTGCGTTTTCCCACATGGATGACGAGCTTGTTTAAGTTACGGCTTCGAGGATTAAATAATACATGGGCAGGGCCCAGCATCATGAAATAGCACCAAGGGGGCACTCAGATGTTAGCAGAATTCTGTTTCGATGAACACAATTGTCTGCCTGAAGGCAGTGGTTGGTTGTGTCAGTGAGGAGGTTAGTAGGAAACGTAGTTCTTCCTTACGTTAAGCTTAGTTGAGCTCTCTCCAGTGATAAAAGATAAAATATTTCTTGTCCTCGAAAATTATTTGGAATTTCCCAGGTGGTCTAGTGGCTGGCTCTGTGCTCCCAATGGAGGGGGCCTAGGTTTGATCCCTGGTCAAATCCCACATGCTGTAACTAACACCCAATGCAACCAAATAAATAAAATATATGTTAAAAATTATTTGGAGGCAACTCTGGGCTGAAGTGAACTGAACTGAACTGGGCTATAATATCCATGGGCTAAGTCTTGCAGAACCAAAGAAGAATAAGGTCTTACAAGGCAAATCCACATTGTACTTTTTTTTAAAGTGCTAAATACCTAAACTTTCTGAAGGTTCCCGAAAGATTAAAGCACAATGCAAAATAATCTCTTTTTTTTTTAACAGGTAGCATCTAGTTACTAAGGCGCACCACCTGTTAGAGCCTGGAAGACAAATTTTTTCAGTTCTGTGTACTGATTGCAAAAGCATTCTAAGGTCAAGACAGTGAAAGCAAACGGGGGCAAGCTGTGGCAGCAGTTAACCCCATAACCCTTCCATCTCTCGTCTGGAAGGAATGAAGAAAAATACCGACACCCCACCTACCCCACCCACAAACAGGATCCGCTTACTTCTGGAGAAATGAATTGAGGTCTGGGGGGTGAAGGAAGAGGGGTGCTCTGACTTTAAACATGATTTCTGCGTTTCTGGTGGTTTCCTTGGGGCTGGAGGAAAGTCTGCAGCGGTGCTGTTTCGCGCATGAAGGGCCCTGGAGTCCAGGCTGCGAGTCCGGTGTCACCGCAGGGGAGGGTGCTTCCGCTGCAGGGCCCGAGCTCTCCTGCAGAGGGCAACACTGGCCTTCCCCGGAGCGTGCACGGGGTTAACACCTGAGGTCAGTCTAACATCTGAATTTCGGTTTATCGCCCCTTACGGATCACATTGTGCCCATATGTGCAAAAGTAACTGCCATATCTCCAGAGAAACTGACCTAATTGTTACCGCTGTTAATGCTGTCCTCTTTTGGAAACTTGGCCCCTTTGGAGCATGGGCACCCATGGCGTGAACTCGGTGTGTATCCACTGTCTGTCCACCTGTCCACCTGGGAAGCAGGGAAAGCCCTCCTGCCTACCTCTGCTGCAAGCAGCACCTTTAGTGCTTTTCCTTGGATTTGCCGTGTGGAAAATGGGGCCCATCACAGTGGAGACGAGGGAAAGCCCTCCTGCCGTCACACCTCTGCTGCACTGACTGCTGGCCTCAGCCTCCAGAGCTGCTAATCTCGAGGTGCTGGTTTGCTCCTTGAGACTTGGGTTTGGGGTGAGGCGCGTGTGTGCTGGGGAGAAGTGTTCTGTCTCCGATGAATTCAAGAAGCAGCACTTCTCGCCTACACCCAAAGTTTTAAACGGGCGCCACTATCCTCTGCTGAAACACCGAGTTTTGCTCTGCAGAGGTATCTGTGATCCCCCAGATGTCTCGGTAAATCGACCATTTAGCGACACTTCATTCTAAGACTTTGGAACTTCAGAGATGCAGTGGCCCAGCACACAGAAGACAGCTGACTGCTGACGCTGGAAAGGCTCCGAGAGTTGCATGTGGACTGTTGCAAGCACTGCCCCTCAGCCCCCGCCCAAAAATGGCAGCAGCAAAGGCGGCCACATCCACCGCGGAAGCCCCTCTGGATGCTAGGAAGGCCGCGCTCACCAGGGGCCGGGGCTCGTCCTTGCTGGTGTGTCAAGGGCTGGGCTCGGGGACGTGCTCGTCCCGCGTGCCTCGGATGCCTTCATCAGACGAACTTGTACAAGAGCCAAAGCCTTGTTCCAGCACCCACCCCCGATTCACACCACCCTTCTTGGGCTCACGTACAGAATGGGGATAACGGTCACTTTGTTAGAATAGTTACAAGACTTGACTCCGGCGAAATGCAAGAAGGACTCAATATCTGATACACAGCAGGTGCTTCGTAAGTTCGTGAAGCTGGCGAACACCTGAATGCCCATCGGGCAGACCCGTCGCAGCCTCACGAAGGCCCTTGGAGGCGGCTTACAGCTGGGGAAACTGAGGCATGAAGGCTCCCCATGCGTCCGAGGGTGCAGAGCAGGTCAGCAGCCAGGCTGGAGCTGGAACCTGCTGCTCTTGGCCCCCGCGGCCCCCCAGTTCTCTGTGCCAGGGTCCCGGGATGCCGCAGGCAGGGCGTGGACGTTCAGGGTGCCCTGTGCAGGGCCCAGGCCGGCTCTGCTGTGAGCCCTGCCATCTGGGACGCCTGGCCCTCCGGGACCTTCACCTTTCTCACCCGAAAGCTGAGTGCTTGCTTGGAAGAAGGTGGTAGAAACTGAGCTGAACGACCTCAGAATTCTGACTGGAAGCTTGCTTTTTCTCTTTAAGTGATTTATCAGGTTTCTGTAGTTCTCTTTGATTTAACAACGTGCAGTCCTTTTGGGGCATGGCCAGGTGCCCGAACCCCAGCTGCGCCCGTGTGCTGCAGGAGGGCACTCGGCCCCGCGGGAGAGGAGGCCGCGTGCGGGGCTGGCCGGGCACTTGGGGGCAGCCCTGAGTTACGACTGGTCCCGCTGAGCAGGCGGTGCCTTCTGTCATCAGGGTTCTCGGCTCTTCTCTCCTTGTACTGATGAAGTTTTCACCTGCGGGGCCTTCCAGTCAAAGAAACGAAGCTCACGTCCCACGTCCTGTGCTGAAGGACACAGGGTTAGCTGTGGTCAGCAACACGACCCACAGCCAACAGTGCTTTTACATCTTTCAGTGGTTGAGAAGAATACTTTTATCACGACACATAAAATTCATCCAGAATTCGCGTTTCAGTGTTCACAACGTTTCCTGGACTACGCCGCTCTTGTTTGTCTTGTGAAGGCTGCTTCATCAGAAAGTTCAGTAGTTATGATAGAGACCGCCTGACTGTCACAGCCCGCGATACTAGCTGTGTTTTTATGGAAAAAGCTTGCTGAGCCCAGATGCATATCACCTTCTCTAAGTAAAGATGCCCTCTCCGGTGTCTTTGAGGTCCTCTGGGTGAGTAGGAGTTTCTCTCCTTTTTGCTGCAGCGTCTCCTTAGCACAACGAGAGGGCCTCTGGCGCGCAGGTTCCATTGGCCACGCAGCAAACATCTCTCGGCTCGGAGCTCAGTGTCATGGAGGGCGAAGCCAGCGGCAGCCCGGCCACACGCCAGGGGTCCCGGGGGTGGACGGGTGAACTCTGCCTGCTGAGAACTAGGGGACGATTTGCAAAGGACACAACATTTCCCGGGGGGGAGGGGAGCAGAAAGGAAGAAGTGAGATATTCTTAGTGAAGAGGCAGAGAGAGGGCAGAGCGTGTCATGGAAGACAGGCTTCAGAGAACACCCTGGGATGCGGGCAGGGGCGGGCACGGGGCGGGCGCGGACTCCAGCGAGACAGACGCGTCCTGAACCTCGCAGGAGCCAGGACGGGGGGGGGGGGGGGGGAGTGGGGAGGGCCGCCTGGGGGAGAAAAGCAGACTCTTCAGCTCTTGCTGGGTCTGCGGTGTCTGAGTGACACCTGGTCTCCAAAATGCGGCCTCGCCCCACCTGCGGCAGAATCACCCGAAGGCTCGACTGAAAGCACAGACGTCTCAACCCCCGCTGGCCGTTGGAACACCCCCCAGAGAACGGGAGCTCCCGGGGTTCTCTGGGTGGGGGCCAGGAGGACACAGCGGACCCGCCAAAGAGGGCTGAGGAGGAGCAGGCACGGGAGGAGGCACCCTGGAGACGGGAAGAGACACCAGGACTGAGATGGTCATCACCGTCACAGGCAAGAGACCAGGGGTCTCAGCCGCGAGCTCGCCAGTCACGAGGTCCTGGCGACTCTAAATGACCGTTACAGAGGAATGGTGGGGCGGGGCGGGGGCTGCGGGCAGAGCCGGAGGAAGGTGGGAGACCAGGGATCGATCCCTGGGTCGGGAAGATGCCCTGGAGGAGGGCATGGCGACCCACTGCGGTGTTCTCGCCTGGAGAATCCCACGGACAGAGGAGCCTGGCGGGCGACAGTCCACGGGGTGGCAGAGAGTCGGACACGACTGAGCGGTTAACACAACTACTATCTTTAAAGTATTGCTTGAATGAATATAACTAGTGTTAAGAGTATTTTTTAACATTTCACACGTTTAACATAGTTTAAAAACAGTTCAAGACTATTTTTAACACTACTACTTATTTTTAAAGGCAGTATATATAATGCAGTACTTTGAATCCCAAGGCTGTGCCACTTGAACTGGGGCCCCTGAGCAAGTTCCCTGACTGTAAGCAGAGGTTGACAAGAGTGTCCACCTCTTAGGGTTTTTGTGAGGGTTGACACGTTCCAGCGCGGCGCGAGGCCTGCAGAGAGCACTAACGCGGGGTTCCAGGTCCTTTAAAAACACTTTCTTATTCAGAACCTGCCTCCTATTTCAGGGCCTCTCAAAATTCGGGATGCCTCCCTTCTTTGAACTAGGACTGTGCTTTGTTCTCGCTTGTGTCAGCTACTGCTTTTGCTTTACATAACTGCAATCATCTGATACACTCATCTGCTTTCTCTTTTTTTATAATTGGTGAGCCAGTGTCGACCCTTTATTGTGAACTAAAGCCCATAGTTACCGTCAGGGTTTCCTCTTGGTCTTGCGCGTTCCGTGGGTTTTACACGTCTCACACAGAGGAGCTTCACTCCCCTGAAGGTCCCACGCTCTGTATACACATCCCTCCCTCCCACCCCTGGCAGCAACTGATCTTTTTACTGTCTCCGAAGTTTTGCCTTTTCCAGATTGTCATATAGTTGGAACCACACAGTATGTAGCCTTTTCAAATTGCCTTCTTTCACCCAGTAAATGCACGTGAGTTTCCTCCTGTCTTTCCAGGGCTCAATAGCGCTTTTTTTGCCCCCTGAATAAACCAATGTCCGGATGTGCCAGTCTGTCTCCCCACTCACCTACCAAAGGACATCTTGGTTGCTTCTAGGTTTTGGCAATTATGAATAAAGCTGCTCTAAACACCCGCGTGTGGGTTTTTGTGTGGATATAAGTTTTCATCTTACTTGGGTAAATACCAAAGAGTGCAATTGCTGGATCATATGGTAAGATATGTTTAGTTGAGTAAGAATCTGCCAAACTGTCTTCCAGAGGGCCTGTCCCACTTTCCTCCCCGCCAGCAGTGAATGGGGCTTTCTGTCGCTCCACAGCCTCACCAGCGTGGGGCGTTCTCCTGGGCTGGGTTGCAGCCACTACAGGAAGCTCGCAGCTGTACCTTCCCGCGGGAATTCGTGGTTCTCCGATGACAGATGCTGTGGAGCGTTTTTCAGGTGTCTGCTTGTCATCTGTTTTAGTAGGGTGTCCAGATCTTCTGCTGATTTTTTAAATTGGGTTATTTGTTTTCTTATTGTTGAATTCTAAGCGTTCTTTGTATATTTCGGATCCCAGTCCTTCATGTTTTGCAGACGTTTTCTCCTTGTCCTTTCATTCTTTCAATGCTTCGTTCTGTTTTATTGTGATGAAATGGGGATGTGTAGACACCGAGGGACAGAGAGGAGCCAGAGGGGCGCCTGTCTTCACCCTCATTAGACGCAATGCCAGGTGTCTCCAATGGCACCTGCTGTGTGTCCAGCAACAGTGTCAGAAAGGGGGTCCCCCAGTGGTGGCCAGGCCCTCAACCCTGGGAGGGGGGCTCACATGGCAGCTGGGGTGGGACCAGGAGGCTCCCAAGCCCTTCCTCTGAAGGGACAGGCAGGCAGGCAGGTGAAGCCGCCTCAGCTGTGCCCGACTGTGCGATCCCGTGGACTGTAGCCCTCCGTCCGTGGGACTCTCCAGGCGAGGATATGAGCATGGGTCGCCATGCCCTCCTCCAGGCACAGTTGGGCGGCTGGGACACCGCTGGACGTTTGTGTCACTTGCCCAGAGGGTAGAAATTGTGGGCTTACGACGACATCCCCTCATAACTTCTTCAACCTTATTTGGGACACGGACCGCGTTCCTCCCCAGCGTATTTACAGAGACACACGTAGCAGAGGAAGCAGGCTGTTTGCTACGGGACACAAGGCTAGCCTGCAGGAAGCAGGGACGGTTTGCTGCAGGACATACACAGACCTCGGCGGGGCCTTGGGGGAGCAAAAGACAAGAGTGCTTCCCGGGATGGGGTCACACCGCAGGGACGGGAAGTTCAGCTCCTTCGAGGGCTGTGCCTGCGGTTGTCAGAGCGCCCTGGAAGCCCCTGGGGGCCTCCAGCATCCAGGTCCCCCAATCCCTTCACTGAATGCCTGGCAGAAGGCCCAGAGGGTGCCCTTTACGCTTTCCGATGCAGAGCACCATCAAGTAAAAGCAGGGCTTCCGGGGAGGCCCTGGTGGTAAAGAACTCGCCTGCCAGGGCGGGAGACTTAAGAGACGTGGGTTCGATCGCGGGGTGGAGAAGATCCCCTGGAGGAGGGCCTGGCCACCCACGCCAGGATTCCTGCCTGGAGAACCCTGCGGACAACAGAGCCTGAAGGGCCACAGTCCATGGGGTCACAGAGTCGGACACGACTGAAGTGACTGAGCACACAAGTTGAAAGCAGAAAGTTGAGAAGCCTAAAAAGCTGGACTAAAATCTTCACTCCCTCACCCAGTAGCCATGTGACTTTGGATAAATATTTAAAATGGCTTCATTCTTATCTGTAAAGTGGGAACAATCACAATGGAGTTGTTCAGACCACCCACTGCCTGCACAGCTGCTAGAAGCCAAAGTGCTTGAAACACATGGGAGGACCTCAGAGGAGGAGGCTCGCCTCACAGAGTACAGGTGCTCCCACTCCATGTGTTACCGGTGAGGAAATAGACTAGCTTTATGGAGTCTCACCGTGTAGCACATACATCCTAAGCTCATCTATGTATTGTTAAGCCAATCCCATGAAATAGGGTAATTGCGACACCTGTTTCATCGATGGAGACTCGGAGGCAAGGACAGCCTCGGGAACTCACCCACTAAGTGGCAAGGCTGGGATCTGAACACGGGGCCTCAGAGCCTGGATCGCTGTCTTCTCCTGGGCCTCCAGCCCGTAAGGCCCTGATGATAAACTGACAGAGGGGCATGAAGTCCACTGACCGAGAAACGGCAGAGGTCATCACATCTTCAGCGACCACACGGTACGGACGGCCGCTCCAGTGACCCCGCTGTGGCTCCAAGATGGACGGTCCTGACGCGCCTATGCGGCGTCCTTGAGACACTGCGAGTCCCACGCCCGGTCTGAGGCCAGAGGGTCACCGAGGTCCCCTCAGTTTGCCCCCCACAGGCGAAAGCTGATTATCGACAAAGGGCCCGGGGCAGAAAGGCCGCGGGGCAGGGTGAAGGTGGGGGCCCTCCTGGTGAACCCCCGGCCGTGTGGACGCCCCTCTGCGCTTCTCCAAGCCAGTTTTAGGGCCGAGAGAGCCGCCGGGGTCTGCCCGCCACCCCCAGGGGTGCTGTCTGGCCAGGTCTGGGGCTCACCTCCTGACGAGGCCCACCCCCCAGGACTGTCCGCCCCGGAGAAGGCGGAGACCCCCGCCCGCGCCCCCCGCCCTCCAGAGCGTCCGTGGGTGCCCCTGGACGACGGTGCGAAAGGGGCCCCTCAGCTCGGTCCAGGACATGCCCCTGTCCCTCCCGGGGGTCCCCCCGTCCCCCCGGGGGTTCACTCCCCCGTCCCTCCCCGGGGTCACCGTCCCCCGGGGGGTTCACTCCCCCGTCCATCCCGGGGTCACCGCCCCCAGGGGTCACCCCCCGTCCCCCCGAGGTTCACCCCCCGTCCCTCCAGGGGTCCCCTGTCACCCCGCGGTTCAGCCCCGGACCCCCGGGGTTCACCCCCCAGTCCCTCCTGGGGTCCCTGCCCCACAGCTGGAACCGTCGGGCCACTGGGCCAGGAGACTCTCCCTGAGGCCCCCCTTGCCCGCTTCTGCTCCAACTGCCCGCGCTCCCGAGCCTGCCGCCTCCGGTCTAGCGTCTCAGCGTTTGGTTCTGTCCTGAGTCGAGCAGGGAGAGGCTCGCACTGGGAGGACCTGGAAACCACAGCAGCGTCTGCGCGCAGCACTCCCGGGGAGATGCCGTGACCGGCCGGCCGGGGGTGAGGGGAGACGCCGTGGACGGCCGTGGACGGCCGGGTGAGGGGAGACGCCGTGGACGGCCGGGGTGAGGGGAGAGGCCCGTGGACGGCCGGGGTGAGGGGAGACGCCGTGACCGGCCGGGGTGAGGGGACGCCCCGCCGGGGGAGGTGGACGGCCGGGGTGAGGGAGAGACGCCGTGACCGGCCGGGGTGTGAGGGGAGAGGCCCGTGGACGGCCGGGGTGAGGGGAGAGGCCGTGGACCGGCCGGGGTGAGGGGAGAGGCCCGTGGACGGCCGGGGTGAGGGGAGAGGCCCGTGGACGGCCGGGGTGAGGGGAGACGCCGTGACCGGCCGGGGTGAGGGGAGACGCCGGGTGAGGGGAGACGCCGTGACGGAGGGGGGGGAGGGGAGACGCCGGGGGACGTGGGCCGGGTGAGGGGAGACGCCGTGACCGGGCCGGGGTGAGGGGAGAGGCCCGTGAGGGGGAGACGGGGACGGCCGCCGTGGACGGGTGAGGGGAGACGCCGTTGACCGGCCGGGGGTGAGGGGAGACGCCGTGAGGGGGACGTGGCCGTGGACGGCCGGGGTGGGGGAGGGGAGACGCCGTGGACGGCCCGGGGTGAGGGGAGACGCCGTGACCGGGGGCCGGGGTGAGGGGAGACGCCGTGGACGGCCGGGGGTGACCGTGGACGGGGGGAGACGCCGTGAGGGGAGACGCCGTGGAACGGCCGGGGTGAGGGGAGACGCCGTGGACGGCCGGGGTGAGGGGAGACGCCGTGGACGGCCGGGGGTGAGGGGAGAGGCGGCCGTGGCCGTGGCCGTGGACCGGGGTGAGGGGAGACGCCGTGGACGGCCGGGGTGAGGGGAGACGCCCGTGGACCGGCCGGGGTGAGGGGAGGTGACGGCCGGGGTGAGGGGGAGACGCCCGTGGACGGCCGGGGTGAGGGGGGAGACGCCGTGGACGGCCGGCCGGGGTGAGGGGAGACGGCGGGGTGGACGGCCGTGGGGGGGGTGAGGGGGAGACGCCTGTGGACGGCCGGGGTGAGGGGAGAGGCCCGTGGACGGCCGGGGTGAGGGGAGACGCCGTGGACGGCCGGGGTGAGGGGACGGACGGGGTGAGGGGGCCCGTGAGGGGAGAGGGGACGCCGTGACCGGCCGGGGTGAGGGGAGACGCCGTGGACGAGGGCCGGGGTGAGGGGAGACGCCGTGGACGCCGGCCGGGGTGAGGGGAGACGGCCCGTGGACGGCCCGGGGGTGAGGGGAGACGCCGTGACCGGCCGGGGTGAGGGGAGACGCCGTGACCGGCCGGGGTGAGGGGAGACGCTGTGGACGGCCAGGGTGAGGAGCTGTCACCCAGCCGCACCGGTGCCCTCTGTTCCCCCTGAACTCGAAAACGGTACCTGCGTTCTGAGAGGCCTTCTAGGACGGGGCCTGGTGAGGAAGAATTTCGGGGCTTTACACCCGTGTGTTTTGTTTCCCTGGAGACAAAGAAGAGGGTATTCCAAGCCATTAACCTCCACAGAACAAGCGGATAGGAAAGGCAGGAAGCAATACTTTGAAGGCAAAAGCAAATGGCCTTATTTACTTTTAAAAATGATGCCTGGGAAACATCAGTGTGTTCAAAACCAGTATGTATTTTTAAAGTGTGAACAGTTAGAAATCCTGGTCCCCGAGCTCCAGTCTCGAGTCTGTCCAGCAGTGAGCAGTTGACCCGGCTGGGGTTCAGGCTCACCCCCGCCCCCGGCCTCCCCAGCGGAGAGAGTGGAGGCCGGGCCCTCGCTGCCCTCCTCCAGGGCACCCACCGCAGGCCTCCTGCTTACGAGCCCCTCCACCTGGAACGCTACCTCCTTTTGTTTCCCTTCATGGGTGGAAGTGATTTAATTTCATTTTTAAGGTATAACATTCATATAGTAAAGGGCACAAACCCTAAAGTGTGCCACTGGAGGAATTTTTACATATTTTTCTGCATATGTATTCACCCAGGCCAAGATGCACAGTTTCCAGCAGGAGAAGCCTGCCAGTGCCTGCTGAAGTCAGCACCCAAACCCGGGGTAAGTGCTGTTCTGACCTCCATCATCGCAGACTCCTTTTGTCGGGTCCTGTAACTGACCTAGGACTTCCCTGGGGTGGCTCAAAGATTCCACCTGCCAAGCAGGAGACGTGGGTTCCATCCCTGGGTGGGGAAGATCCCCTGGAGGAGGGCATGGCAACCGCTCCAGTGTTCTTGGTGGAATAATCCCATGGACAGAGGAGCCTGGCGGGCTACAGTCTATGGGGTTGCGCAGAGTTGGACCCGACTTAGTGACAGCAGTGAGTGACCTCAGGTTCTTGGTGTCCCCACCGCTTTGTGTGGGAGCTCATGCACCCCCTGGTCTCAGCTCCGGTGTCATCTCCTCTCCTGCCCCTCTCCTCAGCATCATCCTTTCCTTCCCTTCAGGGTCCGTCATGACTTGCAGCTCGTTCACTTCTTTACTGTCTGCTCCCCACCTAGAAGGTGGGTGTCCTCTCCTTGCACCGTTGTCTCCTGAACCCCTAGCCCAGTGTCTAGCATACGTAGACAATCAAATATTTATTCAATGAATCAGTACATCTGTGAATGAAAGGAAGAAATGCCCCAGATATCAATTTATATGGTCCTGAATCCAAAACTAATCATAGTCGTCCAAACCCCAATCCTGAGGCCTCTGCAATTCTGGTTACAAAGACAATATTCACCAAATTCAAATGTGAAGATTTAGAAAGAAATACTGGAGTTGTTCCAGTCTGCCTGGAAGCAAAAAGTGGGCTAATTCTCCCCTTCTGTAAGAGGATCACTTTCTCACCAAGACTGGGCTTTCACTTTGTAGTGTTGAATAAATGTTTTATAAAACAGCTCCATTTTGGCAACATAAAAAGACTCTCTCTACAGCGGTAAACTGTACTGGAGCAATCGAGGGCGATGTTCTTAAAACTTTCTTCATATTTTGTCATGTTTTAAAAATGAGCACGTAATACTTTAAAAAAAAAATTTTAATGGCGATAAAATACACAGAAGAGGAAATTTACCATCTTAACCACAGCATCTTCCCATTGTGCAACCGCCTCCCGAACTCATTTCAGCAAAACTGAAACTGTAGCCATTAAGCAAGTCCCCCGTCCCCTCTCCCCGCAGTCCTTGGCAATCGTGATTCTACTTTATGTCTCCATGAATTCGACTACTCTGGGAACCTTATGTAAGTGGACTGCGTAGTACAGTATTTGTCCTAGCAACTGGTTTATTTTACTTAGCATAATGTCTTCAAGGTTCATTCATGTTATAGCATGTGTCAGAATTTCCTTCCTTGTTCTGGCTTAATAATATTCCGTTGTATGTTAAACCACATTTCGTTTATCTGTTTATCCATTCCTCCATCGATGGATACTTGAGTTGCTTCCAGCCTTTGGCTATTGTAAATAATGTTGCTGTGAACAGGTGTATTGGATATATCTTTGAGATCCTGCTTTCAATTCTTTTGGGTAGTTAACTAGAAGTGGAATTGCTGGATCATATGGTAATTTCGTGTTTAATTTTTTGAGGACTGCCTTGCCATTTTCACAGCATCTGCATCATTTTACGTTCCCAGAAGCAGTGCCCAAGCATTCCAACTTCTCTATATCTTTGCCAACACTTGATGTTTTCTGATTTCTTTGACTATAGCAATCCTAATGGGTGTGAAATGGTATCTCATTGTGTTTTTTTGTGTTTCCCTAACGAAAATTGATGTCAAGAGCACCTTTTCATGTGCTTCTTGGCCATTTGTGTATCTTCTTTGGAGAAATGTCTAGTCAAGTCCTATGCCCGTTTTTTATCAGGTTCTTTGTTGGTGGTGTTGAGTTCTGGGAACATATGTCTTAAAATAAGAAAAGAACTTTATTTTATGAAAAAAATAGGCAAATGCATACAGAAAGCCGTTTAAGCGATTGTGGTCGTTAGAAACTTGGACTCTGGAATTGAGAACATTCAGTCATCGTAATTATTGAGCACTTAGTCAGGGCAAGCTAATATTCTAACACACAACCCTTAAAGTGACCTAGTGCAAAAAAGAGTTGCTCGCTTACTGTAAGTCCATGGTGGCCTGAGGCAGACGTGGGGAAGGGCAGGCGTTATGGAGAAACCATGTCTCTTGACGACTCTGAGTCTCAGTCATTCATGGGTCATGGCTGCGTGCGTCCTGCAGCCCTGACTTCCTGGACGCGTGGCCTCCGGGGTCGCCAAGAGACAGGATCAAAGGGAGGATCACACCAGGGTGTCTTCCTCCGACCAGGCAGCCTCACTTGGTGACACAGCCCCTCCGACTGCACAGGGGACTAGGAGGGGCCCCTTTCCTGTGAGCCCAGGAGAGGAGACAGCCTGGTCCTGGCCCGGAGCGCCCTTCAGTCACCGGCCCTCTCCATCTTCCTCCCCTCTGCACAGTCTCATCCCCTTCTCTCCAGAGACAGCTCACCTCCAGGATCTCCACGCGCGTGTTCTCCCTCAAGACTAGGCTCCAGTCTTACGTTCTCATGACCACCGAGGTCTGCCTCCCCCTCCAACACCCAACATACAGAGCTGAAGTGGAGGTAACGGATTCCCACTGGGCGTCCCAGGGGTGCAGTGGTAAAGAGCCCGCCTGCCGACCATAAGACACAAGAGATGCGAGTTCCATCTCTGGGTCGGGAAGATCCCCTGGAGGAGGAAATGGCAGCCCACTCCGGTATTCTTGCCTGGAGAATCCCATGCACAGAGGGGCCTGGCAGGCTGCAGCCCGTGGGGTCGCAGAGTCGGACACGACTGAGCGGCTCAGGACAGCACACAGAGGGAGCGCGCAGCAGCCCATGGGTCCAAAGATGCCAAGTCCCTTCCTGAGCTGCGGGTTCTGTGAGGGTTCCCAGCCCCGACAAGCGGAAACCCTGAGGAGGTTCTGGTCTGCCCTCGGGAGGGCTCCTCAGCTTCACCTGGGTGGAAGTATCTCCTATTTCACTGTCTCCCCCAACTGTACCTGAAGTGCTCCTTGAGGGGTAAGCCCGTCTGCTTGGCCTCCTCATCCAGTTTTGGAACATCCTCCCGGCTCATGGAACCCAAAGGGATGTTCTAGGTCTGCTTACGGTAGTCAAGACGTTTTCAGGGTGGCTTTGGGATTTTGCCAGCAGTAACTTTCTCAGAAAGGTTGTGGGCTGTCTGAAACAGGGCAGACTCGGGGAAGGGTAGATTGGAGATGCCGGCCAGAAATCCCTGCCCAGATGTAGACTGGTTGGATGTTGGAGTCTGGCATCGGGGACAAGTCCAGGCTGGAGGGATGCGTGGGGCGCCATCACCATCTGAGTGGCACTTACCTGGAGGCTGGCACATGTGGACAGAAGCGAAGGGGCCTCCAGAGACTGGGCCAGGGTGCCTCCAGCGGCCAGAGGCAGGGAGCCACAAGCCAGGAGATGGAAAGAGGGGCCGGGAGGTAAGGAATCCCCAAAAGAGTGTGAGAGAAGGGCGTCCTCACCTGACCCAGGGTGCAGAGGAGTCAGCAAGAGGAGGGCTAATGATGGTGGACAGCTGAGATGGTCTCCAGTGGAGAGCAGGAAGGGCAGCCCGTCCCGGGATGGTAGAGATATTAGATATTAATATAATTATTAATATAGGATATTGAATATTAGAAATATTAGATGTTAGAAATTGCCCCTGGGAATTAGAGAACCTTGAATTAATTTCTGGCTAAAAGTGCTTCCTGGTGGCTCAGAGGGTGAAGAATCTGCCTGTAATCCAGGAGACCTGGGCAATGGCACCCCACTCCAGTACTCTTGCCTGGAAAGTCCCATGGATGGAGAAGCCTGGTAGGCTACAGTCCACGGGGTCGCTAAGAGTTGGACACGACTGAGCGACTTCACTTTCACTTTTCCCTTTCATGCACTGGAGAAGGAAATGGCAACCCACTCCAGTATTCTTGCCTGGAGAATCCCAGGAATGGCGGAACCTGGTGGGCTGCCGTCTATGGGGTCGCACAGAGTCGGACACGACTGAAGCGACTTAGCAGCAGCAGGGTTCAATCCCTGGGTCAGGAAGATCCTCTGGAGAAGGGAATGGCAACCCACTCCAGTATTCTTGCCTGGAGAATCCCATGGACAAAGGAGCCTGAATGGGCTACAGTCTATAGGGTCACTAAGAGTTACACATGACTGAGTGACTGACTAACCCTTTCCAGGGTCTGCGGGGAGCCCCTGGCTTTCTCTGTCTTTTACTTGATGCTGCAGAGACCCAGCCCTTGTGTCACACATGAGTCTCTCTCTGGAAAAGGAGCTCCGTTTGCTCCCCCCCCCCACCCCGTTTTCACCTGAGAAGATGTGAAAGCCATCCATACGGTAGCCATAGTAAAAGCAGCCCTTAATCTTATTAATGATAGCAAGAATTTGTTGTTGTCGTTCAATCACCCGGTCGTGTCTGACACTTTGTGACCCCATGGACCGCAGCGCGCCAAGCTCCTCTGTCCTTCACCATCTCCTGGAGTTTGCTCAGATTCCTGTCCACTGAGTCAGTGATGCCATCTAGTCCTCTCATCCTCTGCTACTCTTTTCTCCTTTTGCCTTCAATCTTTCCCAGCATCAGGGTCTTTTCTAATGAGTAGAGTAAAGCAGGTATCTTAGTCATTAGGGTGTTAAAATGTCCTTGAGCTGAAGGTGCTGAGAAACCAGGACTAGTGTTCCAAAGATAAGATCAAAGCCTAATTTCTAGGCATTTGCTATGTCACCAGATTCCTAGCTCCCACGTAGGACAGATCATTCCCTGGTCCAGGAGGGTCTCTCACTAGACTTTCTTTCATAGCAAGAGTCTCAAGTTATTAAAAATATGTATTATTTAATTAGAAAAAGGGTTTATTTTAAAGCTGCCCGTGACAAATGGGCACGATGGCCTGGCCCCTCTCGGGGTGGGGGTCTTCGGGGTGGCCGCAGGGCCTGCTCCCCGTGGGTCTCTCCTATCTCCCCTGCTGGCGTCCGCTCCCCTCCGCCAGCTGCCTGGACTGCTGGCAGGTCCGCTTCCTCAGGAGGCGCCCCTCTCACTCCCCCACCGACCTCCGGAGTCACTGCTTGGACTCCCCTTCCAGCCCCAATGGCCTTTCAGCTTGTGCTCCCAAGAACCAGATGGGTGGACCAGCGCTTGTGTTCATTTGCCAGATCTGCCCGGGGGCCAGGCCACCTCTGTCCCCGGCAGCGGCGGGGCGTGCGTCTCATGTGATACCCAGGAGGCCCAGCTTCTCCCAAGAAACGCAGGCACTGGGGCCCCTCGAGGGGTGCTTCTCAGGAAGGGGGGCACGTGGTAGATGTTAAGAGGTCACCCCACCCCTGTCCAGGTCTGCTGGCTGGTCTCGGCTTCCTCGTCATCTCGGCGGGAGCTCCCTTTGCCTCTGCTGTGCTCATAACACATGTTGGCTCAGGAGCGAACGACCCACGCCCAGGCCTGGCCCCCCTTTGTCCCCAGCACTTCGCATCCTCCCTGTCTTTCTCCGGAGACCAAACTCGTTTATCCCTTTTTCTAGCTTCCTTTGAGGCCAGCCTTCATGGCTGCAAGGCAGTGCTTGTCAGTTGCTGCTCTAACGGCTCAGACGTCATTTCAGCCCCTGCTTCCGAAGAAAGGATGGATTTGGAGGGAGGCAGCCCAGCGGCTCCCCGCTTCCTCCCCCCCCACCACCGTTTGTTCGTGTCGGCGTCATCTCTTCGGCCGTCATTGTCCTGTATATGGAAACAGGAACCTTATTTTGACGGCTGGCGGTGTCTTTGATGTTGGGAGGTGTCATTCGGAAAAGCGGGGATGAGAGCGGATGGGCCGCGGCTGGTGCGCCCACGGTCGCCCCCTGAGAGCCACTGTGGGGGCTGGAGTGGGGCCTGGGGTGGGGGGTGTGCCTTTGTCTCTGCTTCGTGTTTTGCCAAATTCCCCGGGGCGGATCTCATCCGGCCGCAGCAGCATGCTTCATCCCGTCAGAACCAGGAGCCGGGGAGAGGGCCGGGCACAGCGACTCCTGCAGGCGGGGTCCACGTGACCTGGGGGGTCCCTGGAGGAGAAAGGGACACGAGCAGGTGGTCGTGGGCTGCTGGTGCTGGGAGGGGCTGATTGCCAGGGTGGGCTTTGTCTGGGTCCATTTATAATAAAACTCCAGGGACTGGGTAGCTGGTAAACAACAGAAATTTATTTCTCCCCATTCTTGAGGCTGGAAGTCCAAGGTTGGGGTGCCAGCCTGGCCTGCCCTGCTGAAGGCCTGGGCCGGATGCAGGCCCCCCGGCTGTGTCCTCAAGGCAGGAAGAGGGAGCCCCGTGAGGACACAGCTCTGTGGGCGCCTTCCCGTCCGTGGAGGGCCGCCCTCAGGACCAAGGCGTCGCCGAGGCCTGCCACACCAGCATCACCTGGAGGGCCGGGGTCTCAGTGGGTGAGTCTCAGGAGGCCACACCTTCCATGACCAGCCTGCTCTTTCCTGAGACCTGGAACTTCTCTGCCGTTTGTGCTGATCAGCATCACGGGAGACCCCAGCCTTGGCACTGGGACAGGGGGGCCTTTAGGGGTCAAGGCCGTCCTTGAGGCTGCGGTGGAGACCTGGGGGGCCAGGCTGCCCCTGCCAGTGAAGGGGAGAAGCAGAAAGCCTGCCTTGCGGGCGCCTGTCCACACCCTGACCCTCCAGACATGGGGAAGTGACTTTGCAGCTCTCTCGGGGGCCCGGGGCAACAGTGAGTGTGCCCTGAGGCGCTCTGGGGCCTGGAGCTGCCACCCCACTGCCTACCGCTCAGCTCCCAGGCTGGCTGTTTCCCATTGCCACCAGCAGCTAGTCCACAGAGCGGCCAGGGCTGCGTGGGGAGATCTGGCCCGGCTCCATCCCTGGGGTTCAAGGGTCACGGCAGCAATCTGGAGACAAGCGTCTGGATTACTGCACGTGTAGAGGGCCAGCAGTGCAGGAGGGCCCGCCAGCCCATGCCTTGACCTCGGGGAGGAGGCCCACGGCTGTGGGGCTGCCCCTTCAAGCCCAGGTTTCCCATGCAACCACAGGGCAGAACCACAGCCCAGGCTCAAGGCTGTCGGCCGTGTCTTCCTGTGGACAGTGAGCCGGGAATCACCGCCTTCCAGCGGCTCCTGGAGCCCCGAGTGACGGCCGCTTTTGATCCTGAGGAGGCAGGAGAGGAGGCTGGGGGGAAGACTTGCCGTCCACTCACACAGCTGATAGATGCTGAGCGGTTCCACGGGGGTTTCTGGCACTTTCTTCAGAGGGTCCCGGCTACAGAGACAACTGTCTGAGGCCCTGCTCTCAGTCCTGTCCCCTTGGAGGGATGAGGGCTTCCCTGGTGGCTTAGCCGGTAGGGAGACCCAGGTTCAATCCCTGGGTCAGGAAGATCCCCTGGAGGAGGGCATGGCAGCCCACTCAGTACTGGGAGGGATGAGGGGACAGGAAGGTGGGAGGAGACCCGGGTCGGGACTGGCGCTTCCACGGGCGCCCTGCCTTTGGGTCCCTCTGGAGTCAGGCGTCTCCTGGACCGTTGTCACCTGTGGTGGCCCAGTGAGGTTGGAGCAGGGGTCCCAGGCTGGGCTGCAGGGAAGCAGCCCCCAGGGTCTGAGTCTTAGCCAGCAGTGGGGGTCGGGGGCCAGCCGGTGAGCCCCTCCATGGAGCCCCTGCCTGGCTGTTCCTCCGGGCGGGCTCCTCCCAGGGGCCTGCGAGTCAGCCACTCGCTGAGCTTGGGAAGCGTCAGGGAGACCAGTGGCCCCGGCATCCGGCCTTGGGGAGGCTCAGGGCCATGCTCTCCGGTCTCCGCACCAGGAGTCCCCGAGACAGACCGCGGACGGCGGCTGGCACAGCTCCTCGGGGCATCTTGGCCGAGAAGACATGACGTAGGCGAACAGGACAGAAGGGACCTCAGTGAAGGCATCTGAATGAGAAGTAAGGAGGAAGTGTGGCTGTTGTTAAGCCCGCAGTCATTGGGAAGCACTAGATACTCATACGTGGTAACAGGACTGTCATAGGCATAGTTCCCGCCTCCCTCTCTCGACCCGACGTTCACGAGTGACACACTGGTCCAGGAGCCGACACTGAGCTGAGGAGTGATGTGTGAAGCTGTCCGTCTGTGCGAGAGGAGGCCTCTCAGAGCACGCACGGGAGTGACTCTACGGGATGGGCTTGAGTCACCTCTAAAATTATTACTGAAATATTGTAATAAACCAAAGACTGTTACTTTAACTAAATACCTAAAGACTGTCCGACTCTTTGCGACCCCCCAGACTGTAGCCCCCCAGGCTCCTCTGTCCATGGGATTCTCCACGCAAGAATACTGGAGTGGGTTGCCATTTCCTTCTCTAGGGGATCTTCCCGACCCAGGGATTGAACCCAGGTCTCCCGCATTGTAGGCAGACACTTTACCATCTGAGCCACCAGGGAAATCCTCTATTTTAACTACTAGTATTAATAACAAATTACCTGTAACAGGCGTCTCAGTAACATCAACTTATAAGAAGCCTGTGCGTGCATGTGTGCTATAAGTTGTTTCAGTCGTGTCCAACTCTTTTCGACCCCATGGACTGTCGCCCTCCAGGCTCCTCTGTTGATGGGATTCCCCAGGCAATAATATTGCAGTGGGTTGCCATTCCTTCTCCAGGGGATCTTCCCAACCCAGGGATTGAACCCTCATTTCCTGCCTTGGCAGGCGGGTTCCTTACCGCTGAGCCACCGGATGCCCCCTTAGTAGCACTAGCAATTTATAAATTACCCATTTCTCTTTGGGCTTAATGGAGTTTTTCTTTCTTTTCTCCCCCTTCTTGTTGCTGCCTGCCCCCTGCCCCCTGCCCCCTGCCGCCTTTCTCCTGCCTCTTCTCCTTTTCGTTTAATAGATAGAGAATATCGCATTAAAGAATTGCTTTCAATTTGTGTTTCTGAAGTTAAGAAAAGGGGGTCTAGCCAGTGCTTTTGATGGCACCTTGGCACCCTAACAGCCTCACGGCCCATGTGTGTTTGAGCCCAAAGAGTGAAGTCTCTTCAAGACCCACGCCCAGACCTGCGCAGGGATGCCTGTGACCAGTCAGAGGGGAGTGTGTGGCTGGCCCGGGGCACTTCCACCACAGCCCTTAACTCAGGCCCCAGCAGAGAGCAGCCGGTCAGGAGGCCAGAGGTTAAGGAGACAGTGGTTCCTGGGCCTTTGCTCCCCAAAGCTACGTAGGCTCCACGTGGAGTCCTAAGCAGCTTCCTTCCTCGTCTTCCATCCTAAGTATGGCAACCACGTGTCTTAACTCCGCTGACATTTCAAACACTCGGTCCAGCTGTCCCCATGAAAGACACCCCTTCTTCTCAGGCCATGTGGCCCCAGTTTGAATTTAGAAAGGATGGTCGCTACTATTTTGGAATATCGGGCCCACCCCCACCACTGGAATGCAAGCCAATTAAGAGCAAAGACTGTGTCTTATTCATCCTTTCAAACCTGTGCCATCTTTTCCCTCCTACCTACCCATCCTTTCATTCTAAAATTGGTTCTGCTTGCTTTCTCGTCACTTAGCTGCTATTCTTTGAAAGGACAGATTCTAAAATAGCACCTGTCTCCTTTCTCTCTTCCAAACACTGTGTGTGTGTCAAAATGGGTTCAGAAAATATAATTTGCCTTAATGTTTTATATGTAGCAACACAGAAGCTACAAGCAATAATGTATCCAGTAAGCATCACCTATCAAATTAATTTTTCTGAATACTTCATTGTGCTGTGGGCAACCAAGTGGTACTTGAAAGTCAGGTATACAAGTATGCTTTTGCTTAGTATACACATTAAAGTTGGCCTGGCCAACAGAAGATATTAGCTTCATATTAGTAGATGTCATATTAGTAGAGGTCAATAATAAAAGAAAGTTCCAGTATAGTGCTATGAATTCGTAGCTTTCAGTAAATATTATGAAATTAAAATGATACACACTCAGAATTTGTGTGTCTCATACCCGTACAGCAAATCCTCTGGGGGCTCAGAAGAATTCCAGCAAATGCTTTGCCTCTAAACGCTTTGCATTCCACACTTTATTACAGACCCATTACTTAACACTTTCCTCCAGATTCCTTCTCCTGGTACTGGCTCCAGTGTAAGTCTCTAGGAGGCAGTCTGGTTGGATTAGCACAGAGTCCAATAGGCCAGGAAACCGTGGCCATCCTTCACTTCATAGCCCCCAAATCAAACTTTTGCTATGGATAGAAGTATCTAGATGGAGTATGGTAAATGGGAGTATGAAATGATGAACTTCATTGATGTCAGAAATTATCTTTCCACTATCCTCTAGAATTTTTAATTCCCCACCAAAGAACTTGAACTACAAATTCAAGGTAAATGAAGAAGCAACCTTTGGTAAGAGTTATCTGTACATTAGTAGGCTCCCCAGACATTAGCCTAAGTGGCCGATGAGAACCTAGGGTCTTGCAAACCGCGCCCCCCTCAACCTCTTGATTCTACCACACCTGCCCCAGGCGCGACCTTCTAAGTCTGGATGACTTTATGTGTCACTGCTGTCTTCTGCCTCCCAGAAGTCAGCCTGGACGCCTGTGACTGGCCTGCCCCGAGGTCAGGGAGCTTCAGGTCAACCAGCAAGTGGTGTCTGATTTGTTTTTCTCCCAACTTTCTTCATGACCTGAGCTCCAGACCTGATACTGAGCAGGTGGAGGACTCAGCCCATGTGGACTTTTGAGTCACGGGTCCCAGGGGCCAAAGGGACGGCCAAGCAGGAACCCCACCATTGTCGGGGGACGAGGCAGGGGGTGTGAGTCAGAAATCTCAAGGGCGCCCATTGGGCAGCAGTCCACATAGTACCCCAGCTGGCCATTGGGACCAGGGAACGGTCTGACATTAACAAGAAAAGACTGGGCCTTTGGAGCAAGAGCCTGGTGGTTCAGATGGTAGAGAATCTGCCTGCAAGGTAGGAGACACAGGTTTGATTCCCGGGTGGGGAAGATCCCCTGGACGAAGGAATGGCAACCCACTCCAGTATTGTTGCCTGGAGAATCCCATGGACAGAGGAGCCTGGCAGATTACAGTCCATAGGGTTGCAGAGTCGGACACGACCGAGCGACTAACACTTTCACTCTTTGGCCCCTGGAGAGACGGGGCATCCAGGCTGGACTGCGTGTGTGGTAGCATAAGCCGTAGGGCTGAGGTGAGAGCTGGTCCTGACCCGGGGGCAGGACAGAGACCCTGTGTCCCAGGAGTCACTCCTGGCCCCTGGGCCCTGGTTTGCTCCACTCTCAGCATCTGCTCTGAGCTCCTGTTCATGGCTGGACCGCGACCTGGGGGCTGGGGACACAGCTGCGCCTCAGAGAGACGCAGCCACTGTCCTTGTGGAAGAAGCGTTGTGTGAGGGAGGGTTTTCGGGAGGAAGAGCTGGGCTCCCACACAAGATGCAGTGGCTGTCATGGGGCCCCGGAACCCACACCTGAGGCAGTGACTTCCTGCTCCCCCTGCCAGGTTATGACCCAGTTCCTGCCTTGGCCGAACTGGGCTCCAGAATGAGACGGGACGGTCTGTGGGCGGGAGAGCCTCCCAGCGGGGGAAGCCGGCTGGACGCCCCTGTGGGTTCTGCACACGATCCACGGCGGGCACAGAGGGAAACAGCCCAACTGCCTGCTGATGGGGGAAGAGCTAAACAGAACCTGTCCTAGACGTGCAGGGGGATACTAGCCTGACAGAGGAAGGAAATTCTGACACAGGCTGCGGCACGCGTGAACCCCGAGGACGCGAAGCTGGTGGAAATAAGCCAGTCACACAAGGACACGTACCATCTGATTCCGTTCATATGAAGAACCTGCAACGGTCAGGTTCATAGAAACAGGGTAAAATGGCGGCTGCCTGGGGCCTGGAGAGGAGGGCAAGTGAGCAGAGGTGCTTAATGGGACCAAGTTTCCGTTTGTTGTTGGTGTTTAGTCACTAAGTCGCGTCTGACTCTCTGTGACCCCACAGACTGTAGCCCCCAGGCTCCTCTGTCCATGGGATTCTCCAGGCAAGAATACTGGAGAGAGCTGCCATTTCCTCCTCCAGGGGTCTTCCCCACTCAGGAATCGAACCTGTGTCTCCTGCTTGGCAGGTTCCCCACCCAGGGATCAAACCTGCGTCTCCTGCTTGGCAGGCTGATTCTTCACCGCTGAGCCCCCTGGGAAGCCCGAGTCTCAGTTTAGGTGGTATAAGAAGTTCTAGAGAGCGTGCTGGTGAAGGCTGCACAGCAGTGGAAAGTACTTAGTGCCACTGGCCTGTACACTTAGAAATGGTCAAAATGGTAAGTTTTATGTCAGGTATGTTTTAAAGTAAAAAAAAAATTTAACCCATAATATGGTAGGTAAGGGCTTCCCTGGTGGCTCAGACGGTAAAGAATCTGCCTGCAATGTGGGAGACCTGGGTTCAATCCCTGGGTCGTAAGCGTCCTTCAAGCTCAGAAGTCTTTCCCAGGCTGTCTTCCCCACGTGGCTTGTCAACTCCTTGAAGTTTAGGAACTTGCCAAAGAATGAACTAATACGTTCTGTCGTGAAACAGAACAAAAGTGGGAAAACACAGAAGCCAGGGAAGTAATGAGAGATTGACCCTTTCTGTGAGCTTAGCCTGTGCCCGTGGCTCAAAAGTCTTCTGCCTCAGAACCCCTGAGAGGGCTTGTTAAAATGCGACGACGAGCGTGGGATGATTTGAGAGAACAGCATTGAAACATGTACATGACCACATGTGACACAGATCACCAGGGCAAGTTCGAGGCATGAAGCAGGGCACTCAAAGCCGGTGCACTGGGACGACCCAGAGGGATGGGATGAGTAGGGACGTGGGACCGAGGTTCAGGACGGGGACACATGTGCGCCCGTGGCTGATTCATGTCAGTGTATGGCAAAAACCACCGCAATATTAGAACAAAATTTTTAAAAGAAAAAAGAAAAACCCACAATGACGTTTGTGTCTTTAACAAGCTCCCAGGTGGTGCTGACGCTGCTGGTTCAGGGACCACACACGTTGAGAACCACAGGCCTCAAACCCAAAGCTCTTTAAAGCGTCAAAACCACAGACCAGGGATTCTCAGATTTTACCCAGATTTCCGTGAAATGCTTGTTGCAGTGCCAGAGTCCTGAGCCCTGTAGATATTTGTACGTTTTGAAGCTTCCCCAGCTGATTCTGACGCAGTAGGTTTTCATTCCATGGGGGAGTCAATGCAGATATTAGTCCAGGGGTTCTCAAAGTGTGGTCTGGATCAGCAGTCACAGCACCTGGTACCAATTGCTGTTCAGTTGTGCAGTTGTGTCTGACTCTTTGCAACCCCATGGACTGCAGCACACTAGGCCTCCCTGTCCATCACCAACTCCCAGAGTTTGCTTAAACTCATGTCCATTGAGTCAATGATGCCATCCATCCATCTCATCCTCTGTCGTCCCCTTCTCCTCCTGCCTTCAATCTTTCCCAGCATCAGGGTCTTTTCCAATGAGTCAGCTCTTCACATCAGGTGGCCAAAGTATTGGAGCTTCAGCTTCAGCATTAGTCCTTCCAGTGAATATTCAAGGTTGATTTCCTTTAGGATGGACTGGTTGGATCTCCTTGCAGTCCAAGGGACTCTCAAGAGTCTTCTCCAGCAACACAGTTCAAAAGCATCCGTTTTTCGGCACTCAGCTTTCTTTATAGCCCAACCCTCACGTCCGTGCCTGACGAGCCAAGCCCTTAGGATGGCTGATTCACACTAAAGCCTCAGAATCAATGAGCTGCATCTTTCGGTAGCTCCTTGTTCACTGATGTACTGATGACTAAACCTGGGCTTTTAGACAATCAGATATGTAGTTTCCCTGTCCATGTAACCAATTACTGAAAAAACAAATTGTTTATTCTTTTTTTTAACATGTTGACCTGGAAATGCAATTTGTATATTACCAGAGTTGTAAATATACAACCCTTTGTTGTCCCTTTCCAATTTCACAAAAGAGGATAAAAAAGTTAGCTTCTAAAGGTTCGAAAATGAGGAAAAATGAAAGAATTCTCTCTGGTTAAAAAATGTACGTTAAAACGTAGTAAGGATGGTGGTGTGTTTAGCTCTAAGTTTGTTAGTGTTAGTCACTCCGTTGTGTCTGACTCTTGTGACCCCATGGACTGTAGCCCACCAGGCTCCTCTGTCCATGGGATTCTTTTGGCAGGAATACTGGAGTGGGTTGCCAGGCCCTCCTTCAGGAGATCTTCCCGACCCAGGAATCAAACCCGAGTCTCCTGCATTGTGGGCAGATTCTTTACCCTTTGAGCTACCAAGGAAACCCTTTTAGCTCTAAGGACACCCATAAGACACAAGTTCACAGGAGAAAGGATTTGTATTAAATAAAGAATGATTTCTTAGCAACGATAATTATTAAGCGTTGGGATGGGCTGAAAGAGTTGATCGTGGAAGATTCTCCTCTGGAGCTTTCTAAAGCTCAGAGGACATCTCCCCTGTCTGGAACAACAGTGGGCATCGTGTAAACTCCCCTCCAGCCCTGATGCCGATGTTCTGCTCTGCACAGCAGGATAGTAAACCCGTACAGACGGTTTCCCTCAAGCTTCTAGAGGAGCCGTAATGAAAGCTCCCCTCATTATCAGATTGTTAATAAAAGAGACTCAGCAAGTGGTGAACAGATAAAACCCTCCCGCCCTCCTCACCCTGCGTCTGGGCAGGAGGACAGTCCAGTCTCTCCCTGTCCTGTCACTCAGTCCCCCTGGGCTCTCTTTAGCAGCCTTCATCTCATGCGAAAACGAGAAACGCCCACCTGGCACGCACTTTCTGTGGTTCTGATTTTAAGGTGCAGCTGGAGTGAGACATCAAGGGCAGCACTGCTGAAAAGGGAAGATCTTAAGGTGAAAAGGGAGGCAGGAAGGAAGGCCCTGAACAAAAACAGATACGAATAGTAACCAGCTATTCCTATTTGGCCGGGAGGGCAGGCCCCACCCTGGAAGGAGAAGGCTGCTGAGAGGCTGGGATGTGGGCCCAGGCAGGGGTGGTGCTGGCGGCTTTCGGGCCTCCTGAGGATTTCTGCTTCGGGAAACAGAGACGCAGGGAGACCCTTGTGGTTTCTCAGTTGGAGGCCTAGCAACACTGATGTCCAGCTTGTGAAAACTCCCCAAGGTTATCCAAAAGGTTCAGAGGACTCCCTCCGTCAGGGAGCACATTTACCAACTGCAGCATCATGGTTTAAAACGGGTGCCCAAGGTGAAAAGACAAGGAGGCGGCAGACGCTGTAATGGTTACACAGCATCACCAGCTCCGTAGACATGAGTTTGAGCCAGCTCCGGGAGGTGGTGAGGGGCAGGGAGACCTGGCGTGCTGCAGTCCATGGGGTTGCAAAGAGTAGGCCGTGGCTTAGCGACTGAACAACAACCCTGCCGTCCAGATTCTAATGCCTGATGATCTAAGGAGGAGCTGGTGTAATAATAATATAAATAAAGTGCACAATAAATGTAACATGCCTGGATCATCCCCAAGCCACCCCCTACCCTGGTCTGTGGAAAAATTGTCTTCCGCAAAACTGGTCCCTGGGGCCAGAGATACCGGGTACCTCTGGGAAGTGCTGGCCGTGGAGTCAGCTGACTCGGGTTAAGTCCCTCCTCTACCGCTTGACCGTGAACAAGTTTCTCAACACTCCCAGGCTGTGATTTCCTCATTTGGAATATGAGGAAAGTACATAATAACTGGACCACTGATGCAGTTTCACGGATAATGATGACTGAGTGCAGGGCCTGGCACGTAAATGCTCCACAAACCTTAGCTCTCAGCACCTTTCTTAACAAGGGCAGGGCTGACCTTAGATCCACGAAGGCAATGCCTCCCAAGGGCTGGCTGACTCCTGGCACCCGCCTGGGACAGAGTTCTCAGCATCCCTTGGCAGAATGGGGGGACTAAGGACCACGTCTGACACGTGCGTGTTGGGCCTCGGTTGCCCAAGACTTCTCTTCTCTTCTCTGGGAATGTACAGTGCTCCTCGGTTTTGGAAATGACGAGTATACTAGGAGGTACCTTTAGTTTCATGTTCTTTGCAGCCTTGTTTTTTTTTTCTGGTCTATGAGATACTAAGAATGGGAACCATTCTTGTAAAAGTTAAGGGAAATGCAGAGAAGGGATGGGGAGGCTCTCACGTCTCCTACCAACACAGGCTTCTCACATCGTTCCTGCTTAGTGTCTGTGTGTGTGTGTGTGTGTGTGTTAGTTGCTCAGTCGTGTCCCACTCTTTGTGACCCCATGGACTGTAGCTCACCAGGCTCCCCTGTCTATGGGATTCCCCAGGCAAGGATACTGGGGTGGGTTGCTATTTCCTCCTCCAGGGGATCTTCCCGACCCAGGGTCTGAGTCTCCTGCATTGGCAGATGGGTTCTTTACCACTAGCGCCTCCTAGGAAGCCAGTCTTTTTCCTCTTCTGTACTCTTTAGGCCGTTTCCTCGCCCCTCCCTGACGCCCTTTTCTTGCGTTCCCCTTGCCGTGCTCCTGCCCCGGCCTCGCACACGTGTGTCTGTTTCTGAGTTTGCTCCTGGCTCCTCTTCTGCCACAGGAGATGCCTCCCCACGTGTGCTAACCCGCCCCCCCCGCCCCCGGTGGCTGGTGGAGAGCACCCAGGTGCCTCCCCGTCCCCTCGGATGGAGGTCAGTCTGTGCCGAGGACAGGAGAACGAGTGAGGACCTCGGACTGATCTTTCTGTCTCTCGAGTGACATACCATTCAGTGAGCTGTGCTGTCTTAGCACTGGAAGACAGTTCTTTACCTGCAAACTCTCCAACACGAGGGGCACCTTCGGGGCAATGCATCTGAGGCCGAGAAGTCAGGCTCTGCACAGACGCTGAAGATGGGAGCCATGGCACAGAGTCAAAGCTGTGGTTTCCATGGTTTCCTGGAGATTTGGGGCGGAGACATTTCTCCACTTGAGAGACCAGGTCAGCCAGCACATCCTGGTTTGCCTGGGACTTTCCTGGTTTCAGCTCTGAAAGTCCCGTGTCCTGGGAAGGCCCTGGCCAACTGGGAAGTCGGTCCCTGGAGAGGCCACAGTGACAAACCCTCTACTGCAGCAGTCCCCAACCTTTTTGGCACCAGGGACCATTTTCCATGGATCCGGTGGGTGAGGGCATGATTCAAGGGCATGATTCAAGGGCATCACATTCACTGTGCATGTCATTTCTATTATTAGTGCCTCAGCTGCTCCTCAGATCATCAGGCATTAGACCCCGGAGGTTGGGGACCGCTGCTCTCCTGGACTGTTTGTTCAAGACTCTGCTTAGGCAGGTCAGGAAGACCCCCTAAGGAAGGGCATGGCAACCCACTGCAGTATTCCTGCCTGGAGAACCCCACGGACAGAGGAGCCTGGCGGGCTGCGGACCGTGGGGTCGTGAAGAGTCAGACCTGACTGAGCGACTAACACTTTTAACTTTCAAATCCAGAGAATGAAACCGCAGAGAAGATATTAAAGGAACTGGAGTCATTCCACCCAGAGAAGAGAAGGCTGGTGGTGGAGGTGGGCCAGGCTGTGCTGCACATGCGCCCCGGGCTAGACTGTACCCAGAGCCCATCTCCACCAGAGCTCAGAGCCGGAGGAAATGGGTGTGAGCGGAGCCCAAACTTACTCACAATGGCGAACTTCCTGACAGCGAGTATTCTTAGAACACTGAGTTTCTAAGACAGATGAGGCATTGTCCTTGGAAGTCTCCAGCCCAGTAAATTCCTAAGGGCTCTAAGAGTTTAGGTGTGGTCCGAGAGCCAAGGGAGTGAACCAGACCCAGGTTCCTTCCGACCCTAGGATTTTGTTTCCATCCACCCGTCTAAGATGACCGATTAGTGTTCATGTCCTCTGTTGCCCATAGTTAAACCAAAAGATGTCCAGGAAAAGGACTGCGGTTGGGGTCTCATGGGGGAGTCAGTCGAGCTTCTCCAAAGCGTGACGGGAAGGAAAGATGATCGCATTTGTTTCTTTTTTCCCAAGGAAAGCTCACATTTAGACAAGGTTATTTATTGGTCAAACAATCTCATGATGGCAATGTTAGAAATTTTAAATGGGGAAAAATTCCCTGGGATCCTATTTTTCGGTCAGACTGAGGGACCCACCTTCTTTTTCCACTCACTGGCCTGATTTTTGTTGTTCAGTTGCTCAGTTGTGTCCGATTCTTTGTGACCCCATGGACTGCAGCACACCGGGCTTCCCTGTCCTTCAGGGTCTCTCAGAGTTTGCTCAAACTCGTGTCCACTGAGTCGGTGATGCCATCCAACCATCTCATCCTCTGCCGCCCTCTTCTCCTTTTGCCTTCGATCTTTCCCAGCATCAGGGTCTTTTCCAGTGAGTTGGCGTCTGATATTTCCCTCCAACATCTTTATGTTGAACCTAGAATCCAACCTTCCCCACAGAGGACTTGTACATTATGGCAACTGGACCTTATTGAGTGATGAGAGTAAAAAGCAAAACAAGTGAGAAAATCTTACGTTATTTCCCATAGTCAGGGCTCTTTGGGGAAACAGAACCAAACAGGATTTATGCATATGAAAAGAGAGAGAGATTAAAGGATCAGCTGGCAAGTCCAAAATCTGCAGGGCGAGCTGCCAGGCTGTCAGGCTGGAGGGAGAGCAGTCTCCATGATATTCTGGCCTTCAACTGATTGGATGAGGCCCGCCCACCATTTGGAGGGCACTCTTCTGTACTTAGAGGCTCCCAATGTAAATATTGGTCACTTCTAAAAACACCGACCAAGCATCAAGAGTAACATTTGACCAAATGTCTAGACACCATGGCTCCGGCAAGTTGACACACAATGCTAATTTTGTGTCATTCCATTGGATTGTGTCTGCCCACATGCTTAGCACAGCCCCCCCACCCTAACCCTGACACTGATATCCCCCATGCACACACACACCTAGAATCCTTTGCTGGGTTTCTCTCTGGGGAACAAGGCAAAGGAGGGTCTGGTCGACAAATTCAAATGGCTAAGAAAATCTGAACCTGATACAACCAGGGCAAATTTCTAACTCAGGAAACAGCACCTTAATTCTTACATGAGTGGCTGTTTTCAGATGAGAATTTGAAATAGTTTTGGCTTTACCTTTGGATATAAATTCAGCGAAATAGATTCTGCTCAAGAGAGCTATAGAGAGGATGCCCTGCATAGATACTGAATTCGTATTTACGAGTCCGTAGTTACAAAGCACGGCCACAGAACAGCATGCACTGGGGAGGCCAGTCTGTGGAGAAGAGGGAAGGGGACCACCAGCCGTTTAATCCACTATTTCAGCAACAAGCCTGGGGGTTTGCTGCGCGAACTCCTCCCTTAACAAGAGGAAAGACGCCTTCTGTCCTGTTTTGTCTCCTGCTGGGCCTCCGTTCAGAGTTACAGGCTAGCAGTGATGCTAGTGGTACCAGCAAAGTATTGCCAGCAAAAATCACTCTCTTTTGGTTTATTTAGTCTTTTAAAATATGTAGGTATTTATTTGGCTTGCTGGATCTTAGTTGAGGCATTTGAACCCTTAGTTGTGACATGTGGGATCTAGTTCCTTGACCGGGGATCAAACCCAGACCCCCGTCAGTGGAAGCACTGACTCTCAGCTGCTGGACCCCCAGGGAAGTCCTAGAAATGTAATTTCACTTGGTCTCCCAAATCACAGCTTTGTCAGTTAAGCTCATGTTGTCATAAGCTGGAGGTGCCCGTAGAAAACTAAATTTCTGGTTTTATTTTGTTACAGTGTCTTAATTGCTCGTGTATTCACCCCTTGAAAACACCCAGCCTGGGCTCTTGTAACTTGCCTTCCACACCTTCACACATAGAAAGTGGGCTTCAACTCACATAACCAGTGTTGTGCTATACATCCTACTCGGCTTATGTTTTCACTTGTCACACCGTTTCTGAGATGTGACCATGTTGTTATAAGTCAATCTTATTTACTGCTTCTGACTGTTGTCTAGTTTTTCCATCCTATGCATGTTCCACAGTTAACATATTCACTCTTGCACTGAATGACAGATTGTTTACAGCTGTTTACACACTAGTGCACACACACTGACATGAGTCTCTTTGGCACCTGCCAGGTCCTCTGAGCTGTCACCTGGGAACAATATTTCCGAGTCAACGAAGAATATACATATACATGTTTTCACTAATCATGCCAAACTGCCCTCCAAAAATGGCATCAAGTGCCTCTTGCCCATCTGTAGTGCAATAAGGACTTCCATTTCCCCGCATTCTTGTCCGCACTTGCTGTTATACAAAAACTTTTTATTTTTTACCAGTCTAATTGTAATAAGGTAGGATCTCATTTGTACTGAAGTTTAGTTAATGTACAGTATTATATAAGCCACAATATACAATATAATGATTCACAACTTTTAAAGGTTATACTCTATTTATGGTTATTATAATCTATTGGCTATTTTCCCTGTGTTGTATAATATATTCTCATAGCTTATTTTATACCTAATAGTTTGTACCTCTTAATCCCCTCTGCCTATAATAGCCCCCCCTTCCATTTCCCCACTGGTAACTACTAGTTTGTCCTCTGTATCCATGAATCTGCTTTTTTGCTATATTCACAAAATATAGTATGTTGTATTTTTTAGATTCCACATGTAAGTGATATCATGCAGTATTTATCTTTCTCTGTCTGACTTATTTCACTTAGCATAATATCTTCCAAGTCCATCCATGTTGTTGCAAAAGGCAAAATTTCACTCTTGTTTATGGCTGAGTAGTATTCCATTGTGCTATATAACCCATCTTTTTTATCCATTTATCTGTTGGTATAGGTTGCTCCCATACCTTGGCTATTGTAAATAATGCTGCTGTAAACATTGGGTTCACGTATCTTTTTGAATTACTGTTTCTGTTTTTTCTGGATAGATACCCGGTAGGATTGTTGGGTCATATGGTAGTTCCATTTTAAGCTTTTTGAGAAATCTCCATGTAGTATCTCAGTTTTAACACAGCCTGAATTTCTGTGATTACTAGTTAATATGGGAGTCTCCTCCTCTATTGGCCATTCTACATTCTTCTGTGAATTCTTTTTTCATATTTTTGCCAATTTTTCTGTTTGTTTTTTTTTCCTTGCTAATTTACAAGAGTTCCTTGGATGTTCTGATTTTAATCCTTTGTCCTAGTTTTGAAAAATATCTTCTTCCAGCACGTTTCTTATCGGTTACTCCTGTCAAGGGTGTCTTATTTTGGAGAGAAAGTTTTACTTTTGATGTCATTAAATTCATCAATTTTTTTTCCTTTGAAGTTTGTACTTTTTGTGTCTCTGCTTGAATCAGCTACCTTTTGACATGTAACAAGGCACCGCAAAGCCTAATGGCGTAAGCCAGCAGTGATGCCCTGTGGTGGCCTGGCAGTGGCCCTCTGGGCCAGGACTGCCTCCTGGCACTGGGGGTGTCAAGGGTGGTCTCAGGTCCTGGGGACCTCGGCTGGGAGGGCTGGGCCACTCACCCTCCAGGAGGCTAGCCCAGGCCTCTCCACATGGGGATCTCGTGGGTTCCAGCGGCGGGGAGGACAAACCATGGGGTACACATGCTTTTCAAGCCTCTGCTTCTTCACATCGTGAGGACCCAGTGGACCAAAGCAGGACCCTTGACCAAGCGCAGATTCAGGGAGTGAGAAAAAAAGAGTCCACCTCTCTCCTGTTGGGAGGAACTGTGGAATGTTTGTCTGTTTTAGTGAACTTTATTTTTTAGAGCAGGTTTAGGCTCACAGCAAAATTGAGCAGAAGGTAGAGAGATGCTGATTTGCACCCAGCCTTTTCACACTTTGACTTTCATACTTTCACACCCAGCCCTCAACATGCACAGTAACCCTATCCGCATCTCCCACAAAAATGTTACAGTCTGTGGACCACCCAGAGTCCACACAGTTTCATTCTTGGTGTCGTTTGTTGTGTGGGTTTGGGCCAACGTACGATGACACGTGTCCTCTGTAATAGTATCAGAGAGACAGTTCCCCAGCCCTGAAAATCCTCTGTGCTTACCTACTGTTCTTCCCTCTCTCCTCAGTCCTCCAGGCTTATAAAGACATTCTCTGATGTTTCCTATTAGGAGTTTGATGGTCTTTAAACTATTTGGAATTTCTTTGTTTGTATTGATTTTTTTAATTTTTAAATAAATAACTATTTAAAATATAAAGTATTTCATTTATAATTTATATTTGTTAAACTTAATACACGACCCAGATAATCATGATGGTGTGATCACTCACCTAGAGCCAGACATCCTGGAATGTGAAGTCAAGTGGGCCTTAGAAAGCATCACTACGAACAAAACTAGTGGAGGTGATGGAATTCCAGTTGAGCTATTTCAAATCTTCAAAGATGACACTGTGAAAGTGTTGCACTCGATATGCCAGCAAATCTGGAAAACTCAGCAGTGGCCACAGGACTGGAAAAGGTCAGTTTTCATTCCAGTCCCAAAGAAAGGCAATGCCAAAGAATGCTCAAACTACCGCACAATTGCACTCATCTCACACGCTAGTAAAGTAATGCTCAAAATTCTCCAAGCCAGGCTTCAGCAATATGTGAACCGTGAACTTCCAGATGTTCAAACTGCATTTAGAAAAGGCAGAGGAACCAGAGATCAAATTGCCAACATCCGATGGATCATTGAAAAAGCAAGAGAGTTTCAGAAAAACATCTATTTCTGCTTTATTGACTATGCCAAAGCCTGTGACTGTGTGGATCACCACAAACTGTGGAAGATTCTGAAAGAGATGGGAATATCAGACCACTTGACCTGCCTCTTGAGAAACCTATATGCAGGTCAGGAAGCAACAGTTAGAACTGGGCATAGAACAACAGACTGGTTCCAAATAGGAAAAGGAGTACGTCAAGGCTGTATATTGTCACCCTGCTTATTTAACTTATATGCAGAGCACATCATGAGAAATGCTGGGCTGGAAGAAACACAAGCTGGAATCAAGATTGCTGGGAGAAATATCAATAACCTCAGATATGCAGATGACACCACCCTTATGGCAGAAAGTGAAGAAGAACTAAAGAGCTTCTTGATGAAAGTGAAAGAGGAGAGTGAAAAAGTTGGCTTAAAGCTCAACATTCAGAAAACTAAGATCATGGCATCTGGTCCCATCACTTCATGGGAAGTAGATGGGGAAACAGTGGAAACAATGTCAGAGTTTATTTTTCTGGGCTCCAAAATCACTGCAGATGGTGATTGCAGCCATGGAATTAAAAGACGCTTACTCCTTGGAAGGAAGGTATGACCAACTTAGATAGCATATTTAAAAGCAGAGACATTACTCTGCCAACAAAGCTCCGTCTAGTCAAGGCTATGGTTTTTCTAGTGGTCATTTATGGATGTGAGAGTTGGACAGTGAAGAAAGCTGAGTGCCGAAGAATTGATTGATGCTTTTGAACTGTGGTGTTGGAGAAGACTCTTGAGAGTCCCTTGGACTGCAAGAAGATCCAACCAGTCCATCCTAAAGGAGATCAGTCCTGGTTGTTCATTGGAAGGACTGATGTTGAAGCTGAAACTCCAATACTTTGGCCACCTCATGCGAAGAGTTGACTCATTGGAAAAGACCCTAATGCTGGGTAGGATTGGGGGCAGGAGGAGAAGGGGACGATAGAGGATGAGATGGTTGGATGGCATCACTGACTCGATGGACATGGGTTTGGGTGGACTCTGGGAGTTGGTGATGGACAGAGAGGCCTGGCGTGCTGTGATTCATGGGGTCGCAAAGAGTCAGACATGAGTGAGCGACTGAACTGAACTGAATAAACTCTGTTATTATATATTATATTATATAATTATTAAAATAAATTTAGATGTAAAAGCCAGTTTTTTCCATAGAGTGAACCACATTTTTCCAAGATCAGTTGTTACATAATCTCTCATTTTTCCCTCTGGTCTACACTGGCAGCTCTATCATATACCTATTCCTCATATATATGTTGTTCTATTTGAAAACTTCCTGTTTCTCTCTCCTGTGATTATGTTTGTAATTGGAGTTAGTGTCTGATAGAGCTAGTCCTTCTTGGCTTTTTGTTCTCAGAACTTCCTTGGCTATTTGTGGACTTTCACTCTTCTTTATAAAATTTAGAATTAATCTTTTCAGCTGAAGAATCGTCTTGAATTCATCAAGTTCCAGGGTTTTAAGGCATAGCATGCTGACTAGAGTTAACAAAACTGTGTTGTATACCCCAAAGTTGCTATGAGAATAGATGTTTAGTGTTCTCACCAAAACAACAATAAGATAGTAGTTATGTCAGGTAAAGAATGTGTTAACCAATCTTACTGTGCTAATCATTTCATAATATATACTTAGGTGAGTCCAGTCATCACACTACACACCTGGAGCTAAAATACCATCATATGCCGACTGTATCTCAGTAAAGCTGGAAAAAATCATCTTGAGATTTTGACTTAAGTTGCGTTAATTTAGAGATTAGTTTAGGGAAAATTATCATCTGTTCTGTGCCAGGTTGGCCTACTCACAAATATGGCACGTATGTCGCTTTATTTAGGTGGACTTTTATATCCTGTGTTAGTTTTAATTTTTTCCCATAACTTCATGTGATTTTAGGAGGGTTAGGTTTATAGATAATTAACAGTTTTTGATACTTTTTCAATAATATCAAACAATGTTTTTTTTTGTTTTCCTGTGTTTTACCGGACTTCAAATGATACAGGAAGAGCTTTATGGAATTGTTGAAACGTTGTTTAGAAAAAGCTCTGCATCTGAGGAAAGAGCATGTTATCCAAGGTTATAACCGTATTAATATTTGAAGTGACATCATTCATCATGCCTTCTAAACTATAACAAATGATTAGTTTCAAAATGAAATCAGGCTGTTGAGGTATTCACCCAAGAGATTTTAATAGATTTTTCTCTCCCAGTAATGCAGGAAGTTCAGCATTCAGTACACTTCACAAAGGCATAAGGTCATGAACTGCTCTCTCTGAAATCTTTATTTCAGCAGCTCCCGTTAGAATTAATTGCTCAACTGTAAAAGCAGAGTCCCAGAGAAGTTTGAAGAACCAGCCAGATGGGAGAGAGTTTTATGCCACATGCAGTCTTCTACCCTAGCAACAAAAAAAAAAACAGGACTTTTTTTTAAAAAGGGGGCTACATTTCCATTGTCAGCACAATGCTTTACAATTTTTCTTCGTTCTCAGGATAAAAACAGAGAGGTGAAGGGTGAAACTTACATACTGAGTTTTCAAAGGATGGATGCCAGGGAAGGTCCTTACTTGCTCAGAAAAAGACTATAACTTTGTCATTTTGCAGAGAATAAAGGAACATAAAATGCCTTTTGAGAGCTGCATGTATAGACAACTTGAGAGCACTTTGTGTTCTGGATGCAAAACTGTGTCCCGCAGAATGGCTACCTGGTCTAGGCAGCAAATGCCTCTTTTTGTTTCAGGCTTTTCTCCTAATTTTTTCTTTTTTGGGTTTTGATTACTTCTTATTAAATTTTTCATCTTTTTTTGCATTCGTTTTTTAAATATCTGGACCCACTGCAAGTATTTCTGTCACTGAGAAGTCATGTTATTTGGAGCATGGGAAGCTCAGGTCCAGTTGCCGACATTCCAGTTCATTGGACCTTAGGCCAGGGTCGTTCTCTGAGTTGAGCTCACCCCGCTGACACAGGAGTGGGTTAGGTGACCCCCGGTTATCCTGTCAAACTCTGGGAGTCTGCATGTCTTCTTGGACCCTTGGCCTGTGGAGATAATTCTTAAAGTTTCCATAAATAAAGAAGAAACCAGCTATGTCTTTAAAACCAGTGAGAGGCTTAGGGGACACAGTAATCACTGTTTCTGTAATCCCCTCCTAAGTGACGCAGAAGCCGCTGGGACGACGGGGACTGTACACGATAGCGAGAGCGAGCTGTGTCTCCCCAAGTCCACATGCCTTCCGGCAATTTCTCAAATTGCCATGAAAATTGGAATGGATGCGAGTTGGAGTTTGTCAACAAGATAAGAGACTCGTGGATAAAGTGAGTTATCTGCCTTTTGTTCCGACCAAAAGGTGACTTTCCCTGAAATCATGCTGAACATCTAAGGAATTAATCTGGATGAGTGAGCTCAGCCCAACATCGAGATGCTCCGATGCCCTTCTCAGCAATGATGCTGAAACAGAAGCAGCTGCAGTCTGCTGAAGCAGTCACCGCTGCCAGGGGGAAAAGAAGAGAGAAACTAGAAAAATCGAAGTCTTTGAAAAAGTATAGAGTGGCAATTAAGAGGCTGTACTCTTGCCTGGAAAATCCCATGGACAGAGGAGCCTGGTAGGCTGCAGTCCATGGGGTCGCGAAGAGTCTGACACGACTGAGCGACTTCACTTTCACTTTTCACTTTCATGCATTGGAGAAGGAAATGGCAACCCACTCCAGTGTTCTTACCTGGAGAATCCCAGGGACAGCGGAGCCTGGTGGGCTGCCATCTATGGGGTCGCACAGAATCAGACACGACTGAAACAACTTAGCAGTAGCAGCAGCATCTTGCAAGGCTTATGTAAGCAACTGGTCAACCAATACCCCTCACTTGCTTACAGATGAAGACCTTACCTCTGCTCTCTGCCTTCTAGGAGTTTACAGCTTAGTTCACAGCCACTTTCTCTTCCACAGGCCAGTGAACCCAGTGCCTGCTAATAAGCTTTTCCAGATGGTACCATACCCCTCAGAGCCAGCGGCAGCCCGTAATAGCCCATTGGCCTTTGCATCATTGGATCTTTGATTTTTCAGTCCGTTTCAGTTCTCAGGTCCCTGCTCTGGGGATGCACTGACTACTGACTTCCAACTGCTGTATTTCTGGCTGACCATTCTTCATTCTTGGAATCTGCCGCAGCTGCTGCCGTGTCGGCCCTTCCATCTTTATCCCAGTGTTGGCCCCTGGTTCTACAGACTGCTGCTGCTGAGGCCTCCTCCCTGTCCTTCCGAGCTGACGCGGCACGTGGAGGGTGCTTTCTCCCGCTTCTTTCTCCCGGCTGCCCCAGCAGGGCCTCCTCTGTTTTTAAGTATTGGTTTATTTACTTGGCTGCTCTGGGGCACGTGGGGCCTTTTAGCAGAGGTAGTGGGATCTAGTTCCCTGACCAGGGGTCGAACCTGGGCTCCCTACATGGGGAGTGCGGAGTCTTAACCACTGGACCCCCAGGGAAGTCCTCAGAGCCTCATCTGCTGACCAGAGCCACCAGACAGCCTGTCCATTCCTGGAACCTGAGTTTTCCTTGAGCCCACAAACATGCCTATTCACAGCCGATGGGATAGAGGTCTCTTTGTCACTGTCTCAGGTCATAAACACCTGGACATGCCCCCTGCCGTGTCCAGATGTGACTTGCTGGACCCTGAGCAGAGGGGACCAGCGCAGGAGTGATGCTTCCTTGGTCTTAGGAGCCCTGCTTCCTCAGGGCCCCCGCCGAAGGCTCAAACTGAGGCTTCGCCTGAGCTTGAGAGATGACTTCATTGGAGACGGAAGGCTCCAAGTGAGCGAGGAATTGACCTCCTCCCGAAGTGAACAGTTTCCTCACCGTGAAGCGTAGTGACAAGAGAAAGCTTTCATTCTTTGCTGCCTAACCAGCAAGAGGGCCCGATCCCCAACGTCAGCATCTGTGGAGGCGACAAAGTTGAGCTCCGACGGACTATCCGGGCAGACACAGGAATTCGAAACGAACTTCATCCTCCTTAGCACATCCGCCCTTCCTCCTGGGGTTGGTGCTGCCGTTACGCAGACAGTGCCCAGGTCTGCAAGCTCCCTCCTCACGCAACAGGGCACTGTCGAGCGTGTCTGTAAGGGTCACCTCCGGGACCCCTCCTTCCTGGCACCAAGCTCAGGCCCTCGTTTTCTCTCCCCAAAGTCAATGCAGTCACCTCTTCACCCTGAAATTCCCAGCCCCACTCTTGCCCCTGCCTTTCTCCACTTGAACATAAGGGTTTCCTTTTGCCTTGAAAAAGGAAGTTGACATTTCTTAGTACAACAAGCCAGGGTTCTCCACAGTTGCATCATTCATTACCATGTACCCTATGAAATAAAGTGAAAAAAAAGGCCAGGTGTTATCCCTGATCAGATTTGATGTGGTAACCCTCATATGAATTTCTGCCTTGGCACAACAAATGACTCATTGCTTAAGCCTGCCCTATGTTGCCACCTCTGGCCTGGGCTCCTGCTATGCCTCTGCCTGGGGTGCCCCCAAATACTTCTCATCTCCTGTCCAGCTGACCTCAAAGATCCCTGCCATCCTACAGAGGAGAACAGCTCTCCTCTTGTTTGTGCTGTTACTGCGTTTAGCATCTTTGATCTTGTGCTACAGATGGTTGCTGAGGTATCTGTCTTTCCTACCAGCGTATAAGCTTTTTGCATCTAGAGAAACATAATACTCCTCTGCACAGTTGCCACAGTCACTGGTCTTTGCAGGTGCTCAAAGAATGTTTGTTGAAATGAGTCTGCTCAAGTGTCCATCTGGCTCCAGAACTCCATAAAGGTGCACAGTTGTACTCGAGACACACCTGTGTACATGCATGTTCAGACACACGTGACACCCATGCATGCAATGCACACCTCTATTTGCATACGTAGCATTCATTTATTCATTACGTAACACCCTGAGCTATGGCACCCTCTGCTCAGAGAAGATGGAGTGGTTTGACCAAGAGGGAATTTGGAGAGAACGCGTGTGATTGGCGAAGCCCTTCTCCTTTTCCTCTTCCAGGGCCGCCCTGCCCTCAGGGGACAGGAGCTGGGTGGTGGGCGGGGGAGGGCAGGGCGGGGGCGCTGTGCTGGCGCAGCTGTGTGACGGGGGCTCAGTGCCGGGAGGTCATGTGCGCACTTCTCCGAGCTCAGTGTCCGCTTACTCAGGCGACGCAGCCCGCCCGCCAGCTTTCTTAGTCTCTTTCTCAACTGGCTCGTGAAGCAGCCAAGGAGGAAAGTGTTTCTCTTGGGACCCCTCAAAGACCCTCACAGGAGAACACCGAGGCAGAACTTGAATAATTAAAGTGATTGTTTTAAAGTTAAATAACTTTAAATAATTAAAGCGATTATCTCCACCTGTCTGTTCTGAGTATCTTCCAACTTACAGAAGGCAGTGGGGCTGAGGGAACTGCTTCTTATCCGTTGGTGTGTTTACTTCCTGCTTGTGTGAGACACACGCAGGTAATCATCATCTGTGTCTTGATGCACGCTCGTTCTGTGCTGTATGATACATATATGACGCGTCTCAGTTTTCACAGCGTTGGGAATCTCCGTGAACACAAAGAATCGTTCCTATTTACCTTGATTGTTTACAGCTGGGTTTGCTGGCAAGCCCCCCACCCCCACCCCCACCCCCCACGCCCTGCCGTCTTCATCTCCCCAGGGAGCTGGTCTCAGGAGCTTGGATGTTTGCGTCCCGCCCCCAGCTCGTCAGGGGTCCCCTCCAGCAGGAGCCGTGTTCTCTTTGGAATAATGAGACCCTCCTGAAGACAAGTCAGGTGGCCCGTTCTCCCCAGTGTGCAGAAATCTGGGCTGCGACAGTCCCTGGCTTTGTCCGCCTGCTGCATCAGCAGTGATTTCACTTCTGTCTTCTCTAGGGTGAGACAGACTCAGAGATGATCCCAAGAGGAGGGTTGGCTTAGAGTTCAGTTTTCACAAACGACGACCGCCAGTTGAGGAAGGTTCCAGAGATGAGGATCATTGGAGGGAGAGGTTGAGGAGCAGGTTGATGGTTGTGGGCTCTGAAGCCTTGGGGGCTATTTTGCAGATGTGTGTGTGTGTGTGTTCAGTTGCCCAGTCGTGTCTGACTCCTTGTGACCCTGTGGACTGTAGCCCACCAGGCTCCTCTGTCCATGGGATTTTTCCAGGCAAGAATACTGGAGTGGGGTGCCATTTCCTCCTCCAGAGGAATCTTCCCGACCCAGGGATGGAACCCAATCTCCTGCATTGGCAGGCAGATACTTTACCACTAGTGCCACCTGGGAAGACTTAGGGACCAACCGATGTCCATCACCACTGAGAAAAGGAGACAAAATAACCCACGGCTACAGCCGAGGGGTTGAGTCTTGGCGTGGGTGCCCCAGGGGCTGGGTGGAGGGGTTGTCTCTTGATGGGCTTGACAGTTCCCATAGCTTGTAGTCTGCCTGGGACCACGGGCATTCCTCTTCCAACAAGCCTCAGAGAAATAACAAACCCATCACACTAAAAATATTTCACCAACTCCATTTTCACTGAAAGAGAGTTTTTTTTAAAAAAAATTTGTTTGCTTGCATTTTGACCCGGGAAATCCAACAATGACTGCAGCCTGCCCTCTCCCCAGGATCCCACTCAAATATGAGCAATCCTGTGGAGCCCCTTGATGTGAATGTCAAGTTATTTATGTCTCTAATTAAGAGTGCTACCCATCTTCAAGGGAGGCCTGCAATTTCTAGCTTTGGAGGAGGGCTGTAAAGCGTATATTTAATTTTTGAGATATACCTGAATAAAATGAATGTTTCCAGAGTTGTCTGCTGTTCTGGAGATTTTGAAACTGGAAGGAGGATCTCAAAATGTAAAGGACTGTGCAGGTCGTGTTGTGTAAGACTCTGAGATGCATAAATCCTTTTGGTAACACCCCTGATCACTCACTGCGAATTCTCGGACCCCCTCTGTGAGACGAAGCCCTTGCTTCACATCAGTTCAGTTTCCAGTGTGTGATGTGCCCACTGCTGGTGGTCAGTGGCACCGAGATGGCCCTCTTTTTTACTCTAATACTTACGCATCTGTTTTCTTACATATTAGACAAAAAATAATCAAAGGGTGGACCTTTCAAAGAAAAGCGAGGAGAAGCTGAGAACAATATAACAAGGGAGCACAGTCCGGCATGCCTTTGGCATTTGCAAACAAGAGGGAGAGAATTGGAAAAGTGTGGTGGGAAGCCCAAGCTTAGATATAGGGGAAATAAGATTAGATGGAAAATGTGGAGTTTGTCAGGGAGGACCTTGAAAGCAGTGATAAATGAAAGAAATGGTGTGTTAGAAATAGCAAGAACACGGGCTTCGGAGAAAATGAGGCGCAGTTCTGAGGTGGACTTGCTCGGCTCTGACCGCGGAGGCACTGATGATTGTTTTTTTTTTGCTGGGTTACTTGTTGACCCATGGATGGTGCTGCCATCACAATTATGTATCACTGGTGCTGGTCATGCTTCTGGCAATAACTGAATAGGTTATTTTGGATCATACTTGCTTCTTAGAACAACTAGAAAAGCTGGACTGAAAAACTTTCTAAAAAAGACATTGGAAAGCTACCAAGGTATGGAGAATTTGCAGTACCAATATTAGTGTATTTTCTCTGACACGGTGAAATCAAGCTAAAAATAAATCACAAAATTCGGGAGACAAGTCCTCATGTTTGGAAATTAAACAATACATTTATAATATCCATGTCAAAGAAGAATCACAGTGGAAATTAGAAAATATTTTACATTAAGCCACAGTTAAATTGCTGCCTTTCAAAACTTAGGGGATGCAGCTAAAGCCAAGCTAAGAAGGACATTTATGGTTTTAAATGTTTTAATGTATGCATACACTATAAAATTTTTAAGACTTTTTAAAGTGAAAAAACAATTGTTTAAGAATCTAAAGAATTTAGAAAACAATCAGAAAATCAAGTCTAACAGTAAAAAGAAAGAAAAAAAGCAAAAATTAGTAAGATAGAAAACAAACCTAAAACCAATAAAATCAACATTGCCAAAAGTTGGTACCATAAAATTTCCTCTAAGCGCCATGTTAACCTCACTCCATAAATTTTGATGTGTTGTGTTTCTTGTCATTTAATTTAAAATATTTAAAATTTTTTCTTGAGTCTGTTGATATTGGACTGTATTATTTCTTGAGTTATAGATATTGGACTGTGTTAAAAATCAGGAATTTCTGTTAATCAAAGGATACCATTAAAAGAATTAAAAAGGCAAACCGCAGAGGGGGAGAAGTTATTTAATGCACATGTAAGTGACAAAGACATTGGATCCATAATATATAGAGAACTCTTACAAATCAATAAGAAAAAGTTCAAAAGAAAAATGGGCAAAAGACAAAAAAAAAAAAATACACTTCACAAGAGAAGATACCTAAATGACCAATAAATATATGAAAAGCTCTTCAACCTCAGTGCTCATCAAAGATGTGCAAATTAAAACGACAAGGAGATACCTGGGCTGTAAAAGGCAAGAAGATGATAGGTCTTCAGTCGTTAACCTAAACAAATCACATGGAGGCCTCACCGTGTCCTTCAGGAATCTGGCAGCACAAGCCACGGGAATAAGATCATCTGGACAAGTGTTATCAGGAAGCCCTTGTTTACATCCCATTCTCGGCTGCTTTGACAACATCTGTATTCGGAGGCGGTCATCCATGAGCGTGAACAATGGGATGATAGGAGGAAAGGCATTCCCCGTGATTACCTTTCAGAGGTGAATAATGGAGCTTGGGAAGCTCGGTGTTCTGCTTTCTTTCTCAACTGCCAAGCAGGAAGCCGGCCAGAGGGTGCGGGTGGCACGTAATAGGGGCCCCCTCAAGGAAGAATTTAAGGGAGTCTGGGCTGTTTTACAAGACTCAAGTCCTAAGAATGACTGCTTAGGCTGCTGTCAGAGAGGGTTTTGCAGTTAAGGATCTGGAGGTGGATCCCCCAGGAGGACAGCTGAGCACTGTGCCTGTCCACGGCTTCCCCAGCTGGGGACACTCCCCCCAAGTGACCACCTCCGAGGGGACAGGGTGATTAAGAAGCTGCATGTTCAGTCCCAAAGTATTTTGCAGAAAAGCAAGTTGGAAAAAGAAGATCACTCGGCTGTCTCTGCTTTCTTGTCTCTTTCGTGTGCAAGATTCAGGTAAAACCACCAGGCTCCTCTGTCCATGGAATTCTCCAGGCAACAGTACTGGAACGGGTTGCCACACCCTCCTCCAGGGTATCTTTCCCACCCAGGGATTGAACGTGGGTTGCCTGCATTGTAGGTGGGTTCTTTACCGTCTGAGTCACTGTGGAAGCCCAGACATGGTGCTGGATTCCCATCAAAGTCTCACCCATTTAAGACCACTGCCCAGTGGCTGGCCTGGCACTTCTGTTTGTCGTTGTGGTCTTTCCAACCCCATGGACTGCAGCACACTGGGCTTCCCTGTCCTCCATCTCTCCCAGAATTTGCTCAAGCTCACGTCCATTGAGTGGGTGACGCTATCTCACCGTCTCTCCCTCTGCCGCCCTCCTCTCCTTTGGCCCCCAGTCCCTTCCTGCACTCCCAGCACTGTGGGGCTCTTCCCCAAAGGGTCCCCTCCTCTGCCTCCCATTTTCCACCCCCAGGCCCCTTGTGGACTCATTCACTTCCTTCCCTGCGTACGTCGTGGTCATCGCAGAGAATGTCACGTTGTCCCCCTGTCTGGAGCGTGCCTTCAGGTTTTCCTGTCCTTTGGGATCTGTCGGTGGTGGTTTCTGCAGGCGGACCCTGAACCACGTGGCGGTGAGGCGAGCCCGCGTTTTCCCTGCAGTTCCCCCGGCCACTGGAGGCGCTCTCCCGTATTTTGTGTCTTAAACTCTTTGCCAAACAAAATCCCTCTCAAGACAAAGCCTGAACCTGTGTCATACCAAACGGAAATGGCAGCTCCTCGAGTTATCTCTGTTGTGCTCCGGGTCTTAGTGGCAGCGGGCAGGGCCTTCAGTCTTCACTGTGGCGTGTGGGATTTTTTTTCAGTTGTAGTGTGTGAGCTCTTCCTGCGGCGTATATGGGATGCAGTTCCCTGTGCTGTTGTGCTGTGCCTCTGGGATCCAACCTTTTGCAACCCCAGGAAGGGTAGCCCACCAGGCTCCTCTTTCCCTGGGATTTTGACTGGAGTAGCTTGTCATTTCCTACTCCAGGGGATCTTCACAACCCAGGGATCAAACCCACATTTCTTTTGTCTCCTGCATTGGCTGCTGGATTCTTTACCATTGCCCCACCTGGGAAGCCCGTCTAGTTCCCTGAGCAGGAATCAAACCTGGGCCCCCTGCGTTGGCAGCATGAAGCTTTAGCCATTGAACCACCAAGGAAGTCCCTACCCCTGCCATTTTTTAAAAACACTGTTTATTTTGTACTGGGATGCACCCACTCCAGTATTCTTGCCTGGATAATCCCATAGACAGAGAACCCTGACGGGCTACCATCCATGGGGTTGCAAAGAGCCTGACACGACCAAACACACGCACGCGCGCACACACGCACACACACAGCCAATTAACAGTGTTGTGATAGTTTCAGGTGAACAGTAAAGGGACTCAGCCATACATGAACACGGATGCATTCTCCCCCAAGCACCCCTCCCATCCAGGCTGCCGCATGACGTCGGGCAGGGTTCCCCGTCCTTCTTGCCTGCCTCTGTCGTTTTGAAACAGGTCAGCCAAGGGGTCCTGTGCCTGCGTGTTTTAGGGAGCAGCAAACAAGTGAGAGGGTTTCTTGCTCCCAGACGCCCTCCTGGTGCAGCAGACACATTAAACAGGCAAATGACTGTTTGTAACGACCCCTGCTTCCATGTCTTAGTATCTCAGGATGGGAAAATGTGGATTTAGAGCAATAATGAACACGAGCTCATTTGCTGCCTCGGTTTCAGGTTTTAGACATGATAGGGCCTCCCTCAGCCCTCAGCACAGCAGCCGTCAATTTGTGCACCGCATCACCTAAACATCAAACCCTTCCTTATGAGGGAAAGCTATATTTATAAATGGAAGTGACCGTTTTATTCTTATCTAATCCTCTGAAGTGCTGACTGCAGCAAAGTGAGCATTGCAAGCATTTGAGGGCTGTTTACTGGGTGAATATCAGAATATTACCCATTAACGGGCTGTCAGTTATTGCCTTGATGGCTGTCTCAACAATTTGTTAACACTCATCAGCTGAAATTTCTTACATATTTATCTGAAGGGAGAAAAGAATTTTTCGGGGAAAAGATATCCACTATTTTTTACTAAAATTTTGTATTTTCTGAGGAAGTCAAAAAATGCCTATCTACTTGGACTGACCTAAAATGCAATGCTTTTAATACCAACCTGATTTATTTATGACCAAGCTTCCAAAATCATGTTCAACTTTATTCTTAAATTGACCTCTGCATCAGCAGTCTTTTCCAGGCTCTTATTTTTAGCCATGCTAGCTCCTCTTTCTCTCTGTTTTGGAATGATTAATGATAATTAACCCCAATCATTGTCTACTCCCTGAACCCTAGTGCTTTATTTCTAGTTTTTAAAAATTTTCTTGCATATTATTGACTTCACCTTCATACATGTCTGTGAAGGAGCAAGAGGAGTGAAGAGCTGCCTGTTCACCACAACTAAGGGGATATAGTGTGTGAGCTGCTCTGAGAGACCTCGGGAGGCAGGTGGGGAGCGTGGTGAGACACGGACAGGGAGGGAGGAGGGGGTGGGGAAGATGCCCTGCTGCTCCTTTCCCAACCGGAGAGATTTTAAAATTTAGATTGTTCCTTGTCACTTAAATACCCATATGCTTTTTGAGCCAAATCTGATTTTAAAAGAAAACATTTAAGAGATGGAACCATTCCGGCACCCAGATTAGCACTTGCTTGCTTACCAAGCCTCTCTGGGTTCTTGCCAGCCTTGGAAATCTGGTGGCTCTGAGTTTCTGGGGACTCTCAATGTCCCTTGCCAGTGTTTTGTACTTGGGTCAGTTACAATGGTGATATACCTGTATAGAGGCAGAAATGTCAATCTTTAAGGAAAAAATAACTACACAGTATTTTGGAATATGACCTGGGGGCAGATGCCATAGGTCTGCACAAACTGTGCCTTGATTTTGGCAGATCAGGAGTGAGTATGAACATGGTGCTCCTTAGTTTGTATGTGGGGTGTGGCCCTCAGAATGTCCGATCAGAGAACACTGGCCGGACGGACCGTTTCCTGGGGATGATGTGCTGTTCGCGTTTAGCACACAGTGAAAGGGAAAAGGGAAAGAAGTGACAGCAATTTCGCCTTAGAATCAAGAGCCATGAAAATGTGCGTTCCCTCTCACAGCGTAATTCCATTCACTCCTGAAAACTGATCTCAAGAAATACCTTGTTAATTTTGAAATATTTTTAAGTTTATATTTATTTTTTTTTTGCAGTGGGCTATAAAAGGAAGGATGGATGTGGGAAAAGGGAACTCATCATAAATTATTCAATACTAGTTGAATAGCTCTATGAATTATAGCATTTTATCCAGTAGAATTTAATGCTGCAATTGAGAGTTGTAATTATGTAACACTGTAGGAGAATTTTTTTAATGGACTTTGTTTATTTTGGCTGTGCCGCAGAGCATGGGGGATCTAGTGCCCCTATAAGGGACTGAACTGGTGCCCCTGCAGTGGAAGCTTGGAGTCCTGACCACTGACCACCAGGGAAGTCCCAGGAGAAGCTGATAATATAATAATCATTGGAAACAACAGAATACAAAATTGTCTGCATCCTATGATGAAGCATATATGTATAGGCTTCCCTGGTGGCTCAGGCGGTAAAGAATCCACCTGCAATGTGGGAGACCGGGGTTCGAGTCCTGAGTCAGATCCCCTGTGGAAGGGAATGGCTACCCACTCCAGGATCCTTGCCTAGGAAATCCCATGGACAGAGGATCCTGGAGGGCTACAGTCCATGGGGTTGCAAAGAGTCGGACATGACTGAGCGACTAACACTTTGATAAATATACAACAGCAGTATCTCAAGAACAGAGCCTGAAATGCTTTTTTTTTTTTTGTCGCACCTTGAGACATGCGGGATCTTAGTTCTCCAACCAGGGCTTGAACCCCAGGCCATGCTAGGGAACTCCCTCCTTTGGTATTGTTTTAATAGGTGCTTTATGACAAGTAAAAACTTTAAAGATAAAATGCAACACGGGAACTAGTATGAGACAAGTCGAAATAAGATGCCAGGTTGTCAGGTTCAGGATTCTTTAGCTCCAGTCCCTTCTGTGACATGGTTGACTGTGGTGCTGTTGAAGTGCCGTTTCTCATACTGGGTTCTCCAGAGCAAGGTGGGAGCGGCCGTGTCTAGTTGTTCAGTGGGTATGCTGGAGGGGGAGGCCATCCCTGTGTCCCGTGTGCCTCCAGAGATGTGCCCGGCAGATTTGTTCTCACCCGACACGCCATGTGCTGGTGACTTTCACCCTGGAGGGGGTCATAGTGCCCTTGCACTCTCTGTACTTTCTAGGGATCAGCGAACTAAGATGGACTAGAGTGGGTGAATTTAACTCAGATGGCCATTATATCTACTACTGTGGGCAGGAATCCCTTAGAAGAAATGGAGTAGCCCTCATAGTCAACAAGAGTATGAAATGCAGTACTTGGGTGCAATCTGAAAAATGACAGAATGACCTCTGTTCGTTTCCAAGGCAAACCATTCAATATCACGATAATTCAAGTCTGTGCCCCAACCAGTAACACTGAAGAAGCTGAAGTTGAACGGTTCTATGAAGACCTACAAGACCTCTAGATCTAACACCCAAAAAAGTTGTCTTCTTCATTATAGGGGACTGGAATACAAAAGTGGGAAGTTAAGAAACACCTGGAGTAATAGGCAAATATGGCCTTGGAGTACAGAATGAAGCAGAGCAAAGGCTAATAAGAGTTTTGCCAAGAGAACGCACTGGTCATAGCAAAAACCCTCTTCCAACAACACAAGAGAAGACTCTACACATGGACATCACCATATCAACACCAAAATCAGATTGATTATATTCTTTGCAGCCAAAGAAGCTCTATACAGTCAGCAAAAACAAGACCGGGAGCTGACTGTGGCTCATATCATGAACTCCTTATTGCCAGATTCAGGCTGAAATTGAAGAAAGTAGGGAAAACCACTAGACCACTCAGGTATGACCTAAATCAAATCCCTTATGATTATACAGTGGAAGTGAGAAATATATTCAAGGGATTAGATCTGATAGACAGAGTGCCTGAAGAACTATGGATGGAGGTTTGTGACATTGTACAGGAAGCAGGGATCAAGACCATCACCAAGAAAAAGAAATGCAAAAAGGCAAAATGGTTGTCTGAGGAGGCCTCACAAATAGCTGTGAAAAGAAGAGAAGCAAAATGCAAAGGAGAAAAGGAAAGATATACCCATTTGAATTCAGAGTTCCAAAGAATAGCAAGGAGAGATAAGAAAGCCTTCCTCAGTGATCAATGCAAAGAAATAGAGGAAAACAATAGAATGGGAAAGACTGGAGATCTCTTAAGAAAATTAGAGATGCCAAGGAAACATTTCATGCAAAGATGGGCTCAATAAAGGACAGAAATGGTAGGGACCTAACAGAAGCAGAAGATATTAAGAAGAGGTGGCAAGAATACACAGAAGAACTATACAAAAAAGATCTTCACAACCCAGATAATCGCAACAGTGTGATGACTCACCAAGAGCCAGACATCCTGGAATGCAAAGTCACGTGGGCCTTAGGAAACATCACTATGAACAAAGCTAGTGGAGATGATGGAATTCCAGTTGAGCTATTTCAAATCCTAAAAGATAATGCTGTGAAAGTGCTGCACTCAATATGCCAGGAAATATGGAAAACGCAGCAGTGGCCACAGGACTGGAAAAGGTCAGTTTCCATTCCAATCCCAAAGAAAGGCGATGCCAAAGAATGCTCAAACTACCGCACAATTGCACTCATCTCACACGCTAGCAAAGTAATGCTCAAAATTCTCCAAGCCAGGCTTCAACAGTACATGAACTGATGTTCATGAATCCAGATGTTCAAGCTGGATTTAGAAAAGGCAGAGGAACCAAAGATCAAATTGCCAAAATCTATTGGATCATTGAAAAAGCAAGAGAGTTCCAGAAAAACATCTATTTCTGCTTTATTGACTATGCCAAAGCCTGTAACTGTGTGGATCACCACAAACTGTGGAAAATTCTTCAAGAGATGGGAATACCAGATCACCTGACCTGCCTCTTGAGAAACCTGTATGCAGGTCAGGAAGCAACAGTTAGAACTGGACATGGAGCAACAGACTGGTTCCAAATTGGGAAAGAAGTAGGTCAAGGCTGTATATTGTCACCCTGCTTCTTTAACTAATATGCAGAGTACATCATGAGAAACACTGGGCTGGATGAAGCACAAGCTAGAATCAAGATTGCTGGGAGAAATATCAATAACTTCAGATATGCAGATGACACCACCCTTATGGCAGAAAGTGAAGAAGAAGTAAAGAGCCTCTTGATGAAAGTGAAAGAGGAGAGTGAAAAAATTGGCTTAAAGCTCAACGTTCAGAAAACTAAGATCACGGCATCTGGTCCCATCACTTCATGGCGAATAGATAGGGAAACAGTGGAAACAGTGGCAGGCTTTATTTTGGGGGGCTCCAAAATCACTGCAGATGATGGCTGCTGCCATGGAATTAAAAGAGGCTTGCTCCTTGGAAGAAAAGTTATGACCCACCTAGACAGCATATTAAAAAGCAGAGATATTACTTTGCCAATAAAGGTCCGTCAGGTCAAAGCTATGGTTTTTCCAGTGGTCATGTATGGATGTGAGAGTTGGACTATAAAGAAAGCTGAGCACCGAAGAACTGATGCTTTTGAACTGTGGTGTTGGAGAAGACTGTTGAGAGTCCGTTGGACTGCAAGGAGATCCAACCAGTCCATCCTAAAGGAAATCAGTCTCAAATATTCATTGGAAAGACTGATGCTGAAGCTGAAATTCCAGTACTTAGGCCACCTGATGCAAAGAACTGACTCATGTGAAAAGACCCTGATGCTGGGAAAGATTGAAGGCGGGAGGAAAAGGGGACGATAGAGGATGAGATGGTTGGATGGCATCACCGACTCAATGGACATGAGTCTGAGTAAACTCTGGGAGTTGGTGATGGACAGGGAGGCCTGGTGTGCTGCAGTCCATGGGGTCGCAAAGAGTTGGACACAACTGAGTGACGGAACTGAACTGATCCTTTGTAATCCATTAGCTGGGAAGGAATTCAGAGGATATCATCCCCCAATACGTCATTTTTGGCACGTTGATTACTGTGAGTTTAAGACATTTGAGAAGCAGCAGTGGAAAGCAGAGTACTCTGACCCTTCTTTTCATCCTGAAAGCAAGAGATAAAACTCCTGAGTGAAAGGTGCCCTCTTAGTACCAGGAGACATGCGCACGTGCTGAGTCATATCCGACTCTTTGAGACCTCATGGACTGTAGCCGCGCGCGTGCTCAGTCATATCCGACTCTTTGAGACCTCATGGACTGTAGCCTGCCAGGCTCTCCTTTGTCCGTGAAGTTTTCCTGGCAAAAATACTGGAGTCGGTTGCCACTTCCTCCTCCAGGGGATCTTCTTGACCTAGGGATCAAACTCACATCTCCTACATCTCCTGCGTTGCAGGCGGATTCTTTACCACTGTGCCACCTGACAAACTATACCAGGAGGAAGACATGCTTATCACCAGATACGTGGAACTGGTGCCAAGAATCTGCACAAACACGCCTCACTGAACTAATGCTTGTCTTCCCAGTTACGGTTCCACAAGTCACTCCCCCAGCCCAAGACTCTGTCCTGTCATTGATTGTTCTTTGTGGAAGATGCTACACAAACTGGAATGCTCAGCTGCTGTTTAGAGTTACTTTTCCTTTGAGTTTCTCCCTTGTGATGTGTGCTGCGTGTGTTAGTAAGATGTTCCTTTTCCTCTTGTTAATACTTTTGTTTAAGAGTTTCAGCAGAAAATCTAAAATGGGTAGAGGTAACGTTTTGCCTCCCCTACAACTGCCAGGTGGTGCAGTGGTAAAGAATCTTCCTGCAGTGCAGGAGATGTAAAAGACTTATGTTCGACTCCTGGGTGGGGAAGATTGCCTGGAGGAGGGCATGGCAAGCCACTCCAGTATTCTTGCCTGGAAAGTCCCATGGACAGAGGAGCCTGGTGGCAAAGAGTCAGACACAACTGAGCACCACCACCCACCCATCACTGCAAAATAAATCTTGGGGACTTCCCTGGTGGTCCAGTGGCTAAGACCCATGCTCCCGATGCAGAGGGCCTGGATTTAATCCCTGGTCAGGGAACTAGATCCCACATGCCACAACTAAGACCCAGTGCAGTCAAATAAATAAATATATTTTTAGAAATGAACCCTAGGGGAACTATTCCTCGAGGAACTATGGGATGATAAATACCACAGCAAGCCAGGAAACAGGTCCAGCACTTGAGACGACAACATCAGTCTGAATGACAAGGATGCTTTTTAGGTTAAAGGGGAGCAATGATGTGCCATAGAGGAGGGGGAAGGGAGAGAGGGGAGAGGGAAGGGAGAGAGGGTGAAGGGGCGATCTGGGAGCAATGACGTGCCGTAGAGGAGGGGGAAGGGAGAGAGGGGAGGGGGAAGGGAGAGAGGGTGAAGGGGTGATTTGGGGAACCTAAGTCTTGAAGTTGGGACAGGACTTCAACAAAGGGAGACGCAGAGAAATTCCCAGGAGGAGAACACTCCAGCGAGGTCCAGCCTTCAGGGGTTCAGGGCAAGTTCCAGTCGTGGCAGTTCCTTAGGGACGGGACAACATGACTGCTTCAGAAAGAAGGACGAGGCGTTATTGTATCCGGAGTTCACTGCATTTAGCACGTCTGATGAGTAACTGATACTGAGAGAATGAGTGAATGAAAACATGGACCCAGGTTGGACTAGAAAGAGTGGGAGCTCGGACCCTGGGAAGGGGGCACAGACTTGACCCAGGGCAGAGGGAAGAGCAAAGGTGTGCCCGGGAGAGCTGATAGGAAAGTGGGGAGACAGCTTTATGGCTGAAAACCTGGGGACGTGGGAAAGGAGAAGACGGGGCCGCTGGAGCCAGGGCTGAGAGCACCCGAGCAGCAGCCGTGGTCATTTCCATCGCAGACACACAGGGATCCTCTTGATTCTGTCCCTCGGCTCATAACATAAAAGTGTGAGCACACAAAAATTTATTACAAGGTACTGTTATGGCCACATGGGACCAAGGGAAAATGAGAAGATGGGGGGAGGCGGGGAACCCTCCAAGGCAAACTGCTAAAGTTGCTCAGGGACAGGGCGGAGGATCACTGTATGGAAATAACAGGGTCTCAGAAGTCTTGAACGTTCATGAATTATATTGAGACACAATCCCGTTGCCGCCTGGTAGAGCTGTGCCTTTGTCGTCTTCGTCTGTTGTCGTGGGCTACCAATCCTGGAGAGAAAACTAGCTCTGAAACAACCGATTAAGTAAGTTTCATTACCTTGGGAAACATAGATGGGGCCTCGTGGGAGTTCTCTCTGCTGGCCAGCGTTTAAGAGCCTGTCACGTGACTCCTCTGCTTTCTGCCCTGACCGAGACGCCCTGACTGTTGTGAGTCTCCTCTAAAGGTGGGTGGTGGGTGGTTCAGTCGCTCAGTAGTGTCTGAGTCTTTTGTGACTCTGTAGAATGTGGCCCACCAGGCTCCTCTGTCCATGGGATTTCCCAGGCAGGAATACTGGACTGGGTTGCCAATTCCTTCTCCAGGGGATCTTCCTGACCCAGGGATTGAGCGTACATCTCCTGTGTCTAGAGATTTCTTACTCATCCTAGGGACTGTTCTTTTTAAGAAAAAAACAAAAAACAAAACCCTAATTCAGCTGTATAGAGGCATCGTGCAGAAGCTTATCTTCCTTCACAGAGTGCCAATCAGCCCAGTTTTTTTTTTCCAGCTAGACCAGAACCCACACTTCTGCAGTCTTTTCTCTGTCTCTGAATCTGTATTCAAGTGAGGGTTGAAGAAGCAAGTCAGAGACCGCAGGTGTGAGTTGGACCAGTGGTTCTCACAGTGTGACGCTGGCCCACCAGCGTGGAAGGAACGCGCGTTCTCATGCCCACTCCACACCCACGGGGTCAGGGCTAAGCCCCCGGAGGACTGTGATTCTGGTGGGAGCTGAAGCTTGTAACTAGTGGGTTATAGCCTGGAGACCTGTATTCAGTTCAGTTCAGTCGCTCAGTCACGTCCGACTCTTGGCGACCCCATGGACTGCAGCCCACCAGACTGCCCTTCCAGGTTCAGTCTGGAGAACTGTATTAGTCAGGGTTTTCCACAGGAACGAGCCAATGGGCTATATATAGACATGCATGAGAGGAGATTTAGCACAAGAGTTGGCTCAGCAGTTACGGAGGCTGAGAAGTCCCCTGAGCTGCCATCTGCGGGCTGGAGACCTAGGGAAGCCGGCAGCGTGACTCAGTCTGAAGACCTGGTAATCAGGGCACGGATGAAGTCCGGTCCTGACCTGAGTCCCAGAGCCTGAGAATCTGGATCGCCGGTGTCCGAGGGCAGGAGGAGCCGGATGTCTCGGCTCAAGCAGAGAGAGAACAAGCGTGCTCTTCCTTAGAAAGGGACCTCTCTGTCTCTTCAGGCCCTCGGGCCCTCGATGGATTAAATAACGCCCACCCATCCTGGGGAGGGCGATCTGTTATACAGAGTTCACTGATTCAAATGCTTATCTCTTCCCAAAACACCCTCACAGACACAGCCAGAAATGATATTTTACCAGCTATCTGAGCATCCCTTAGCTCAGCCAAGTTGACACATAAAATTAATTATAACAGTAGCTATTGATAAAACTAGTGTATAGACTGAGCATATCATGCGGATTGATTCTTCTCCCTTCTTTTGTTCATTCAATCCCTGTTTCATTTCATCAATATTTTATGGTGTACTTGCCAGATATCGCTGTATCTGCTGGGATGATAAAGCTGTCAAGGTTTCTGCTCTCAGACAGACTTGCAGATAAAAGACAGAATACCCAGTTCAGTTTGAATCTCTGAAATGAAAACAAATTTGTTTAAATATATTTGTCCCAAGTATCGCATGAAACATCCTAAAAGTTAGTCTTTGTTTTTCGAAATTTGAATGTAACCGAGTACCCTGTATTTTTATTTGCTAAACCTGGCAGTCTACTCTGTGGTATGTATATTCTTGTGGGGACTGTAGACCACCAAAATTACACTTATTTTAAAAAGCAGTGCTTTAAAAAAAAAAAAAAAGCAATGCTTTTCAGTGGTGATGTGTGCAATTGAGAAATAAAAAGGTATAGTACAGTGAAGAGTGGCATTGGGAGGCTGGGTAGAGAAACCCTCTCTGAGGAGCCGGGAGCCAATTAGGTGTAGCTCTGAGGGGAGAAAATTCCAGACAAAAGGACCAATTTAGTGCAAAGTCTCTAAGATGAGAAAATTTTAATATGTTCTTGGAATTGGCCAAAAGTCAGCATGGATGAGCACGGCAAGGGAGAGAGGCAGATGGTGGGGGTGGAGAAGCAGACAGGAGCCCAGGCTCGTCTCTGCTGAGGCCTGAGTAGAGCACGGCATTGATTCTCGCAGGCAGAGTTTCTAAACACAGAGGAGGCGCAGCTCTGGCTTTGTGATCGTAGACGCTACCCTAGCTTCTGCAAGGAGAACCCTTGCTTCTGCAAGAACAAGGAGCAAGGGTGTGCAGCAGGGAGGCAGGCCAGGAAGGGCTCGTTGAGGTCCAGGGAGGAGATGGTGCCAGCTAAGGCACGGGTGGTCGTCAGCGACGTGAGAAGGAATAGGTATGTTTGGGATACGCTTTGGAGAGGACTGGACAGGAGGAGAGAAACTGATGCTGCAGAGAGAGAGGGGAAACTGCAGGAGAGAAGGGAGAACTGCAGAGAGAGGGGAAACCTGCAGGAGAGAAGTACTTGAGGAAGAAGAGGGGATGAAATGAAAAGCACCAAGGAAGAAGCTGGTGTGGACAAGGACAGCTTCCCTGGTGTGACTAATAAGAGAGAAGACACAGCGTGTGCATGCAGGTACAGGTGGGGCTCCCCTGGCGGCTGACATGGCAGAGAATCCGCCTGCAGTGCAGGGGACCCAGGTTCCATGCCTGGGTCGGGAAGATCTCCTGGAGAAGGGAACAACTAGCCACTGCGGTATTCTTGCCTGGAGAATTCCGTGGACAGAGGAAACTGGTGGGTTACAGTCCATGGGGTCCCAAAGGGTCGGACACGACTGAGCGAGTAACAGTTACTTCACAGACACAGGTAGATTTGGAGATGTGGTTAGGGACAGTAAGGAAATCCCTGGAGGAGGTGCTTTTCTTAAAGTCAATATCAGCTTCATCACAAAAATTGTGTGTTTAATATTGTGCTTGTGCTTAATCGCTTAGTTGTGTCTGATTCTGCGACCCCATGGACTGTAGCCCACCAGGCTCCTCTGTCCATGGGATTCTTCAGGCAAGAATACTGGAGTGGGTAGCCATTCCCTTCTCCAGGGAATCTTCCCAACCCATGCATCGAACCCCAGTCTCCTGCATTGCAGGCAGATTCTTTACCGTCTGAGTCACCAGGGAAGCCCAAATGAAGGATCTGCCCTGGTTCTGTGTATATATATTTGCAAATTATGTCAACCACCACGTTTGCTAAATGGAAGACAATCACAACTTGATTGGATGCAATTACAAATTGTGTGTCTGCCATGAACAATTTCAAATATATTTTTGCTCCATTGAGCTTCTTCTTTGAGAAACTGTGGTTTAAAAAAAAAAAAACAACATGAAATCTACCCTCTTAACAAAATCTTAAGATATATAGAGTATTAACTGTATGAACATTGTTGTAGAGCAACGGAACTTCCTGTTGGATGCCTGACACTTCTTACCGGTAAAGTAACAACTCATTTCCCCCACCCCTAGTCTGTAGTAACCACTATCGTATGCCCTGCTTTTGTGAGCTTGACTACTGTAGATGCTTGTGTAAGTGGAATCATGCAGTAGGTGTGCTTTTGTGGCCAGCTCATTTCACTTAGCATAATGTCTTCAGGTTATCACATATCACAGGATTTCGTTGTTTAAGGCTGAATAATATTCTGCTGTATGTATAGATCATATTTTGTTTATCTTTTCATGTGCCGATGGATATTTGAGTTATTTCCACCTCTTGGCTATTGTGAATAATGCTGTGATGAATGTGCAAATACAAATACCTCTTTGAGATCCTGCTCTTAAATACTCAAAAGTGGGATTGAAATGGAGCAGGACCCTATGGCCCTTGCCCCCGACCCCTGTCCTCAGCCTGCTTTTTGTCTGTGGAAAAACATTAGCCAAAGAATAAGCTTAATCAGAGAAGTGAGGAAATGCAGAAACAGAGGAAAACAGTCAAAGGAGACTGAATAATAATAACATATCATTAAGTGTCGTCATGGACTTTAGTTCCTTCTCTAGGGCTATAGCTAATATTCTGAGCCATATCCTGTGAACTGTCTGTCTATAGACCTGAAGCCCCCACCAGGTGGAGAAGTTAACTACGTGATGAAGGGACTATAGCCATGACACAAGCCGCCACAATTCCAAGAATTGGCCTCCAAGAAAGGGAAACAAACTGACCTTGGAACTGAAGATTAACTGTACCTAAAACAACCAAGATGGCGGTGGTCAGACCAGCGATGGCCGATTTCAAGACGACCGTCAGAGCTGACTGTGCTGTTTCTGCATGGGCCCCTCCCCTCTATAAAAGCTCTTGTCCACTGTCAGTGGGGGGAGTCAGCTCTTGGACAGATGTCCGCCCTCCCACGCACCCCCACCACACGCACCCAAGGTTGCTGGCATCTGAAATAAAGCAAACTTTTCTTTCCACCGACCCGATCTCTTTACTGGCTTGTGAAACAGCGAGTAGTGGGACCCCACTTTCAGTAACAGGATTGCTGAAGCATATGGTTGTTCCATTTTTAATGTTTTGGGGAACTTCCATACTCTTTCCACAGTGACCATATCAATTTACATTTTCATCAACAGTGTACAGGTCTTCTAATTTCTCCACATCCTTGTCAACACTGATACTTTCTGTTTATTTTATCATGGCCATTTTAACAGATATGAGGTGGTATCGCATAGTCATTTTAATTGGCGCTTTCCTGATGATGAGTGGTGCTGAGCATCTCTTCGTACACTTGTTGGCTAGTTGCATGTTTTCTTTGGAGGAATGTTTATTCAGAGGCTTTGCTCATTTTTTTAATTGGGTTGTTTGGTTTTTTTTGTTCTTAAGTTGTAGGAGTTCCTTGTATTTTTTGAATATCAGTATCTTATCAGATATATGGTTCACAGATATTGTCTCCCAGTCTGTGGGCTTCCTTTTCACTGTGTAGATTGCAGAAACTTTTTAGTTTACCATTGTCCCATTTGTCCATTTTTGCTTTGTTACTTGTGCTTTCAGCATCACATCTAAGAAATCATTGCTAAGACCATCTGGCTTCTTAACAGTACTAAGGGGAAAGTGTATTATTTTTCCCATGAAACACGGTTCCTCCAAAGATTATACTTACATTGTCCCTGCAGAAACAAATTTTACTTTTAATGGTGATCTCTTAAACTGAATTTACAGTAGAATTAGCCATCACATCAGACATTTCACCTTTAATAGAATGAACTCCAAAAACTTTCCACTGATTTCATTAATTGTATGAAACGGCAACAGCAGAATCTAAACTTTTATTTTTGAAACACGATGACACTGTACCAACCCACCATCACTAACTATTTGCAAAGTTTTGCTCTGCTAATGCAGCCAGCAAAAACAGTGGTTGCCTCATTTTTCATATCTGTAAGAAAAATTGAAATAAAAAGGAGTGAAATTAACTCAGGTGAAAAGTTACTTGATGTGAACAAAAAGCCATGTTTCACAGAGTGATTGTAAGTGACAACCGCACATATCATACTTGTTGTTTGGGGAAAATAACTATTCAAAATCACTTCTTGAATACTACCTTGAAAGAGATGCTGATATTTATTCAGCCAGTTTGAGCCTCCTGGCTTTTGTGTGGTCACTGATAGAACAACAGCTTCCATGTGGATAACCAATGTCAACAACCATCTGACCAAGCCATTTAAAGGGCTCACTCCCAGGGTTACTATTGAGACCAATGTTTCTTATTCCAGTCCCTATATATTACCTGCTTTTTCTCTCTGAAGGCTTTTCAGATTTTTTTTTTTAAACTCTGGTGTCTTAAATCTTATAGTGTTGTGGTTCCTTGTGACTTTTTTTCTATTCTAGGCACTCAGCGGGACCTTTATACCTGGGGCGTGGTGGTGGTCTAGTCGCTCAGTCATGTCTGACTCATGGGACCCCATGGACTGTCGCCTGCTATGTTTATTTCTGTGGTTGAGATCGCTCATTGCCTACCTAATAAGTCTTTCCTTCTTTCTTACTAACAGAATGTCTCTACACAGGAGGGCGGCATGTCTAATTAGAGCTTCCCAGCCACTCTTGCTGGTGGGTGCGGTCTCGTGACACAGTTCTGTCTCGTGAGATGTAAGTTGGGACCACAGTTGGAGTGGGTGGTTTGCCGCTCTTCTCTGTGATAGAAACGTGGTGGGAAGACCCGAGATGGGAAGAGTGTGGTAGGAACTGAGCCACTTCCCTGCAGCCACCTCACGGCACAGCTCCAGGGAGCTCTGCTGGCGCCGTCTACGGCACGCTGGCTCCTTAGAGTCTGCAACGCGGGAACCCTGTATTGGAAGCCGTGCCCCAGTGCCCTGTGGGTGGGAGCCCTGGCCTGCGTATACGACTCCAGGAGTCTCGCTCTTTTCCATGTGGCTCTGTTTTCTTCCCTCTTCTGTGCTTCATGTCCCCCAGCTCAGAATATCTCAGGGTCAGCCTCCTCAGAGGACAGCTCTGACATCTGCTGATGGTAGAGGAGCCACAGCCCTGGCTGGGTGGAGGAGGGTGAAGGGAGGGAATCTGGGGGTCTAGGTCCTTCTAATGAGTGACCCTTCTTGCTTTCAGCCCCATCCCAACTCCTGGATTCAAACCCTCAGCCTTTAGAGGGTTCATGGTGGATTCCATTCATGGTTTTTGGCTTCCCTAGGCAGAGACACAGCAGAACGGAAAAAGCTGAAGCTAAATTAGATACCGTTATTATCTTTCCAAATTTTTTTGACTTTTTTGTTTTTTTATATTTCCTCTCCTATTCGTTTCTTCTTCTTTAATTCCTTTACGACTCTCTTAGCGGGTTTGGAGAGGGCGTGGAGATCAAGGCATGTGGGGTTAACCTGAAGTTGACAGCTGCAGGTGAGAATGCAAGCCTGGGAGAGTTCTTAGCTGTCTCTGCTGAGAAGCCTCAGGCCTTCAGTCCACACCCTAGGCATGTGGACTGAAAACAAGAACAGCAAGTGGAAAGAAAAACAGCGTAATTCAGAATTTTAGCTGGAGGTGGCTAAGCCTAGAGAAACAAAAATCTGAAATAGTCACCGAGTTTCCTCTTGAATGACCAATAAAGCCACTGCATATAGTAAGGATAATAACAATCAACTCAATAATGAGAACAGTCAACTCCACTCAGCACGGTTGATCTCCTGGCCTGCTGCCTTCCCAGGCCTTTGTCTTTCATTAGCCCTCCTTCGCCTCTCACCGCTGCTGCCGCTGCTGCTGTTGCTGCTGGTGACGGTGAGGAAGACGTGGGTGAAAGTTGACACTTACACAGCACTTGGTATGTGACCAGCACATCCAATGTTTCAATCCCACCACCATTGTTTCCGACAGTTACTGTTATTATACCCGACAGGATAATGCAGCCGAGAGCAGTTAAGTACCTTGCACAGGTTCACATAGCTAGGATAGAACAAATAGAATAAAGGATTAATATTTCAAATAGAATGGAATGGTTCAAAGCCAGGACTAAACTGACAAAGTCCTTCTCTAGAGGCTTTGCTTGTACAAATGCACTATAGATAAACATACTTGAATTTATATATCACTTGACAACTTCAAAAGCAATTTCACTTCATCTCATTTGATCCCTGGGGTTGCCTTTATGGTTCCAGTGGTAAAGAATCCACTTGCCAATGCAGGAGATGCAGGTTCGATCCTTGGGTCAGGAAGATCCCTTGGAGAAGGGAATGGCAATCCACTCCAGTATTCTTGCCTGGAGAATCCCAATAACAGAGGAGCCTGGTGGGCTACAGTCCACGGGGTCGCAAAGGGTAGGACACGACTTAGCGACTGAATAACACAGAAACACATTTGATCCCCACGGTGCCATTGTACACCTGAGAAAACCGGTGCCCATCTGACTCCAGATGGTGCTAGTAAGGTAACTGGTTTATCCACTGACACAGTGATGTACGTTGTCGTTAAGATTCTCAGAGCATCAGCCCTAAGCTCAGCTCTTTCACTGTTCATTTTGATGATTATGAACCTGCATTTACACAGAATCCCAGGAAGAGACATTCTAAAGGCAATAGAACTACTTGAGTGCAAGTTGTAAATTGTTGGTTTAAGCCTCAGAAAGTATTTTCCCATAGAAACTGCATGAGTCATGGTAAGCTGGCATGTAGGCTAACCCACAAATGCCAGAATGTCACTTCTGTGACCACGTCCGCCGCAGCTCTCTAGGGCCCGAGGGGTGAGGAGCCCAGGAAGAGGGGGAGGGCCTGGGGGTGGTGCGGTGACCCCCACTGTGGGGTAAAGCACGGAAAGGCCGTTACCAGATGAGTATGAGGCTGGGCCAGCCAGGCGTTCTTGACACCCAATGTGCCTGCGTGTCATGCTTGCATGCCGAGTTGCTTCAGTCCTGTCTGAATCTTTGCAAGCCCGTGAACTGTAGCCTGCCAGGCTCCTCTGTCCATGAGATTCTCCAGGCAAGAACACTGGAGTGGGTTGCCAGGCCCTCCTCCAGGGTGTCTTCCCGACCCAGGGATGGAACCTGAGTCTCTTGCATCTCCTGCACTGGCAGGCGGGTTCTTTACCGCTAGGGCCACCCAGGACATACTTACCCGTGATGGCCCCACACAAACCCTTGCCACTGATGCAGAAGGGAATAAAATGTGCTTTTTTTTGTAGTTAAACTTTTTTTTATTGAAATACAGTTAATTGACAATGTTGTATTAGTTTCTAGCGTATAGTCGAGTGGTTCAGTTATACATACACATGTGTATGTAGATTCTTTTTCATTATAATTTATTACAAGATATTGAATATCGTTCCCCATGCTGGACAGTAGGACCTTCCTGTTTATCTGTCTTCTGTATGTAAAGTTTGCTGTTCAATCGAAGGGGGTTCCTGGCACAACGCACACTCCCCATCTACTGATCCCGGAACCCACATTTCTGTGCTGCAGGAACCGAGGGTGGGGGGATCGGATGATGGCCAGCGGAGAGCCCTTTGTAGGAGGAACACTTGTTCTAAATAAGGCTGATTTCCCGAAAGAATTCTGCTTCCTTCTCCTTAGTTTCTGGGCCCCTACTTTTACGGTTAACCAACAGACCATGTATAATTAGAGGCTCTGCTGTTCCAGGGGGAACATTAGGAGAATCTGATATCCTGAGCTAATGTAATCAGTCATGTCAAGCAAAGACTTCTGTGCTTTACCAACTTCTGAATCAGGGTCTCTGGGGGATAAAGCACTTGCCATCCTGACCAGGATAAGAGCTGGGCATGATTGTGCTTTAATTGATTAATTCTAATAATTATAACCTTAATAATCATCAACTCAGTTATTCATTGATTAATACCTCCTTCTGGGGAAGGAAATGGCAACCCTTCACTCCAGTATTCTTGCCTGGAGAATCTCCATGGACAGAGGTGTCTGGCGGGCTACAGTCCATGGAGTCGCAACAAGTTGGACACGACTGAGCAGCTAAGCACAATATCTCCTTCTGGTGGCTCAGATAGTAAAGAATCTGCCTGCAGTGAGGAAACCCAGGTTCGATCCCTGGGCTGGGAAGATCCCCTGGAGGAGGGAATGGCTACCTGCTCCACTCTTCGTGCCTGGTGAGTCCCGTGGACAGAAGAGCCTAGCAGGCCACGGGGTCGCAAAGAGTCAGATATGCCTGAGTGACTAACACACACTTTCACTCAATCTAAATCTATGTGAGATGAACAAATCTGAGATGGATGATGGTGGTTATCTGAGCCCTTGGGGTCTGTGGACCTTCTGCAGTCGTGGAAGACGAAATGTTTTTGTGCAGAGGGCTGGATGTTCCTGTTACCAGTGCCCAGAGATTATTTTACCTTGCATTTTTTCCTGAGAGAGATTATCGCTCATGGCCACAAAGCATCTCCAGTGTTTATTATCAGAGGGGATCTGATGCGAGATCAGCTATCTTAAGTTCTAGAAGCCGGGACTTCCCTGTCCAGTGGCTAAGAATCTGCCTTGCAATGCAGGGCGTGTGCGTTCGATCTCTGGCTGGGGCGCTAAGACCCCACAGGCCTCAGAGCAGCCAAGCCTGCAAGCCACCACTGGACACTCTCGGGCTCTGGTGTTGAGGGTTCTCCCTCCTCCTCTCCCAGGTCTGTTTGCTGCTGGCTGATCCTCCGCCCTGTGCCCCAGGCATCTGTAAACTGCACTTGTCTCTTGTGCTTCCGTCATTTCTGTGATGTCACCCAACTGCTGTCAGATGTGAACGCATGCCTTCATTTGTCTGGTCTCTCTCAGTGTCCCCTCTCCTCCTCTGTCTGCCTTACAGGACACACGATTCTAGTCTCGCCATCGAAAAAGAAAAGCGTCTCTGGCTACCGTCTCTCCTCTCCGCAGAGCTGCCTGTATTCTCTCTCCTCTTCGGCTTCCTTTGGCCCCGCAAACCCCTGCATCCTGGTTTCTGTGAGAACTTGGCTCCTTAAATAGCACCTCTGGCTGTACAGTTGCTTTGAACAGCAGGTGCTTTTAATCACACTTGTCTTTCTGAGGCATTGTTCACTCTTGACTTATCCCTCTTTCATGGAATGCCTGCTTCCCTCAACTTCTGAGACATTTCCTAGTTTATGGTTCCTGGCATTTACCATTCTTTTTTCTCTTTCTGTTTTACAATCTTGATGTCTTCCACTCATTCCTTAAACCCTAGGGTCCCCCAAGGCCAAACGCTCCACCCATAGTCCTTGTTACACTCTCTCCAGGTGACCCCGTTGTTTCAACATCCATGCACTGATAACTCCCAGATCTGTTTATCTAGCATGTTTTTCCTAAGAAGAGGACTCAGATATTCTATTGCATATGAGATGGATAGATAGATAAGTGTCTCATATACACAGAAGAGGACCAGAATTACTCCTCCTACGTTCTTGATCACAGATGGTATCCCACTTGTCGCTAGGTCAGAAACCTGAGTGTCACTTCAAGTCTTCGTGCCCATCATCAGCGGCGCCCAGAGAGTCACTCAGTTCTGCACAGCCTCCTGGGGGTTTGTCAGGTGTGCCCGGTTTTCGCCACCCTCACTGCCAGTGTCTGAATCCAGGCCTGCATCATCCTCTCGTGGACCACTGAGCCAGTGGTCCAGTCTCTCTCGCTCTGTCCCACCACATGATTCCCTAACTCCTTCCCTCAGCCGCCAAAGACATGAGCCTTAAATGTAAACATGATCCCATCCTTCCTGCTTTCAGTTCTTTGGAGGCTGCCTTCCACCTTCAGCTTTTTCACTGAGCAGGTTCCTAACCGCTCCTCTGCTGGCTCCTCTTGTCTTTATGTTACAGTGTCTCTGGCTGTGGCCATCCATGTCTTTGCCATTACTCCTTCTGTGCCTTTCCCTCCTCTCACACACCATCCGAGAAGCCGTTGTTGACCCCATCCTCCAGGTCCCTGCCCGGAGCTCTTGGAGCCACATGCCTGTGGTGGCACCCTTACCCCAATCTGTACTGATCTGTCTGTGTATCTTTTGACGGGTTAGGAAGCTCCTTGTATCCAGCGCTTGACTCCATTCCTGCCACGGTGCTGATCCTCAAGTTAAGGCATGAATGCAGGGATAAATGACGTACTGATCCCACCTGCCTTTCTGTGGGAAAGGATTGGAAAAAGACTCAGTTCAGTTCAGTCGCTCAGTCGTGTCCGACTCTGCAACCCCATGGACTGCAGCACACCAGGCCTCCCTGTCCATCACCAACTCCCGGAGTTTACTCAAACTCATGTCCATCGAGTCGATGATGCCATCCAACCGTCTCGTCCTCTGTCATTCCCTTCTCCTCCTGCCCTCAATCTTTCCCAGCATCAGGGTCTTTTCAAATGAGTCAGCTCTTCGTATCAGGTGGCCAAAATACTGGAGCTTCAGCTTCAACATCAGTCCTTCCAATGAACACCCAAGACTGATCTCCTTTAGGATGGACTGGTTGGATCTCCTTGCAGCCCAAGGGACTCTCAAGAGTCTTCTCCAACACCACAGTTCAAAAGCATCAATTCTTCGGCGCTCAGCTTTCTTTATAGTCCAACTCTTACATCCATACCTGAGTACTGAGAAAACCATAGCCTTGACTAGATGGACCTTTGTTGGCAAAGTAATGTCTCTGCTCTTTAATATGCTGTCTAGGTTGGTCATAACTTTCCTTCCAAGGAAAAAGACTAATTAGAAGCAATAACTGGAAACAATTATATGAAATGTTTCAAGTAGAAAGCATTACACTGCTAGTTCATTTAATTTTTATCACAGTATTAAAATATTTTCGGTGTTAAAAGTATTTGAAGTATTTTAAAAGTATTTTTTCCCTTTATGGAATTCTAAATTGGGAGGGACTATCAGAGGTCATCTGTTCCAACCTTCAGGTTTTAAAGTACAATAACTTTTTTTAGACAGTCATTTTTTAAAATGCCTTTAAAAATAGTTTCATGTATCTTAAGCCCCCACTGGACAGTGAGCTTTCCAGTGTCTGGACCTGCTGAACAGAAACTGTTGAGCTGCAGCACTAACGTAAGCTCAAAGCAAAGGGCTGGAGAAGCCCTGGCACAGAGACGTGGCGTTGCCTAGCAACTCACGGGCAGCACATGCCGCTGGCGAGCCCCACTGCTGGACCTCGTGGCAGCCTCGCTCACAGAGGTGCTCCTATCTCTGCCACCAGCACGGCGTTGGTTTTACTTGCCTTCCTCACTTCTGCTGTTTCACAGATCAGTTAATAATGATTTTTAACTTTTTTTTTTAAGATTTTTGTGTGTGTGGATCATTTTTATAAAGTCTTTACTGAATTTGTTTCCATTCTGCTTCTGTTTTATGTTTTGGTGGGGTTTTTTGGCCGCAAGACATGTGGGATCTTAGTTCCTTAACCAGGGATTGAATCCACACCCTCTGCTTTGGAAGGCCAAGTCTTAACCTCTGGAGTCTGAGAGGGAGGGAAGGGAAGTCCCAGTGACGATTTTTTAACGTCCATGATTGGTAAACACTATTGAATGTCTGACACATTGGAAGGGCTTTCACATCATATGAAGATGTAGAGGATGGAGAAGGAGAGGGACATTAGACAAGAACAAAACAAATCATTTTACTCCCTGGTCCCATGAAAGGAGAAGAAAGAGTAATGTCTGATCCTTCGTGGATGGATAAGAAGAAAGAGCAAGGAGACAGCTGCAGGTGGGAAGACACATGACTGACATACAAACAACATCATCTGTAATGTCCCAAACTGGAAACCAGAATCAGGCCACTGGGCAGAGAAGTCACCGTCACCATCATCATCACCAGGATGAATGAATGATAAGCCAAGTCTGCCCCGCTGGCCAGAAAGTCATCTCCACTCTCGGTAGAGTTAGCAGAGGAAGGAGAGCCATCAGAGTTGGATGTGGTGATGGGACTAAAATAGCCCGAAGGATGGATGTAAATTAAAAAATCGAAAAAGGTTGAACAGTCAACATAAGGCAGTGATTCTTAATTGGGAGCAATTTTGCCACCAGAGGGATGCTTGGCAATGTTGGGAGAGAGTTTTGGTTGTCACAGCTGTGTGGGGAGAGGGAACTGCTGGAATCCTGTAGGGAGCGGCCAGGAATGCTGCTAAACATCATATAACAGATGGCAGAGAATTGTCCAGTCCAAAATGTCAACAGTGCCAAGGTTGGGAAACCCTGATGTAAGGGGATTTTTCAACCTGATAAACAAACCCAGGGAGATTGACTGGATTTACCAGTGGCCACTGCACAAGCCCTTTTCTTAACCTGAACACATAGTGAAGCCTCACGCCAGCTTCCAAGATCCGCATTCTGTGTCCTGCAACCTCACATTTGTAGCTTGAAATGGGTTAGTTCCACCATGGAAACTGGCAAATAGTGCAAATCAGGGCTTTGAGCCTCCACGCAGCACACCCTGCAAAGCTCACTTTAGACAACTACCAGCGCATCCCTGGGCTTCCCTGGTGGCTCAGATGGAAAAGAGTCTGCCTGTAATGCGCGAGACCCCGGTTCAATCCCTGGATTGAGGAGATCCCCGAAGAAGGGAATGGCCATCCCCTCCAGTATTCTTGCCTGGAGAATCCCGTGGACAGAGGAGCCTGGAGGGCCACAGTCCACGGGGTCACAAAGAGTCGGATACCACTGAGCGACTAACACACACACACACACACACCCAGAGCGTATCACTGCTCCTCAGTTCCTGGAGGAGGAAGAGTGATCCTCCCCTTTTTCTATCCTTTCTCCTCCTCCCCCTCCTTCTCTCTTCCGTGTGTTTTTAAAGGGTGCTACCCTTCACCGCACTGGAGAAGGCAATGGCAACCCCACTCCAGTGTTCCTGCCTGGAGACTCCCAGGGGCGGGGGACCCTGGTGGGCTGCCGTCTATGGGGTCGCACAGAGTCGGACACGACTGAGGCGCCTTAGCAGCAGCAGCAGCAGCGCCCTTCACCACACAAGTGGAAGTCACTAAATCCTTAACACTCGTGCTTTCAGCCTGAGGGTCTCAGAGGACAGCACGTGTCAGCATCACCTGGAGGGCTTCGTGATTGTGGGGCCCCACCTCCAGAGTTTCAGATGCAGTAGGTCTGTGGGGCCCAAGACTGTGCATTTCCACGCATGCCCCAGTGGAGCCGGTGCTGCTGGCCTGGGGACCCCGTTCTGAGGACCCTGTTCCAGGCGGTCTGAGGACGGCCTTGCTGACTCACATCACTCTTGTTTTGGGGAAGCAACCCAGTTGGGTTCCAGGTGAAGTTTCCACTTCTCTCCGACACTCACAAAATGCGGCCTTGCAGGATGTGAGCCGTCACGTGTCTGGGCTGCCTGCAGTTCTAGTAGTTTTCTTCCCCTGGTCTTGGATGCTTGAAGATGAATCTTGAGATTATCACATGTGACAGTTAGTGAAATAATCTCAAATGTGGAGTGTCAAGTAACAGGGCGAGTTTGCAAGAGCCAGCCAGAGCTTACCTGTGTATGCTGACCAGTGGTCTAGGAACACAGAAAGTTTTTTTTTCAAGGCTAACTTTTGATTTTTTACTGGATTATAGCCGATTAACGATGTGATAGTTTCAGGTGGACAGCAGAGCGGCTCAGCCATCCCTATACACGCATCCTTTCTCTCCCAGACCCCCTCCCATCGAGGCTGCCACGGAGCCTTGAGCAGAGTTCCCTGTGCTCCACAGTAGGTCCTGCTTGGCGCTGCATTTTAAATGCAGCAGTGTGTACCTGTCCATCCCCAACTCCCCACTATCCCTTCCTCCCCTCAGACACCGCAACCCTAGAGTCGTTCTCTAAGTCTGTGAATCTATTTCTGCTTTGTAAATGAATGCGTCTGCATCATTCCTCTTTAGATCCCACATATACGGGATGTCACACAGTGGTTCTTCCTCTCTGTCTAACCTCCTTCACTCAGTATGACACAGAAACATTTTGACAAGTTTCTAAAAAATATGGGAAAAGGTTCAAAAGAGGAGTAACTAAAAAAAAAAGAAGTGTTAAAATTCTAAGATGGAGAAGACGGGTTTTCGCCGCGCTGATGGAAGCGATGTGGGCGTCACTGTGCGGGCGCTTGGGGCCGCACCCCGGGCTGGGCGTCTTCAGGGGCCCTTTGCTTGGCTCTGAACCAGCTTCGGAGCAGGGCTCCCTCTCCCTCTGCTCCCTGCGGAGAGGAAGCCAGCGGGGGGGGGGGGGGGGGGCGGCGAGCCCGTGGAGCGCAGGCCGGCGAGGGTTGACCCTGCCCCTCTGCCCCGCATGCCCCCTTAGGCATCCATTTCCCAGTCTCTCAGATTGGCTTCCAGCTGCAGAGCCCTCCTCTCCCAGCGCCTCTGCTGCCTCCAGACAAGTGGAAATCATGGCTGCCCTCTGCTTTGTGATGCTAAGCGGTTGAGCTGCCCTCAGCTCCCTCGAGCCCTGCCACCAGCTGGCCCAGGCTCCCAGAAGACCCCTGCAGGGCTCATCATCAGGACCCGCCACTTACAGAGGGATTTTACCAGAAGGGTCCTGGCAGGAACAGATGGAGCGCTCTGCTGGGGTGATTTGAGAAGAATTTAATTGAGGGGCCATTTGCAAAGGCACAGGCAGGGTTTCTGGGAAATAAGTTCAAGGTGAGAAGGGTGGGCCGGCTTTCTACCCCGGGGCAGGCAGAATTCTCAAATGACCTTCAGTGACTCCCCTGCCCTTGAATGTGGCTTGTTGCTGCTCAGTCGCTCAGTCGTGTCCGACTCTGAGACCCCATCGACCGCAGCTCAGCAGACCTACCTGTCCTTCACTATCTCCCGGAGCTTTCTCAAACTCATGTCCATCGAGTTGGTGATGCCATCCAACCATCTCATCCTCTGGCATCCCCTTCTCCTCCTGCCCTCAATCTTTCCCCGAATCAGGGTCTTTTCCAAAGAGTCGGTTCTTTGTATCAGGAGGTCAAAGTATTGGAGCTTCAGCTTCAGCATCAGTCCTTCCATTGAATATTCAGGGCTGATTTCCTTTAGGATGGACTGGTTGGATCTCCTTGCATCCAAGGGACTCTGAAGAGTCTTCTTCTGCACCAAGCATCACAAGCATCCATCCTTCGGTGCTCAGCCTTATTTAGCCCTTGAACGTGGCTGGAAGCTACTAGCCAGTAGGGTTTGCTTCTAGCCAGTAGGAGAGAGCAGGGTGATGGACGTCCCTCCTGTGGTTCAGTGACGTGGTGTGAGGCACGGTCTGGGTGACAGGGGGAGGTTCTCCTGCCGGCCCAGGGGAGGGGGCTGCCCTGCTAGGAGAGAGGCTGAGAAGCAGGGAAGTCCAGTGTCCTCTGAGCTGGGAGTGGCCCCGGGCTGACAGGCAGCAAGAAGGCAGGGACTTCAGTCCTTAAACCACGAGAAACTGAATTCTGCCGGTAGTCACGTGAGCTTAGAAGTCCCCAGGCTCCAGAGGTGAGCCACTGGGCCACTCTTACGCTGCTGCCTTGGGAGACCCGGGCTGAGGGAGCCAGATGAACCTAGACTTGGACCCATAGGAACCGTGTTGTGAGCTGAACCGGGTGCATCCCCATCCCTAAGCCAGTGTGACGGGGGTTAGAAGGTGGGGCCTTTTGGAGGTGATTAGCTCCTGGAGGTGGAGCCCTTGTGGATGGGTTAGTGCTCTCATAACACTGACCCAGAGAGCCTTCTTGCCCCCTTTCTGCTGTGTAAGGACGTAATGAGAATGCATTGCTGTATTTAAAATGGACCACCAACGAGGCCCTACTGTGGAGTGCAGGGACGTCTGCTCGGTGTCAGGTGGCCGCCTGGATCGGAGGGGCGTCTAGGGGAGAAGCATACGTGTGCATGTATGGCTGAGACACTTCGCTGCCCACAGGAAACTGTCACAACATTGTTAACAGGCTATGAAAAGTAGTGAAAGTGTTAGTAGATCAGTCGTGCCTGGCTCTTTGTGATTTCATGAACTGTAGCCCCGCCAGGCTCTTCTGTCCATGGAGTTCTCCAGGCAAGAACACTGGAGTGGGTAGCCATTCCCTTCTCCAGTTAATAAGCTATACTCCAATATAAAATAAAAGTTCACCAAAACAGAACGTGGCTACCTGCCCCTGGAAGAGGGCCCTGAGCAGGACCCAGGGGTACTGGCACCCTGACCTCAGACCTCCCAGCGTCCAGAACTATGAGCAATAAATGTCTGTTGTTCCTAAGCCACCCACTGTGTGGGACATTGTTATAGCAGCCCGAATGGAGGGAGACTGTGCAATACTAAATGCGTGTTCTTTAAGCTACTATGTTTGTGCTAATTTGTTACACAGCACTGATAGCTGTTATACCCCCTTCAGATCCCAAAGGCCAGGGGAGGGAGCAGTCGCCCAGGAGAGGGCTGCCTGAGCAGAGCTGTGGTCTGTGCAGGCATGAGTGACCTGGTGGAGCTGGAGGGTGCGAGCTGTGGCCTCACGTTCCTGACCCCGCCTCCCCGCACTGGGGACTGCAAACCCAGCCAGAAAGCAGCAGGGTGGGGCTGACAGTGACGTCTGATGGGGCAGCTTCCCGGGGCATCAAGCACGTGGAGAAGTGTGGACTGCAGAGTCAGAGGGGCAAACGGAATACGTCTGGGACCCGGGCATCTCAGAGCAGCTGTGGGGAGAGGAGGTGTCCTCCATCGTCTTAGCTATATAGATGGACAGCCCAAAACAAGACGAAAGAGAAAAAAAAATAGAATTGAGGGTTTCGCCTCCATGGTAAAATTAGTAAATAAAAGTACGTTGAGATCAGTTCAATCTTGATTGTAGGTGGGCTAATCAAGCCATTATCTTTACATAACTTGCTTTACTCAAGAGGCCCCTGTACTCTAATCACACTTTAGACCCTAGCATTGTTGAACGTCTACAGAGAAACAATTCATGGAATAAGCCTGGTTATAAATCAGACAGCTTGGTAGTTACTGGGTAAATGAGATGGTCTCTAGAGAACAGCTTCACTGTTATTCTTTTCCCCTAGTTATTCCTTAGAAGATACAATTTATTCACTTCTGTGATAAGAAGGGATTTGTTTAAACACACTGTATCTTACTTTATAGCCATAGAGTTGAAGACTTGTAGAATCTGCCTGCCAGTGCAGGAGATGCAAGAGACTAGTGTTCAATCCCTGGGTTGGGAAGATCCCCTGGAGAAGGGAATGCCACCTCACTCCAGTATTCCTGCCTGGAGAATCCCATGGATAGAGGGGCCTGGCGGGCTACAGTCCATAGGGTCGCAAAGAGTCAGGTACCACTGAGCGACTGAACACCGCCACCATTGTTTCCTAGGGCTGCCATGACAAAGTGCCACCGACTGAATGTTTTAAACAACAAAACTGCGTTGTCTTGCACTTCTGGCCACAGCAGGCCCGAGGCCCAGGCAGGGCTGACTCCTTTCGAGGGCTGGGGGGCATCTCTGGTGGCCTCAGGTATCCCTTGGCTTGGAGGTGTTACTCTCCCTGCCCCTACGTGGCTTCCCTCTATGTGGATCTGTGTGTCTAAATTCCTGTTCTTTTTTATGAGGACAGCTATATAGGATTAGTGCCCACTCTGATGACCTCATCTTAATCATCCACAAGACCCCAGTTCCAGATAAGGGCACATTCACAAGTCCTGGAGATTAGCATTCGAATACCTTTGGGGGGTGGGGATACATAATTCAACCCAGAAGAGGCTCTAATGCCAACCTACAATTTAAAGGCAAAGTCACGTTCAAGATCAGAGAGTCATGTCTTTCTGGTTTGCCCTACCCACTTCATCTGGGGAAACTGGGAAATATCCTTTCATGCAAACTGTTCCAGGGAAAGCTACTACATAAACATTAAATCATTAAAATAATAAATGTGATTCAGAGGTGGGTGGGAGGCCCTATTTGTATATTTGTTCTCTCTTTTTTTTTTCAAAGTGTTTTCAGGGCCATAGTTAAAAAAGGGGAAATAACATATGACACGATTTACGTTTCCTCTGAAGGATGCTGGCCGCTGCCGAGGACGCTTTCATCGCTGTTTATTGATCTTTCTTTATTGCCTCTTTGTTGCTGCTCTGAGAATAAGAACTGTTTTTTCCTAAGTGTGTTAAGATGGCATCAAAGAAGAGATTTCTATAAGAAGCAGTTTAGTCCTTAAAAAAAGAAAAACAAGAGAGACTGAAATGACCATTCTTTGCGCGCTTTGAAGACCCCGACACCTCAGCGTTCTCTCCCATCCTTTCCGTTGGGCTGTGCGGTCCTGGTGGCTGTACGCTCTGCACAGAATGGGTTCTTTATAGTCAGGCTTCCTTGCTGAAATAATATTCTGTAATTGCTCACTCCTCTGCGGCCTGAGAAGACACACCAGCAGCACATTTGGGAAACTGTCTTGCCTTTCCCAGCTCCTCCTCGTATCTGGCCCGTCAGTCAGCCAAACCATCCATCAGAAGACATTCAGTCTCTGCATGGAGCTGCTCATAGAGATTTTCTGAGTTGGCTTGGGAATGGGGTATGAAAAGGGGGTTATTATTTTCTGTGACACATATTTCTTCAGATCCACTGCTTTTAAAAATGATATTTTTATTCAAATTAGTTGCAGCTAAGCGTTCATTAATGCACGGCCTCCTGCTGGCCTGGAGCGAGTCAGTTTCTGAAGCAGGCAGCAGGAGCGCTGACCCAGCCTTGAGTGGCCCCGCTGCATTCACCAGAACGCTGTTAGTTTCCTAACGGTGCGCTGTTGCACAGCTCTGACATGTGGCCGCCAGAAAGCAAGGATGCTCCACGTTTGGTCTGCAGCTGTGTTTTCTCTTTTAGTTCAGGGAACATGAAAAAGCCGCAGATCATAGGGAGGGACGTCTTATCAAGGTGGAGCCTCACAGTTCCTGTTGAAGGAGCTTTCGACCTCCTTGGATTTAGGCTAAAATTGAATGTCCCTCTGAATGAATGGGTGTCTCTGAACACATCAGTGTATGTGTGTGAGCTTAAATCATTTACCTTCCTATAAAACCAAGTGTATTGGGAGCTCACATTACCTCCTGAAATAACCAGGTGACACTGTCATAAACTCCTCCCTAAGTTTTTTCCCTAATACTTTCTACTCTTAAGTATATTTGGTCCATGGTGTCTGGTCCACATCCAACAACAGACAACTGTTAGCAGCACCAACACAGAATGGGGGGCGGGGGTGGCAGCTCAGAGGTGTGATCAGATGCACATCTAGCCTTTCCAAGCCCAAAGTCATGTGGCAAAGAAACGTGGGAGCTGAGGTTCCAACTGGCCATCTTGCCCGTGATTCGTGCACTTGACCACAGCGATCAGTATGACTCCTTCTGGCCACCCTTACTCACTCTGGAGATTATTATTTGCCAAACTTTTGCCAAGCTGTGTGAGATGGCATGAGAGGGGTGCAAAATAAGCTTTAAAAGCATTTTCTGGACTTCCCTGGCGATAGAGTGGTTAAGACTCCGAGCTTCCAGTGCAGCAGGTTCGGTTTCGATTGCTGGTCAGGTCAGGGAACTGGGATCCCATATGTCAGCGCGGCATGGCCATACATAAATAAATTAAAGCATTTTCTCTGTGTCCTACCTCCAGGGGAAACACACTGACTAGTAACTGGTGGCTCAGAAAACTCTGTTCCCCAAGAGTGACAGGAGTGGCAAAGGCTCCCGTTACTCTCCATCGGGAACAGAGTTATAAGTAACCAGCAAGCAAAATACCGAGGGATAGACGTCCTTGTCAAAAGGCGAAACCGGCATATGATTTTGCAGTTCCAATGACCTCAGTGTAACGGATCACTTTTAAAAAAGGTTTTTTTGCTGCATTTTGTGAAGACATTTTGTGTTGTATCTATTCCAAATAAGTCCTCAAGATCTTTACACATTGCAGTTTGGAGAAAGCCTATTTATACTCTTATCTTTGAATTTAAGGAGACAGAGAAATCTACAGTGAAGGAGACAAAGAGACATACAGTGTGAATTATGAACACTGTGTGGTAAAATACAAAATGATTGTTTATGCAGCAATAATGGAACTAATGTTTAGTCCACAGATCAGCTATACGCAGATTAACAAAAGGTATTTACGTGAAAGGACTTGTGAATTTGTGTGGTTGACAGAATGTTATTCATTGTGAAAAAGTTAATCTAGTAAAAGTATACTTTCTGTGAGAGGAGAGAGAGAAGGGCATGACCACTACAATCAATATAAAAAGTATTGTTTGGTGTCTGCAAGGCTAAGAGTTACCAATTTCCCAGAGAATGAACCTTCATACATATTCCAGCGTTTTCTCAGACACAGACTGTGTAACACTTGAAAGGCTAGCTATTATACATTACCTTGTAGATTTTAAAAACGAGAAGTTGTCAATGGAAGGAGTATCATGGTGTGGGGAAAAGGTGATGGCTTTTAGAAGCAGACAGCCTAAAATCCTAAATCTGCTATGAAGCTAGGTGAACCTGGACTCACTGGGATCTTACTAAGCCTCAGTTTCCCCTTCTGTAAGATGGGAACATTCATTCCTCACTCAGTCATTCAGCCAGTAGTCATTATGTGCTGCCATTGGGCCAGCCGCAGTTCCAGGCCGTGGAAACACAGCACTGAACAACAACAACAAAGTCCTGTGTTAAGGACGACAGATCCCAGACGGCGACGAGACAACAGATCCACCAGTGAATAAACAGATATGTCAGGGGTTCATGCTGAGTCACTCAGGCGTGTCCGACTCTGTGACCCCACGGACCGCAGCCCACCAGGCTCCTCTGTGCACGGGATTCTCCAGGCAAGAGGACTGCAGTGCGTTGCCGTGGCCTCCTCCAGGGGATCTTCCCCACCCAGGGATCAAGCCTGCATCTGTTAAGTCTCCTGCGTTGGCAGGTGGGTTCTTTACCATGAGCGCCACCCGGGAGGCCCATATGTCAGGTGGTGATAGATGCTTGGTATTCGTTTCCTTGGGCTGCCAATTTTGGGTAACAACGTACCACAAACTGAAGAGCTTAAAACAATAGATATGTATTCTCTCACAGTTCTGGAGGCTGGAAGTCTAAAATCAAGTGTCGGCAGGTCCAGAAGGTTCTAAGGAAGGATGATTTTTTGCCTCTTCCCAGTGCTGGTGGCTGACTGTGGTCCTTGGCTCACAGCTGTGTCCCTGCCATCTGCCGTCATCACGGTCGCGCGGCCTTCCTGTGTGTCCAGCGCCGTGCCCTCTCTTCTTCTAAGGACCCCAGTCGTACTGGATTCAGGGCCCTCCTAATCCAGTATAAGTTCATTTTAGCTCCTTACATTTGCCAAGACCCTATTTCCAAACAAGGTCATGTTCTGAGTGGACATGAATTTGAGGGGGACACTCTTTGTGAAAAAGCTGGCTTAAAACCCAACTTTAAAAAACTAAGATGATGGCATCTGGTCCCATCACTTCATGGCAAATAAATGGGGAAACAATGGAAACAGTGAGAGACTTTATTTTCTTGGGCTCCAAAATCACTGCAGATGGTGATTGCAGCCATGAAATTAAAAGACGCTTGCTTCTGGAAGAAAAGCAATGAGAAACCTAAACAGCATATTAAAAAGCAGAGACATTACTGAGCCAAAAAAGGTTCGTCTAGTCAAGGCTATGGTTTTTCGTGGTCATGTATGGATGTGAGAGTTGGACTATAAAGAAAGCTGAACACCAAAGAATTGATACTTTTGAACTGTGGTGTTGGAGAAGACTCTTGAGAGTCCCTTGGACTGCAAGGAGATCCAACCAGTCCATCCTAAAGAAGATCAGTCCTGAGTGTTCATTGGAAGGACTGATGTTGAAGCTGAAACTCCAATACTTTGGCCACCTGATGGGAAGAGCTGACTCATTTGAAAAGACCCTGATGCTGGGAAAGATTGAAGGCAGGAGGAGAAGGGGATGACAGAGGATGAGATGGCTGGAGGCATCACTGACTCGATGGACATGAGTTTGAGTAAACTCCGGGAGTTGGTGATGGACAGGGAGGCCTGGCGTGCTGCGGTCCATGGGGTCTCAGACTGAACGCCTGAGCAACACAAGCACCTGGGACGTGTCTCTTCTCTCCTGCCCGGATTACCTTGCTGTCCTGGCTCTCAGATGGCACATTGAGAAGTTTCTCCCTCTAGGTTTGATTTGACCAACTCTTTCAACCAACAATTTCTTTCCTACCTAGCCAGTCACCTGATAAAGGATCTGACATTTTTTCCATTGGTGAAGGGACTGCGTTTCTGGGATTGTATAGGTTAAAGTCCATCACGTAAGCTTTCATAAGGAGAATCCCTGCTAACCCAGGATCTCTGCAGAGCAAGGGTGACTGCTTGGGTGGGAATCCACCTCGCGCCTCAGGTCCTGTGCTCACTGCTAGTCATCTCTGGAGCGTCTCTGTGCACCCTGGAGAGGAGCAGGGCTAGGTTCTAGAAACCTCTCTTAGGTCTTTTACTTCCAAAGTGGCGCTGTGATTGATCTAAGGCAATGGACCTTGAATGTTTACATGTCCTTTAAAACTGAGCTCATCGTTGTACTTGTTTGAAAAACATTTGGATGAGTGGAAGGGGTATAAGGTGAGGTTATGAATGAATATATTGTCCATAAATGAATCCTCAGTCCATCTCTCGAATTGTTTATCAAGCATCATAAGCATTTACAAATGTCTTCTTATTTTGTGCCCATTTCGTCAGTCCCTCACTTGTGTTCAGTACATGGATTGTGGAATGATGTTTTACTGCTCTGTAGAGCTTCCCATGATGTGCTTGGTGGGTGTTGGGAGGCATTCTAAGGCTTCACTTAAGAAACTCTGAGCCTCGGGACTGAGGAAAAACTGCACCCCTCCCCCAGCTCCACCCCCCAAGATTATGCGTTTGCTTGACACCCCAGGGGAGAAACTGCTAAATATACTTGTTGTAGCCACGCATTTTGGGAAACAAACTCACTCAGAAGGACAATGCAGGTAGTGGAGTGCAGTTTATTACACCGGCGGGCCCAAGGCAGAGTCTTCTCTTAGCCAAGGACCCCGACCAGCATTTGTGAAAATCTTTTATACCCCATGTGTACGTGTCCGAACTCACCATCCCAAATTCCTTGAGACTTACATAAACTAGGAAGGGTAAATACAATCACAATAATCTCATTATTTATGTGTTATGTGTTCAAACAGTTAAACAATTGGCCAATAATCAATAAGCCCGAGGTTACACTCCTATAGGTACAGAAAAATTTAGGTCTGTCCAGAGACAGGGGTGATTAGTGTATGTTTCTCTTAGGCGATGAGTAACCTGGATACGGTCTTCAAGGTTCCCCTGTCCGGCGGGGGTCTTATCCTTCTATTGTCATTTCCACAGGACTAAGCACAGAGTTTAGAGTCCATTAGAGAGGTGGCCGAGCATGATCAGCATAAACAGGCCTAAGATGGAGTCCAGGTCCTATGAATTCCCTTTTCATACTGACACAAAAATGTTTGCTAACCAGGCTGTTTAGGGTGTCATTAATGGACTTGGGTAAGCTTTTATGAATTCCAAATCGAAACCATTCTTTTTTTTTTTAACTTTTTATTTTTTATGGGGGCATAGCCAATGTTTACAATGTTGTAATAATTTCTGGTGGACAGTAAAGGGACTCAGCCATCCATATACATGTGTCTATGCTCCCCCAAACGCCCCTCCCGCCCAGGCTGCCACATAACACCGTCGGAGCCGTTCTCACCCTTTGATATGTCTGAGATGGAAACATCTGGAAGGCAGCTATGACTGACACAAGCTCAGCAGCTAAGTGTCATGACGGGCTTCTGCGAAACACACAACTGGACCTCCTGTTGTCGTGCCTCTGCTTGGAGGGTGTGGAAGCACGGCATCTCTACTAGAAAGAGGAAGTCATTTGCGGAGCAGTTAGGGAACATTTGCTACCAATTATGTTTTCTGCCCTGAAGCCCAGCCTTGAATGCGACTCAGCAGCAATGAAATAGCGAACTCTTTCACCACGTTGCTTTCATCTGAAGATGAGATTTAATGTAACATCTGTAGTCTTGGAGGCACCCACACGGAGAAGCGGTTTCCTTTGGTTAGTGTTTTGTGCTTCCGTTTGTTTGGGGTGTCCTAGGACCGCAGCCTCGGACAGGCAGCCGGGGAGCGCGGCCGGAAGGCAGAGCCCGGCCAAGCCGGGAGCTTCAATTCAAGCTCATCTCTGACGCGGACAATGCCACCCCTTGTGTGGGAAACAAAGCAGGCGCAGGGCTTTGTATGGGGTTGCTAATGACGATACGCCCCAAGATTCACCTTCTTATTGGTGCAGGGTTTGTGTGACTGCCCCGTGAAAGACAACTGTGCGCTTACCAGAAACAGGGTCACAGTCATTGTGCAGTGTCCTGGAAAAACACAAGATCCTTCCCAAACCCAAAACCCTTTTAAAATGTAAGGCTCATTAGAAGGTGTGAACGTGATCCTCAGATTGGAGTGCCCTCTTTAGAAATCTGGCGCTGTTGATCTAACGTCTGCGCCTCGGGCTCCCTGAGCCAGACCGTGAGCACACCTCCCCTGGCTGAGACTCCCGTTTCCCTTGGCTTTCTCAGCTGCTCTTTTAATGGAGTCCCTTTCTCCACCGACGCTCTAAATGACATTTATAAAATGTTTGTCTTAGGCCTCTCTTTTTTTCTCAGCACCTTTTCTTTTAGAGCTAATTCTCTTCCAGTCTTCTTCTTGGTGTTCAGTTGCTCAGTCATGTGAGACTCTGTGCAACCCCATGGACTGCAGCACGCCAGGCCTCCCTGTTCATCACCAACTCCGGGAGCTTACTCAAACTCATCTCCAGTGAGTCGGTGATGCCATCCGACCATCTCATCCTCTGTCGTCCCCTTCTCCTCCTGCCCTCAATCTTTCCCAGCATCAGGGTTTTTTCCAATGAGTTGGCTCTTCCCATCAAGTGGCCAAAGTATTGGAGTTTCAGCTTCAGCATCAGTCCTTTCAATGAATATTCAGAGTTGATTTCCTTTAGGATTGACTGCTTTTGTCTCCTTACCATCCAAGGGACTCTAAAGAGTCCAGTCGAATTCCAATCTAAATAATTACAAAATCTCTGTTCCAAACCTCATCTTCTCTCCTGAGCTCTGATCTCTTATTGTTGATTGCCTGAATATCTTGCTTCTACTGCAAATGAAGCTAGATTTCACATCCAACTTATTTCCCTTCTTCCCTCCTCCCAGCAAAAAATATGGTCCTTCTGATTTTCAAAACTTAATTTTTGTTTTCATCAGTGTTACACCTGATGAGTCAAAGAGCTTTACCTTCATAACCTGGCAGTTTCCTGCTCCCCATTTTCTTCTCCCTAAGAGCAAATGTTTTCAGTTCTTTTAGCCTTGGGGGAGGGGGGCAGTATTTCCTCCTTGTCACAAGTAACCTGTCTGTGTTTCTCCTTCTTGCATTTTTCCATTTTAGTCATGGTCTATCTCACCACCCCTACACATTGTCCACGTATCCTCCCCAAATACTTAAATCACAGTTTTGGTTAGACCAACTTTCAACAATTCTGTTGACTACATATGTGCATACTGCTGAGTAATGTAGTATTTTTTAAGACTATTTTTCCTTTCTTGTAGAATGTGACTTTAATGCCACCTTCACTTGTGCTTAGCGTCCCCTATCCAGGACTCTCTATTTTATCTGTTTTTTCCAGAGAATAAACTCTGAAGGGGCCCATCATGAGTGGTTTCAAACTGTTGTGCCGGAGAGGACTCTTCCGGAGGAGCCTGGGCTCGCGTCCCAGAGTCCTCAGGAGTTGCACCCCACAAGGGAGGCTCCCCCCGGCTCTCCGCTCCGCTGTCTCGGGCCTCCCCTCCTCCTGCTGACCTGGCCAGCACCCGCTTCAGGTCTGCAGCTCCCAGCCCTGCCCCGCCTTCCTTCCTCCCTCCCCTCCTCACCCCCGCCCTCTCTTCCTTCCTTCCACCTCTTTGTCAGTTTAACATCCACGACCATTTTTGTGGGCTTTCTCGAGAGATCAGAGTTCAGTGAGTATTGAGGTCTGCTTTCTTTAGCCAGAAGTTGGTCCTGTTCTTAACCGAGGTTGTGTATAAGATGACTTTGGGAATATTTTTTCTCACTAATCTCTTCGGCATGTTTGTCCTTTACCATCACTCCTTGGTCTTTGTCTAGTCGCTGTCCAGGTTTAGGGTGCTGATAACTGGTTTCTGGGGTGGATGCCCGGGGACAGCTGCACTGTTAGACGGGTCTGCTGCCCTGCTAGCTCGTGCCACACACGTTCAGTGTGGACCCCCTGCTCTTCCTGCTCATCCACACTTCCTGGCTGGGTTTTGTGCTGGCTTTGAATGACTGGGAGTTCCTCATTCTTTGACATGGGCCCCAGACAAACATTGTGCTTCTGTGTTAGCAAACTGCAAAGAGAAGACATGAAGACCTGTCTTCCTGCCAGTGGCTAAAGGTGCACTGCAGTGCCTTTTGTGATTTTTTTCTGGATGAGAAGCCATAAGGAACTGAACTTTATGTGAGCCACAAGCAGGGTGATTCCTACTTTCTTGTGGGTGCACTGGGGGGGATCACCCACCATGGAAAACTGAGTCAAGGGACCACAGACTCCTCTAGAGGAGAAGGTGAAATCTAGAGAGGTAAACCGCACAGTAAGTCAGCTGTGCGCTCTGCTGGGACCCTTGGCGTGACTGACTTCTTGTCCCCTAGGGCTCCGCTCAGCATCACCTCCTCCAGGAAGCCTTCTTTCACTGCCAGCCCACCCTTCTAGGTTGATTTGAGGATATTTTTTAAAACATTTATGTATTTATGTGGCTGCGTCAGGTCTTAGTGAGGTCACATAGGATCTTCTCCTGCAGCTCCAGGACTCTCTAGTTGCCTGGGCTTAGCTGCTTCACGGTATGTGAGACCTCAGTTCCCCGACCAGGGGTTGAACCCACGTCCCATGTGTTGCCAGGCAGATTCTGGACCCCTGGACCACCAGGGAGGTCCCTGATTTGAGGGTCTTTACCAATGCCCCAGATCAAAGTGTGCTTACCCTCATTGTTGAGAACATCTTTTTCCCAGACAATATGGGTCAATTCTTACTCTTGGGCTCCCTTCAGATTATAACAGGCCTTCTCCTAAAACATCCTTCTTTCAGACAGTTATATTACTACACAAGTGGCAAGGTTGTTGTACACTATACTTGTTTTGATCGAACTTGGATAGCCTTCAGGTCTCTGTGGCCATATATGTACATCTTAGTGTGGGCTGTTTCTGCATATGTCTACTTTCAGTAAGTTTTTCATTTTGGAGATTTTGTCCTCAAATTCTTTGAGCGGGAGCCCCCAGCCAGAGCTGCCTGTATCCTGATGATGTTTGTCATGCGTCTATCTCCCAGACTTCCTGGGAGAACTGGGTGAAATGATGTATATACACGAAAATGCTCTGTCAGCAGGAAAGTGCCAGAAAGATACAGGCGTTGTTTTTGCAACACATCCTGTTCTTTGTTTATAGTCCAGCCTGAAAAGAAGTTTGGATTAGAAAGTGACTTTTAATCTGGGAAGAAATCAGTGATTTAATAGACCTATAGTTGTATACTTAATGCAAGCTGTCTTATATCTAAAAGTACAGTGATTAGAGTTTTATCAGTTTTTCTTTCCTTCCTTTTTTTTTGCAATGGGCTTAAGATTTCATCATTTGAAAGTGCCTATCTCACCCACCCTGCACAATATTAAAAAAATAAAGCAAACTTGTTTGTGTTCAGTTCTACATAAAAACTATGATCATTTTGCAACTATAATTAATTTAAAATATACCTGCAGTAGACTACAGATGGGCTTCCTGGTGGCTGAGCGGTAAAGACTCTGTCTGCCAGCGCAGGAGATGCGGGTTCATCCCCGGGTTGAGAAGATCCCCTGGAAAAGCATATGGCAACCCGCTCCAGTATTCTTGACTGGGAAATCCCATGGACAGAGGAGCCTGGTGGGCTGTAGTCTATGGGCTCCCATGACAGTCAGACACAACTTAGTGACTAAACAACAACAGACTACAAATACAAAAAAATACTATAATTTAATTAATATTTATTATGGAAATTCTATGTAGTTTCCTATGTCTTTCAATTGTGGACTATGAGTCTCCAATTAAAAAAAAATTTAAATACATTAACCAAAGATTGTATTTCCCTTACTTTTTTTGGTATTGATATTCACTATAAATCTCATCAATCAACCTTGACTATACTACTTACATTTGAGTAGGGAAAAAATAAATATGAGCTTTCCCACTTTATTATCCTTCAGCGCCCTTTGCCTGATTTAAATCTCACATGCATCAGTTTCACAGTTAGGTTCTTATACTTTTAAGCACCAGAAGCAAAGTAGGTTACAATTCTAGAAAATGTATGTTAATATTAGTATCAACCTTCAGAATACAAAAAAGGTGTAATGGGAAAATGTTTACTCTTCTAAATATCACAGGGGCAAAAAACAGCCGTTGCCAGATTTTGAATTTTTCCTATTTTTTAATGTTAAAAATTGTATATACTCCAATAAGGGAATAGTCAGCCCCTTTCTTCTTTCTTTCCTCCTTCCCTCCTGCCTTCACTATCCCCATCTCTCTTTCCACTCCCACGTTATGTAATTCTAAAGAAGGGAAGAAACTCTAGCTTGAGAAGCTGATTCCTGATGAAGAATCCAGGGCATCTACTTTTATAAGAGCAATGCTGGTGGGCAGATGGGTACTTCTTCTAAAACTGTAGATCCAAGAGGAAGGTTCATGGATGATGCGGCTATCAGCATATTCCTCATACTTACAAAGAGCTGGCTTGTAGCAGATGCTCGGTCAGACTTCCTTGAATGAGTTCATCTGCATAACTGGACCATCACAATTCGAATCGTATCACCGTATGGCCCAGAGTCAATAAATACAACTCAGATTAAGTCTAGATCTACAAGGTCACATGGGGCTCAAACAAGGAGACACAGACTCCGGTCGGTGTGCTTTTGCCCAGAACTTTAATCTTATGGGAAAAATGTAGAAATTAAGATTCATGGAGAAGGTTGGAAAGTGAATGCCTTTCTACTCCTCTTCCAGGTCTCACTGACAGTTTTCGAGTTGTCTCCATATACTCACCCCAGCTTTCTCCTTCCTCTCTAGCCATGTGACCCTAGAAAAGATGCTGAACCTTTCTGAGCTCTTCTCTACAATGAGAATCATGTATAAGTCTTAAAGGGGTTAAAGGGATCACATTAGAAAACATGTGATAGGCTTGTCAGTGGGCTGGCATAGGGCTGCCAGCTACAATGCAGAGCACCAGGTTAAATTCAAATCTCAGGCAGTGACATGTTTTCATATACATATGTCCAAATATTGCAATTACTGGGTGTTCTGTACTTTATTTGTGAAAGCTGACCACCCCATCATGGCATGTTATATGATGTTTCCTCATGTAACATGGTATATGTTTGGCAAATGTTTCCTTGATAAGTGTTTCCTCATTTCCACTTCCTCACAAGATCATCTAAAAAGGACGTCAGATGCTGCCTGATTTAAATGTTGCTAAATTGTGGTTGAAGGACAGAGAGTTAAGGAAAGATGACTCTCACAAAATCCGCTATTACCATATTTTTATTTCCACGAGTAGAATAGTAAGACAAAATAAAAAGCATAAAAATACTGAAGGCCAGATAGTGTTCTATCTGATTCAATCTTTATTGAGTGCTTAAATAAATCATGGTTCTTCAAAATGATGCATTTTTATCTAGAAATTTATATATAATGTTTATAGTGAAATTTTTCATGTTTACAGCATACTTTTGAGTGAGAAAAGTAGGATAGGAAATTGTAACATCATTATGATGTCTGCTTCATTAAAGCACACAGAAGGAATCTGAAGGAAACGTGTGGGAATAACTCTGCGTCACTGGATTTATTTATTTTTTTGCTCAACTTCGTGTCTTTATGTAAAGGTTTCCATATTGACCAAACTTTCTATAATGAACTGATTACTCTTAGGATAAGTAATATTTAAAGTTCTCTCTTAAATTACTTTAGATTTTTAATTTTTCAATTGTTTTAAATTATAAATAAAATTTTAATGAATTAAGTGGTGGGAAGCTTAATTTTAAACTTTTAATTATGAACAAAATGTAGAAATTCAGATTGTAGCAAAATCATACGGTTGATCTTAAAAAAACAAACACCTTTGTTCTGAAGTATAAAACAAACAGGAAAGTGTATAAAGTACAAGTGTATGGCTGAACACATTTTTTTTAAAACAGAGACCCAAGTGCCCACCGCCCGGGCCAACACACAGGACAATGTCAGTGTCCCAGATGCCCCCGCCTCGTGCCCGGCTCCCAGCCTCAGAGCGCTCACTCCCACCTCGCTGGTCTGTTGGTCGCTGACTTCCTTCTCTGCGCATCTCCGTTTTACCGTCTAAATCGTGCCCGAAACCACGCAGGTTAGCGTGGTCCTTTCTGAACCTGACACAGACGCGACCCGCTGGCACGCCTTCCGCCGCCGCGGGCTGCTCTCACCCAGCGCCCATACTGCCCAGCGTGGCGATAATTTAGTCACTGTTGTTGCTGCGCTGGTATTTCAGCGTCGGGCTGGGCTAGCGCTTGTTCATCTCTTTTGCTGCTGGTGGACGTTCGGGCTGATCCCAGCCGTGGCACTGGGAACCGTGGCTGCTACCCGCAGCCCTGTCTGTGTCCCCTGGCGCACGGTGCTCACGGGGCTGACGTTCTTGCTTCTGTGAGCTGACCTTACTTTGTGCTAATGAGATTTCTACCCACTCGTGACCATAAAGGGAAAATTGATAAAACCCCTGGAGTTTGGAAGTCTGAGGCTGTGGATCTTATTGTCACAGATTGGCTCCTATTCATGACAAATTCATATTCTAAAGGACCGAAAACCCAGCAGTTTCCTTAAATGTCAAAATAAAATAAACCTGCTGTTGTTTTAAATGCATTAGAAATTCTTTTAAATGGCAGGAATCAGCCTTAACAGCCTCTTTATTTCAAATTAATGTCATCTAAATGTGAAAGCCTCTGCTTTGTGACTAACAAAAACATTTGCCAATATTCCAATTTAGACAATTTTGCCTTCAGCCAAAACCCAGAAATTTCTTGAGCTGGGAGAGATTTTTAGAGATGCTATCTTGTTCAACTCCTTCATTTCATAAATCAGTAACTGAAGCCTTCTTGAGGCCAAATGCCTCCCAAGTCCCTGGTTAAGTAGTTAGTACAGAACCAGGACCAGAATGAGGACTCTCTGACTTCCAACCTCACATATTATTTTTGTTGTCGTGCAGTCGCTCAGTCGGGTCTGACTCTTTGCGGACCCGTGGACTACAGCACGCCAGGCCTCCCTGTCCTTCACCATCTCCTGGAGTCTACTCAAACTCATGTCCATTGAGTCGGTGATGCCATCCCACCATCTCATCTTCTGTCGTCCCCTTCTCCTCCTGCCCTCAATCTTTCCCAGCATCAGAGTCTTTTCCAATCAGTTGGTTCTTCTCATCAGGTGGCCAAAGTATTGGAGCTTCAGCATCAGTCCTTCCTATGAATATTCAGGACTGATTTCCTTTAGGATTGACTGGTTTGATCTCCTTGCAGTCCAAGGGACTCTCAAGAGTTCTCCAACACCACAGTTTGAAAGCATCAATTCTTCTGCACTCAGCCTTCTTTATGGCCCGGCTCTCACATCTGTACATGACTACTGGAGAAACCAGAGCTTTGACTAGATGGACCTTTGTTGTCAAAGTGATGTCTCTGCTTCTTAATATGCTGTTAGATACTAGAGAGAAGAGATTGCAGTAATGCAATAAGGAAGGTTGGCAATTACCAGAAGCCGGACCAGGCAAGAAAGAATCCCTCATCCAACCCCCAGCCTTCAGAGGGAGCACGATCCTGCCAACACTGCGATTTTGGACCTCAGCCTCCAGACTGTAGGAGAATCAGTTTCTGTTATTGGAGGCATCCAGGTCATGGTACTTTGTTATGGTAGCTTTAAGAAACAAATTTATCTAGGAGTCCGGCTCACTGGATTTGATGGGAAACAGAGGGGAAAAGAGCAAGATTTCTAGGGATTGAGTGTGTCTCCTATCATCTGTTCTGGGGCAAGAAAGAGAATCCCCACGCTGATTCCTAGGGGTATAATTAATGCCTCTAAGTGTAGCAGAATCATCTGGAGGATGTGTGTGTGTGCTACGTCGATTCAGTCATGTCTGACTCTTCGTGACCTCATGGACTGCAGGCCGCCAGGCTTCTCTGTCTGTGGGATTCTCCAGGCAAGAACACTGGAGTGGGCTGCCTTGCCCTCCTACAGGGGATCTTCCCAACCCAGGGATCAAACCTGGTCTCGCACATCTCCGGCACTGGCAGGGGGGCTCTTTACCACCGAGCCACCTGGGAAGTCCCCACCTCTGGAGGATACTTTTTTATTTTTAGTCGTGGAAGATTCAGGGGGAAAAGCTTTGGAATGTTGTAGGAAGGATACTTGTTAGATATGAATCTTCATTAAAAGAAGTATTAGGCCACTGTTAGAACCCAAAATGGGGTTCTAAAAGCTGGGCATCAATTTTTACAGTGTATATGTTTAAATGTATCAATATTATAGGAGCCCAGTATTTAAAACAATTGTTTGATGAAGTCATATAAGAGAAAGAATAAAGAATACTTTAGGAAAAAATATCTATAGTCTAATGTATAGTTTATACACCTAGGTTTTCATATATCCATTTGCCTGAAATAAGAACCATCTCTAGAAAAGAAGAAAGTAGGTCAATTTTAACTAAAGCTTAAAAAAAATGACAATGTCTATATATAAACTTTCTTAGGGAAGGTGTTTTTGTCTATACTATTTACTGAGGGGTAAATGATGCCTACATTTAAAAGCTTAATAAATATTTGTTGAATGAGTGTCCCAGGTAATTTATATTGTTACCGGAAGTGGTAGGATTCCATGGCCTCAAATTTTTTCTCTAATACTTCATTGTTGTGACAAGAAACATATCTCGTTTATGTCTGTGAGGCAGGATGTAAGGAATGAGAAAGAGACAAAGAATTAGGGGACAAAAAAGTGTGCGCTAAAATCTGAAAAGTTATCAGGCCGTGTGTATAAAGTAGACTACCTAAAATGCCAGGGGCAGTCTTGATAGAGTTCACATGGTGAGTCTGTGAGGCACGGGTGAAGCCTTACAGAGCGGAGAAGGCGTCACCTGCCAGCGAGCAGGGAACGTGGGAATCCAGGTTGGCCACCCTGGGCCCATTTAGTGCACTGAGTGGTTATTTGCTATCGTAGTAAAACTGAGTAAATAGCGAGCAGTTTAGGGATGGTTTAACCACGAGTAGCTCAAAGGATACAAAAATGTGAAACTATAATTAGATTCCTGCTCATAATGTACTAACTAAATGTATTACATGGTATGTTGCATCTTTCTGAGTTTATTTCTGAACACAGCCGAGAACTTAACAATTCAGACTGAAACCATCCTCTATCAATTCATGCCTCCACTAAGATTCCAACTGCTTATATTAGAAAAAAAATTCCAGAGATGGTTTCTTTTTATCTTGGATCTAAGGATGCAAACAGGATTAACCTCGATGCAAAACACAGCAAGTCAGTTATCAGTCTCACAGCATAAAATAAACTGTGGCAGAAAAACTGAAAATTACATTCTCTTTTTCTGTACTTAGCTATGAAAATATTTTAACAAGTTGGCATCAGGGTTTGCAACTTTTACATCTGTTGTTTCCTTGGGGGATTATCTTTTCACATTGGAAGATGTTATTCTTTGAAAAGTGTGGCTAGTTACAACTGTGGTATTAGATTGTACACGTGGAACATTTTAGAGGGTTGGGGAGCATTTGTGAGTTACCGTGGTTTCAAGATACTGTCCTTGTCCCCATTCTACTTGTTAAGTAGGAAAAGCTGCGATTTCATGGGTGTCTGGAAAACATTTGTTCTCCACTGAAATCCTTTCCTCATTCAGAGAAATTGTACAGCGTGGCTTGGCTCATATGGTCTGGGGGATGTTCCGTGATACTAGCACACTCCAAGTTTCATTGTCATTATCACTGTCTTATTATAACTCTGAGGTTCCAATTGGTCTGGTGTTCAGGGGACCATCTATGCTTTATGAACTCCTATTTCTTTCTCTCTCCTCTCACCCGCAAGTTCAGTCGCTTTATTGAAGGTTTGGAAGTGGAACCAGGCACCAACTTTGTTGGCACCAGGAATGGGTTTCGTGGAACAGTTTTTTCACGAACTGGGGTGAGGGTAGGGGGTAGATTCAGGATGATTCAAACGTATTACATTTACTGTGCACTTTATTTCTGATGTTATTATTAACCAGCTCCACCTCAGATCATCAGGCATCAGACCCCAGAGGCTGAGGACCCCCAGAACCAGGGATGGGTTACACTGTGGACCCGTGCCCTTCTCTCCCCTCTGATCTTTATGATTTTGGATACAAAGGGATATGATGTCTTGTAGATTATACACACTATGCCTGAAATAGTTTCTCTACATAAAAATTATATTCTTCGTTCTCACTCCCCCCCATCAAAAGAACAAAAAGGACCCCCTGTTTTTGAGGCTGGACTGTACTTCCTTTTTCTTCACCTTGAGATACCTGACCGAAATCCACTGCCCGTATCTCCTCCCAGTGTTAGCAGCCCCTCACACCGTGTCTGGCAGGCAGGTAGGAAGACTCTCCAGCCTCTCCCCGCTCCAGTGCTTTGCATACTCAATTCTCTGGCCACTGCTTTTTCTTTAGTCTTTTCCGGGGGAAGTTTTTGGTTACATATACCTTCAAGGGGTAAACACAGTTCCTAGAGGACAGAAAGGCAGAGTGGTGGTGACTGTGCGACTGCACAGGGCCCAGAGCTGATTAAGCACAGCGCTGCAACCCGAGAGGACGCGAGTGGACCCTGGGCCAGGGGTGACAGTATCTCTGACTGGAACAAACTCCCCTTGAGTTTTGTTACATTAGCTACATAAAAATAACTCTAGAAAGCAGATATATGAGAGTTAATATATATTTCTTAATATACACAAAGTTAAAGGGTTATAGGACTCAATGGAGGAGCCGGAGGATATAAAGAAATGTGAATAGTCCATGCTTGAGGGCTGAGCTTTAACGCGCGTTTAGTTTAACTCAGCTCCGTCTGTTTCTGAAAACTGCGCCCAAAGTGAGGTCTGTACTGTTGGACTCCTAGACTAGGTCAAGTCCCTTGTTTTTACTTCTTCCCATGACACCTGGTGTTTCCCCTCCTCCACATGCCTCACGTGCTGAACCTCTTTGCTTCTAAACTACAAACTCTGTAAAGGCAAGGACAGGGTCTGATTTATCCCACTGCCGTGACGTACTGCTTAGAATTGTTTATAAATGTTTATAATTGTTTGTTAAATTAATGGTATCTTATGTCTCTTGGAAAAATTTGCATTCTCCCTAATTTTAAAAAACTCTGAACTGTTGATTGAATTGAAATGGAATAAACATGTTTCATGAGGCCAAGAGGTAACAATTTGAAAGAAAAATATAGAAAGTCATCTATAGGAATTTCAAGAATCAAGACAATTTTGTCCTGTAACTTCTACTCTTCAGTGAAACTGTGTAGATAACCCAAGTATAACTTTCTCTGCCCTTATTAGTTTCTATTATTTCAGCTACAAGTTCCAGTTTCTCTCTTTTTTCTTCCGTTTCTCCTTCCTCTTTCCTCAAACTCCCTACTCCCAATTCACCACCAGGTTTAGTAACTTTATTGATGTTAAGCAGGCCCGGGATTGTTTGCAGCTGCAGAAGTCTTACACGTAAAAATCCAGATTTACGAAACAATACGGAGGAAAGGTAAGTCAGTTAAAAAGGTTTACTAAATTCTTTTAAATAGTAAGCTGCTCTAATCCAGCCTACAATATTGTTTTAATCGACAAGAAAGTACAACTTTTGACGTCACGACTAACACTGTGGTCGCAGCACGTCCTTTTTTTCTGAATCCTGAAGGAAAACCCAAGGGAAGACGTTGAGAGGGAGCGCAGGGCCCCCGTCTTCTGCCCCGCGCTTCCCCTCGCCTTCCGCGTCCTCCGTCCTTTCGGACCTCAAGCTGAGCAGGGAGAGCCGGGGGCCCGGCCTCGGCCTTCTCCTCACACGGGAGCCGCAGAGGGCCGGGCCGGGGCGGCACGGCTGCCTCCGGGCGAGCGCAGTGGTGAGAGCGGACCGAGCGCCCGGACCTTCGTGCCGTCTGGAGTCCGTTCGAGCCCTGTCTCAACCAGCGGGGAAAATGAAAGCCTCGGGGAGCAGGAATGGGCGGGTAACTACAGGTTCATGAGCGAACAAGCCCGAGCACCGACTCCGACAGCAGAGGGCACCAGACCCACTGTCCGGGGCCCGCGGCGGGCCGCACGGCGGGGCGGCGCTGGAGGATCCCTGGGACTTGTAGTTCGCCACGGTCCCCTCGGGGACGCCCGGCCGCGGCCTGGAACTACAGCTCCCAGGGGGCATCGCGCGCCGCCCGCCTCCCGGCCGCCTCCCCTCTCGGGCCCGCGCTGGAAGCCCCCGGGCCTGGCCGCGCGGCCCCGCCCCCCGACGCCGTCACGCTTGTTTACCCCGAGGCCCCGCCCCGCGCGCCCGCCCGCGGGGTCGCCGTCACGCGGGCGATGCATATTCATGAGGCGTGCCGCCCGCTGGCCTCCCGCCCGGCGCTCCCGGCGCGCGATTAATATTCAATGAGGCCGGCTCGGCGGCGCGAGGCGGGGGGCGGTGGCGGGCGGGCGCGCGGGATGGAACACCGAGACGCCGACGGAGCGCTCGGAGCCGCCACATAATCGCCTGGAACGGCCGCGCGAACGCCAGTGGCGGCGCCGCCGCCGCCCCCCGCTCGCTGTGCGCCCGCCGTCCCCCGAGCCGGGGCCGCGCCGAGCCCCGCCGCCATGGAGCCCGCGGCCGCGGAGACCCGCGCGGAGGGCCGGGCCGCGGCGGGCGGCCCCGGGCCCGTGCTGACCGCGGCGCCGGGCCGGGCGGGAGGCGCGGCTCGCAGGCGGCGGCGCGGCCCGGCGCCTCTGCCCGCCGCCGGCGGGGCCGCCCCGGGGCCCGGCGCTAGCTCGCTGCTGCTGAGGAGAGGCCGGCTGAAGAGGAACGCGTCCGCTGCCGCCGCCGCCCCCCGCGCCCCTCCGACCTCCCCGCCCCCGGCCCGGCCGCGGCGCCGCCGTGCTCGCGGAGCCTGGACCGCCGGGCGCTCCTCCCGCGGCCCCGGCAGATGCTGCCGCTGCAGCCGTCGGACCGGGACTGGGTGCGGCACCAGCTCCAGCGCGGCTGCGTGCACGTCCTCGACCGCCACCCGGCCGCCAGCCGCCTGCGCCCGGTGCTCTGCACGCTGGACACCACTGCCGGCGAGGTGGCCGCCCGCCTGCTGCAGGCGGGCCCCAGGGCCGGCGGCGTGCTGAAGGTGCCGGGCCGGGGCCCCGCGGGGCCGCCGCCCGGGAGGGCCGCGCTGGCCGCCGTCGGGGGGCCGCCGCCGTGCCGCGCCGGCCCCGCGCCCGCGGGCTGCAGCCCGGGCGCCCCGCGGGCCCTGGACGGCGCGGGCCCGGCCCCCGAGCCCGAGAGCCCCGGTGCCGAGGGCGCGTCGGGCCGGCCGGAGCCCTACTGCTCGTCGTCGTCCGAGGAGTTCGAGGCTGACCTGGGCCAGCCCCGCCTGCGCGGCTGCTCCTCGAGCGCCCGGCCGCTCTCTCCGGCCGCCTCCCCCCTCCTCCGCCGCCGCCGACGGTCCGGAGGGGCGTCGAGGGCCCAGGCGGCGCCGCCCGCGATCGGCCAGCGGAGGAGAGCCCGGGCGGGGACGCGGCGGCCGCGGAGAAGGCGCCCCCCGCCGCCCACCCTGTACGTTCAGCTGCACGGGGAAACCGCGCGGCGCCTGGAGGCGGACGAGAAGCCGCTGCAGATCCAGAACGACTACCTCTTCCAGCTGGGCTTCGGGGCGCTGTGGAGGGTGCAGGAGGAGGGCCTGGACTCGGAGGTCGGCTGCCTCATCCGCTTCTACGCAGGTAAGGCAGTCACCTGCGCCCGCGTCGCGTGCACCCTTGGGGCTCTGTTAGCCCTTGGCCGCTCGCGCGGACGACTGGTGGGACCGAGCTGAGCGCTTCCCGCCGCGGGCGCGGGGGAAGCGGCAGGGCCCCGGGTGCACACGCTCCTGAGAGGGGCCCTGCGGGCTTCGGTCCGCGGGGTTTGCGGCCGTTTGGGGCTTCAGGGCAACTTCAGGTGCCGTGAAACCAGCGGAGAAAAAGGACCAAGGGAAACGTTCGGGAGCACTCGGCGCCCGCCCCGAGCTCAGTCCGGGTCGGCCGATGCCCTCCCCCTGCTCCCCGTCCTGTCCTTTGCCCACTTAGTCCTCGATGGAACCCGGCAGCCACGATCTTCTTTAGTGATACTTTTCCTTAGCGCTTCTTGGCTTTATTTCAGTCTCCTCTGCAAGTGTACTTCTTGCATCAGAAGTGGTTTTGCCTATTTCTTTCTCTTAGTTTCTCCCCTCTAACCTTGATAGCCAGAACTGACAATGTGACTTCCAATAGGGATACATAGGGGTCACAGTAGGACTTTTGATTGATGTCTCTCTCTGAGTGTGATCTAGAATCCTCCGCATCCTTTTTTCATTTCTAAATTAAAGATCTTAAATTTTTACATTGGGATAGAGTTAATACATTAGATCAAGTTCTTGACCAGGGGTGATTAGTGTTTCTCTTTTAAAGACTTGGCTGGTGCTAAATTAGGGAGCTATGGGTCCTGGCTATATATTTGAGCTTATTAAGGTCTTTATGTTCTTTTCCTCTGCTGGTTTGAAGAATTGTGTTTTAGTGGTAAGGAATTTTATTTACAACAAGGTTAGTGTAATAGTTAAATCGGGAGTTACATCTTCCCCAAATTTACTGAAGTAGTAAATTACTTCTCCACTTAGGTTGTAGGTGGTGGGGGGAAGAGAATCACACTTGTAATTGCATTCATCTGTAGCCATTCTCTCCAACTTAATGTTTTCCGTCCACACCTGTGTGCTAGTAGCCGTTTAGTGAGTTTGAATGAAGAGCTCTTTACTTCTACGTGAGCTATGCAAGACTGGTAGCGTTCCTGGTCAGATGTTCCTTTATGTTTAATTGAGGTTTTTCTATAATTCAGGTGGATTTCTGATGGATTTTGGCCTCATAAAGAAAACCATATCGTAATACAATAGCATTTGCAGTACCTGAAGATAATGTCCCAATCGGATGACAAGTCTTTAAAAAGATTATGGCCTAGAAAATAGGTGATTTTTTTTTTTTAAATGTAGGAGTAACAACTATATTCTCTTGTGGCTCATGTAATTTATAAAATACTGTTATTTTATGAAAGCATTAAATGGTAATCATGCTTGGAATGAGTATTTTGTTAACATGAGAATGGTAAATGCCTGTGTGTGTGTGTGTGTAAAGACGCAAGGGCTATGTTAAGCATATTTTGAACATATTGAACATATTTTGCATGGAAAGAGCTCTGCATGCCTCATTTTCCTCACGATTGAATTGTTGATCATGATAGATGTCCATGGGAAGGGTTTTAGGTGTCCTAGTCATGGCATTTAAATCTTTGATTCCCCTTGACTGTCTCTTCAAGTGTGTCTAAAATGTTCGAAGTGGATGATACATAGGTTTGTTTGTTTTTTATTTGCATTTTGTTTTTTACACTTATCTTGTTGTAAAGTTGACAGATTATCTTTCTGGTTAAATCTCAAATTTCTGGTGTGCTCATTTTAATCTTTTTGTTCTGTTCTTCATGAAAAGCAGTAATTGTTACTTCACTCTAAACTTACTTGCTTTGCTGTAGTATGCGCAGCATAAATACATGTATCCCTCTGTGTATACGCTTGTAAAGGTAACTAATAAAATGGGGAAGCCACACGCAGCATCCAGCCTATTCTTGAATGTCCTAGAAGGAAGGTGCCTGATTGTTACCAAGATGTCTAATTGCACATTTTATACAAAATTGAGTTTATTTTCAGCCAGAGTTAATATATCAAACATCTCTGTTGCTATTTATTTGCCATAGAGCAAAATTTACCATATCATGAGTCCACTTGAACCTTTGCAAGGAAGTGTAGTTGTTGATGAACAAAAGGGCTTTGTTATAAGGTGGTCTTGCTTATCACAGGAACACTATCAAGACTGCACATGTCATGGAGGTTTGCATTAAGGTGGGAGGAGATTCCTAGAAATTACCCCCTTTGGAATGTAGGACACCCAACAAGAAAGTGTTATGTAGTAATTCTTTTCCTCAAGAAGAAGAGAGTTAACATTTGTTTTAGGCAAGACCCTTTGAGTGGGTGTTTTGTACCACATTTGTTTTTAGAATTTTACATATGACTTGCTTTTAAATTTGTTGCTCTGTATCACTTTGTTCAGGATAGACTAGGAAGTGGCCTCTGAAGGCTTTTGAACGGTTCCTGTATTTAAATTGAGCTTGTTGCCTCTTGTTTATACAGTTTGTCTGTTTATCAGCTGCTTTTTTGAGAAGTTCTTGTCGGGGGAGAGCTTCATTCTCTTGAGGTCACCTTTCATTAAATTTCAGTGTTGATAACCTGGCCCAAGTGAGTCTCAAAAAGGCGTTGGAAACCATTTGTGGTTGCTTTAAAGATTTAAATATTTATTTAGGCAGAGTAAAATGAAAGTCTTTAATGAACTGAAAGGCTTTGGACTCAGGGTTCTTTGTGATTGCAGAGCTTTGATAGAAACTTTAGTTTGAAAATCCTTACTGCTCCTCTCAAGCAGCCATGCTCTTAGCTGACTTAAGAAAAAATTTAATTGTGGCTTTATCCGAAATAACTTGTGTGACGTATTAAGTCTGTTAGGTTCATTAACATTTAATTTCCTTTTAAGATCAGCCATCTTAAATTTTACCTGAAAGAGAGTAATTTTAAGTGGAAAAAAAAATTCAAGAATTTGTGTTGCTCAATAATCAGGCTGTGTTTTGGACTCCCTGGGGGCACCTGAGTCACTGATCAAGGGCAGTGTTACAAGGTATGTTTTTTATCTTTTTCACTCTCTTCTACCTGTTAGATTTAGTCATCTCGCTGTTTCAGCTCAAATTGTGACGGGGAAAGGATGTTGACAGAACAGAGAGCGCACGCCCTGTGCCTGGTGAACCTTGGACAAGGTGTTTCTGTGTGACTTTCTGGGATCGCTCTGGAAAAGGGGCTCCTCACCCGCTCGTGTTTTTCTTCCTTTTCTCTTCTGGGAATGATCCAGCCTTACATGGTTTCCTATGTGGAAATCAAGAAGGGACGGTTAGCATTAAGCTGTAATATTGACGAGCAGTGTCTTATTACTATAATTACAGCAGTATTGAGTAACCTGGTATGAACATGTGACACCAGCGTGTGCTTAAGCACTCCTTTTAAGAACAAAGGGTTTAACTTTGTTTTTTTACATTTATACTTCATACTTGTTCTCGATGTCAAGTGCATGCTGTTTTGTCCTTTGTTAACTGTGGTTTGATAACGTCTATTAATATGTTGGGTTTATTATCATCAAAAATCTTAAAAGAGCTGTCACATAAATTATCTCATGTCCTTTCAGAAACACTGTTAGGGAGGAGTCCATGTCAGCCCTCTTTTCAGACAGAGAAGCTGATGTGTAAAGAGTTCTGATTCCTGCTTGTGGTTTTTCAGTTCTTGGCAGAGCTAAGAGAGCATGCTTGTTCTGTCTCACAATGCATGTCCCTTTCCGTGAGTCGATGCTGAATCTCCTTTATGTTTGGATTTTTAACTTGGTTAAAGGCTTGCGGGAAACGCGCTCTGTTTGCTGGTGATGAGGGGACCCTGCCCTCCAGTCCCCAGCGGTGCTCCTGGTCCAGGGCGGACGGCTCTGTTGTCGTGCTGCCTTTAACGTGAAGAAACAGGACTGGACAGTGAGGGGACAATACGGAAAGGGTGCGAAAGTGTCCTGGTGGCGAACAGTCACACGTGCATTCAGGTTGGTGTGAAATGCAGCTCACCTAATGATTCTTCATTCTCTTGCTTAAGCATGCCTCAGTTGTTGAACAGTAAAATTATCACTGGCTGCAGAGTATTAGCACTTCATCTGAAAAGTGGATAAGTTTTGAAGATGGTGGTGTGACATTTCAGTTCCTTTCAAACATAGCTTTACTTGTAAATATCAAAAATAGCTATCATGAAAGATTTGCACAAATCTTTTATTTGAAGTAAACTTATTTGTAGTTTAGTGATCAGTAGTGCTTTATTAATGTCACTATGCTGTTCAGTTTTTGTAATTTCTATATTGGGCTAGAGAGTAAGAACTCTCCCTAAATTTCATAGTTATTCCTTAAACTGTGTTTTGTTTTTTTTAAACACTCATTGAAATAATTGTAGGGAAAGGAGATGAGTGTAAATAAGCTTATGAAGTTTCTTTTTTGTATCTGTAAGATTGTTAAATCAGCCACGTTAAATGATTGGTTATCCCAAGATTCTTCTTATTTTTTAAGTGTAAGATGTTTTATTTTCTTGTTCTCTTTCTTTATAAAATGCTGAATTTGATTTCTTGGTAACATAGCATTTATTGAGGGTTGTGTATGATCCAAGGCTCCTATAATACTTGGCACTTGAGTTTAAACATTTGTTGAGTTGAATCTGTGGAATTTTGTGAAGCAGCTGATGGTGTGTATCCTGAATCTTCGGCCTTCCTTCCTGTTTCCCCAGGGGTTGTGTTAAATACACACACATCTCTCCCAGGACACACACACATATGCATCTCTCCCAGGGCAGGTCCCCAGGGGTTGTGTTATACACACACACACACACACACACACACACACCCCTCTCCCAGGACATAGGTCCCCAGGGGTTGTGTTATACACACACACACACACACACACACACCCCTCTCCCAGGACATAGGTCCCCAGGGGTTGTGGTAAACACAGACACACACACACACACACACTCCCACACCCACCCGTCTCCCAGGGCAGAAGATTGCAGGTATGCTTCACTCTGTTACCACCTTCACATGAATGAGGCTCTATGTGGATTTTGAGATTCTCTCTGTTTTCTTAAGAGTTAACAGGTGTGCCCCCCTCCTTTCCACAGGCATCTCTTACCTCAACTTTGAGATGAATTTAATGAGGCATCTATCAAATGAGGCGTCTCAGATTTAATGATCTGATTATGTGCCAGGGTTGAACACGGTTCAGTCTATCTGGACAGGAGAAGGGTTTAATTGTGCTGTGACAGTTGAGAGAGCCTGAAGCCACTCAATAGAAAAGCCTTTTCTTTAAAGATGCTGACATTTTGAAAAAGAAAAAGAAATGTTATTAAAACGTCCGAAATAGTCTGGGTAAATGAAGCCTTTTTTTTTTTTTTCCTGAAAGTCTCACCTTCTAAAACCTACTGCACCCCAGGCTTCAGGGACAGCACTGGTAATGAGAGGTTTTGAGTCTGGCTTCAGGTCCCTCTGCTTATTGGGCAGACTCTTTTTTATACTTTCCTTTGATTTTCTAAAGGTAGTAGAGTTAAAGTAAAACCAAAGAAAATTGACCATATGGCTTCTTTAGATGTATTTAGCTGCGTATAACCTAAGTCTGTGTGAGTGGTTGTTATGAAACTTCCTCTCTAGGCTTTGGAAGATTTTCAAAAATTGAAACTCCGGGGCCTGGAAAAAATAGACTTTAATGATAGTTTGATTAAAGAACATTAGGATATTTGGTTAACTACGAAATAGCAGCTCTTTCAAGTTATGTGATAATTGTACTTTAGAATCAAGAATAGTAATGGTTACCGGATTCCTGAAGGGTAATTACATGTCAATTTAGAGGTGGAATTGTTTTGTTTTATATATATATAAAATATATGCCTGGTGTGTCTTTTGTATGTTAAATGAAGCAAAGCATAGCCATCCCATAATGCCACATCAATGCTGAAATGTTTCCCTGTTGTATTTTTACACTTGAGATTGCTTTAATACATTGTAAAATGTATTAATAAAGTGTCTTACTAAGGTACCAGTCCAGTGAGCTTAGAGTTTGGGACTTAGAAGTTCTATTGGCGTGAAATACTGTTTGTTGGTTATACATTATACATATTTTGTAAGTTTGTAGATGTCGATACTTTAGCAAAACACAAAAAAATCCAGAATTTTAAAAAGCTGTCTGTTTGACGGCCTCAGGTCTTCGTTGCGGGACAGGAGATGTTTATCACATCGTGTGAAATCTTTCGGTCGGCACACGGGCTTGGATGCCCCGTGGCATGTGGGATCTTAGTTCTTGTCCAAGAATTGAACCCCTGACCCCTACATTGCAGAGCAGGTTCTTAACCACTGGACCACCAAGGAAGTCCCCCAGATCCAGAATTTGTGACATGTATTTTCTGAAATGAAGCTTGTTGGAAGTAAATTAGTCTCCTTTCCAGTTACGAGAAAGCATTTGGTTGATAATTGAATAAAATTTGAAATAATTTTGTTTTGGACCGTGTCAATAATGAATGGGAAAAAAATCTAGAAATTTGGGATAATTTTAATTGGTTGACTTGTGTCCCCCTCTCCCACCCCACGTTCTTTTCAAGCAGGAAGAATTTTGTGCTTGTTGGTGTCTAGTTCTGCTGGCTTGTACCTCTGATGAAGAGCACGTGGAGAGTGTATTTTTTCACATCTACCTCCATTTAATAACATGTTAGAATGTTTGAGTTTTCTTTCAGATACCAGGCATGCTTTTAAATACAGCGAAACAAAGTATGAACTGTACTGGTTTCCACTGCCTATTTAATAATTATCTGGGTTTTACAGTCAGCTCACCCCTGACACATGTTCCAAAGAGTGTGATTTTATACATAGAACCAATTTTTGACTTTTACCATCGTGTATGAGAAATACATCCTTAAGGAATTCTTTCTTTGTTTCTAACCATATGTTGGGAGTGCTTTTTAGCTGTACTTTAGCACTCGAATGGGCTTCCCTGGTGGCTCAGATGCTAACGAGTCTGCCTGCAGTGTGGGAGACCCGGGTTCAATCCCTGGGTTGGGAAGAGCCCCTGGAGAAGGGAATGGCTGCCCACTCCAGTATTCCTGCCTGGAGAATCGCGTGGACGGAGGAGTGTGGAGGAGCCTGGCAGGCTGCAGTCCTTGGGTCGCAGAGAGTCAGACACGACCGAGCGGCTGACACTACTCGCACTTGAGTGGGGGCCGCATCTTAGGGCTTTGGGGTTTGGCCGCTGTGACCTGAGGTTGGGTGTGAGTAACTCTGTTCTGGTCTGTAGTTTACAGAAACGGGTCTGTGAGTGGGGAAGCTCGCAGTGCCTGTGGGCCTCCATTTTAACCTGCCCTGGGCTCTGAGCCCCTCCTCAGCAGAACGATGAGCTTGGGGTAGAGCACGTGTGAGATCTCTCCCAGCTCCTGACGGCCTGGGGCTCCGTTGGAGGGTCTGTTCTTCAGATTAGAAGGACTAAATGTTGCCGTTGTTTTAAGTTCTGTGAGGCCTCTCTGTGGGTTTAGAAACAGCTGAACCCCCTGCCTTTTGTCATGGAGAAAGGAACATCTTTGGACCTAATGCAATCAGCCTGAGGTTGCCAGCCAAAGCAGAGTACCTTTCTGGAGTAGATTAGGACCAGTGACGGAACAGACGGCATGGGGTTGCCCTCTCCCTGCCAGCCCTAGTCTCCAAGTAGGAAGTAGGAGCATACTAGATACTCATTTATCCTGAGTACAGGTTTTATATGGAAATCAATCTATGGAGTCCGTGAATTCCTCAGAGATGACAGGGAACTTTGTCCAGTGCAGAAGTACTACGGGTAAAAACACAGGCATCTGGCCTGTGTCCTCTAGATCCGAAACGGGGCATTTCTCTGGATGGTCTCTGAGAGGGGACATGGCTGAGGGAGCCGATGCGCAGGCTTATGTAATAAACTGAGTCTCTCCTTGGAAGAAGTGAACCCCCCTGGAGTTGGAGGAGACGCGTACTCTTCCTCACACACACATGTACATGATACACGCACGCACGTTCTCCGTTGAGTGGGGGGGAGTGATGGGAGGTGGTAGGTGTACTTGTGGGTTGAAGGCGCTGGTGGGGTAAACTGCTTTTATGTCAGTCTTTTCCTCTAGGTATTCAGGCTTCTGTGTCATGCGTAGGAAGGCCTCCCCATCCCAAGATTTAGGAGGGGTGGGCAAATTTAAAAGACATTTCCCATATTTTCCCGTGGTATTTTATAGTTTGTTTCAGCCTGTGTTGTTTAAGAAAGGAAGCAGGGACGAGCAAGTGGTCCCCCGACGTTTTGTTGAATAACCGAGTATTTCTTTAGTGACTTAAACTGTCACTTTTCCTCTGTTTATGTTTTCTGTTGTTTAACTGATAGACATTTTCACTCTTACCATGTGCTGGGCACTTGTGTTAAGTGCTTTGTAAATATGAACTCATTTAATCCTCATAACAACCCGGTGAGGCAGACAGTGTTAGCACCAGAGGGTTACAGGTAGACTGAGTTAATAGAGCAGTTTGTTTAGTACTCTGGGTTTGTCAAGCCAGCAGCTTCCCAGGTGGTGCTAGTGGTAAAGAACCCATCTGCCAGTGAGACAAAAGAGACACGGGTTTGATCTCTGGGTGGGGAAGATCCCCTGGAGGAGGGCATGGCAACCCACTCTCAATATTCTTGCCTGGAGAATCACACGGAAAGAGGAGCCTGAAGGGCTACAGAGTCAGAGTCGCAAAGAGGCAGACACAACTGAAGCGACTTAGCACTTAGCAGTGTGTAATAGGTTGACTTGCTGAATGTGAAAACCTTGTCCTTAATGACCTTCAGGGACCAGTTTGAGCAGATCAGCATTTGGGGAGCATGCACTCTGAAGTACTTGAAGCTGAGAACTGTGTTCTGACTGTGGCCCTGAGACCGGAGCTCTGGGTCGCTCTTTCCTGTTTTGTGGAGGCAGGTAACGACCTTGAGCCACACGGGGTCATTAAGATCAAATGGGGTGAGGGCAAGTACCTAGGACAGCAGGACCCGTATCACCCAGGCCCTGGGTCTGAGGCTGAAGGAGCCCTGATGGAGGAACAAAGACCTGGATTTGACTGCCGGCTCCTCCTTTCTTGATGCAAGACCTGTGAGGAACCCTTTAATCTCTTTAAGCCTCATTTATTAGAGAGAAGAGGTGATAAAAAAAAAAAATCTGTCTCAGAGCCTTTCGTGAGGTTCAGCTGCTGCTGCTCCTGCTGCTAAGTCGCTTCAGTCGTGTCCGACTCTGTGCGACCCCATAGATGGCAGCCCACCAGGCTCCCCCGTCCCTGGGATTCTCCAGGCAGGAACACTGGAGTGGGTTGCCATTTCCTTCTCCAATGCATGAAAGTGAAAAGTGAAAGGGAAGTCGCTAGTCGTGTCCAACTCCTAGCGACCCCGTGAACTGCAGCCTACCAGGCTCCTGTGAGGTTCAGATTTGATGATATATGTGGAAGTGCTTTATAAACGTGAGATGTTCTACAGATGTAGTTTGGTGCTGTTATTTTTAGCACTGGTAAATTGCCACAAATGTTAATTAGAGGTAATTAGGCCTCATTAAGGAAGATGGGCTATGCTATTGCTCAGTGACACTGGCAGACTATACACTTTCACTCATTCATTCGATCCCATAATTACTATGGGTACCTACCATGTCATATGTATTTTTGATTCATAGATAACTAATTTTAATTTTCTAGGATCCCTTGAAATACTTGTAGATCTGAGGGCATGTTTGTGGAAACAAGTGAGCCAGTGTTTAGAAAACAAAGGTGGAAAATGTTCTGATAGAGGCAGTGGGTTCACCCATGACTGTAGTCACAGGAAAGGACAGGCTCCTGACCCTACTTATGTGTCCCCAGAAGGCCCTTGAGCCGTCTTGAAGGACCAGAGGGGACAGACTCTGCCATAACTCTGGCCTCCTGAACTGTTTGCAGAAGTAACCATGAATTACTAGTAGATCAAAGTCGAGTCGGACTAAGTTTAGGGTTAGTAATTCCAGATGAATTCTTTAAGATTTACCAACCCTTTTACCCATTTGGATCATTTGGGCTTAACTGGGTATCATCGTTTGTGAGGATCTAAGCAGGTGTTAATTTTGCTTTCTTGAAAAGGCAAGTATGCATATGCTCAAGGTTACCCTGAGCCTGGCGGGGGGCCTCCAGAACTCTTGAAAGTCCGTCTCTTATTTCTCTCTGAAAGGCCTGCGAGGGTTTTGCTTTCTTCGGATTTATGAGATTTATGCGAGATGCTGTCTTTATCTTCCAGAACGAGATGCTTCCTTTTAGTGTGATGTCATGTAGACCAACCACATTAATGTAAACTTTGGGAGATGAGGAATTGGTCATAACCTGAGGGTATTATCCTTAACTTTGCCCATCTACTGTCTTAATTGTCATTGGTGGAAGAATTTTGAAAAAACCTCTTAAGTGGACTAGGCGGAAACACAACTCGTAAGTGTTCACATAGGCAAAAACAACTGTTTTATCCATGGCTGTAAAACCTGTACTACACTTAATGGTAAATGAAGTCTGCGCTAACAGCCTGTTACAAATTTGAGACAAAATGTCTCTGTGAGACATCGTCTCATGTAGTAATTTGAACGATGACACTAGAAAGAATCTTTGTTCTGTTTTTTATGTTGGTTCTGAAAGGATGATAAACACCCTGCTTTTTTTAAAAAGTTATGCAGATCCTGGTTGACTAAGATAAGTCATGCTTCTGATTAAAATGAAAATACTTGTACTTCAGACTAATCAACCTTCAGGTTAATTACCTGCCAGTGGGTATTTTCCACTGTCACTTGCACCTCTGTCCTCTGTGACAAGTTTTTAGAGACCCCAGTTAACTCATTAGAATAGTGTCAACACCCGACAAACTGATTTTTATGGCGGATGTTAACAGAAATGCTGGCATCGGTGTAATTATAAGGGGAATAGTTACTATTAGCCTTTGTGATTGTAGACACTAAAAATCTCTTGTCAGTCAGTCACTCAGTCGTGTCCAACTCTCTGCGACCCCGTGGACGGCAGCGCGCCAGGCCTCCCCTGTCCACCAGCTCCCAGAGTTTACTCAGACTCAGGTGTATCGAGTCCGTGATGCTCATCCTCTGTCCAGCCATCTCATCCTCTGTCCTCCCCTTCTCTTTCTGCCCCCAATCCTTCCCAGCATCAGGGTCTTTTCATATGAGCCAGTTCTTCGCATCAGGTGCCTAAAGTATTGGAGCTTCGGTTTCACTTGTAACTAAGTCCTAATAAGAGCTTGATGTTTTTAACGAAAATCTGAGCAATATTGTCTCATTGATAAATTGTTGCTATGTAGTTGCTGAGTCCTGTCCTACTCTTTGTGACCCCTTGGACTGTTGGCCTCCAGGCTCCTCTGTCTGTGGGATTTCCCAGGCAAGAATGCTGGAGTAGGTTGCCATTCCCTTCTCCAGGGGTCTTCCCCACCCAGGGATAGAACCCAAGTCTGCACCATTGGCAGGTGGATTGTTTGCAACAAATACACAGGTACACATTGATAAATGCACAGTGACAAAAGTTTTATAAACCTGTGTGTTGGAGCTGCTAAGAAGTTATGTCATTGTGAAGAGCCCACACAAGGGTCCATTTCTGAGAGCAGGGATCCTCTTGTAGTCACTACACTTGGAATGCTGGGGGTTTTGTTCTTGTTTTATTTCAGATTGACTTGCAGCTGCTGATAGAGAATTGGGAACTCTCGTTGCTTCCTGCTTCCATATGTGTTCATGAGGTCTCCCACCCTAGCCCCCAACCAGATAAAATGGTCAGTAGCCTCTTGGTTCTGAGAAACTGATAGATTAACCCAAGCGGTGTTGACCTCTAGATAATACTGATGGATACAGGAAAGTGGTGGTGATCACTTATCTTTAAGATACTTTCATAAGTAAAACTGTATATAGCCGCTTGCACTGTATCTTCTTTATCTTTTAGAAACTTTTGTAATATTGGACTAAACCAGCATTGTCTGTAGATGGTTACTGTTAATCATTCAGAGTCTGGCGAATGTGATCATTGATAACTCCTGCTGGGGACTAGCTCTGCCAAGCTTCACGGGTGAAAACTGGGTGACAGCGTCTTGGATATTCCAGGGAGGGCCGAGAACGTGAGCGCTGGGCGGGACCAGGGCGTCTAGTCCAGTCTCTCACCCAGTGTGGAGGCCTGCAGTTACCCAGCCCGCACCGACGGCTGTCTGGCTTTCGCTCGCTGCCTGCTTGCCGCGTCCTTGGTTTCAGGACGGCGCCTGGTGGAGATGGTGCCCCTGAAAACGTGAGCTCTGGAGCAGCAGCAGCAGCATCTCCTGGGAGTGGGTGGAAATGCAGACACTCAGGCCCACCTCAGACTTCCTGAAAAATCGCCCTTTTAACAGAGTCCCCTGGGGATTCGTTTGCACAGTGCAGTTTAAGAGGTGCCAGTGTTGGGACTTGAGAGTGGGAGAGATGAGCCCCGGAGGAGGGAAACCACTGGGAGCCTGCCTGGTTCCGGGAGAGGCTGAGGGCTGGGACTAGAGCAGTGGAGGGAGAAGGGAGACGGATGCAGGCGCCACAGGGCTCAGCAGCTGATACAGAGGCTCAAGGGTGACACGTTTCCCTCTGATAAGAGGATTGTGGGTCAGTTCCTGAAAGTAGGCAGCAAAAGGTTGTATGGGGGTTTCACTAATTAGTTCCGTCAAACTGGAGGATTAGGACTCCAGTTGGGAGTTGGTGATATGAGAATGAATGAAGATGTGTCTCCTGCTCTTCGTATTTACAGATATTTTGCAGTTAAGGATGAATTTTGCTGAGGATGAGTTTGAAATGGTAACGTGCTTTAAGCTGACAGTAATCATGTGTTCAGCTGGCAAATGGACTTGGCTCACCATCCAGCTTCCAGATCTCAGTGGGTCCTTTGCTTTCTACTGTTTTTCATATCTGTGGTAACTCTCAGGAAGATGATATAAACCTTTTTTATTTACCTGGCTTTCTGGTAAGAGCTCCTTTTCCACACTCAGAGTAAATGCTGGTGGGGCTGTGGCCCTGGATGGAAGGGAAGAGGTCTAAAAAGAGTGTTTCTGTTAAATTTTTGAAGCTCTCAGGATGAATGCCTTTTGAATGTTGAGGCTTTCCTGTCTGGGGTGTGGATGGGGGACATAGACAGTTTGCATAAACAGTTATATAATTTGCGTAAACAAGTCCAGTAAAACTTGAACTGCCTTAACGAAGGCATTGCTGAGTACCAAGGGGACCCAGAAGCTAGACAAACCCGCTCTCCGTGGAATGCTCTGGGAAGACTTCCTGAGGACCCCTCGTGTGAAACGGGCTTGTGGGAGCAGAGCCCAGTGGGAGGGAAGGCTGGTGGGGGGTGGTAGAGGGTGAGCGGGGGACTGGGCAGGGGGAGGCTGGGCCGATGGAGAAAGGCCCCCCAGGTGAGGGCGTGGTGGGTGGTAGGAGCACAGAGCCTCAGCACGGAGCGGCTGATTAGAGTAGAGGGCACAGGCCGGAGCGGGAGACCCCGGGAGCTGTGTCTCAGGATGGGCTGTAGGGCCTTACCCGGGAGCTGTGTCTCAGGTGTGGACTGTAGGGCCTTACCCGGGAGCTGTGTCTCAGTTGCGGGCTGTAGGGCCTTACCTGGGAGCTGTGTCTCGGGCGTGGGCTGTAGGGCCTTACCTGGTGGCCGGTTGGAGGGAGGCCTGGAGGGAGACCAGAGCCTGGAGACGGCCTCGGGGGTGTTCAGCGCGTGTTAGTCAGCCAGCTGTGTCTGACTCTCTGTGACCCCGTGGACTATAGCCCACCAGGCTTCTCTGTCCATGGGATTCTCCAAGCATTTAGTCAACATTTAAAGCACTCTGTTAAAGCTAAGTTCCAATGAAGGCATGGCCTTGCCTCAAGGAGTTTAGCCCAGTAGGAGAAAAAGAATTCATTGCAACGGAGAGTCGCCTCCTTTTGAGGTTTGTACAGTGTGGTTTTTACCAGGCAGGGAGTTAATCAGCTTGGCTGCCGCTGGGGCAGGTTGGAGATGGTTTTGAATATTACAGCAGAAGGGGCTGCAGATGCGGGAGTTGTTTGGAACGTGTAATTCTAGCGTCTTCCCGAATGCCTGTGTTGAGGGCAGAGAGTAGTGCAGCACTTAGTGCTCACTCCTTATCGTTTGCACAGAGCCATCTGAGTCTCTTCTTGTCGGGAGGCGTGTCGCTGTACCCTGTGCCGGGTGTCGTGTGCCGGAGCCGCAGGCCTCACACCTGCGTTAGCGTGACTTGGGGTCTCTCTAGTTTGGGTGACTCCAGTCCCCTCACCAACATGCGGAAGAGAGCAGCAGGAATTGGCTGCAGGGTGAGGGCGAGAGATGGTGAGTTCGATTTGGGTTGTGTTAGTGTAAGGTACCTGAAAGACATCCAGGTGTGTCTGAAGCGCTCAGGGATTGTTATGTTTAGGTAGGTGTTACAGTCCTTGTGTCGAATCAAATTGCTCGGTCAAACAGGTGGAGTGAGGAGAGGGCTGTGGAAGCAACTCCGAGGAATGCCTGTTTAAAAAGTGGTGTAGTGGACTCTGATGTGTGAAAGAATTCAGATGTAAAGAGGGACACTCGATGGCATTTGTATGAAGGTTGGTTACCAGGCAACGTGAATTTTTGGCAGGAGATTGTACTAGTTTTACCTTTCAGGGAGACATTGATGGAGAGGGGCTTGAGCCATCTGCTGTTGATAATGTTCTTTGCATTTTTCTGGGTTTTACTTTCCTGGGTATATGCATATACCAAACTGTATTAAGTGTACCCTGGTGGCTTCTGTGCGTCACTGGATGGAAGCTGCACCTCAGTAGAGAGAAGAGATGTGGTCCTGAAGGAGGAAACCTGAGTGGTGTTTCTCGTCTCCTCAAAGGGGAGAGAGGAGGGTGATGGCCGACTGGAAAGCGGGGAGTGAACAGGGGAAAGTCCTGGAAGAAGGAAGACAGGGGCGGAGGGGGGGGGGGAGCGCAAGCCCTCGTGGAGTCCACCGCGGGCAGGACGAGACTCGCCTGTCCTCTGAGACTGTTAGGAAGGACGGGTCAAAACACAGACATCCAGGAAGTCGGGCCTCAGTTTTCTTGCTGAGAAGGTGAGAAAAGTCAAGTCTCAATGGGTACTGTGTGTAGTGTGCTTTTTCTTGAGTGGATCAGTCCGCTGATCATCGTTCGTGCCCGCTTTGGGGAACTTAGAATGGGGTTTCCGTCTACACTGAATTTTCTGTAGGGCGATCCTTTCTTGACTGTCCTAAGGCATCTGCATCTTCCTGCGTGCGGAGGGGAGGGGAGGATGGTAAACCAGAGGTGGGGACGATTGCGACTCGCTTGTGGGTTGGCTGTGCTTGCATCGGGCGGTGCGTCTGAGTGGCCCAGTGGTTCCCTCCTCCCCGTCTCTAAGTGTATGTTTAGGCACTGGTGGGCCACTGGGGTGGGGGTGTATGGATGTGGAGACCTGTCAGAAACCTCCAGAAACGCTTTGACGAAGCTGGGATCATGCCTGCCATTAGCTTCTGTTTCCTTGCTGTTTAAAAATCTCTTAGGGAGTAGTGAAACTCCTGCGATGGTTTTCTTTTGTTGTCTCGTGACGTACCAATGAAGCTTGCAGACGTGAAGGCTGGTTGTGAAGAATGTGCTTTCCATTCCTAGGTGGTCAGAGTGACTTGTGGCTTGAATCTATTTATGAAGTGAGCATGAAGGCATGATAAATTATGTTTAGATAGATACAGGTCAGATTGTATAGGAGACAGTTATTCTGAAATGCTCCTGTGTTTTTCCTCTTGTGAGTTGTAGTCCTTGTTGAATTTGTGTTTTGTGCTCAGCACTGGGCTGGATTCTGAGACTTCAAATTGTGGTTATTGAAACACAGTTAATGTGGTTAATGAAAAGCACAGCTAGGTTGTTGTTAAGAATATAATTGCCCCAATATTTACTGAAGTAACTAGATCCTCTAGTTATGTTATATTCTGGTTGCAGAGTTTGTTTCTGTAAGATTTTAGTAAAGACCTTTTGGGTAATAGGATAGAAAGAAACATAATTGTTAACTCTTTGTATCAAACAGTAATTAACTCTTCATATCAAGCAAAGTACATTGCCAGACACATGCCCTGAGGTAGGGAGCCCGGCACGTTCAGTGAAGACCTGGCGGGAGGGAGGAGCGCCGGGCGAGGCTGGTGGGGGCGGCAGGTCCCAGGGTGCGCGCGCTCTGGCAGGTCCGCGTGCTGTGGCCTTCACGCTGCTGCCTTGCCTTCCCCTTAAATGACCTGCAAGATTGGTAGATACGCCCTCTTGGTTGTATCTGGCTGTAAGGGTCCTAAAGGCCACAGTTGGTGTTTTGGAACTGATTGTAAATCTAACAGGAAAGCATTCCACTGAATTATCAAACATCATTTAGGTGTGTCTCTTTCAAGGACAAGTGCCATGTTATAACTTCCTTTCATCTCCTCGGTGAGAAGGATAAAGTCGGGGTAAACGTAGCCCCGTCTCCTCTGTCCGCTCAGCCTCTGTTCCGAACTCCTGATGGCACCTCTCTGCTCTGCCTGTCGGCGCTGCCCCAGGCGCGTCCTCACCTCACCCAGGGCTGCGCTGACTGCGCTGGGAACCCAGGGTGCTCCCCAGCTACGCGGGGCCATGGTGTGAGAAGAAAGGGCCTGTTTTTTTTAGCTGGTCTCACACTAGTTTTTACAGAAAGCTTCATTTTACCCTCTTTTTGTCCCACCGTAGCCCACTTATTTCCCCTTTCTTAGAAAAGTTAGTATCTCTCAGTGAATGAGTATCTAAACATTCCCCGTTGTACACTCTAACTTCCCCAACTCTCCCCAGCATTAAGCTGAGCTAAACATCAGGCGTGTTTGGGGAAATCGAAAAACACCAATTCAGGGTGTTCTCTTGACACTTCAGCAACCACTTCCATTTTAACGGAAACATGATACAGTGTTACAAGTTTGATATCCTGTTAGGGAGACGTTCAGTGAGATTATACCTGTTGAGGGTTGCTTTTCATACACTTTTTAAGCCGTGAATGAGAGAGGTCCTGAGGTCATTTGTGCACAGAGTTGATAATTTTTCAATCAGAGGCAGGTTAATTAGTCTCTTTATAGTTACTATTGAAGCTGTTGCTCTGTTCTCCCTCTACCCTCTCGTGGTCAGTCATCTTTCTCAATCATCTTCCTACTTTTTTAATGAGATCACGTGATAGAACACAGGAAAGAGATTAAAAACAGCCCTTTATTTTAGGATTTTGTTGTCATTATGGAAAGTATAAAAAATTTTTTTAAAGTAGGCAAAAGAATGTTACGACTTCCTGCGCACTCGCTGCCGGACGTGGAGAGTGAGTCACTGCTGTGCCGCCCTTGCTTTACCTCTTCCGCCTAGATTCCTCGGAAGCAAATCCTAGACTTCGTATCATCTCATCTCTACATTTTTCTCAACTTAAGTATCTCTAAAACGTAAACACTCTTTAGCAACAACCATGATACTGTTATTTTGTTTAAAAAAATTAACACTAATTCCCATTTTTCAGTGAAGTCACTGTTCAAATTTCCAGTGCTCTTAAACTTTTGTGTGAAATATGATCCGAAGGTGTTCAGCGTGTCAGTGATTTTGTTCTGTTCTGTCTCAAAGTCTCTTCACTGCAGTTCCCCTTCTCTCCTCTCCACCCTTCCCACTCCTTTTCCCTTGCAGTTTACTTGTTGGAAAAAACAGGTTATTTGTTCTGTAGCGTTTCCCATAGTCTGGAGTTTTGTGGCTACATCCTCGTGGTGTTTACAGGAGTACGTTGAGAATTTGGGTATGTACTTTTGGGTTTTTTCTTTCCGTTTTGAGTTTTACTTGGTTTTTCTTTTTTGATACTGATCAGTGAGTCCAGCGGATCCTCTTTTGCAGGACTCGGCACAGAGGCCCCGAGCTGGTGCCATGTGTCACACGGGGCTCACGGACCTGTTGTGTTTGGTGACACGGTTTGAAATATTTTCAAATTAACTGCCATCAGTTCAACATCGTAAAGTTGCCCGTAAAAATCAAGGTTTCCGTTTTTCTTCTTTCTCTTCAGTCAGAAGGTCCAGGCGTCCTGGGCTCCTGGGGCGATGCCCACAGCGCAGTGATGAGCGGTGACAACGCCCCCCAGAGGGCGCCTGTCCGCTCCGGGGGACGCTGAGCTCTCCCTCACAGGCCTCCTGAAAGGGCTGGTGGGCTTTGTGAGCCCTGCCGTAGCGCAACAGCAGTTACTTTTGTCTGCTTGGTTGCCCTTAAATTTTATGCATGATAGTTTAACGCTGACTTTTTGAGCATGTTTTACTCTAAGCTGATGTTTGGGCTGTTTCCCTATCTAACAATCGATGTTTGTTCAGAAGAACGTCAGAGTGCCAGCTCGTGTTCCGACTGTACTTTATATAGCGATCATAAGACTCAGTGCGTTGTATTGTATTCTCATGCCCTGTGGAAGTTGGTGCATACAGTTTTAGAACCTAACGGAATACTTGGCACATAGTAGGCATTCAGTAAATTCTTGTTGAATGAGTCGGGGAAGAAAGGAGCCAGCAAACAAACTACCAGATAAAACAGGAAAAGAAGTCACCCGACGGGCGCCCGGGCTTGAATTTCCGTCGTGCTTGTCTCTCTGCTCCTTTCATTAGCACGTGTTGGCAGCAAGTGGCTGTAGTTACCGCGTGTCATACCACCACTGTGGGCTTCGCGGAGGGCTCAGTGGTAAAGAATCTGCCTGCCACAGCATGAAGGTTCCATCCCTAGGTAGGGAAGGTCCCCTGGAGGAGGAAATGGCAACCCACTTCAGTATTCTTGCTTGGAAAATTCCATGGACGGAGGAGCCTGGTGGGCTACAGTCCATGGTTTTGCAAAGAGTCAGACACGATTGACCGTGCACACACACGCTACACTACACAATTTAGAAGTAACTTCTGTATAGGTTTGCAAATGTTTATCTCATACATCAGTAACAGGTGAGTTGGGGATAGATTTCCTAGTAAGAGATTTCAGTTCATCTGCTCTTTGTTGGGAAACAGACTAGCTGGGCTTTCCTATTTTGCCATAAGAACTTGGAGTTTAATTCTTCGTTTGAAACATATCCTGTGTTAACGAGGACTTGCAGCAAGTGTGAAAGAGGAGAGGAATTCAGCTTGGGAAAGAGTGCACAGGCTTGAGGCTCCTTTAGGAGCTGCATCTGGCATAATTTGGTGAGGCTTTGAAATCTGGCATTTGGATATTACTGAAAATAATTTAAAAACTGCTGTTGCATTTTAGGGTTTAATAATCTTACTTCTGTTATACTTACACGTCCTTTAAAAATTATAATTGAGGTTTTTGGTCTCTTTTTTGGCATGGAGGAAGCCTGCCTGAACTTCTTCTTGCTTACTGACAGACACCTTTTGTAAAAAGTGTGAGTGAGGTTAAGTTCTGTACACTTCGACTCAAAGAGGATATTTAATTTATCAGGGGTAAAAGAGCAGAAACACAGATACCAGTGAGCATGCTCTAGCACCGTCTGAGGGAGTGACAGTGTGTGAAATGTGGTTTGGATGACCCTCGGCCATCAGCACACTGACCTTTCGTTAAGAAGTCTAGCTCATTTTGCACATCTTTAACTGTGTCCTGAAAGGAGCAACTACTACTATTAAAAGTAAGCAGTTTCATTTTGAAAGACTCCTTCAGTGGTGTTTGTGGGTGGTGAGAAGTGATAAACTCTTATTGAAAGTGTGTGGTATCTTCACATAGTGAGGTGTTGAGTATTACAGGGAAGTTCTGTGATACTGAAAGAAACTGGCTTTTTCCTATTAGTTGGTTTTAGTAAGAACCAGGCTTCCCAGGTGGCGCTAGTGGTAAAGAACCCGCCTGCCAGTGCAGGAGACTTAAGAGATGCCAGTTCAATCTCTGGGTCAGGAAGATCCCCTGGAGGAGGGCATGGCAACCACTCCAGTGTTCTTGCCTGGAGAATCCCACGGACACAGGAGCCTGGCGGGCGACAGTCCATGGGGTCTTCAATATGAGTCCATAGAGTCGGACACGACTGAAGTGACTGAGCACGCACAGCGAGAACAGCAGTAATAATATCACCATCTTGTATGTCGAAGTGCTTTACATTTTTCAGAGCACTTTCAGTATTGAAATAAGAATCAGTGGATCAAATCTCTGAGTCTTTCCTGATTAAAAGGAAAATTCTTAACGTTACTGTTGTCCCTTTAGTTCCTGTTTTTTTTTTTTTTTTTTTTTTTTAAGTTAGTTACTGGTAGTAAATGTTAGCCAGTGTTTCTTTTTTTTGCCTCAAGAAGAATCTTTGCAATTTGGAGGAAAACTGCTCTAAATTGAGGATTTGAAACTGAAATCCTATACTAATTTCAAATGAATTGAGTCAGAGACAGATAGTGTCAGAGGTGTTAAATCTAGATGGCCCACCACTGGATTCATTTCCAGGCCCCCAGGGAAGACTGTAATGTGTGCCTAATGAACTGCCTTAGGTATTGATAATTGGAGAAAGGTAGTTGGAAGAAAACTAAATTTTTTATAGTGAAGCATCAGATGTTAGCATTTCCTTGCTGCTGTTTCTTTCTTTTTTTTTTAACACAACCTGATTTTCTTCTTCCTTTCCCACATACTGCCTGTAATGGCCTTTGAGAATCGTGAGGTGGATACTATTTGAATGATGTGCATGAATAACAGTTAATTTAGTTTGCCTTTGTCCAAAGAATCTTAGCTTTGCAGTATTTTTTTTCTTTTAAAATAATTTCTTGTGAGCTGTTTCAACCCTGAAGTTGAGTAGTATAAAGAACACCTGTGTAACTGTCGCCAGCCTTGCTGAATTTAACATTTTGCATTATTTGTTACACATGTAATTGTTTTAAAGATGTAACCCTGTGTACACCTCATGATGTCAGCAATCTAGAACATGCTTCATGAGATTCATTGTTGTATATCATATGTTAAAAAAATTATTATTTAAAAGTGGTGAGTTCACAGTTTTCAAAATTGTTCGGTGGTACATAGCAATGCAGTTTATTTTTGCATTTCGATCTTAATCTAGCAACCTTGCTGAGATACTTTTAGTTTTAGTAGTTGGTATATTTGTATGAATTATTTTGTGTTGTCACCCATATCTCTTGCAAATAGTTGGTGGTATTATTTTGAGTCTTATACATGTAATTTCTTTTTCTTGTTGTTACACCAGTTAGAACTTTTAATACAGTGCTGAAAGAAGCAAGCTGGTGGTAGGAAACTTTGAAATTTATTCTTTATTTTAAAGTGAATATGTTTTGCCATTTGATTTGATTCTAGTTGACAAAATTTATAAGTGTTAAGAATGGTGTGAGAAGTTTGTTTTTAAAATCACAAAAGGAATATTGATTTTACTGATCACTTTTCTGTGACCTAGAGATCTTATGGTGGTGGTTTTCCCCTCCTCGAATCCGTGGAATGTGATAAATAATATATTTAGATTTTTCTTATGTTAAGTGATCCATGCATTCTTGAGGTTTAAAAAAATTCCCTTGCTGAATTCAATTAGTTAACACTTTATATTTAGTAGTGTTTTATTTATGTTATACAGGCAGAATGGGCTTAAACCTCCTTTCTTGAACTGTTCTTCCCTGTTTTGGTTTCGCTCGGAAGGTCAGTATTCCCCCTTTTTATTTTCTCTGTAACAGTTTGTATGAGATAGAAGTTACCTGTTAGTTCCTTGAAGGTTTGGTAGAATTTGCTTAAACTTTCTGGAACTGGCAGCTTTTATAGTGATGTTGCCTTTGCTAAGTTGCTTCAGTCATGTCCAGCTGCGACTCTGTGGACTGTAGCCCACCAGGCTCCTCTGTCCGTGGGATTCTCCAGGCAAGGACACTGGAGTGGGTTGCCGTGCCCTCCTCCAGGGGATCTTCCCCACCCAGGGTTTGGCAGCTGGGTTCTTGACCACTAGTGCCACCTCTTTCCCTTTATCTGATGGTAATAGCTATATGAAGGTTTTCTAATTCTTCTGTAGTAAGTTTTGGGAAGATGCAGCTTTCTGAAAACATTTGACATCTGTTTTTCAGCACTATTGAAATCGATCACGTTTTGCAGTATGCCTTTTCTTTACTGTGGCTCTCACCGTGGATTTGTAACTGTCATTATTTGCATTTTGAAAGAACCAACTTTAGGTTTTATTGAAACTTTTATTATTCCCTTCCTCCCATATTTAATTTATAGTTTTATTTTAATTCCATCATTTTTTTAAATAGGAGTTCTCTTATATTTTATTCCTAACTAAAGTCAGGTGCTCAGCTTATTCATTTTCAGCCCTTCTTTTCTAAGACCATATTCAGGCATTTCAGGCTGCTGTAACAAAGTACCATGTGGACTGGGTAGGCTGTCCATCACAGAAATTTGTTCCTCGTGGTTCCTGGAGACTGGAAGTGTCTGATCTGGGTGCCAGCATGGTCGGGTTCTGGTGACAACCCTCTTGCAGGTTGTGGACTGCTGACTTTTTGTGACCTCATACCTCTGAAGGGGAGAGGGAGCTGTCTGGGTCTCTTTCTATATATGAGGGCTAATCCTACCCAGGCAAGCTCTATCCTCATGACCTAATCATCTCTGAAAGCCCCTGAGTCCTCATACCATCATATTAGGGATTAGGTTTCAACACAGGAATTTGGAGAGGACCCATAGCTGTCTATAGCAGATCATAAATATCTCTAATACACTTCAGTGACATCCCACACATTTTAATATGAGGTGCATTAGTTTTCTTTTTTTTTAAATTTATTCTTTAATTGGAAGAGGATTGCTTTACGATGTTGTGTTGGTTTCTGCCATACGACACTGCAGTTCAGCCATAATTACACGTACATCAACTCCCTCCTGAGCCTGCCCCGCCCTCCCCACCCCATCTATCTAGGTCATCACAGAGCGCCAGGCCGAGCTCCCTGGGTTATATAGCAGCTTCTCACCAGCTACCTATAGTTTTCATTTGATATGCAGTTAAGTTCTTTGTAATTTTTTTGGTGGTCTTTGTTTTATCAATTCTTTTGAAGGGCTTTTCAGCATTTTCCAATGCATTAGAATTTTAGGAATCTAAAATGTATCATTTATCTCTAATTTTTTGGCACAATTGTCAGAGAAGGTGCCTTTATGATACTGATTCTTTGGTATTTGTTGAGGTTGACTTTGTGCCCTGATATGTTTTTATAATTGCTCCATGTCAGCTTGAAAAGATACATTCTACTTGTTGAGTGTTGGGCTATAATATGGGCTTCCCTGGTGACTCAGACAGGGAAGAATCTGCCTGCAATGCTGGAGACCCAGGTTTGATCCCTAGGTTGGGAAGATATGTTATTAGATCATGCTTGTTAGTTATATCATTCAAATTTTCTGTAGCCATACTAATTTCTGACTGCTCAATCTATTGAGAGTATGTTAAAGTCTTTCTCAGTGGTTGTGAATTCATTAAATTCCCCCTTTAATTCATTTGTTATTTGCTCCATGTATTTTGAGGCAATGTTGATAAAGAGAAGGTGAATCCAGAATTTTAATCTTGTTGACTGCATCTTTTTCTCATTGTTATATGACTGTTTTTTCTTTCCAAAAATGGGTTTTGCCTTAATGGTTATTTAGTTTGATGTTAGCATGGTTCTGTCAGCCTTCTGTGGTTAATATTCACTTGATAAATTTTCCCTTTATCTTCTTTCTGCACTGCCATTGTTGCCCTTCTCAACAGCGGATAACAGGCTCAGAATTTAATCTGAGAGTCTGGAAAGTCAGTCTGTGTACTTACATTTCTATCTGTTTTTAATTTTGTGTTCCCCTCATCTTTTTAGGTTTTGATTTTTCTCTATTAGGTTTTCTCCAGTTCTCATTTTACTTATTGCTTATCTGAAAGTAAGACTTAGTGTTTTATAATTTGCTTTATTATTCTAGTAATTATCTTAAAATACTTGAATATGTGACCTAAAAAGTTTATAGTCACCATTTCTTCAGCATCCTCTCCTTAAAAACAGCAAAAAAGGCTTTAGACTTTTACAATCCTTTACCTGTCATTCAGGTTATTTTTACTAGCTATCTTTGCTATTTTTCTTGACTTTTTACCCCTGAAGTTAGATCCTATTACTTTTATTTAGTTAACACATACTTAGATTTACCCATAGGCTTACTGGTACCCTAAATACATAAATACACAAGGAGAATTTGTTTTAAGAATTCAGGTTTTACAGCCTCATTTTATCAGACTCCAGACCTCTTGAGATTTGGGGGAAAAGGACAAATTTCACCCCCCCATTATGAAAAAAAAATACCAAAAAAACTATGGTTTCATTATGAAAACGCGTGTAGGGGAAAGTATAAGTTCTGAGACGTAGAGCACGTCGGGTGACAGCTGGTTCCTCCCCGCTTCTCCCTGCTCCCAGCCCCTCTGCCCTTGGGGTAGCTTCCAGTTGCTGCGTAACAGACTGCAGACCGGGCGGCCGGACCCCGGAAGGGTGTTTCTCGGGAGTCTGTAGGTTAGAAGTCCAAGTTCAAGGGCAGGCTTGGTTTTTCTGAGGGCTCTCCCCTTGGCTCACAGGAAAACTGTCTTCTCACTGTCCTCACGGAAGCCTTTCCTCTGCGCTTGCAACCCTGGTGTCTCTGTGTATCCAAATTTCCTCTTGTGAGGACACCAGTCAGATTGGATTGGGGCCCACTCTAATGTTCTCAGTTTAATTTAATCACCTCTTTAAACCACCTCCAAATATAGTCACATTCTGAGGTACAGAGGTGAAGCCTTCAGCATGTGAATTATGGGAAACACAGCTCATAATACTTCAATATTTTGGCCACCTGATGAGAAGAAACCCACTCATTGGAAAAGACCATGATGTTCAGAGAGACTGAGGGCAGGAGGAGAAGTGGGTGAGAGAGGATGAGATGGCTAGATGGCATCACCCATTCCATGGACATGAGTCTGAGCAAACCCCAGACAGAGATAGTGCAGGACAGGGGAGCCTGGTGTACTGCAGTCCTTGGGGTCGCAGGGTCAGACATGACCTAGCGACTGAACAACTTTCAATACCTATAATACCCGTTTTCCAACTTCTTTCTTTTGGCACTTGGTTTGTCAATTGCCTCCAGGTACAGATGTGTGTTCACTGGGGACGAAGTTGTGAATGAGGCAGAAGCAGTTCACATCCTCACAAGGCTTAGTCTTAGAGAAGTCTGGTAACAATTTCTTTCCTTCCCTCCCCTTCCCCGCACACATACACACATGTCCGTGATACTTGTTTTGTGTTCACTGATATAACCACTTTGTTTCATATACATTGAGGCATTGAGGGAAAATCTGCTACAGTCTTGAAAACCTGGCACTTAAATTTTTATTGTTTTTCTCAGAGCTCTTAGATTCAACTTCTCTCTAGAATTCTATTGAATTTTTGTGTTTTGAATTTATTGCTCTTTTTCCTGTACTTTCAGCTACTTGTTTGACTTATTGCTGTCATGCAAAGACTATTCTACAGTTCTAATTGTAGGAGGGTGAATTTGTTAGGGGTCTGGGGTCTCTACTTTCTTCTGCAGTTCATTATAACAGGTTTTTTTTTTTTTCTCTGCATCTCAAAAAAGCTGTTTCTTCCCCTCTTTAAAGGTTTAGATCCCAAGTCACCCCATTTTGGGTGGAGGGCCTTGGCAGGAGAATGAAAAGAGAAAACCAAAGGGTTCAGGTTCAAGAATTCCTGTTCCCTTCAAACACTGTTTCTCACGTATCTCTGATTCCTCAGGGACCCAGAGTATGGTCTGCATTTTTTTTTGGTTTGAGCTTTTGTTGGTTGGTTTGTTTTGTTTTGAGGCAGTGGTGACTCTCATTTGACTTTTGAGAATTGCAGCTTAGCTGCAGGTGATCCAGAGTGAATCTTGGATTGATTCTTAGGACAACCATGTATCTTAACTGAGCTGTGTGATAAGTTTTTTCCACTTACCATAAATCTAGTCAGCAGAATTGGTCTGGAAATATTCTCTAGTATTGTCATCATGGTTTTGAAGTAAGTATGAAGCATGTGGGTGTTTGTGGGAGGAAGAAGGTAGTCTTTCCCTGTTTTGAACACTGTCTCTAAAATAATTTGTTTGTATGGGAATCTGTGAAGGAGTCAAACTCAAAGGTCCCTCAGAAGTTGACCTCCAGGTAAGAGAGAATTTGTACTTCGTATGGGTGGATGAAATTATTTTATCTAGCCAACTTCCTGGTGAAATGCTTGTCAAAGAGTAAGAACAGCTTAGCTCTGGGGGAGAAATTGGGGGTAGAGTCTTCAGGCCTTGTTAATGCAGTCAGTCCTTGGGAAAGGCTTTCCCTGTGTGCTGCCTGATTATACTGCAGAAGAAAAGACCGAATCCATTCAATAGCCAGGCCCTTTGTGGAGCTCCTGAATTCCTTTAATTCAGTGGCTGCATAGAAGCTTTATTCAGAGCGTTCAGAGTCCTGTGCATCTTTCCTGTCTGGACGCCAGGTCCCGTTCATGGTGCTCTCACTGCTGGGGTTCTCACACTCATCTGCGGGTGGACGCGGGCAGGGGAGCGGGGGGGGGGGGGGGGTGGGTGGGAAGAGGGCTGCGTGGGGCTTTTCTTCCCCCTCCATTTCCTGCTTTTGCTCCTTAAAAGCAAAGCAAAACAAAACCAAACCCTAGACAAAAAGCAAACTCAAGAAGATAGCTCTAAAGGAAGTTCTCAAGTGACTCAGTGGATTGATAACTCCTGGTGAATCACAGACAAGTTGTGTCTGCCTCTGGTCTCTATTTACAAATAGTACTAGAACACCCAGAAAAAGCATTTCGGGTCAGATGAGGGTAGGAGGCACTGAAAGAATAGATGGCAGTGTATTCCAGAGGATTTATTTCCTTCAACTGTATTAAAGGACCTTCCCCCCGCCTCCCAGTAAAGACTAGCTCTGAGGTTGTATTAGCAGTCAAGTTGGGAGCTGACACAGAGACACAAGAGTGAACATCTGAAAATCTAAACGAGGGAATGTGAAGAGGCCAGGAATGTTTTTTATTGCCTCCGTCTGCAGATTTTTTAGAAAATAAGGAAACTATTTTAGATTTGGTTCTGAATATGTGATCTTTGATTAATAGGTGCTGAATTGCTGCTTACGTTTGCAGTTTTTAAAATAAGTATGCACTTAAGGAAGAGAGCTGGGATTATTTAGCTTTTGTTTTTTTCTGAGAGGCTGGTGATGGTGGAAAATACAGGAATGATGAGTATAGATGGACTTGAGAGTAAATAAATAGGGCCCCAGTTTTGAATTGCCCGGATGTTATCTTGGTTAGTGGGTAGTTCTGTCAAAAAAAGGAAGTTTGGTTTTATTTATTTTTCGGGGGGGGCGCCTAGAAATCTTGGTGAATGAATTGGAGAAGCCATCAGAGGGTGTTCCAGGGTTAGTCTCTTCCTGTTACGTACTTAGTGTCTATTTCAGGACTTTTAGGTGTGTGGTATTACTTCTAGCTTCTGAGTGGGTCCTTATTGTAGCTGACCATGCAGTTAACAAACCCAAATCAGGCCAGCCCTCGTTTCTGTAAAACCTTCAGTGAAAAGCGAGGGGTGAACAATTAGATGAAAGCGAAAGGCAAGGGAAGCGTGTAGCTGCTTGTTGTGCTGTGTTTTGTACTGTGTTACACATTTTTAAAACAAACACAAAAAATAGTTAATGGGTTTGTTAAGCAGAATTTCTGACACATGGAGGCCTTGACTGGATGCATAGGAAACCAGGTAACAGGCAAGACAAAGGATTTTGAATATTCAGTAGTTTCCATTGAGAGAAATAATGCACAGTTTTTGTTTTCATTTTTCGGTGAGGTGAGAATGCTAATGTGTTGCAATATGTTTAAGTATATAGTTAGATTACATTGTCTTTTCTACTATGGAAAGCGGATAAAAATATTTCTAGTTGAATTTGTAGTAAATGTTGCACCAGAGGTTGTCTTGTATACTGATGACTAGATATTAAAATAATTTACAAAGGAGAAACAGGTCATATTTTCATACAATATTCTCAATCTTTTTTGTTTCCATGCCTCAGAAAAGTGATTTCTGAGATAAAATCATGATATTTAAATTAGTTTCTTCCCTTTTTTGCATTCCCTTTCTGTAGCATTTGCTGTATTTGCTAACAAATGTTACAATTTTTGAGAAACTAGTTCTCAGCTTTATATCAATAGCTTTATTTCAATAGTTACTCATGGTGTGATATTTATCTTTTAGGATATAGGCTTGTCTAAATGACTGCTTTAAGTTTTAGCTGAATTGAGGCCAAGGATGCGGTTAAACACCCTACAAATCACAGGACAGCCCCCCACAACAAAGAATTGTCTGGCTCTGTTAATAACGCTGAAGTTCAAAAGCCTTGATCTAGAAAATATAGCCTAAGGAGCAAAAATGGAGGTTTTTGATTTAATCCCATAGAATATACCTGCCCACCAAGAACTTTAAAGGAAGAGGCAGGCTTTGATGGGAAGAACACTGTGATTCCCAAGACTGAGAAACAAACCAGTAATTGGAAAAATAATGCCGTGTGAGGCGCTTGATTAACCTGGAGCAGCCCGCCGGGCTGGAGCCTGCCGTGTTTCTCGTGCATGCGTGCACCTTCTGCGGGGTTCCGGGCGTCGTGAGGCCCTGGGGAGCACACGTGGGCTTGGGGGCCGGGCCGGGCCCGGCTGCCCAGAGCCCCCGCAGCCCCGCGGACGGCGCTCTGGGAGGCGTGGGCACGGGTGCTGTGCTGGGGGCACGGCGAAGGGAGGGGTCCCTCAGCCTGGGGATGCGGGGCTGCTGTCTCCACGGAAACCGCGAAGTTAAGCGAGTGAAGGATGTGAGGTGCAGCTCGTCGAGGGTGTCTAGGAGAGGTAGCACTTTGCTAGGTGGAGAAAGATGGGACACCAGCCTCATTGTAGGTGGAGGCGGGAAGCTTAAACGGAGGCCCGAGAGCCTGAGAGTGTGTAGGTTTGGGGAAGGTGGCTCGTTTCAAGTGGCTGGAATGAAGGCTGCGCTGGAGGGGGTGGAGGGGGTGACTGTGGCACCGTGTCAGGGGCTCTGCCTGCCGGTCGTGTTGAGCGTGCACGCGCTGGAGGGGGTGGAGGGGGGTGACTGTGGCACCGTGTCAGGGGCTCTGCCTGCCGGTCGTGTTGAGTGCACGTTATTTTGTAGGCGTGGGGAAAGCTGAGGGCAGTGACAGAGGGTATTCATTTCAAAAAGGTGGCTTTAGGGCAGAATAAGAGGGACAGAAACAAGGAGACCAGTTAGAAGTTAATTTGACAGAGAACCAGGCAATAAGAGTGGAAAAGGGGGTAAAGGAGAGCGAGTTTGGAGATGCTTCGAAGAAGAGCCTGTAGGTTTGGTGAGGACAGGATGAGGACGTAAGGTAAAAACAATGACATTGGGTTGCAGCTCCAGTGGAAATGAAGAAGTAAAAGACGCAGCTTTGAGGAGGCACGAGGGGGTGCCTGGTGTCAAGTCCTCTGTTTTCAGGTGCTGCTGAGGCCATGAAAGGCCAGAGATTTTCTGTAAGTTCATATAGGTAGACTTGTGCCAGGGTGGGAATGCCACTCTGCTCTCTGCCCAGAGTATGTTGCTGTGGCTTTGTGAGCTGTGCTCTGCGTTAGTACTGGGGTGCTGCTGACGTAGACCAGGCTGTCAACCCCGGGGTTGGGGTGCTCCCCAGACCCCCCTCCTTACGCCTGAGACAGGAAGCAGGGGTTCTTTCAGTAAGGTTTCAATGAATTGCACTTTTATTTAATCCCTGTAATAACTTATTTAGATGGGTATAGTTATTTTGAAGAACCTGAGATGTTAGGAAGTCCATGCATCCAAGCTTGTTCACCCTAATTGTGTGTTTGGAGCCCACCTTTATTGAAGAGGGGTAGGTGCACTGTCAGGGACTGGACTGCGTATTTTGGGCTTCCCGGGACCTCGGTGGTGAGGAATCCACCTGCCAGTGCACGAGACTCAGGCTCGATCCCTGGGTCGGGAAGATCCCTTGGAGGAGGAGATAGCACCCCACTCCAGGATTCTTGCTTGGAGAATCCCATGGACGAGGAGCCTGGCGGGATCCGATCTATGGCATTGCAAAGAGTCGGACACGACTGAGCAACTAAACAACAACGGACCGGACTACATATCTTATCATTCTGACTGGTTCAGATAGGTGGTGTTGGAGGGTTAAAGAGGAACCATTTCGCGGATTTGTTCTCAGATGAGGCAAGGCTTGTTTGACGCAGCAGCTGTCTCAGTTGCCCCCTGTGCACTCTCTGTAACATTGTTTCTGCAAGGCAGGGAGACTTTCCTGTGCGCTTCTGTAGTCCTCCCCTACTGGCTGAGTTGAATACTCGATTGGCTCCTTCTTCAGAATATATCCAGGATTTGTCTTGTCTCCTCTGCTCTCTCCTCAGTTCAAGTTCCGTCGTCTCTCCTGGATTTATTATACTAGCCTTTTAATGTCCTATCTCCCTGCTTCCCAGCCAAATGAACCAGGTTCATAAAAGTCAGATCATGACACTGCTCTCAGAACTAATGGTTTTTGTCTCAGAGTAAAGGGCAAAGTCCTTACCAGTTCCTAGAACAGTGGTTGGCCCGAGGGGGGCACTCAACATTTGTTGAACAAATGAATGGCTCCCACTTGAAAGAAACAGGAACAGTGTTTAGATAACGCGTTATGAGTTTGTACTTGGCTCTGAGTCAAAAGATTGATAAATGAATACATATTTATGTTTTATGTTAAAATATAGTTGTTGAAGGTATTTATGTTCACATTATTCTAAATGTTTTAAAATGTTTTATCATTTCAAACCAAAAAATGGCTCTTTTTTGATAATCAACTGGGTCTATATAAGTCATATAAGAAGACTTGTGAAATATATGGTGAATTTGATTAGAGGAAAATAACTGAGGACTTATTTTAATAATAATTAGTATGATAACGGTTGTATGTTGAGCCTCTACAGGGTTCCATAGGTGGTACAGACAGTGTGAGTACTGCTGGCATCTGATTTGGTTCCCTGACAGGTGTCTGAGTCCTCTATTCACTGCCTCTAAGAATGTGATCAGTGTCATGTCAGGAACTGTGTGTAGATGCACTCAGGTGCCCTGCTAAGTAGTGGGAGTTTTGAAGTTCATTAGTTACTGCTGCTAAGTCGCTTCAGTCGTGTCTGACTCTTTGCAACCCCATGGACTGTAGCCCACCAGACTCCCCCATCCCTGGGATTCTCCAGACAAGAACACTGGAGCGGGTTGCCATTTCCTTCTCCCATGCATGAAAGTGAAAAGTGAAAGTGAAGTTGCTTGGTCGTGTCCGACTCTTAGTGACCCCATGGACTGTAGCCCACCAGGCTCCTCCGTCCATGGGATTTTCCAGGCAAGAGTACTGGAGTGGGTGCCATTGCCTTCTCCGATTAGTTACTGGTTGCAGCATAAATATTGACACGGGACACGCCATACCCATGTTCCTGACACTCTGGATGAACTTGACCTTATTCAGGATATGACATGCCTGGTGTGACTGTTGTTTACATACCTTCCAAACAATTAGATGAAGAAGGGTCGTTTCCTCAAGATAATGACTTTAATAAAAGTTTGGCTTTTTTTTCCTCTCTGTGGCTCTGCTTAGAGAAATGGACTGTTTTATAAAGTTTCTTATCATGGGCCAAAGAAAAAGATTCCACAGAGAGTTTTTGGGTGCGGCTTTTGCTTTTCCTCGAAGTTGCCTCTTGGAGTTGAGTTGGTTTCCTTGAGCAGGCCCGCTTTCTGGCTCCTGAGTGCTGGCAGCTCATCCCAGCCCTGTCCCAGCCCGGCAGCCTGCTGGCCCCGCCCCTCCCGGCCCGGCCCCGCCCCTCCCCGCCCGCCCCTGTTCTCCGTGGCCCTCCGTCTCAGCTCCCGGGCGAGCCGGGTGCCCGCTGTGCGGCCCACGGAGAGGACCTGCGTGCCCACAGAGCAGCCCCACTCAGCTGTCCGCTCCGCTTTGGGGCGCCTTCCATCCCGTGCAACACCTGTCCTGTCACTCTGGCCGACTGTGTGCCCGGGGGCCAGCGCCAGGCCATTTGTGTGTGTGTAAAGGGGGGTGGGGGGCCATAGGGTGTGTGTGTGCACGCAGCAGTGCACACAGGGTCCACTCTGTGAGTGAGTGTGTGTGTGTGTGTAAAGGGGGGTAGGGGGCCGTAGGGTGTGTGTGTGCAGACAGCAGTGCACGCAGGGTCCACTCTGAGTGTGTGTGTGTGTAAAAGGGGGGTGGGGGGCCGTAGGGTGTGTGTGTGCAGACAGCAGTGCACGCAGGGTCCACTCTGTGAGTGTGTGTGTAAAGTGGGGTGGGGGGCCATAGGGTGTGTGTGTGCACGCAGCAGTGCACGCAGGGTCCACTCTGTGAGTGTGTGTGTGTGTAAAGGGGAGTAGGGGGCCGTAGGGTGTGTGTGTGCAGACAGCAGTGCACGCAGGGTCCACTCTGAGTGTGTGTGTGTGTGTAAAGGGGGGTGGGGGGCCGTAGGGTGTGTGTGTGCAGACAGCAGTGCACGCAGGGTCCACTCTGAGTGTGTGTGTGTGTGTGTAAAGGGGGGTGGGGGGCCGTAGGGGGGTGTGTGTGCATGCAGCAGTGCACGCAGGGTCCACTCAGTGTGTGTGTGTGTGTAAAGGGGGGTGGGGGGCCGTAGGGTGTGTGTGTGCACGCAGCAGTGCACGCAGGGTCCACTCAGTGTGTGTGTGTGTGTGTAAAGGGGGGTGGGGGGCCATAGGGTGTGTGTGTGCACGCAGCAGTGCACGCAGGGTCCACTCAGTGTGTGTGTGTGTGTGTAAAGGGGGGGGTGGGGGGCCGTAGGGTGTGTGTGTGCACGCAGCAGTGCACGCAGGGTCCACTCAGTGTGTGTGTGTGTGTGTGTGTAAAGGGGGGTGGGGGGCCGTAGGGTGTGTGTGTGCACGCAGCAGTGCGTGCACGGTCCACTCTGTGAGTTTGGCCACTTCTGGAGCTGTGGAGGCTGTGGCCGCCACACTTTGTGAAGCGCTTTTCCCACCCAGGATCTGTCGTGAAATGTGTTTGCTTTCACAGAAAGCTTTCTGGCGAGCAGTTTTGCTCAGAGAGGGGAGAGGTCTGGGGGCTTGTGCTGGAAGAGACTAAAAGGCGTCTTAGAAGCTTAGCCGCCTGGGCTGACAGGCACGGCAGTGGGGCCCTTCTGACAGAAATGCCAGGAGGCTGCGCAGCTTCTGTGTCAGAGGGTAATGGCCTTGTCGTTTCTCCTCTGATTTGCTGGAAGAGGACCTTGATGACACACGCCGTGTACCAAATTCCACACGTAAGTTAAGAGAGGGGCGGCGCGAGTAGCGGCGAGTTTCTGTGCTCGTGATGGAAAGAGTGCTGTCTCCTCGGGATCCCCGATGTGTCTCTAGGACTAACGCAGGCGTCTTGAAATGAACACCTCGCAGGTTCTTGTTTTTGAGTTAGCCAGGTGGCGCTTTGGAATAACTGAGGAGTCACAGGAGTTAGTAATTATTTGTTGTAGCTGTGAAGCTGTGAAGCTTTAGCCATTGTGTTTCTTCCTTTGCTGCCCTTCAGACAGATGATCGTTATAATCCGGTCATTCTGTGTAGATGAGGAAACGTTGAAAAGCCCTTGACGTCTGTGACTGGCCGGCACGTCCAGCGTCTGACCCCGTCATGCTCTGTGAGCCCCCTGGCCCTTTCTCTTTTCTTTTCAGGTTCTCACCCGCACCAGCCTTCTCCATAAATTACTCCTCTCCCTGGAGTGAAGAGGGGAAAGTTTAGATAGAAGGCTGCTTTAGTATTGTCCTGGTAAGATCGTTTGTAACTGCTTTGGTTCCGTGGAGCTGGACGTCCACTGTCAGGGGTTTCTTGCAGGACTGCTCTCCCTTCAGGTAACGGTTCTCGCCTGTTTTCCCTTCGCCAGCTCTTCTTGCCACTTCTTCTCATCTGGGTGAACGGAAGCATGATTTGTGAGCCGGTTTTGTTTTCCCTGGTGTGTGTGCTAACTGGGGGCTCAGCTTAACATTGCCTCCATTTCTGTCTCTTTTAAAATGTCTTAGCCTGGTTTGTACATGTGTGCTTAGTGACTCAGTCATGTCTGACTCTTTGCTACCCCATGCATTGTAGCCTACCAGGCTCCTCTTGTCCATGGGATTCTCCAGACAAAAATACTGGATGAGTTGCCATGCCCTCCTCTAGGGGAACTTCTCAACCCAGGGATCGAACCCGGGTCTCCTACACTGCAGGCGGGTTCTTTACCACTGAGCCATCAGGGAGTTAGACTAGCTTATGTTACACTAAAAATTCCCAAATGATTTTAGTGGCTTAAAATAGCAAAGGTTTAATTCCTACTTGTGTTATTGACTATGCATTGCCAGTGGGTGGGGTGAGAGGGGGTCTGCACTCAGGAATCCAAGCTAATGAAGCAGATGCTCTCCAGAATGTCGCGAGTTGCCTGGCAGGGGGGAAAGAGTTCCAGAGAACATCATCTCACGGCTTACGTGACCTGGTCCCACACAACCGCAAGAAGCCAAGAAGAGCAGCCCTCCCAAGTGCCCAGAAGGTCTAAGCCTGCAGGGTGACCCCTCAGCTGCATCATCAGTTTATAGATCTCCTACCTCATCAGCCGCTTACACTAAACAAGCCAGAAATGGGCCGTTGCTTCTAATGTCTCTGCAACAGTTCAGTTTTCGCTTGGATGGTATAAAACTCCAGTGTAACTTTAGTTTTTATTTCATTTTTTGCTCTCTTAGAGATACATCAGTAATGTTGTAGTCATTTTTCCTGCTGTATTTCAAATAAGGCTTGATATTTCTCTTGAGATTTAGAAAAAGACGTGTTCTACTTCCTCCCTGCCTCTTGAGCGCAAGCTAGACTGGCAATGCGCTTCTGCTCAGTTGCTCAGTCGTGTCCGACTCTTTGCAACCCCATGGACTGTAGCCCGCCAGGCTCTTCCATCCATGGGATTCTCCAGGCAAGAATACTGGAGTGGGTTGCCATGCCTTCCTCCAAGGGATCTTCCTGACCCAGGGATTGAACCTGTGTCTCCTGTGTCTCCAACATTGCAGGAGGATTCTTCACCATTAAGCCACCAGGGCAGCCCCAACTTCCACCCATTTTGATGAGATAGCCACATTTTAATTCCTAAAAACCTTGTTTCTATGCTGTTCTTGTAGAGTTGAGCCTCACTCCTCTATCCAGCCTCTGAAATACCCAGGAAGGGTACTGGTCCCTAAAACAGGCAGTGTAGCACACCTGGTCAGTTCAGTTCAGTCGCTCAGTCGTGTCTGACTCTTTGTGACCCCACGAACCACAGCACGCCAGGCCTCCCTGTCCATCACCAACTCCCTAAATCCACCCAAACCCATGTCCATCGAGTGGGTGATGCCATCCAGCATCTCATCCTCTGTCGTCCCTTTCTCCTTCTGCCTTCAATCTTTCCCAGCATCAGGGTCTTTTCAAATGAGTCAGCTCTTCGCACGAGGTGGCCAAAGTATTGGAGTTTCAGCTTCAACATCAGTCCTTCCAGTGAACACCCAGGACAGATCTCCTTTAGGATGGACTGGTTGGATCTCCTTGCAGTCCAAGGGACTCTCAAGAGTCTTCTCCAACACCACAGTACAAAAGCATCAATTCTTCGGTGCTCAGCTTTCTTTATAGTCCAACTCTCCCATACATGACCACTGGAAAAACCATAGCCTTGATTAGATGAACCTTTGTTGGCAAAGTAATGTCTCTGCTTTTTAATATGCTATCCAGGTTGGTCATAACTTTCCTTCCAAGGAGTAAACGTCTTTTAATTTCATGGCTGAAGTCACCATCTGCAGTGATTTTGGAGCCCACAAAAATAAAGTCAGCCATTGTTTCCACTGTTTGCCCATCTATTTCCCATGAAGTGATGGGACCAGATGCCATGATCTTAGTTTTCTCAATGTTGAGCTTTAAACCAACTTTTTCACTCTCCTCTTTCACTTTCATCAAGAGGCTCTTTAGTTCTTCTTCAGTTTCTGCCATAAGGGTGGTGTCATCTGCATATCTGAGGTTATTGATATTTCTCCCAGCAATCTTGATTTCAGCTTGTGCTTCATCCAGCCCAGTGTTTCTCATGATGTACTCTGCATGTAAGTTAAATAAGCAGGGTGACAATATACAGCCTTGACGTACGTCTTTTCCTATTTGGAACCAGTCTGTTGTTCCATGTCCAGTTCTAACTGTTGCTTCTTGACCTGCATAAAGGTTTCTCGAGAGGCAAGTCAAGCGGTCTGGTATTCCCATCTCTTTAAGAATTTTCCACAGTTTATTGTGATCCACACAGTCAAAGGCTTTACAGTCAGTGAAGCAGAAATAGATGTTTTTCTGGTACTCTCTTGCTTTTTCTGTGCTCCATCAGATGTTGGCAATTTGATCTCTGGTTCCTCTGCCTTTTCTAAAACTGGCTTGAACACCTGAAAGTTCACAGTTTATGTACTGTTGAAGCCTGGCTTGGAGAATTTTGAGCATTACTTTACTAGCATGTGAGATGAGTGCAATTGTGCGGTAGTTTGAGCATTCTTTGGCATTGCCTTTCTTTGGGATTGGAATGAAAACTGACCTTTTCCAGTCCTGTGGCCACTGCTGAGTTTTCCAAATTTGCTGACATATTGAATGTAGCACTTTCACAGCATCATCTTTCAGGATTTGAAATAGCTCAACTGGAATTCCATCACCTCCACTAGCTTTGTTCGTAGTGATGCTTTCTAAGGCCCACTTGACTTCACATTCCAGGATGTCTGGTTCTAGGTGAGTGATCATACCATCGTGGTTGTCTGGGTCGTGAAGAACTTTTTTTTTTTTTTTACAATTTTCCTGTGTATTCTTGCCACCTCTTCTTAATATCTTCTGCTTCTGTTAGGTCCCTACCATTTCTGTCCTTTATTGAGCCCATCTTTGCATGAAATGTTCCCTTGGTATCTCTAATTTTCTTAAGATCTCTAGTCTTTCTCATTCTGTTGTTTTCCTCTATTTCTTTGCACTGATCACTGAGGAAGGCTTTCTTATCTCTCCTTGCTATTCTTTGGAACTCTGCATTCAAATGGGTATATCTTTCCTTTTCTCCTTTGCTTTTCGCTTATCTTCTTTTCACAGCTATTTGTAAGGCCTCCTCAGACAGCTATTTTGCTTTTTTGCATTTCTTTTTCTTGGGGGTGGTCTGGATTCCTGTCCCGTGTACAATGTGACGAACTTCCGTCCATAGTTCATCATGCACTCTGTCTATCAGATCTAGTCCTTTAAATCTATTTCTCACTTCTACTGTATAATCATAAGGGATTTGATTTAGGTCATAGCTGAATGGTCTAGTGGTTTTCCCTACTTTCTTCAATTTCAGTCTGAATTGGGCAATAAGGAATTCATGATATGAGCCACAGTCAGCTCCCAGTCTTGTTTTTGCTGACTGTATAGAGTTTCTCCATCTTTGGCTGCAAAGAGTATAATCAGTCTGATTTCGGTGTCGACCGTCTGGTGATGTCCATGTGTAGAGTCTTCTCTTGTGTTGTTGGAAGAGGGTGTTTGCTATGACCACTGCGTTCTCTTGGCAAAACTCGTATTAGCCTTTGCCCGGCTTCATTCTGTACTCCAAGGCCAAAGTTGCCTGTTACTCCAGGTGTTTCTTGACTTCCTACTTTTGCATTCCAGTCCCCTATAATGAAAAGGACATCTTTTTTGAGTGTTAGTTCTAGAAGGTTTGTACGTCTTCATAGAACTGTTCAACTTCAGCTTCTTCAGCGTTACTGGTCGGGGATAGGCTTGGATTACCGTGATATTGAATGGTTTGCCTTGGAAACCAGCAGAGATCATTCTGTCATTTTTGAGATTGCATCCAAGTACTGCATTTCGGACTCTTGTTGACTATGATGGCTACTCCATTTCTTCTAAGGGATTCCTGCCCGCAGTAGTAGATATAATGGTTATCTGAGTTAAATTCACCCATTCCAGTCCATTTTAGTTCGCTGATTCCTAGAATGTTGATGTTCATTCTTGTCATCTCTTGCTTGACCACTTCCAATTTGCCCTGATTCATGGACCTAACGTTCCAGGTTCCTATGCAATATTGCTCTTTACAGCATCTAATCTTGCTTCTATCACCAGTCACATCCACAACTGGGTATTGTTTTTGCTTTGGCTCCATCCCTTCATTCTTTCTGGAGTTATTTCTCCACTGATCTCCAGTAGCATATTGGGCACCTACTGACCTGGGGAGTTCCTCTTTCAGTGTCCTATCTTTTTTCCTTTTCATACTGTTCTTGGGGTTCTCAAGGCAAGAATACTGAAGTGGTTTGTCATTCCCTTCTCCAGTGGACCACATTTTGTCAGAACTCTCCACATGACCCGTCCATCTTGGGTGGCCCCACAAGGCATGGCTTAGTTTCATTGAGTTAGACAAGGCTGTGGTCCATGTGATTAGATTGGTTAGTTTTCTGTGACTGTGGTTTCAGTCTGTCTGCCTTCTGGTGCCCTCTCTCAGCACCTACCGTCTTACTGGGGTTTCTCTTACCTTGGATGTGGGGTCCCTCTTCATAGCTGCTCTGACAAAATGCAGCTGCTGCCCCTGACCTCAGGCGCGGGGTAGCTCCTCTTGGCCTCTGCTCCTGACCTTGGGCACAGGGTATCTCCTCTCTGCCGCTGCCCTTGACCTCGGGCATGGGGTAGCTCCTCTCAGCCGCCGCCCCTGACCTCCGGCCCCGGGTAGCTCCTCTCGGCCGCGGCTCCTGACCTCGGGTGCGGGGTAGCTCCTCTCGGCTGCTGCCCCTGACCTCAGGGGCGGGGTAGCTTCTCTTGGCCTCTGCTCCTGACCTCGGGCATGGTGTAGCTCCTGTTGGCCTCTGCTCCTGACCTCGGGCTGGGGTAGCTTCTCTCGGACGCCACCCCTGACTTCGGGCGTGGGGTAGCTCTGTCAGCCTCTGTTCCTGACCTCGGGCGCGGGGTAGCTCCTCTGTGCTGCCACCCCTGGCCTCCGGCCCGGGGCAGCTCCTCTTGGCTGCCGCCCATGACCTCGGGCGCAGGGTAGCTCCTCCCATCTGGGCTCAGTGCGCTGCTGTGTGCTTTATCTCCTTATGGCTTTATGTTTGTTGGTTTTCTTTGATTCTTTAGCAGGTCTCCAGGGGCTAGCCCTGCAGCTCCTCTCCTGGCCGAGGACACCCAAGCGCCTTGGTACTCGCTCTGGGCCGCCCCGCACTTGTTTCCCGCGCTGCCTTTTAGCTCTCAGCCTTCCTCCCTGGATTGCTCTTTCACCTGTTTGCAGACTTGTATGAGCAGATCAACCTGTGAGGAGTACTTCTTGCAAATACCTTTTCATCTCGCCTGTTTGACTCTAGACCCTTAAGGTATCTGTTTTTATGAGCAAGGCCTTTTTCATTTGTATGTTAGGGTTTGAGAGGAGTAAGTTCAATTAGTTTTCAGCTGTGGATAGTTCCAGATTATGGGCACTTCTCAATAAATACTCCTAGATTAGAGAATGGTGAAGACAGCTTGCAGTTTGACCCCCATGAACTGGTTTCCACGAGTGTAAAATGCTTTTCTTCTCCAAGTACTTGAAAAATATTCTGTGAATGTAAAGTCCATTATCATCAGATAGCAGTTATCTTTTTTCCCAGTTCTAAGAACATTTATTACTTGGATAAGAGAATTGCTTGACTGTAGTGGTGAACTCTTTTTTGTTTTTTTTAACCTTTCAGGGCATGTTTATCAAAGTAAATCATACCCTTGTCACCTTGTCATCCAGGAAATTAATGCATAGCTTTTTTTTTTTTTAAAGATGAAATGGAACACCTCATTCAGGGACAGTGAACTGACATTTATCTCCAAGGTGAGAGCACGGGCAAAGAGAAGCAGAGTAACTTGATGAAGAATATGTGGCTGATTGGGCTTCCCTTGTGGCGCTAATGGTAAAGAACCCGCCTGCCAATGCAGGAGACCTAGGGCACGTGGGTTTGATCCCTGGTTGGGGAAGATCCCCTGGAGGAGGGCATGGCAACCCACTATAGTGTTCTTGACTAGAAAATCCGATGGACAGAGGAGTCTGGTGGGCTACTGTCCATAGGGTCGCAGAGAATCAGCCATGACTGAAGGTCTCAGTGTGCACGCACACACGCACACACAGGCGTCTAACAAAGGGGCAGCTCTCTGTACCCAAACATGCTGTTATGCCACTAGTCTCGTCTTCGTCTTTCCTCTTAGCTTTTCTCACCTTTCCTCTGGAGCAGTTCATGTCTTGCTTAGAAAAAAATGAGACGAAGGTCAGAGCTATGAATTTCCTCATTTTTATTCTTTTTAGTGAAACTTATCTTTTAACAGAACTTTTAACTTTTAGCGAAACTTGTGATGAACTTATCTTTTTTAACCAAAAAAACATGATACAAAAGCAAAATCTTTATTCTTCCTGTACTTTTTTGTGTACAGAAACGCGTAATTACCCAACAACAACAAAAAAGAGTTTGTTTTTGCTGAAGCGAAGAGGCACTGGCATCTTAACTTTCTACATGTTCTTCCATGGTCTGAGGCAGAGCTGAAACATCTTGCTGTTAAGTTTGTTACTTTCCTTAGTAAATCCATTGCCGACAAGATTAAGGTCGGTGAAGGTCTACACTTGAGTTTTCATGTGGAAAACTTGTACCACTGGGATGAACTACTTCCTTAAGAGTTAAAAAAAAAACAACGAAGCATCTTTTTCTTTTCCTCCCAACTATGAAAATTCTTTCCTTCTGAGGATGATGAGTGCAAATTAACTGCTTTTCATGTGGTGATTTTGTGATGGAAGGGTTGTGAGGTTAAATCTCTGCAGAATGGAGGCTCTTTTTGAATCCACTTCTTTAAAAACGAAGAAAAAAGGAAAATCTTGTGTCTGATACCCGTGTAATCTTTATAAGAACCAGTTGTGATGTTTGTAAGTCAAAGCAGGATTTATATGGAAATTTTATTAGTTGCATTTTTGAGTCTTACTTTCTGGGAAATATTGAGAATGGAGAAAATAGTCCTTGAGGTAACTTACAGCTGATTTTTAAACATCATCTAAATAGGATGACACAGTGTTCTAGTTGATGTGTTGCAGGATCCAGTGCTTGTAGGTTTGAGTGTTGGTAACGCTGTGGAGTTGATCAAGTGGCCATGCTGTTCTGGGAACGTTCCTGCAGAAGAGTCATAGGTAAAGAGAATTGCCTTGAGGCCTCAAGTAAAACTTGGGAAAATGCTTTCTTTGCAAACTTAAAAAATCACCATTTACCTGTCCAGTGAAAACATATTTTAACTCTTGGGCTACTTCATACTTTCTGAGATGCTCATGTTTGCAGCTCAGTTGTTTTCAATGCATTCACAAACATGTTTCTTTGAAACTGTAACCGATTTGGAATTCACTGAGAGAGAGAAAGAGTTAACTGTACTAGTTGTGTGCCATTTGTTTAAATAGCACTTGTTAAAATCCCTTGAACATGTGGAATGTTTGTGTTAAATTTCAAGATCTTGCTTGAACTGTCACACACTGACGAGGGTTACTTCCCCTTGGCTGTGCTTCGTTGGCCAAGATCAAGAACTGAACGAAACTGACTAATTCCATGCGAGGTTGGCGAGCCCACAGCGTCGCGGCCTGGTTTTGATGATCAGTTTCCTTCACCCTTATGTGAGGTTCCCACTGGTGGGTTTGGTTACTGGGTCTTTTATCTCTTACCCCATTATTTGTTTTCTGAACCCTGAAGTACTTCCTTTTCGGGTCTGTTGGACAGATGGGTTAACTAGGGATCTTCCCATTTTGGTTTTAAAAATGAATCACTTCAAATACTTGTGTTCACAGTGAACAGCCATCAAAATACTGAAATAATAGGGAGGAAATATAAATGTAGTTGTTCAAAAATTTCTCTTATGTTTTTACCCTGTTTGGTAATTAGATTTTTTGGCTGTCAACATCCAAGCCTCCTGAGTATCTATATGTAATTACAGGATGAAATTATTTTTCACTTATTGGAAATCTCTGCTTCATCATTGTGTTTAATTGCGTTTTTTATGTTGCTTCAGAACTATTATGTATATACTTGTATGTATCTTTTTAGGAACATCAGTGTACTTCTGAAATGTTAGAAAGTTATTGAGAAGGTGGTATAAGCCTGGGATTTCCCACCACTACCCAAATAAATATTAAGGGTTCAGAATTGGTGATGTTACCGAGTTTCCTTAACTGGTGGCTTAACCGCCTGACAGTAGGTTGTGCCTGGACATCAGAATCGTTCCCCTGTTGCTGATCTGTTCCTCCTCTCTCCCTCTCTTTCTTTTGCCCTCTCTCTCTCTCTAACTTTGGGAAAAGTCACAACTGAAGAAATGGAGAATGAAGCCTGTTGCTAATAACTGATTTCAGCTTCGACGTGACAGACACGTGATTGATCCCACTCCGTGGTCTCTAGCCGTTCTCATGGCGCTTCGAGCTGTGAGCCGTGAGCTCACCTCACCGGGCTTGGGGTTCCATCCTTGTCTATATTTCTGTCAAAAACCATAGTGGTGCCTGCAGATAGTAGTTTCTGTCTAGCAGTTTCAGGGACTGCATGCTAGTGGTCCACGGATTTATATTGTTTGAGCAGGACATGCTTAAAAAATTGTCATTGTCTTTAAAAAGTGAGTTTATTTCCAATATCTCTCAAAAAGAAGCAGAAAGTCTGGCAATGTTGTGCCCACGTTTCCGCATAGAGTGAAGCGTAGCTCCTCCTTAGCGTGATGTACACAGTCCCCTGTCCCCGTGCCGCTGAATCGCTGTCATTGTCTGAAACTGCAGCCTGCAGTCCTGCTCTTGAAGCCTTTTTGCTGCAGGTTCTTCCCCGCTTTTATGGCCTTAGACTTTCTACCTTTACTGTGACAGTAAACACTCGGTTGTATTCTCGTTTATAATCAGATGATCTAAGACCTAGTAAAGATCTAATAGTTTTTGTTCAGTATGCAGTGACTTAAATGATAGCATTTATTATCTTTAATAGCATTTCTTATTATACTGGGAGGACGATGTACTTGGTTTTGAAGCTTGGTTTTACCATTTTCCCAGCTGGGCGTCTTTGGACAAATTTTACATCACACACCAGATTCCTCGAATGTGGTTACCACCTGCACAGCTCTTTGAACATCTTCTGTCTCTGTGATTCTGACTGCTTCTGAAATAACTGTAGTGTAATGGCTTGTCCCCGTGTTGTCTGATCCCTTGGGATTCAGCAGGGGGCAGGGTGCTGGCAGGAGAGGAGAGGGAGGCGAGTGACCCGGCAGGTTGCCGTGGAGTCCTGACCGCTTGCTGCTCTTGGCCTCCACCTCCTCCGTAGATTGTGGACACGCAGCGCACCTTCTGGAAGCCTCGTCCGCCTGTACCAGTCCAGGGCTGCGCGCCCCGCCCACGGACTGCAGCAGAAGGAGGGCAGGACGCCTGCCCCTCTGCGGGACGTCCCACCCGCCCGGCTCTCACCTGTCTCAGTCGTCCTTGTGGTGCCTGTGTGCGGTGGCGACCCAGGTCGGTGCCCTGTGACCCCGCTTGGTGCCCTGTGACCCCACGTGGCCCTGCGACCCTGCTCGGTGCCCTGCGACCTCGCTCGGTCGGTGCCCTGTGCGCCAGTCTCTCCCGTGTGTCCTCCCCACCTCCTCTCCGGGTGCTCGAGATCGCGCTCCTGTTCTCTGTAAGCCTGACTGTTCCCAGTGGCCTCGGATGTTTTTCCTGTTGGGCAGACCTAGATTCTGTCACTTCAGTTCATCAACGCTTCAAAGGGTTCAGATAGCCTCCATCTTAAAACACACCAAAACCCCTCAAAACAAAACCCCTTTCCACCATCCGCTCCTGCTCTCCCGGGCACCCTGCTTTTCTTGGATAAGCGAACATCCTTTACGCCCTTCTTTCTCGACTCTGATTTGTTCTCAGCCTCATCCAGTCTGGACTCTGCCTTTATTATGGAACTGATCTTCTCAGTGGGGGTGGTAATAACACTTACTCGTTGGATTCTGGGGAGGATTAAATGAGTTAATACTTGAAAGCTCTTGAAACAGTGTGCCTGGAAGTGGCAAACTCTCAGTAGATGCTAGTGTTCCTTGTTAGTTATTTGCCACATCCGTTAATGTCTCTGTCTCTTGTCTCCTTTAATTATTGGCAGTATTTGACACGGAAGATCATCTCATCCTTTTAAAATGCTTTCCCATTACCTTGGCTGCTAAGACAGTTTACCATCCTTGTTCTTTCTGAGTCTTGTGTTGACCATTTTCAGTTCCTTCATTACTTTCTGTTCCACTTGTCCTTTTAATGTAAGTATTTCTCAAGGGTCTCTTCCGTCTACCTGCCCTGCCTTCAAATTGCTGTTTGTCCATTTTTATTTCTGATTAATGCAGTTATTAATGCTGACATGCTCTCTGTCATTCAAGATTGTTACCTTGAAATCATCTAAAGTTCTGTCTACTCCTTCATTTCCTTTCTCTAGACCCTCAGTTCTAACCTTTTTCCAAATCCTGTTGTTGGACCTGTATCGTTGCATTCATAGCCTTGTCATGTTCATCACATCATCCTGTTTTGGTTCTCAGGTCTTGCAACATTTCCTTCTCCACATTCTACCAGTTACTAATGTTTTCCTTGAAGTTCGGCTGCAGTGTCACTCCGTTTTGCTGGAGGTGTGTATGTGCGTGAGTGCTAAGTCGCCTCAGTCCTGTCGGGCTCTTTGCGACCCCATGGACTGTAGCCCGCCAGGCTTCTCTCTGTCAGTGGGATTTCTCCAGGCAAGAATGCTGGAGTGGGTTGCCATGCCCTCCTCCAGGGGATCTTCCCTACCCAAGTATTGAACCCAAGTAAGTCTCTTCGGTCTCCTGCACTGACAGGCAGGTTCTTTACCACTAGCACCAACTGGGAAGCCCTTTGCTGGAGGTGGTGGTCTCTAAAGAGGGGAGCTCACACTGTAGGGAATGCAGATACATGCATTTGGATGTGGGGAGAAAATGTTAAAACTTGTGTTTATGCCTAAATTAAGCTTCACTCATGTTTGATGTGTGCATTGATATTAGTAATCATCATCATATCTAAGACATTGGGTCACGTGTCTTGAAATATCCCCAGAGAAGAATGCAGATGAGTTAACAGCCCTCCATTGTTTGTTGCTTTTTGGCATGGGGAAGTCTGCTACAGGTTCTGGGGCTGTGTAAGTGGATTTATAGAGGATCCGTTTTTTATTCTGTCTATGTTAGTTTTGGCTGTGCCGCGTCTCTGTTGCTGTGCGGGCTTCGCTCCGGTTGTGGTGAGCGGTTCTCTGGCCGCTCTCTCGTTGCGGAGCGTGGCTCCAGGTGCTTGGACGTCCGGAGCTGCGGCTCCCGCCTCTGAGCCCCGGCTCAGGGGTTATGGCCTGTGGGATCTTCCTGAACTGGATTGAAGCTGGGTCTCTGGGATTGGCAGGCAGAGTCTTGACTACTGAGCCACTAGGGAAGCCCCTGGCACCTAGTTTTTAGGAAGCAAAGATTTCTACAAACAGAAGGGTTGAAGAGAGTGTGAATAATGCACGGGAACAGGGTTTGGACGGAGGGGAGAGGGAAGCGTTTCAGTCTGAGAGAGCAGTGTGGGGCCTTGGAGCTTCCTGCCAGCGTCAGGCCCAGGAGCCCGCCCTCCCTGCTCCCTCGGGCGGGGGATGTCGTCTGGTTCAGCTCGTCCTGTCCTGCAGACAGGCTGCGTGGGGCCCTGCCCCGTCACGCTCTCAGTGTTGCAGGGCAGGCCTCTGCAGGAAGGTGACGGGGTGGGTAAAGCGGCCTAACAGTAGTAGCAACAGGGCTGAAACAGTAGCAAGACCGCTTGGCCAGCTGACCTGTACCACCTTGTCCAGCCAAGGCTTTGTTAGTAATAAAGCTGATGTTTTTATCTCCATCTGTCTGGTTTCTTGTCTGTTTCTCACTAGTTCCAAACTTTGCTGGGGTGAGGGATGGGTGCACAGGTGTGATAGGTACTGAATCTCTTTGCACCTCAGCTCCAAAGCCTTCATCTAAATCAAGTCACTGATCACTGACTCTGAGGGGCTGTTTTCTGAGGGTAAAAGACAACCATTTTTGAAAACTAAACTGTCTACAAGTGTATGCGTGAGTGCTAAGTCACTTCAGTCATGTCCAACTCTTTTCGACCCTATGGATTGTAGCCCATTGGGTTCCTCTGTCTGTGATTCTCCAGGCAAGAACACTGGAGTGGGTTGCCAGGCCCTCCTGCAGGGGATCTTCCCGACCCACAGATCAACCCTGCTTCTCTTAGGTCTCCTGCATTGGCAGGTGGGTTCTTCACCACTAGCACCACCTGGGAAGCCCAAATGTATAGCTTTATGAATATTCTTGGGAGTGGAAGGTGGAAACAAGCTACGACCTGTTACTTTTATAATTCGCTGCTGTCCGCAGATAAAATCCTAGCTCCTGCAGCCAGCCCCCTGCCAAACCCTTGGATTCCTGGAAGTGCTGGTGGGGAGAGGTGAGTGGGAAGAGCAAATGGCACAGATGTCTCTTCAAGTAAAGCTTCGGTACCAGGCTCTAACGTAGTGTTGTGGTGCCCCAGAATACTGAAATGAGGCAGTATCAGATCAAGAAAGTTAATTTACCAATGGGAACAGAGAAAGTTAAAGTTAAAATGAGTAATTTCGAAGGGATGACTTTTCAGAAGCCCTTTGCTCACGGTGGGAAGTGGGCTCACGCTGGGTCATGGGAGCCAAACCACAGCGGCTCCCACGAAGCAAGCCCTAGAGTTGGAGGGAAGGCACTCGTTACTACGTGAGACTAGAGAGTCATCTGCAGTTCTCTGTTGTGTTTGATCCTTTCCTCCACATGTGAATGATGCCGTCCATACAGGGCAGAGCCTGATTCCGTTTCTGAGCGCGTGAAGTGAGGTGCCCTCATGGCTTGGGGCCTGACTCACCTGCGGCCTAGGCGTGGAACCCTCAGTAATGACTCATGCGAGTTACTGCTGCCGCGGAGCTTTAGGGCACAGGCACTGAGCTCTCTGAAAATATTTGTATCTAATTGCATTTCTGACTAGGGAAGTAGGCAGCAGCTGTTTGAACCTGGCGGTAGCATGTGGTTGGGGACACAGAGGAGAAGATACAGCATGTGCTTTTATGTTAGAGAAATTGTCCCTCCCTCACCCCAAGTATGGTTTTATAGAACATAATAGCAGAAAGCTAATCGGTTCAAGAAGTGGCCCACTTAAAACCTGGCCCCTTTATCCAAGAAGTGGTTTGGAACAAAAGATGCTAAGATGCAGTGTTTGGCTGGCACTAGTTACCACATAGAATGTGGGGAAGAGGGTTGATGTGAGGCTCAAGGCATCTTAGGGCTCCTAGGAGAGGGACGAGAACCTGCTAGCACTTCTGTGTCTGGGAAAAGGAGGTTGCCAAGAATCCCCGTTTTGTAAATTTATCGACTGTCTACTTTAGAAAGAAACTACGCAGAGAAGCCTGAAATGAAAAGTTGGAGAACTGCAGTGTGGTAGTTGAAGAAGCCACAGCTTGGCTGCAAAATTTCAGCTGCTGTGATTAAAGAAAAACAAAAGTGAAAAGTGTCACAAAGACAACATTCTCTCCTGTCCCGCAGCCCCGGGTCTGTGGGTGGGCACCTTGAGAAGGCAGAGGCTGAAGGCGACGGAGGCGATCTCAGAACGGAGCCAGCCCTGACCTGTAGGGCAGGGAGTACGGCCTTATTGAGCCTCTTCTGGAAAACAACTCAGGGATGGTATCATTGCTGGGGCTGGAGAAGGCTATTTTATGACACTCTTGGAATTTGAGCTTAAAAATTACATTCCTCTGCGAACGGCAGAAACAACAACAGACTCTGTCACAGCCTCACTCGTGTATCTGGAATATAGGCAGAAACGGGAAAATAGGCAGGAAAAAATGATCTGAATTTTCCAAATTAGTGCCACTAACCCGTACTGAGCTCAGATGTCATTATCTTTAGTATAATTCTGCTAAGCTTGGTTATGTGGTTGAATTAGAAATATGCAGTTGGGAAAGAGGCTGCTTATAGACATTCGAAGTGATAGTATGAAGCAAGTATGTGGGTGGGGATGAAAAATTATATGATTACCTAATCATGAAAAAGGAGATGAAAAAATACGATTGAAAAGCAACACAAGGATTTAAAATCTTGGAAGCTGGGTCTATTAGGGTAAACAGTTCATATCTAGGTAAGCCTTTAAGTATCAAAACTACAATTAAGTTATTTTATAGGCATCAAAACAATGGTTTACATGCTGTACTCTCTAGGTGTCTGGTGTTGTAGGGATGACAGTCTGTTAGTGATGTCTGCTACACTCCTTAATCATCACTGCTGGATAGGGGACAGACTTTTGAAAGTTTAATTCATCATGTGTAAAATGATTGCTAATAAGGATAACGGTAAGGATTCAGGGAAAAAAGGACTTCCCTGACGGTCTAGTGGTTGAGACTCGGGTCTGCCAGTGAAGGGGCGCAGGTTCACCCCTGGTGGTGAGGACTCGGGTCTGCCAGTGAAGGGGCGCAGGTTCGACCCCTGGCCAAGAGGCTAAGGGCCCATGTGGTTCAGCCAAAACATTTAAAAAGTACCAAACTTTGATGTCTAGAAAATCATTAAGAACTGCACGTTCACTTAGCATTCTGTATACAAGTTTCTGAGATTAAAGAGACAGAGTAGTCAGTGGGATGTGAAGCTGTGGATAAGATAGACTTACATTTGACTAAAACTTTCACTTCTGTGAAGTCAGAAGTCTAGAGATAGGAAGAGTCTTATAGAAGATTTCATGTGGTCCCTGGTTTCCAGGCTGTTCTACAGAGTTTTGAAGCTTATCATAAAGATTATTGACCAGCTGAAAAAGATGATTTCTGACTTTGAAATGAGTAGAGTAATTAGCTTTGATTGCTTTGGAGATGGAAGATAGGCAACCGTAATTTTCAACAAACTCCTGTTCAATCATGCCAGGATTCAAAAGTACATATTTTATCTTTGCAGAAGACATCTTTTAAGCTTTCACAGAGCTGACTCAAACCTGCTTTATTCTTCCATTTATCAGGAAAAATAATCTGTTACCACTTTTCAATCTGGGTTAAATGGCTCCTCAAAAGTTTTTCTTTTTAAGCCATTTTATACATAATTTGCAGAACAGTATAAGGAAAATGAGAAACAACTGTATTCTGACTATTAAATAAGGATATACGGATAGCGAACCCAGATTCTTATTCAACGTTTTCTAGATTTTTAAGATGTGTACATTCAAAGTAGTGTGTACATTCAAAACAGAGTGCCTGATGAACTATGGACAGAGGTTCGTGACATTGTACAGGAGACAGGGATTAAGACCATCCTCATGGAAAAGAAATGCAAAAAAGCAAAATGGCTGTCTGAGGAGGCCTTACAAATAGCTGTGAAAAGAAGATAAGCGAAAAGCAAAGGAGAAAAGGAAAGATATTCCCATCTGAATGCAGAGTTCCAAAGAATAGCAAGGAAAGATAAGAAAGCCTTCTTCAGTGATCAATGCAAAGAAATAGAGGAAAACAACAGAATGGGAAAGACTAGAGATCTCAAGAAAATTAGAGATACCAAGGGAACATTTCATGCAAAAATGGGCTAAATAAAGGACAGAAATGGTAGGGACCTAACAGAAGCAGAAGATATTACAAAGAGGTGGCAAGAATACACAGAAGAATGGTAAAAAAAAAAAAAAAAAAAAAAAAAGATCTTCATGACCCAGATAATCAAGATGATGTGATCACTCACCTAGAGCCAGACATCCTGGAATGTGAAGTCCAGTGAGGCTTAGAAAGCATCACTATGAACAAAGCTAGTGGAGGTGATGGAATTCCAGTTGAGCTATTTCAAATCCTGAAAGATGATGCTGTGAAAGTGCTGCACTCAATATGCCAGCAAATTTGGAAAACTCAGCAGTGTGGAAAAGGTCAGTTTTCATTCCAATCCCAAAGAAAGGCAGTGCCAAAGAATGCTCAAGCTACCACACAATTGCATTCATCTCACATGCTAGTAAAGTAATGCTTAAAATTCTCCAAGCCAGGCTTCAGCAATACGTGAACCGTGAACTTCCAGATGTTCAAGCTGGTTTTAGAAAAGGCAGAGGAACCAGAGATCAAATTGCCAACATCCATTGGCTCATCGGAAAAGCAAGAGAGTTCCAGAAAACATCTATTTCTGCTTTATTGACTATGCCAAAGCCTTTGACTGTGTGGATCACAACAAACTGTGGAAAATTCTGAAAGAGATGGGAATACCAGACCATCTGACCTGTCTCTTGAGAAACCTGTATGCAGGCCAGGAAGCAACAGTTAGAACTGGACATGGAACAACAGACTGGTTCCAAATCGGGAAAGAAGTACATCAAGGCTGTATATTGTCACCCTGCTTATTTAACTTATATGCAGAGTACATCATGAGAAACACTGGGCTGGATGAAACACAAGCTGGAATCAAGGTTGCTGGGAGAAATATCAATAACCTCAGATATGCAGATGACACCACCCTTATGGCAGAAAGGGAAGAAGAACTAAAGAGCCTCTTGATGAAAGTGAAAGAGGAGAGTGAAAAAGTTGGCTTAAAGCTCAACGTTCAGAAAACTAAGATCATGGCATCTGGTCCCATCACTTCATGGGAAATAGATGGGGAAACAGTGGAAACAGTGTCAGACTTTATTTTGGGGGGCTCCAACATCACTGCAGATGGTGATTGCAGCCATGAAATTAAAAGACACTTACTCCTTGGAAGGAAGGTTATGGCCAACCTAAATAGCATATTTAAAAGCAGAGACATTACTTTGCCAACAAAGGTCCCTCTAGTCAAGGCTATGGTTTTTCCAGTGGTCATGTATGGATGTGAGAGTTGGACTGTGAAGAAAGCTGAGTGCCTCAGAATTGATGCTTTTGAACTGTGTTGTTGGAGAAGACTCTTGAGAGTCCCTTGGACTGCAAGAAGATCCAACCAGTCCATCCTAAAGGAGATCAGTCCTGGGTGTTCATTGGAAGAAGGACTGATGTTGAAGCTGAAACTCCAATACTTTGGCCACGTCACTCGAAGAGTTGACTCATTGGAAAAGACCCTGATGCTGGGAATGATTGGGGGCGGGAGGAGAAGGGGACGACAGAGGATGAGATGGTTGGATGGCATCACTGACTCGATGGACATGGGTTTGGGTAGACTCTGGGAGTTGGTGATGGACGGGGAGGCCTGACATGCTGCAATTCATGGGGTCGCAAAGAGTCGGACACGACTGAGCGACTGAACTGAACATTCAAAGTGGATAGCATTCTCTGAATACAATTAAATGCTGGTCATCTTTTATTCATGCGTCTGGAGATGCTCATCTTGTAAGTAGGGGTTCCATATTCAAATACATGTCTAACAATGCATCATCACTTCTTGTTCTTCTTGCAGTTGCATCATCAAAGGCCATGCTTGAGGGATTTTTTTGAAATCGTGGATAACATAGTTCTGTTGACCAGAAGGCCATCATCTTTGCCCCATAATTTTCAAACATTTTCATTCAAACTAGGTTTGTAGATGCCAATTAACATGGCCAGTCTAATGAATATTTTCATTTCCAGATATGTTATTATGTATTTCCTTCCTGTATTATCTCTAGCATGTCAACTTGCAATCTACTAACGAACCATATGAAGTAATCGTGATGCATAAACATAATAGATGAATGAATACAGTCACAGACCTTTTTTAACAAAATACTATGGTCCAAGTTCTTGTTGCAGAATATTGTCTAATGTCACATTTTCTTGTTGTCTGTTTCCTTGTGTGTCCTCTTTGCTTATACTTCTTTGTCACCACAAGGTGCCAGACTCGGGGAAAGCACTGTTGAATATTTTTTTGCAGGGTGTCGGGGGGAAAGAGTATTCTGCTTGTTTGTTCTTAGTGATAATGTAAAGAATTTTAACTATGAGGAGATGCAAAGAAGTGAAAAGGTGTTCTTGATGCTGCTGTGAATTGAGTAAAAAAAATGACAGCCTTCTTGTTACATAAGTTGGTTCACTCTGCCTGTTGTCTAGGATCTGATTAGCTGGGCTCGATTCAAGACCATGCAAGATGTGCTCCTAGGCAGTCTTTTTTCTCTTGCCATGTGTTACTGTAGCTGAATGAAAGGTCTTGCTTTGCTGAGATGCCTCCACAGTGTCGGGTGTGTAGCAGGATGTGGGGAAGTCCAAGGGTGCTGGAGTCCGATCACCTTCATTCCGAGCCTTACTCTGCTGCCAGCTGAAGTTTTGACCTTAGAAAGTCACTTGACTTCTCTGAGCCTCTCATGCTTCACCTACAAATGAATTGCAAAGTTGTGATGTTTAAATTAATGATAAATGTGAAAGCTTTTGACATAAAGGCCACTTAGTATCAATAAATTATCTCTACCCTTACCCTTGACTGAGCTAATATCTTGACGATCCCTATCCTTTCTTTTAAAAGAGGCATCACACGCACTTCAAATTGTAGTAAATTTGAAAGTTGTCTTAACTGCTTGAAATGATTATTCAGAGTAACGATTCCACCTGTGTTCGTGACCTACCCTTGGAAACCTGGTCCTTCTCTTTTGTATCATCAGTCTGCCTACATTGTGAGCTGATTCTCTCAGGCTGTAAAAGCATTCGCTTTTTTTCTATGTACAAATCAAACAAAATAATATGTAAAATCAAAAAGCAAAAGCAAAATTCAAACCAACGAAAATAGCTCTTCAAAAAAGAAAAAAACCTTCTTGGTTCTCATTCCTATGTATCACCTTCTTATTCACTCTCTGTTTTAAGCAGCTTCTTCAGAAAATAACCATAACAGTATAGTTGCTCTAAATTGTTTTCCTTTGTAAGACTGACTTCAGTGCCGCTTTCAGCCCTGTTACTGTATGGAAACTGCTTCCCTAAGGCTCTGAAAGACTCAGTGGTATAATCCGTGGGAGAGAGGCAGGTGTTCAAATTGAGTTTGTTCTTTGGAGGATTTTTTAAATGGAGGTAGCATTAAAGTTCTAACAGGCATCTCCTTAAATTGTTTTATGACTGCTGTTCTTACTAGCACACAGGCTGAGTATCCAGAAAATAAAATAATTTAGCCTGTAAAGTAACTACATGTTAATGTATTGGTTTAATATTTATAGCTTAATGATATGGTATAGATTTTGAGTCATTCCTTAGCATGTTTGCTCAAACTATGCTATGGAAATATTCTAAATTGAGCCTTCTTAATGTGACCTCCTGTGGTCCCATGAGGTTAGCTGTGGGCTTGTACACCTTTAGTTCAGGTAATGAGAGTTGCTGGGGGGTGATAAACTCACAGGCGCATTTGGAATTTGTAATGACTGTGTTATGTTCATAAGTAATCAGATCCCGTTCTGCTCCTATTAGAACCCTTCCCGGGGTTTCCCATTGCACTGAGAATGAAATCCAGACACCCTCCCACACCTGCAAGCTCCGGGCCTCAGCCTTGCTCCCTGTCCCCCGGGGGCTGGTCCCCTCTGCCCTCCAGCCCCCCCTGGGACTCCTCCTCGGCCTTTGCACTCGTGGTCACCTCTGCCTGTAATCCTCTTCCTCCAGACCCTCCACCGCCTGCCTGGGTCTCAGATCGAATGTCGCCCCCTCAGAGTCTTCAGCAGAGCCTGCCCTTGCAGCACCCTACTCCTGACCCTGCTTCACTGCCTCCGTCCCCCACCCCGGGCCGGTTGGAGATCCGCAGGAGAGCCAGGCCTGGCCACTGGTCACTCCCTGCCCCCACTGCTGCATCCCTGTGCCTGGAGGTGCCTCGTACCTAGGTGAATGGAACCCTTAGAACTATCCTCACGGAATCAAAGTGATGAAAGCAACATGTGGCTAAACAGGTACTAATTCAAACAGTTGTCTGTTTGAATTACTCAGTAATTGATTTACCATTTCATTACACAGTACGGAATTCAGTTAGGGTAGAAGCAGATGCTGTCTCTTGGGGCTGGAGCTGGTATGCAGATACAAGAATCTATATTTTGTTCAATTTGCCAGGTCATGATTTCTGTCCATTCTTTAAGAGAAACAGCCAAATAATATACATAATACATACATGTATGTGTGTGTGTGTGTGTGTGTGTATGTGTGTGTGTTAGTCAGTCATGTCCGACTCTTTGCGACCCCTTGGACCATAGCCTGCCAGGCTCCTTTGTCCATGGAATTTTCCAGGCAAGGATACTGAAGTGGGTCGCCATGCCCTTCTCCAGGGGATCTTCCCAACTCAGGGATCGAACCCAGGTCTCCTGCATTGCAGGTGGATGCTTTACCATCTGAGCTACTAGGGAAGCCCATATATATATATTTAAAGCTTTAAATTTATGTTCTAGAGGCTTTTTGGAAATTGCTGAAATATCATTAGGTCTTTCTTTTTTTAAAAAAAAATTAAGTTAAATCATGGTTGAGGTGGAGTGGTAGTTGACAGCATTCTGGACTGGAGGTCAGAAGGCCCAGACTCTGTTTTAGTTCTTGTGGTTCAGTCACTCAGTCGTGTCCAATTCTTTGTGACCCCATAGACTGCAGCATGCCAGGCTTCCCTGTCCTTCACTATCTCCTGGAGTTTGCTCAAACTCTTGTCTGTTGAGTCAGTGATGCCATCCAACCATCTCATCCTCTGTCATCCCCTTCTCCTCGTGCCTTCAATCTTTCCCAGCATCAGGGACTTTTCCAATGAGAGTTGGCTTTTCGCATCAGGTAGCCAAAGTATTGGAGCTTCAGCTTCAGCATCAGTCCTTCCGGTGAATATTCAGGGTTGATTTCCTTTAGGATGGACGGGTTGGATCTCCTTGCGTCCAAGGGACTCTCAAGAGGTTTAGTTTTGTCAGTAGCCAGCTTGTCACGTGAGTCTTTTGGTCTTCATTTCCCTAATTTATAAAATAATAGAGTCTAATGAGATGACTGTAAATGTCTGCTTTCTTCTCACACTGTAAAATTACCTAATTTCAAACATGAGCCAGTGATGTTTTCACTTTGGGGGATTTTTATAGGTTGTGTAAATATGGGATAGTTCTCCAGATATCTTGAAGCTTTTGCAAGAATGGAAGGTCGAATTTGTTTAATTTGTCAGAACATTGAAGCATGTAAAAGGTTGAAAAATGGTCTAGTCTGTGTGCTACACTTGCAATTTTTTTTGGTAGCACCTGTGGTAAGAAACACTATATATGATTTATTGCAGGTTTGTCTTTAATAAGGGTTTGTCTTTAGGATGCTGTTTTTGGCTTTATCACTGTTTCAAGAATTCCAATCATTTTTACCTTTGGAAATCATCTGAGACTTTATAATTGACTTGGCTTAATGTATCTACTTTAGCATATCAGTTTTAAAGTTCATATAATTCTTCATTGACATTAGATACATGTCAGTTTTAAGAAATACTATAGAGTACTAGGTCCCACTCTGCATTCTGTATTTCAGTGGTCCTCAAACTTTAGCAAGGGTATCAACATTGCCTCTGAAAGGGAAAGCAAGTCAAGTGTTAGCCGATCAGTTGTGTCCAACTCGTTGCGACCCTGTGGATTGTAGCCTGCCAGGGTCCTCTGTCCATGTAATTCTCCAGGCAAGAATACTGGAGTGGGTTGCCATTCCCTTCTCCAGGGGATCTTCCTAACCCAGGGATCGAACCTGGGTCTCCTGCAGTTCAAGTGGATTCTTTGCTGAGCCCCAAATTTTGCCTCTAAGATTGGTGAGACAGATGACTGCCCCATCCCGAGTTGCTCACACAGTAGGTCTGGGATGATGTTGAGAACTTAGGTCTCTGAGATCCCAGACACACTGATGCTGCCAGTCGGAGACCGGCACTGAGACCTGCAGCTGAGGCTTGTCCAGTGCTTGGCTTGTGCTTGCTGCCAACATTTGATCCAGAGGGGTCGTGGTCCCTCTGTATTTACAGTGATGCCTCTCAGCAGACCAGCCCTCTTTCCCTCTTGACATTGTGGTCATTGGTATTGTAACCTATCTCAAGTCCTTCCAATCTCCTGCAAAGTGTGATGCGTAACAAATGGTTAAATGCGATCGGAACCTAAGGCAGCATACTGCCAGTCACTTTAACCTTTTGGATTATGTGTTTAGATGGGGAAAACGTGCATTTAGAGGTGATAGGCAATTTGTTCTTGTCAGTTTGACAACAGTAGCTTTAGAATCAGAAATACCTTGGCTGACAGGTTAGCTCTGCCTCTTACTGGCTATTTGAATTTGGGAAAATTATGTAGCTTTTCCAACTCTTAAGTTTCCTTCTTGCTGAGATGGGTTGATCATATTTGCCTTCCAGGATTTTTGTGGTGGTGGTTTAGTTGCTAAGTCATGTCCAACTCTTGCGACCCCATGGACTGTAGCCCGCCAGGCCCCTCTGTCCATAGGATTCTCCAGGCAAGAATACCAGAGTGGGTTGCCATTTCCTTCTCCAGGGGATCTTCCCGACCCAGGGATTGAACCCGGGTCTGCATTGCAGGCAGATTCTTTACCCACTGAGTTGTGAGGGAAGTTACAGGATTTTTTGAGGACTTATTAACTAAGGTTCCTGACGTACTTGATAGGTACTCGATAATTGGTGGCTTTGTGAATAGTCAGGCTGAAGAGTCGTGACTTGGGTGCAGTTTTCTGTCAGGGTGCTGCTCCCATCTTGCCCTGATGTGGGCTGCTCCCTCAGCCTGTCTGCAGGAGGCTGGCCACGGGCAGGAGGCAGGGAGCTGTCTGCTGCGTCCTCTTGCTTGTCTGGAGATGCTGGGTCTTGTCCCTGTCTGAGCTGACTCTGTACCCCGGGCACTGAGCTCTGGCTTCTGCTGTGCCCGTCAGGCCCTCCCTGATGAGGACCTGTCTCAGCCCGTCTCCCTGCCTCTGCCCCCGCCCCCCCCACCCGGGTTCTGAGGTGACCTTACGCTCCTCTTTCTGGCTCCATGTGGAAACCCATGTATTTGGAGGTATGTAGCTCAGTGGTAAAGAATCTGCCTGCAGTGCAGGAGACGCGGGTTCAGTCCTTGGGTCGGGAAGATCCCCTGGAGAAGGGGATGGCAGCCCACTCCAGTATTCTTCTGGGGAAATCTCATGGACTGAAGAGCCTGGCGGCTACAGTGCCTGGGGTCACAAGGGGTCACGACACGAAGGGTCCCACGGGGACACGACTGAAGCAACCGAGCACACACGCAGCTCCTCCCCAAAATCAACCATTCCCGTCCTTATTAAATCTTTCAAAATGCGCATGATTTTAATCTTCCTGGGTTCAGAGCAAACTTGTCTTGTGCACTTGAAGCTCCGGTTTTCATCCTGCGTGTTCAGTGGACACACAGCCCAGAGAGAACTCGGACTTGCTGTGTGTCCTCTTCAAAAGGGCCTATACTACTACTACTAAGTCACTCACTCTTGTCCGACTCTTTGCGACCCCATGGACTGCAGCCCACCAGGCTCCCCCGCCCCTGGGATTCTTCAGGCAAGAGTACTGGAGTGGGTGCCATTGCCTTCTCCAAAGGACCTATAGTCACTGGATTTTAGTTGGTTTGGGATACACTGGGGAACTTTAACTGTGATTTCTGTTGATCGGGTGGAGAATCCCCTGAGAAGCTGTCTTGGCCACTAAGGGATGTTTGGTGAGAAAGTGCCAGTCACTCCCATCACAGACGGTGCCTGGTGGCGGTGTGAGGGGTTCAGTGGCTCTTCATTGTTGTTCTGCATTGTTTTTGGATGTGACCGTGAATTCTCTGTTGTCCCAAGGCCTATTGTGATGATGTACCGTCAGCCATGTTTATGATTTCATGCTTTTCAGAAACAGAAGAGGTTTGTCTTTGTTACATATTTACACCAACACTTGGCTGCCTCTTTCCTTTTCAGTGTGCTAATGCTAGGCTACTTCACTGGGGCAGGATGGCCTCTCAGCAAATACGCGTGTGTCCGGCTGAGCAGTGGTCTCCTAAGCGTGGTTTTTGCTTGCATTTGCAAGGATGTGTAGAAAGAACAGAGCATCAGGTAGACTACCTACCATTTATTTACATAATTACAAAAAATATGCAGTGGATGTAAGGAACAAGACATAGCAGTTTTCCTTGATTGAATTGGGATATTTGAACACTGGTACAATACTTCAGGATTGGGTCACAATATAAAGGAAATCAACCCTGAATATTCACTGGAAGGACTGATGCTGAAGCTCCAATACTTTGGCCACCTGATGAGAAGAGCCAACTCATTGGAAAAGACCCTGATGCTGGGAAAGATTGAAGGCGGGAGGAGAAGGGGACGACAGAGGATGAGATGGTTGGATGGCATCACCACCTCAGTGGACATGAATTTGAGCAAGCTCCATGAGATAATGCAGTACAGAGGAGCCTGGTGTGCTTCCATCCATGAGGGCGCAGAGTCGGACTTGATTAAGCAACTGAACAATAACAACAAAATCATTGCCTTAAAGGATATCACTTTTTGTAGTCACAGCTATATGATACTGAAAGATACGACTTCATAGTATGAAGGATTGAATAATACATAGTAGAGCTCTCCCTGCCATTTATGAATTCTTGCTCAAAACTGTTTCATTATAGTGTAGGCATGTCATGTACAAATTTAACTTATATGAATTCAGCCATATATACATATGTACTCCATGTTTTGGATAAACATTGCATTTGTATATGTCAAAGAATTTAAAAATGAATTTACAAGGATAATTTCAGTAATATATGTGATTTTTACCCCATTCTTCACTGACTTTCATATCTATCCCTGAGTAAGATGTAGCCAAGGGTAGAGAAAGTAGCAAGGATAGTAATTTTCAGTGCTGGAGGTTGTGTAGCAAAGAGCAGTGTAGTTTTTGACAGATTAAGATCAGATGTTTTTGCAGCAGAGCACTTTTTTTTTTTTTTGGCATCACTTTGTGTTGGAGTAAAATGAATTTATTTGCTTTTATAACATTTTGAACACTTACCATGGTTTGGGTTGATTTCAGCTCTCATAAGTAAATAGCTTTGGTGAAAGTTTATGAGATTCTCTTAAATAGTTTAGGGACCAATAAAACATCATTCTTGCCAGAAGATGGAAATGGTGCCCATGCTAAATAAAACTTGATGCATTAAAATATTTGTTTTTGGAGTTAAAAAAAAAAAAAAGGTGAGTCACCTGAGTAGTTCCTAGACTTTGCTGCTCCTCCTCGGAAGCCTTCAGATGAATGCCGCATTGTCATGGGCATTGCAACAAGAGGCCATTGGGCTGCGCCCGAGTTGGGTATCTTTCTTGGTCCGTGAATACCACCATTATCAAGGGGATAGTTGAAGCCTTGAAGAAAAGCTTTTCTTTCCCCTTTCTCCTCCTCCTTTTTTCCCCTCTTTAAAGCAGCTACCAGTTGTATCTTAACCTAATAAAACTATCTTTCATACAGGGTGAAATGAGTAGCATAACAGCCCCAGTAATGGGAGAAAAGGGAATATTTATACTTTTAGCAAACTCATACTTGTCAAAATCTAGATCTGATTTCTCATCCAAGGGCCTGAGGATGGGAAGAAGGATGTCCAGAGCCAGGAGGGACCTCCTGCCAGCCCGCTCGTCAGAGCTGAGGCAGCGGGGGCCCCAGCAGCTCCAGCCCCAGCGTCTGAGGCCGGGGAGAGCATCATGCCAGCATGCTCACTCTCGGTCACACGGCCCTCACCCTCGACTTCGTGTGGAAGCAGACAGAGAGTGGACCTTCTCAGAGACAGGCTCTCACTCCCATGAGACGTCTTTGGCTGTCACACTAGGGGATTGTTCCTGACATCTCTTGTCATCGGACAGCTCAGGGCCCCATAACCCGCAGGATAGCACCTCAGGAAAGAATGAGATAGCCCCGTGTCAGTAGTTTCATGATCAAGAAACCTACTGCTGGAGCATCATCTCAAAGGGAGAACAGAGATTTCTAGTGTAATTAGTGTTCTCACCCTGAGCTAGTTTTGAGAAAACAGGAACAGGTTCTGATTTTAGTTCCTGCCTTAAAATGATGGAATAGAAATTGGTGACCTGTGGTAAAGTCATGACACAGGTTTTGTGGCCTCATCCACAAACCCTCGTCTTTAGAGGAAAGAAAAGCTTACGGTCTACGCTCCAGTGCGGGCCATCTTGCATTTAAGTGAGTGGGTGCAGATTCAGAGACTGCTAAAGCCACAAGTATGTCTGTGTGCCGGAGAAATGAGGAAGTGATCTCCAGAAACCTCTCACTTGACTTACAAAATGGGATATAGCCTGCTTCGGTGTGTCGGAGAAGGAAATGGCAACCCACTCCAGTATTCTTGCCTGGGAAATCCCATGGACAGAGAAGCCTGGTGGGCTACAGCCTGTGGGGTCACAAGGAATTGGACTTGACTGAGCGACTAAACAGCAAGCAGTGTGTGTTACATCGTTGGATCTACATTTTCCTATCGTTTCACTTGGTCTTAATTTGACTTTCTCAGAGTGAATTGGATTAGGGCACAAATCTACTTTCACTGATGCTTAAATCAACAGAAGATTACAGGGATCTCTTTTTGGACTTTAGTAATTGTGGCTTCTTTTTTGACGTAGTTTGCCATAATCAAGAAACTGAAGCATGGTCTGCTCAGGGCAAAGTGAGTCATGAAGTCAGAAAATATATATATACTTGCGGAAAAAAGATTAATATGACCTAAGTGCTAGAGGAGGGGAGAATAATTTGAAAACTCATTATTTGTAACTTAAATAAATCATAGCTCCAAAATTATGTTGTTCTGAAACATGGAAAACCAGATAATTGGTACGGTTTTCTGTTTGACTCTCAATTTTAAAGGACTCGAATTGGTGTATTGTTTATATTGTTCACTAAATACAGTGTTTGGATGACGGGGAGGGAGTGGAGAAGGCACGTGATAGCAGCTCAGATGTTCCCCTGAAACAGTCCCGGTGCAGCGACTGCCAGGGTGATGCCACAGTCAGCAGAGAAAGAGCCGCTTAAGACTCTTCTGACCATCATCAAAAGGACCGAGAGGATTTGGGCAGAAGCAGAAGCAGTGTTAAGATTCCCACTGTGTTCCTCGGTTTGGTTGCCTTAAATGATAGTTTCCAAAATTTAATTACATATACAATTTACAAATGATATTTAACATCATCCAGAAAAAAGAGACAGCAGTGTTTATAGCGGGCAAAGCAGTGGCTCTCCTTGTTGGAGCAGAAGCAGAAACTATGGGCAGTACTTGGGGACAGAGATGGAGAAAATGACGCTGGTTTCTAACTTAGTGATGAGACTTTAGAGGTGGTGTTGAGCAAGACTGACCTAGCTAGACAGTAAAATTTAATCCTGTTTATTAAGATATGTAGCACCGCTTTTTGGAGAGGAAAATGACATTAACATAGACGTAAGTGGTATATGAGGTGAAAAAGTTTCCTTATAGTCAGAAAGAGCCTAGACTAAAACTTTTCCTCCAGATGCTGAAACGTCTTCACTATCAGCTGTACCATGGTGCTTTTTCGCCACGTTTCTGGCATGTCTTTTTCCTAGATTATCTTGTTGGAGCTTCGAGTAGAAAGGAGTGTGCTGTCCAGCATTTCTGTTTTCGAGAAGAGAAAACCATGCCTTCATTTGGCATGGCAAGAGTGGTGAGTCTTGAAAACTAGGTGAGTGAGTTGAATTTTATCTGTATTTTGATGACTCAGGCAGTAGATAGAGAATCTCTTGCCATGCAGGAGACTCAGGTTTGATCTCTGGGTCTGGAAGATTCCCTGCAGAAGGAACGAGGAGAAGGAGATTCCTTCCTGGAAAAGGAAGTGGCAGCCCACTCCCGTATTCTTGCCTCGAGAATTCCATGGACAGAGGAGCCTGGCAGGGTACAGTCCATGGGGTTGCAAAGAGTCAGACACAACTGAGCAACTGACACTTCACTTCTATTTTCAGTCAGTCGTTCTGACCCATATATAATTAGTGACTATAATCATTTATAGGTAGCAAGAGGTGAGTACTTTATAGGGAGATTACAGCTTCCTAAATATCTATTTTATCACCCTCTTTTCTCTTTCCATTCCTGCCTTAGACCATCAGTTTGACAGACAGAGAAAGAACATGAATCCTAATACAGTAAAAAAAAAAAAAAACCAACCACATTAGACTAGGCTTCATAAACTTTTATTTCACTTCATTATCACAACCACCTTGTGATTAAATAGTATTCGAATTTTATAAATAAGATAACTGGGATTTAGAGATGTTACTCAATTTGTAGTAAAGAACAGAGCTGGAGTTTGATCCCAAATCTGGAAGATTCCAAAGCAAAACTTTTTTTTTTCTTTTACAGCTTTCTTTATTTTGGGGTTCTCAGGAATTGCACTAAGGACAGGGACTGGCACTTATCTCTACATCTCTGTGGCCGGCTGCGCTGGCTGGCATGGTGACGTCCAGGGGTGTGCCTTGAGGGGGGTCTCTTTATGGAAAAAGAAGGAAAGGTACCTGGAAGTTTTGAAAGTCAGAGTTACTAAACAGAAACCCCCAACTCATGGAAAATGAGCAAAGGAATGAACATTTCTCCACAGAAGATATGTTAATGTAAATGGCCAATAAACACATGAAAAATGCTCGACATTAGTAATTATTAGAGAAATGCAACTCAGACACAACGAGATAGCACCTCACATCCATGATATGCCTGTTATTAAAAAGCATTGTTGATGAAGATGTGGAAAAATTGGAACCCATGTGCACTGTTGATGAGAATATATTAATAAAATGGCGCATTTGCTATGGAAAATAATGTGTTTGTTACTACAAAAATTAAAATTACCTCATGATACAGCAGTTCCACTTCTGGGCATACATATACCCCAAAAGAATTGAAAGAAGAATCTGGAAGATATAAACCCATGTTCATAACAGATAATTCCCCAGAGTCAAAAGGTAGAAGCACCCCAAGTGTCTGTGGACAGATGGGTAAGCAATGTATTTCAGCCTCGTGTGTGCCTGTGTCATGGACAGATGGGTAAACAGTGTATTTCAGCCTTGTGTGCTATGCTTAGTCGCTCAGTCATTTCTGACTCTTTGCCACCCCATGAATTATAGCCCACCAGGCTCCTCTGTCCACGGGATTCTCCAGGCAAGAATACTGGAGTGGGTAGTCGTGTTCTCCTCTAGGAGATCTTCCCAACCTGGGGATCAAACCCAGGTCTGCCGCATTGCAGGTGGATTCTTTGCTGTCTGAGCTACCAGGGAGGCCCCATTTCGGTCTTTAAAAGGAAGAAAACTCTGACATATGCTACAACATAGACAACCATGAGGACATTATGATCAGTTAAGTGAGCCAGTTACGGAAGGACAAATCATGTGTGGCTCCCTCTGTATGAGGTGTGTGCCTAGAGTTGTCAGGGGCTGGGAGGAGAGGGGAATGGGAATTAGTGTTTGAAGGACACAGGTGTTAGTTTGGGATGAGAAGGTCCTGCAGGGGCAGGTGCTGCCCCTGTGAAGCTGGTGGCAATGTAAACTGATCCAGCCACTGGGAAAGAGGGTACGGAGACTCCTTAAAAAACTAGGAGTAAAACCGCCTGTGACCCAGCAATTCCACTCCTAGGCATACACTCTGAGGAAAGCAAAACTGGAAAAGACACATGTATCCCATTGTTCATTGCAGTACTAGTTACAGTAGCTAGAACATGGAAGCAACCTAGATGCCCATTGACAGATGAACGGATAAAGAAGTTGTACACACACACAATGGAATATTACTCAGCCATAAAAAGGAGTGCATTTGAGTCAGTCCAAATGAGGGGGATGAACCTAGAATCTATGGACTAGCATTTAATCAGTTAATTGAAGAAGTTGGTCAAAGCAGACCATGAAATGGTTTCAGGTAATTTTTTGTACTTATCCTAGACTTTGTGTGGAGGCATGGAGGTGAGATACCTCTGAAGCATCGTCTTGAAGAAAGGCTCTGAGAGGAGCAGAGAACACCAGTTCCTCGGGTAGTATTCCTAGACTGGTAGTTCCAAGCACTAACCCAGTAACAAAACAGTTATTCAGTTCTTGCCTCAGAACCAGGGGACTCAATTTTGTTAGTGTCCTGCTAGTTACAGTTTCGCCACAAACCTATTTTAATATTATTTTGTTAATTGATTCACTTTATTGGGTTTTCCCAAAGCATTCAGTTTAGTTATACATATAGATGAAGTGAAGTGAAAGTCGCTCAGTCGTGTCTGACCCTTTGCGACCCTGTGGTCTATATAGTCCATGGAATTCTCCAGAATACTGGAGTGGGTAGCCTGTCCCTTCTCGAGGGGGTCTTCCCAACCCAGGGATCGAACCCAGGTCTCCTGCGTTGCAGACAGATTCTTTACCAGCTGAGCCCCCGGGGAAGCCATGTGTATGTGTATGTTTATCTATTTATGGTGTCACATGTGCATTTATTGTGTCGGTTTATCAGGCTGTGTCTGTCTGTGGTGACGGGCTTTCTCCAGCTGTAGCTCGCAGGTGGGATGTTAGTCCCCGACCAGGGATTGAACATGCATCCCTGCTCTGGAAGGCGGACTCCTAATCCCTGGACCGATCAGGGAAGCCCCTCAGTTTAGTTCCTGTGGAAATAACGTTTCCTTTTATAGTTACAGCTCCCTGTTTTTGTGAAAGTTAGTATTATTACAAATTCAGCTGGCCTTACAGGTCTGGTTTGAACCTCTCTCTCAGTAGGTCTACGTAGAGATGAGCTCTGATGCTGTGGGGGCTGCAGAGTGCGCGGGCGTGACTGGAGTGTCTCACTGCAGGGGTGCAGACGGCGCTCATCTGGTGGGTGGGTTGAGAGGAGGCTGGTTAGGAGTTTCCTGTGTTCAGAGTCTTGACCACGTCTCTTGGCTTGGGGAGAACGTTTCGGGCAGAGTATTCATTCAGCACCTTCCTAACAAACATGTCACGTCTGCTTTGGGTCATTCGCTGTTTTCTAGTAGTTTGTCTGGGAGGAAGCTGTCCAATAGCATTTTCTGTCTGTCTAAGGCTATGGCCTCCTGAGCTCAGCTGGGAGGCCCTTTCATCTTTGTTTTCTTTGAATTGCTGTGGATCACTTGCTGCAGAGACCCGGGTGGTATTTGTGAAAAGATACCCTGGATTCCAAAGAAAACATGATTCACTCAGGGTGTCCTTTTCTCCTTTTTCTTTTTTGCTTAGCAAATTGCTCTCGATTTTTGAAATATGGTTAACTCCAATCATTTTTATGTGGACTGTAGGCAAGTAAAAACTTTCAGAATGTCTTGGCCACCCCCACCCATTCCTTCCTTCCTGACTTTTCTCTTGCAGTCATTAGCTACTATAGGTGTTCACAGAGTGCAAACTAATACTAATATTGGCCCAAGCTTCAGAAAAATCACATTAAAGAATGATTTTGGGGGGAGTATCCAAAATTTACATTCCATTGTTTCCTTGGTAGCTTGCTTAATTGTATGCAGAAACTTCTTATAACTTATAATCCCCCCCCCCTTTTTTTTTTCCCATTTGTATTCTTATGTCTATTTCTGTGTTATGCAAAGGGAACCAGTTCTTCCAGGCCTTCCAACTTGGCGTTAGGAAATCAGGAGAGAGTGAAAAACCAGCTTTAACCTGCCATTGGGGTGCTAGCTTTATTTCCCATCACGGGAGATGTCGCCGTTGTGGCAGGGAAGCCCATAAAACTAAATTAAACAAACCCACATCCAAGCTTGTGTCAAGGCAGTGAACCAGTGGGGAAGGCAGCTCTGACTCCATGTCAGGTGAGCACGTGGGAATGTGGGAGAGGAAGGTGGACTATAAATAATCCTTGAGGAGTCTGAACCGCACGGGGTAGTTGCTTTCCTTGAGCGCTAGTGAATATATGTAAGACTTTTTTCATAGAAACAAACATTCTTGGTGAACATTTCATATTCACAAGAAACAGTGCTATCCTGAGAGATTCATTGCTTGAAAAATCCGAGATGGTTTTTTTTGTGTGTATATGTAGCTGTTTGCCAATCAAATAGTAACTTTAGTTGTTTTTGAGTGAAAGCCAAACAGTGCTTTTGTTTTTGAAGAAGCTAGCACACAAGTGTATCTTAGATTTTGTAAAATCCTAAACTTTGACTGGAATGTTCTAGGTGTTCTAGGAATGGCTTTGCGTGGCTCCCTGCCGTGAAGGTTGCAGGTGAGGTTGCAGGTGAAGGCCCAGTGGCAGTGAGGGCCGATACCTCCCCTCCTCCTTAGTGTCTGCTTGCTCAGCATCAGGCCTTCTGCACCTCTGCTGTCCAGGCGCCAGGTATCACAGCTGTCCGGCTCCTGTTTCTTCACGCCGCAGTTCCCTGATGTCCGTTTGGAAGGTAGCTTTTATCTGTGGCTGCAGAAGTTCTGACTCATGAAGGTAAATAGTTCCAGGCTCGCCTTGAGACCAGTTATATTTATATATAGTGCATATACACACACACACCTACATATAAGAAAACTAAACATACAAACCTTTAATGCTTTCATAGCAACAACTTAAATTCTCTGGCTTTTTCTCTGCTTTAGACACTCCGTATGTCATTTACTGTGCTTATGGTCCTCTGTGAAGTACACTTGCGTGTGTGCTAAGTCACTTCAGTCGCGTCCAACTCTGTGTGACCCCATAGACTGTAGCCCGCCAAGCTCCTCTGTCCATGGGATTCTCCAGGCAAGAATAGTGGAGTGGGTTGCCATTTCCTTCTCCAGGGATCTTCCCAACCCAGGGATTGAGCCCGCGTCTCATGTCTACGAGCATTGGCAGATGGGCTCTTTACCTTTGGCACCACCTGGGAAGCCTGTAGGTACACTTATTTCCCAGCTAATTTTAAAATAAATTCTGTGTGAAGCTAGTAATTTGATGATAAAACAGTATATAGGAATAATAGGAAACATAGATCGCATATACAGTCACTGCCTTCACAGTTTTTCAAAGAATTTGGAAAGGTAACAAACACTTTATGTTTTATTCAATATCATGGTAATCCAAGTCTATGCCCCGACCATTAATGCTGAAGAAGCTGAAGTTGAATGGTTCTAAAAGACCCAAAAGACCTTCTAGAACTAACACTCAAAAAAGATATCCCTTTCAATACAGGGGACTGGAATACAAAAGTAGGAAGTCAAGAAACACCTGGAGTAACAGGCATTTGGCCTTGGAGTACAGAATGAAGCAGGGCAAAGGCTAATAGAGTTTTGCCAAGAGAACGCACTGGTCATAGCAAGCACCCTCTTCCAACAACACAAGAGAAGTCTCTACACATGGACATCACTAGATGGTCGACACCGAAATCAGACTGATTATACTGTTTGCAGCCAAAGATGGAGAAGCTCTATACAGTCAGCAAAAACAAGACCAGGTGCTGACTGTGGCTCAGATCATGAACTCCTTATTGCCAAATTCAGACTGAAATTAAGGAAAGTAGGGAAAACCACTAGACCATTCAGGTATGACCTAAATCAAATCCCTTACGATTATACAGTGGAAGTGACAAATAGATTTAAGGGACTAGATCTGATAGAGTGCCTGACGAACTATAGATGGAGGTTCATGACATTGTACAGGAGATGGATCAAGACCATCCCCAGGAAAAAGAAACGCAAAAAAGCAAAATGACTGTCTGAGGAGGCCTTAAAAATGGCTGTGAAAAGAAGAGAAGCGAAAAGCAAAGGAGAAGAGGAAAGATATTCCCATTTGAATGCAGAGTTCCAAAGAATAGCAAGGAGAGATAAGAAAGCCTTCCTCGGCAATCAATGCAAAGAAACAGAGGAAGACAACAGAATGGGAAAGACTAGAGATCTCTTCAAGAAAATTAGAGATACCAAGGGAACATTTCATGCAAAGATGAGCACCAATGGTATGGACCTAACAGAAGCAGAAGATATTAAGAAGAGGTGGCAAGAATACACAGAAGAACTGTACAAAAAAGATCTTCACAACCCCAATAACCACAATGGTGTGATCACTCACCTAGAGCCAGACATCCTGGAATGCGAAGTAAAGTGGGCCTTAGGAAGCATCACTACGAACAAAGCTAGTGGAGGTGATGGAATTCCAGTTGAACTATTTCAAATCCTAAAAGACGATGCTGTGAAAGTGCTGCACTCAACATGTCAGCAAATTTAGAAAACTCAGCAGTGGCCACAGGACTGGAAAGGTCAGTTTTCATTCCAATCCCAAAGAAAGGCAATGCCAAAGAATGCTCAAACTACTGCACAATTGCACTCATCTCACACGCTAGCAAAGTAATGCTCAAAATTCTCCAAGCCAGGCTTCAGCAATACGTGAACTGTGAACTTCCAGATGTTCAAGCTGGTTTTAGAAAAGGCAGAGGAAACAGAGATCAAATTGCCAACATCCGATGGATCATTGAAAAAACAAGAGAGTTCCAGAAAAACATCTATTTCTGCTTTATTGACTATGCCAAAGCCTTTGACTGTGTGGATCACAACAAACTGTGGAAAATTCTTCGAGAGTTGGGAATACCAGACCACCTGACCTGCCTCTCGAGAAATCTGTATGCAGGTCAGGAAGCAACAGTTAGAACTGGACATGGAACAGCAGAGTGTTTGCAAATAGGGAAAGAAGTACGTCGAGGCTGTATATTGTCACCCTGCTTATTTAACTTATATGCAGAGTACATCATGAGAAACACTGGGCTGGATGAAGCACGAGCTGGAATCAAGATTGCCGGAAGAAATATCAGTAACCTCAGATATGCAGATGACACCACCCTTATGGCAGAAAGTGAAGAAGAACTAAAGAGCCTCTTGATGAAAGTGAAAGAGGAGAGTGAAAAAGTTGGCTTAAAGCTCAACGTTCAGAAAACTAAGATCATGGCATCTGGTCCCATCAGTTCATGGGAAATAGATGGGGAAACAGTGTCAGACTATATTTTCGGGCTCTAAAATCACTGCAGATGATGACTGCAGCCATGAAATTAAAAGATGCTTACTCCTTGGAAGAAAAGTTATGACCAACCTGGGTAGCATATTAAAAAACAGAGACATTACTTTGCCAACAAAGGTGCATCTAGTCAAGGCTGTGGTTTTTCCAGTAGTCATGTATGGATATGAGAGTTGGACTATAAAGAAAACTCTTCCATATCCTTTAATAATGATGACTCAAGGCAATCAAAAGAAAGTGTTCACCATTTATTTGATTTTTGACAAGGCAGGGCAAGTTGTGGTCTATTCAGAAGTATTGGAATAAAACTTATTGCCAAAAGAATAAATTCTTGAACGTCTATAAAAGTTTAGTAATCTAGAACAACTAATGGTTCCTAGGTTTATTTAGGAAGCCAACGTATTCTTGTTAAAACTACTACATGGATTTGGAATGTTCCAGAGAAAGTCACCAGCTATAAGTGGGGCAGGAAGAGGGTCCCCCCCTGGTGGTGGGGTGCACGTGGAGCACTCGGTGCGGGCTGTAGGGGCCGTGAGGGGGTAGTTGGCTGTGGCCGGAGTTGAGAGGGAAGCGGGGTTGTGGGCAGGAACCCGGCCCTGGTGGTGGTTGTGGGGCGCGAGGGGGCGAGGGCGCACGATGCTGCGGGCGCAGGTGAGGAGAGCACACGGGGTAAAGGGGACCCTGGTCTCACCCCTGGGGTCTGGGAGGACCTTGTTTACCACTGCCCGGTGGGGCCGGCACCGGGGTGCAATGGGGAGAACGCTCCGTCTGGGTGGAGAGTCGGGAGCGGCGGAGACCAGCAGGCCCTGCAGCCGGGCGTCAGGCCCCAGAGGCGCTCTGCAGCTGTTGGCTAGACAGGGGGAGACCGGCTGGCTTTCATTGTTGCCTTGGCGAGTGCTTCGTAATTATTGGTTGGTTTGTACTTCTTTGGAATTTTGTGGGATGATTGGAGTTGCTTGCAAACAAGTTTTGTGCAGTTACATCGTTTTTGCTCACAAGCAGAAAGTCAGTCATCAGGCCTGCTCACCCGCTTGAAGAGGAGGAACAGAAGCCGAGGGCAGGCCAGCCTAACTTGGCCATTAAACCTCAAGCTTTCTCTCGAAACGTTAACGTAAAAGCTCCGTTTTGCTCCATCATATTTATTTTATATAATTTTTAAAAAAGCATTAATAAAGAGCATCAATCCAAAATTAAGTTTCCTAACACATTTCTCTGTGGTTTTGTTTGATTCTGCATAGGTGTGCTTTATTTGAGCTGCAAAGGGAAACACAGTTTCCTGTCAGCAGCTTGACAGCCCTTTGGTAAATCGTTGAATGGTCTTGCTGCAGTATTTCCGTGGTCTTCAGACAAATGTTCTAAATTAGCCAAGTGTTACGAAGTTCTGTTAAGAAAGCAAGATAGTACACCTTACATGATTGAAACTTTTTGGGGAGCAGGACTTTTAAGAGGGTAATAGGGAATGACTGTTAACTAAAGTGACTACTTAAGACTTTTTATTGAAAATGGTACTTTGTATTGAAATGGATGATTAGTAACTACAGATATTCTCATGAACGGTTAAGAATCCAAGTAGATAAGTGAGAGGCTGTGAGGGAGGTCAGATGTTAGGGGACTTGGTTTGACACCTTTTTCAAAAACTCACTGCCCTGCACACTAATGAGCACCTTACCTTTTCCTGCGGTGAGACACTTTCTTTGTTAACGAATGAAGAAAGAAGTGATAAAAATCGCTTTTCCGGTCTGCGTGTAATCAGACTAGATCCTGCAGGCCAGGAGAAGGTTCCTGCACCATAACCTTGAGCACGCATCTTTCTCTTCAGAGTGATTGCATCAAACCCATCTTTCCATGCTGGCACCTTATTTCAAGTGAATGTTGTAGAAATAGGAAACTAAAGTCCTAGTAGAAAGTATTGGCTAAGTTTTACTTCTGGACTTGGAAAGTTTCCCACCTTTCAAAGTGCTGGGGCCTAAAGGCAGTTTAGGAAAAAAGTATATTCTCAGGCATAGCTGATTGAATCTCTGGTGAGTATTTTTCAGTGTTAGGATGAAACTGTGATTTGCTATCGTATTTGTGCTCCATGCTCCCCAATATGAAACAGTTGATTTTATTGCCAGGGTCCTTTTAGTATAAGTGATTTTCCGTAATTGTTTTGAACGGCATTGTACTTTTTTCTTGGGGGAATAAACCCTGACCTTCCTGCCCTTCGTCTAACAGATCGCGTGTGCTCTCTTCTCACTGCCTTCTAACCGTCCCTCTTTTTTTTTTTTTTTTTGCCTTGCTCTGTGCGGCTTGCAGAATCTTAGTTTCCCGACCAAGGCTTGAACCCAGGGCCCCGGCCGTGACGGTGCTGAGTCCTCACCGTCTGGGAACGCCCCTCTTCGCCTTTGTCCATCAGTGCCTTCTGACGACTTTTCTGAAAACGGGCTTCTCCAGGTCTAATGCAGAGGAGCATCCATTGATGAACAAGTTTAAAAGCGTGTCTTCTCTTTTATTATTAAGCTCTGAGTTAGAGTTTTTGTTGTTGTGGGTTTTTTTTTTTATAATTCAACAATCCAGTAAAGGTTTTCTTTTTAAACCCCCCCTCTTTTTCTTACCTCTCTTTTGAAAGTGTGGGTTTTCCCCTAAATTTGATGCTTTATAAATATCACACAAAGAAATTCCCTCGCAGTTAAGAATAAAATCTCCTCACTGAAACAGAGATGAGAGCACCATTCCATTGGAAACTTTGCATAAGATTCACCCAGTGAAGCAGGTTACAGGGGGTGCTTGTCATGATGTGCAAGTCACTTAGCTGTTTGCAAAGAAAAATCAGTTCTGGAAAATGATTTAATGAATTCACTGATGGAATTTTATGTGCTAAGAAACGTGACTTCCACACGCTTTGCAGCAGCCTTCTAACACTCATCAGTACCGATAAGGAACCAGATGCACTTTAAAAGTTTTCCTCTTTAACACGGAGATACCAGCATCTGCCTGCCATTCAGCACTGACAGCAGAGTCCATTCATTCATCAACGCCTGTGATGCAGAGTGGAGTGAGATATCCCCGGTCCTGAAGAACATTTTCGTGCAGATGTCTTGACCGAGTTGTGTAAGAAGAGAAGGGTGGGTTAACCTACGTAGGAGGTCAGGAGGAACATTCCAAACAGAGGGGTATCCGTGAGACGTGAGCGCGTTTTGGGGTACTGCCGGACCAGAGGGATGGATGGCTAAAATGGAACATGCAGAGAGATGAGCCAGCAGAGGTGAAAGACCTTTCCTCTGTGTGCTGGGGGTTTAGGTGAGGCCGTTATTGTGCAGCGGGTAAGAGCGTGGCTCTGGGTTGGATCCTGGCTTTGCCACCTGCTAACTTGCTTTATGACCTGGGACAACTCATTTGATATCTGTTGTCTCCTCCGTCAGTTGGAGCTGATAATCGTACCCACCTCACAGGAAAGTGAAGAGAGTAAGTGCTCAGTAAGTGTTGGTTCCTGTTAGTGGTGGTGATGTAATTATTGTTACTGTCATCTAAAGATTGTGGAGGGATCATTAAAGGATATTTCACAGGGGAGGAATTAGTGACATTAGCATTTTAGAGAACTGTTCTTGGCAAGCAGGGTGGAAGGATGAGGTATATTGAATTGAAAAGTAAGATGGATAAGGCACATTATTGCAGTAGTCATCTGGGTGAGTCAAATGCGGGCCTGAATGAAATTGCTTGCAAGGGGAGTGGAGGGAGGAAAGGATGGATTAGATTGAGATTGGAGATTTGGCTGCTGATAAATGAGGTATGGGGGGAAACCCCAGTGTGTCCAAGATAACTGGGAGGTTTTAGATTTGAGAAACAAGGGGGAAGCCAGAAAATATGTGAGGAGTAGAAGCTTGAGGTGAGAAGATGGTGAGTTTGATTTGGATTTAGATTTCATATTTGTGGGTCTTCCTAGAAGAGAGGTCCAACAGCCAATTGGGTACCAGTATACAGTTCAGGAAAGAGATCTGAGCTGACCCTGAGATGTCAGAGTTAGGTGTGAAGTCATGGAGGTGAGTAACGGTGAGGAGCCTGACAAGCCAGAGCTGAAACCACCCACGTTTATAGAAATCCCCCGTATTTAGAGAACCTGGTGACAGGTGCTTCCGTTAGAAGGGATCCCATTTAAAGAGATTAAAAAGAGTCTAGAGAAGTGGAAGGAAACGGAAGAAGGGGAACGTTACAGACGTCGGGATGGGATGGGGTGGGCAGGGTAGTTCCGGAGGGAGCGTGTTCGTGGAATGATGGGAACCCGGACATGGGAGGTAAAGCTTGGAGACAGGTCCTTTCCAAAGAGATTCCTGTGCATCAGCAGAGTTCCTGGCCCCAGACGTTGCTGGTCTGTGGCCGTGGCTCTTAACAGCCTCCCTTCTGGGAAAGCCTCGCAGTGGTTTCAGCTCCACGTGGTGTTTCGGGACCAGCGTGACCAAGATCAAGGCAGCCTGGCTGCCGGGTCCCAGCCCTGCCCTTGTTGTCTCTTCCTCGTGTGTAAACTGAGCCCTTGCCTTGCTCTGGGGGCCCGTTCTCCCCTCAGACACACTCCCTCCCTCCCCTCGCCTCCCACCCTGAGCTCCCTTCCCGGGCTTCCTGCCAGCTCTTCAGTTGCTGGGAGACTGAGGCTCTGCCTTCCCTTTCGGTTCCTTCTCTTACCGGTAAAGGCTCAAAGCTGGGTTTTACCACTTACTGCTGATTCACCCTCGGGTCCCCCTGCCCGCCTGCGCCGTCTCACCGTAACTGCCAGGTCACCTGATGATGGAGCTACACCGGCCACTTGGTTTTCCTGGCCGTTCCTCCCACTGAGCGGCCCCGGGCGCCGTCTCCTATAGCCTGCTCCTCAGCTCTCCCGTGACAGCAGGCATAGCTGGGGTTTGGTGGACATGGAGCTCTGTATACATACATTATAACCTTTGTTAACCGTGAGTGAGTGCTTGCTGCATATCAGGCACTATGTCGAATACTACAGGTGTGCGATTTAGACAGCAGTTTAACCTATTTTTCAAATGAACAGACTGAGGCTTGGTTTAGTAACTTGTCCCAGTTCACACCGAAAGAGGTGAAGTGGCACCCAGACACGGGACCCTCAGACCCCAAAGCCTGTGCTCTTAACTCGCACACCGTGTTGATAGTTCCATGTTCTGCCTGCCGTGCTGTGGACCAGCTGAAGGACTCTGGAACTGGGCTCCACTGGCCTGTGATTTGGGTGTTAATTTCCAGTGTGTCTAGTCATCCTTCAACCTCAGTTTGGTTTCCTGATACGGATAGGTCTCAGTGGTTTTACCCACATGTACACTGACTTTTTACCATAACTAATTTGCTTTCCTGAAAGGTAAGTTTTGTTTAAGAAATTTAAAATCAGCATTTTTATTCTGGCCTTAAGTGGCTCTCTCCAAGATTGTGATCAGCCTTCTTTAAAAACAAGTAGAAATGTCATATAGACACATTATGCACATATATATTTTGTATGTATTTGAAGTGCTTTGTGTGTGTGTGTGTTTTGAGGTGAGGAGGAAGTTTGAAGTCCTTGCCTAGAACTTTTGGTAAGTCAATATATTAGTTTGATTTTGGAGCTTGGAAAAAAATGACTTTTCATTCCACAAGCATATATTTTTGTGGATACTTTGTTACCGTTTTAATCTACATTTCACAGCTTCAAGTACTAGCTTTTTAAAACATGAATCACTTGGATTTTGTTTGTATTTATTGTTGATGACAAGGATGAAGGGCTCAAAACTGGTCTTTGTTATGTAAATATTCAGAGTGGACTCTGTAGGCCTGGGGTTTGCAGTGTTGGGGGGGAGTGTTTTTAGTGAGTATTATAGTTTTACTTTCATAATCATGTTCAGGATTATTTAAGTAAATAGAAAACAAAACTCTTCTCTTGAGGTAGCAGAGGAGAGAGTAGGAAAAAATGGAAATCATGGACCTTACCCTGTGTAGCTTCTAACCTCTGAATTATCCATCAGTTCCAGCTTATTTTGGAGTCTGCCTTAATAGTGCTTTAAGGGCAGAAGTTGGCAGAGTTTTTTCTGTAGAGAGCTGGATAGGAAGTGTTTTAGGCTTTGCAGATCCCATAAATCTCCTCTGTTGCATATTCCTGTTTTGTTATTGTTTGTTTACAACCCTTAAAATTTTGCTTTAAAAATCTAAGTCATTCTTAGCTCACAAGCCATATAAAAACAAGCCACAGACTGGACTTGGTCCCTAGCCAGTAGTTTGCTGACCCTTGCTCTGCAGGAACCTTTTCAGTTGAGCCCTGTGATCCCCTGAAATCAATGGAAGCTCATCTTCCGTTCCATCCTCCAGAAAGGATGGAGTTTCTTTCCACCCCCAGTACCCTCTTGCTCCTCTGACTCCCAGACTTTTTAGTATGGCCCGTCTTCCCTTCCTTTCCAGGGTCACCGTGTGATCTAAACTCTTATGACTCTGTTGCCTGGATGGTTAGTGATTGCCTACTCTGCAGGTTGCTCTGCTTCCGGCCTTGGTCATTGTTCAGCTGCTCGGTTGTGTTCTACTCTTTGCGACCCCACAGACTGCAGCGCGCCAGGCTTCCCTGACCTTCACCATCTCCCAGAGGTTGCTCAAACTCATGTCCGTTGAGTCGGTGATGCCATCCAGCCATCTCATCCTCTGTCGTCCCCTTCTCCTCCTGCCCTCAATCTTTCCCAGCATCAGGGTCCTTTCCAACGAGTTGGCTCTTCGCATCAGGTGGCTGAAGTGTTGGAGCTTCAGCATCAGTCCTTCCAATGAACACCCAGGACTGATCTCCTTTAGGATGGACTGGTTGGATCTCCTTGCAGTCCAAGGGACTCTCAGGAGTCTTCTCCAACACCACAAGTCAAAAGCATCGATTCTCCGGCGCTCAGCCTTCTTTCAGTCTTCTACTGGTTTACAAACTGTCCTGTACGTAGTTCATGAAGTAATGTTTTCTGGAAATACAGTGATACTGTATCATGTTTCTACTCAAGGTACATTAATTTCTTGTTGTGTGACACTGAAACTCTTTCTTATCTCTCTCTGAAAAGTTATGGAGCTTCCCATATACTTAGAACCAGCCATATAAACCATCTTATTAATTTCCTATGTGAAGCCACAGTGTATTAAGCAGATTATATCCTGTGATTACTTTCTGGACACCTAAAATAGTTGATCATAATGGATTTTGTTGAAGTAAATTGTTAAAAGTAAATTCCAAGTTTATAAGACTGAAGGTAATATTCAGAGGCTACTAACAACCGTAAATGCAGAGTCGGTCACTGGGCTTCATGGATAGATCGGCCTCTTTGCTTTCACAACAAACTAATGAGGAAGGTCCCATTTTACGGGCAGGGCAGTGAGATGTAGCAGCAGTGAGGGGCGATGTTAGGGTTCAAACCTGGGCTCTCTGGCACCGGAATCTGTAGTTTTGAACCACTATGCTGTAGTGTTCCTCAATGAGTCAATCATTAAAAGAAAGACTTGGAACCTGGTAGAGGAAAGGAAGGAATCATTCAAACTTAGCTTCACCATCATCTCTTTCCGCCGACAGCCCGGCTCTCTTTGTATTTTGTTGTTTTGCCAGATAGTTGGTGAACTTGGCTGAACTTCATAGATGGAAGTACTTGAGCGTTTGAAATAGGGAAGAGTTGAAGGTTATCAGAACAGAAAGAGTACAGCTCTTTTCCTGGAGCATAGTCAGGTGCGTGTAGATAGAGCGTGCGAGAGACGCTGTCCGTAGGCAGAGAAGAGAAAGCATTTGAATGTGATTATTCATTGTGAAAATTTGTTAAAAACATCAACAAAGCTCTGTTTTGGTCAGCCATCTGCTGGAAGATAGAAATGAACTTGTTAAGAATTTGAGTTATTTCAGAAAACTGATGATTACTGTTTCATTTGTGGATTGCATATTGTCATCTGGATTGTTAATTGCTTGGGAAGAGACATTCTATTTTCTGTTTCTTTGGCAGTCTAAGCCCAAATTTCTGCTTCTTAGAATTCTGTGTATGAGTGGGTGTTCCGTGAATGTTGACGGGGTAAGGTACAGATATGTGATCTTATTGGACAACAGTTAACTTTGACCTTCACCTATTTGTTTCAGTTAAATCTTTAGATACTTAAGATTTTTTTAATAAAGCTGGTAAATAAAATTCTTATTTTCCAGTCTGTTTGGTTCAGAGTAGATGATTCTTTTGCAACTGAAACAATTTTTATCATAATTAAAAGTGAAAGTGTTAGTTGCTCAGTTGTGTCCGACTCTTTGTGACCCCGTGGACTTGAGCCCACGTGGCTCCTCTGTCCATGGGATTCTCCAGGCAAAAATGCTGGAGTGGGTTACCATTTCCTATTCCAGGGAATCTTGCCAACTCAGGGATTGAACCTGAGTCTCTCCCACATTGCAGGCAGATTCTTTACCATCCGAGCCTATCATAATAAAGCATACCTTAAATATTAGCCAGCCATTCATTGTATAACTTTTTATTGAGGCCACTGTGTGTTAGGCATTGAATGACTACTCTTGGCACTGTTGTAGGTGCTCAGGATACAGCTGAGAAATTAAAATTAGTTGCTTACATTCTAGTGGAGGGAAGAGATCGTAAATATAATACGGACGTAGCAGATATTAAGCAATATATGCTATACAGGAGAGGAAAGGTAGGGCAGGGTAAGCAGGGAGGAGGCAGAGGCTGGAGTGTTCTGAGCAGAGTGGTCAGAGTGACCTCGCTGTGATGTGAGCGAGGACTTAAAGGGGATGCAGGAATAAGCCAAGTGGCTAATTAACTGTGATTCTTGTTACTTCTTATTCCCAGTCTTCAGCTTGCTGTAGATTGACCATGATTAATTTGCATCCTTATTTTATTCCACCGGCATAATCTGTGAGGGCTTATTTAGCATACATGTGGAACTGTTTGTCACCATCATCAGACCAAATAAATTAAGGCTTTAGAGTTTGTGTTGCATAAATGTAATTTATCTGGGCTAACTCTATAGTTTTTGTAGTTTGATTGTTTTTAGCAAGTTCAGTCTTCATCTTTTAGAACTGGCTCAATAGTTACTAATACCAGGTAACAGTGTACAGTGGTGGTCTCAACATTTTTTTTTTTTTGCCTCTAGATTGATCACATGTAATGCATACAAGCTCTCATCTTCAGCATCTTTCATTATGGGTGATGGTGGTTTAGTCACTAAGTCATGCTTGACTTGTGTGACCCCATAGACTGTAACCTGTTAGGCTCCTCTGACCATGAGATTTCCTAGGCAAGAGTACTGGAATGGGTTGCCATTTCCTACTCCAGGATCTTTCATTATATGCAGCTAAACTTACTCACATGGGCAGGGGATGTGAAGATGGCTGAAGATTAGGGCGTTCTTGTAGGGGAGCATGTAGAAAGAAGGGTGGACCTCTGTTGTAAAGAGCTTTGATGCTTGCCTTGGTCCCCGTTGTTTCTTCTATTGTTTAGAGTTTATCCTGTCTGCCAAGGACCCTGTTACTTACTTATTGGCCTTATTTTCTAGAATGTCTAGAAAGTAATGGGTACTGAGCTAGCTTCTCTAGATGTCTGCAGCCTCAGCCTTAGTAGTGAGTCTTTGTGAACCCTGATAGCATTAATCCTTAGAAGTAAGGATCTCTCGTCACTGCTGAGAGGAGATGTGCCAACAGAGAGCTATTCAGATGAACTTCATTTTATGGAGTCTTTTTATTGTCCGCTTTCACTTAACTAGACATTTCCCTATTTGTGCACATTGAGAGTTGAATTAAAACTAATTTCAAGTATAATTATCCAGAGCAATTAATTCTTAACTGTAGATTAGCCTGGGTGACATATTTTGCTTGGTAGGTTTGGTTGGCATGGAAGAGCTGCATCAGACAGAAACTGTATTTATATAATATGCACCTTCCCTACCCAGATTATTCATCTGGACAAGTGAGATGTGTCAAAAAGCAATTATAAAGCACCTGTATAATTTAGTATTTGGAATGAACTGCTTGGGTAAGTGTACCTACACTTATCTTAAAATGGGGTCTCTAGAGTTAGCTGACTCGTATAGTAAGTTGTGAAATTGCTGAATGAGCCTAAGGATTATGTTCTGATTTTTCTAAAACGATTAGTGAAATGAATACCATTTGTATCAGTGGTGATGTGTTACTAAGCCTGTGAACTCGGTGCGTTTCCAAATATTTATGTAAGTTTTATACCCAGATGTTTAAAATTGCCACCACTGTTGGTGGGCTGCAGTCCCTGGGGTCACTAAGAGTCGGACACGACTGAGCGACTTCACTTTCACTTTTCCCTTTCATGCACTGGAGAAGGAAATGGCAACCCACTCCAGTGTTCTTGCCTGGAGAATCCCAGGGACGGCGGAGCCTGGTGGGCTGCCGTCTGTGGGGTCGCACAGAGTCGGACACGGCTGACGCGACTTAGCAGCAGCAGCAGCAGCAGCTGGTGGCTCAGCAGTAGAGAATCCACCTGCAGTGCGCGAGATGTGGGTTCTATCCCTGGGTCAGGATCCCCTGGAGGAGGAAGTGGCGACCCACTCCAGTGATTTTTGCCTGAAAAATCCTGTGAACGATGCAACTAAGCAGTAAACCGCAAACCTTGTAAAATGAATTATTTGTAAATTATCTCACTGCTGATTCTGCTTGTGAAAGCCAGTGAAGAGAGGAGTCGTCGCGCAGGTTTGCTCGGATCCCTTTGCTGTGACTGTTCAGTCCCTCAGTCGTCGCGCAGGTTTGCTCGGATCCCTTTGCTGTGACTGTTCAGTCCCTCAGTCGTCATGCAGGTTTGCTCGGATCCCTTTGCTGTGACTGTTCAGTCCCTCAGTCGTCATGCAGGTTTGCTCGGATCCCTTTGCTGTGACTGTTCAGTCCCTCAGTCGTCATGCAGGTTTGCTCGGATCCCTTTGCTGTGACTGTTCAGTCCCTCAGTCGTCATGCAGGTTTGCTTGGATTCCCTTTGCTGTGACTGTTCAGTCCCTCAGTCGTCGTGTAGGTTTGCTCGGATTCCCTTTGCTGTGACTGTTTAGTCCCTCAGTTGTGTTCTGACTCTTAGCAACCCCATGGACTGCAGCATGCCAGCTTCCCTGACCTTCACCATCTCCTGGAGTTTGCTCAGACTCATGTCCATTGAGTCAGTGATGCCATCCTACCTCTCATCCTCTGTCGCCCTCTTCTCCTGCCTTCAATCTTTCCCAGAGTTAAGGTCTTTTCCAGTGAGTCGGCTCTTCGCATCAGGTGGCCAAAGCATTGGAGTGTCAGCCAGCATCAGTCCTTCCAGTGAATATTCAGGGTTGATTTCCTTGAGGATTGACTGGCTTGATCTCCTTGCCATCCAAGGGACTCTCAAGAGTCTTCTCCAACACCACAGTTCAAAAGCATCAATTCTTTGATGCTCAGCCTCTCACATCTATACATGACTACTGAAAAAACCATAGCTTTGACTATATGGACCTTTGTCAACAAAGGTCTTTATATATACTTGCTGTAAAATAAAAAACTCACTTTATTGAATGCTTTCTGTGATGCCTGATGTTGTGAAGAGTTTATATGTGTCCTATTTCACTCTCATAACAATCTGATTTGATATAATTTTCATTTTACAGCTAAGGAAACTGAATCCAGAGAGGTTAAGTGTTTTTATTAACCGATTCGGTTGTTTTGAGTTTATACTGTGTGCCAGCATTGTTCTGGGTGCTGCACTGACAAGAACACTGAAACAAAGAACAACAGCAAAGTTCCCGCGTTAGGAGCCATCCAGGGACCTGCCGGAAGGTGCGGAGCTCCTGAGGACAGAGCTGGGCTTTGGGCCGAAGCAGAAGGGTCCCCACAGCGCACGTCCTCCAGGACCTGTTTTTACGCCCATGTGTATGTGCTGTGCTAAGCTGCTTCATTCGTGTCTGACTCTGCAGCCCTCTGGACTGGAGCCCACCAGCCTCCTCTGTCCATGGGATTCTCCAGGCAGGAATACTGGAGTGGGGTGCCATGCCGTCCTTCAGGGGATCTTCCCGACCCAGGGATTGAATCTGCTGTTCTTAAATCTCCTGACTTGGCAGGCTGGTTCTTTACCACTAACACCACCTGGGAAGCCCAATGTCTACTTGCTTATGGTGTAAGATAAAGAAAGGTCAATTCTTCTTTTCTCCTTCATCCGTATGGATAGTTTGAATTCATATTTTTAAGTTTCAAATCAGAAGGAATAAAATATTTCAAAATGTTTTATCTAATTCAGTCGCCTCCACCAATACTTTTAAATGACTTAAAATGCTCTTAATTGAAATAATGATTGTTCTATTTCTGGTGTAGTATACGAAACTGCAGACAGACTGGTTTCTCTGCATGATCATCTACTTCTCTTTGTCTGTTTATGGAGAACAACACAGAAACTCAAGCTCAAGAGTTTCGTATACGATCTTTCTCCTCAGAAGTCATGTATTCACATTTCTGTTGGACACAAGAAACGTCCTCCAACTTTCAGGTCATTGTTGGGTGTGTGTACACAGTCAGGTGGAGAATTGGTAAATAAAATTTTAGGTAGCCTCTCAGGAAAACCAGTGATTTCTATTACCTGACTCCTTTCTATTTTAATTCTTCTAGACTGATACATAGTGATTCCGAAAAGAATATATTGATCGATTCATAAGGGAAGGAAGTCATTCTCCCTAGTGTTCACTGTTTATGTGTTCTCTTTTCTCCTGCTGTCCTCGTTTTCACACATAAGGCAAACAGTGGTTATGGGCGTGGGGCTGGTGAGCAAGTGCATCGCACTTTCCTGTCACCGGTTAGTTGATTCTTTTGTTGTTGTTTGTATTAGTCCTAAGAGTTTGAGAAAACCTTTTTCTCCTGAAAGGTAAATAATACTTGCAAGGCAAATATTTTGTAGGAAAATGGAAAGATTGTAAATGAGAATTTTGTAGAGCATTGTAGATATTATGCATACACTACTTCTCTCAGTGAAGTGAGTGAAAGTCGCTCAGTCGTGTCCAACTTTTGTGACCCCATGGACTATACAGTCCATGGAATTCTCCAGGCCAGACTTCTGGAGTGAGTAGACTATTCCCTTCTCCAGGGGATCTTCCCAATGCAGATATCGAGCCCAGGTCTCCTGCATTGCAGGCGGATTCTTTACCAACTGAGCCATCAGGGAAGCCCAAGAACACTGGAGTGGGTGGCCTGTCCCTTCTCCAGCAGACCTCCCTGGCCCAGGAATCAAACCAAGGTCGCCTGCGTTGCAGGTGGATTCTTCACCAGCTGAGCTACCAGGGAAGCCCACTTCTCTCAGTAGTTGGACTATCTAAATATTGTTTGCAATGTTGAAATGTTATCTTTGAGGATAACTTTAACATCTGTTTTGAAATCCATAATTCCCTATCTATCTAAACAGAACTTTGCCCTCAGATCTTAGTATGAGATTAAATTCTTTGAATCTAAAGCCCTTAAGTATAGTTTTATTTTCCCCATAAATTTGTTTGGGATTATATGAGCTGAAGTGTTGTCTAAAGGGAAGATAAGAGAGTCAGAAGCTGTTTGAAGAAACCCCCCAAAAATAAAATCTTGAGGTGAATACTTAATTCATTAGGAATTTCAATTTGTATGTTATTTATTCAAACGTTATCAGCTTTTAGTTTAAATCTACTTTTATGATTTCTACTCTTACTCCCTTTCATAATAAAATCTTCTGGTTTAGTGCATGGTGAATATATTAATTGTGCTTTCGTTTTTCAAATTAAGAGTCATTAAGGATTCTTGTGACTGATGTTGAAGCTGAAACTCCAGTATTTTGGTCAGCGAAGAGCTGACTCATTTGAAAAGACCCTCATACTGGGAAAGATTGAAGGCAGGAGGAGAAGGGGACGATAGAGGATTGAGATGGTTAGATGGCATCACCAACTCAATGGACATGAGTTTGGGTAAACTCCAGGAGTTGGTGATGGACAGGGAGGCCTGGTGTGCTGCGGTTCATGGGGTCGCAAAGAGTCAGACACAACTGAGCGACTGAACTAAACTGAAGGATTATTGTAGTATGCAGTCATTAAATTTTCTTCTCTAGTATGAAATGGAAACTCTAATCTTTTAACATAGTTGTTGATAAAATGTATAGGGCTTACCCAGTGGCTCAGTGGGTAAAGAATCTGCCTGCAATGCAGGAGTCACAGGGGATGTGGGTTTGATTCCTAAGTCAGGAGGATGCTCTGGAGAAGGAAATGACAACCTTGCCTGAAAAATTCCATGGACAGAGGAGCATGGTGGGCTTCGATCCATGGGGTCACAAAGAGTCAGACACAACTGAACGTGCATGCGTGTGTGCCCACGCGCACACACACACATGCGCGTGCGCGCACACACCACTATCTCTCAGGAGATAGTGGTGGTGAAGGAGAGTTCTTATAAACATCGATCTCAGTTTGTCTGCAAAGTTCTGTTTTCCATTAATTCTATTTACTCTAAAACTCAAGGACATAAAATTAAGAAACTAGGCTAAAATTTTAAGTAAATTTTAATTGTGTCTATTGAGCATTTGCTTTAAGGCTTATGGTTTTGGGAGTAGAAGCATAAACAGGAAGGCCTCAGTATTGTATTCGCATGGTTATCTATTTTAGCTTATATACCATGTGAGTACAGATAAGCTAAAAGAGAGCTAAGGTATTTGTGTCTGTGGATTATTCTGAGGGGAGCATTTGGACACAGTTGGTTCAGGGTGTATTGCAGAATTCTGCTGTGTGTGGGGGGGGGTGGGGGGGGTGGGGGGGGCAGAGTGGTAGGAGGGCCCGCTTGTGGAGGGCGCTCACGAGGGCGTCCGCAGTGCGCGCGTGCTTCAGGGTTGGGCGGCGTCTGTCCTCTCCACCTGAACCTCTGAGTTGAATGGCTTGTGAGACTGAAGATTCAGATAAGCAGAGGCTGATGAACAAGGGCTGAGTGAAGGAAGAACGTTCACTCTTCTGATCTTGGTATAAAACAGCAGTCATGACTCAAAAGTGACTAATGCTGCCATAAAGGAGTTTGTTACTGTTAACAATGATAACTACAGACAACGAAAATTTTTTTGTTTAGTATAAGAAATTTTATATTCCTAGTCTCTTGGAAAGTTTTATGCTTGATTTTCTTTGTTCACCGTAGTAGATAATTTTTTATCCATAGCTAGCAATTAGTTTTTCTTTGCTCCTAAAAACGCAAAGGTTTTAAACTTTGTATTTTGTTTGTGTGAAGGACAAGCTTTGTAGTAGACTTGGTTAGTTGTAAATCTGCTGCTCTTTCTGAATAGTCTGTTGGCTAAATTGTTCTTCCTCAGCTTATTTTGCCTTTATATCTTAGGTAATTGAGGCAATGTCTTTTGTATTTGGTTTATTATTATAAAATACCATTTATAAATTGAATTTTTCTCCTTGAGAGAAGTGTTTTAATATTTCTTATCTCCAGTTAGTTCAGTTAATTTGTTTAGACTTTTATTGGATGCCTACTGTGTGCTTGTCATTGGTCAAGGTCATCTGAGAATAGAAAGGTAAAAGGCGTGGCTCTTGCTCCTGAGCTAACAGAAGACAGAGGTTAATACTTATAAGGTTTATATGAACCTTACTCTTAAGTGTGACATACATATAAAGTGTTACGGGACGACAGATGAGGAAGAAGTTAATTCAGTGAGCAGAGAAACGCACAGGTACGGGGTGTTTTTAAGCAGGGCCTTGAAGGGTGGGTGAGAATTGGTTTTCCGACTTAAATACAGACTTGAAGAGGAAATGTGTTACATTATATAGAATTATGTAAGCTGAACCCCATTGCAACAAGTATGACACATTTCAATAATTCATCTCCCCTCAGATTTCCAAGTTCCTGTCAGCACTTTTCTGAGATTAAAAAAATAAACGAAAGAGTTCAAATAATTCTGTTTCCATAAGAGATTTGAGCAGACTTGAGACAGTTTTAAAAAATATGTAATTATTATAGTGATCCATACTTTTGATATAATTTTAAGCAATCTGTGCTTTTCCCGAAGCTAAGTTAGTTCATCTTCGGATTTGTCAGCTCTCTGTGTGTGCGAGTTCTCTTGCTAGTCTGCTGACTCAGGACTTTTGTGCCCCAGCCGTCAGATTTTATCTGAGCTGATGAAGCATAATGTGTAGATTCATCCTACTACATGATGTAATTTAATATTTTTACTCACTGCTAGTTAGTGAATTAACCATGTTAGTGTTAAGTACCAACAGGCAAAAATAAATGCCATTTAAAACTTCTTAAAATTGTTAATATAGAAGGCTCCCAATTCCAAATGTGAAACACCCAAATTAATGTAGAAGTTTTAGGTGGTTAGCCTCAGAATTTAGTGATTTAGAGTAGAAGGGGGAATGGAAATAACCAGGGTAATATTTGGGCATGGGAATGTGTACAATCAATTCAAACTCTTTTCGACAAGGAGGCTCCTGTGGCTGGGAGGACGTGGGCCAGTGTGATGGGACTGTGGGCCCAGGAGTTGGTGAAGGGCCAGCTCGGTAGAACCTGCTAGGCTGTTACACACTTTGGCTTTTACTCTGAGTTAGGAAGTTATAGGAAGCTTTTGAACAGCACAATAAACCCAGTCTGATCTGTCTTTAAAAGTATGTTTCTGGACGCTGTGTTGAGAACAGTTAAGCGCTGTTCTATGGGTTTGGAAGGAAGAATGGAATTGCCTTTTCCAAAGATGGATTACTCCTAGAGGAGTAGAGGAGACATTCAAGTAGACAGATGGTTTAAGGAAACTGGAGTTCAAGGCAAGGTGTGGGCTGGAGATACAGATCTGAGAAGCTGAAAGTGTGATGTCATAAATCCATACTTCAGATTCCATTCATGCATGAGATCATGTAATTGTTGCACTGATTATATGCAAACAGATACTTGTTAATCTCTGTGCTGAGTACTTGTCTACAATAATTGCTTTCGTTTGGAATCAGTATCTAATGGGATCTCCTAGCACACTGTACTTTTTCTCTCATGGTTTCTATCAGATTATACTGTACTTGCCTGGTTATCTGACTGGAGAGTGTGAGGTTTTTAAGGATTTGAACCTGTCTTCTAGCCAGGTAGAGAGATACTCAGGTCGATCACGTAGAACTCAATTTACTATCTATGTAAGGATTGGAGTACTGGAGTGTTACTACATTTGAATTTTTCTTTTCTTTTTTCTAATTTTTATTTTACATCGGAGTATCATTGATGAAATTTTCATTTCTTAAGAATATATATCTTAGGGAGCTCCCTGCTGGTCCAGTGATGTTGGGATTCCTGTGCTGTCACTGCTCAGGGCCCAGCCTCGGTCCCTGGTGGGAAACTAAGATTCCGTAAGCCATGAGGCCAGAGAAAGAGGAAGAAGAACGTGTATCTTATAGGCAAGCTGGAAACCAAAACTGTATTGCTGCAGACAAAAATACCTGCATTTTTTTTTTCTTTCTTTCTCTTATCCCTGAAGGGATTACCTTTTGGGAGACAAGACCTCTCTGGATCACAATGAAAATTAAGTCATAACTATGTAGCTTTTTAAAGGGCTCCACATCATTAGTTTGAGAGAAGGTCAGAATGGCTATACTGTGACTGTCTTCCTTTCTCCAGACTTGAGTACTTCTGAAGAGGTATGAAGGGTAAGCATTGGAAAACCTGTGAAAGGGAAAGCGTGCTGCTTTTCCTTTTAGCGTTCACTTGGACTCCTGACCATCCTCCTTAGTGATAACCCCACAGCTGGATGAGCAGAGACCCACCGCGTTCTATCTTTAAAATCTTAATTTTAGCAGATCGCTCACAGAAATGACGACTACATTACACACACGTCTGACGGGGTCCCTCTGCCCTCTTCCAGAAGAAGATAAGCCAGAAAAAGGTGCAACAGTCACTGAAGGAGCTATTACCATTATTAGTAAAAGTCAGGAACTCGAGGGAGCCACTGTAAACACAGATGATTAAAGAGAGATCTGAGGAAGAGTTCACGTGTGAGTCGCAGAGAGCTGCAGCTTTGTACCAAGGAGGACCTCTGACAATCTGTGGGTGTATGTTTTCCCCGAGAGCTGTTTTAAAGGAAAGACGATTCAGGTGACTCCCTTCTGAATAGATCCCGGCTTTACTAGGAGTTGGATCGCAGGAAGGATGGAACTTAAGGCCGCTGAGAACACCGATGCCCCCACTTTCTGCCCCCACTTGAGAGAAGAAAGGCCTGAAAAGTAAAGGACTTAGCTGAAGCCACAGAGCCGCTCAGTGGCAAAGCGTGCCCTAGAATTCAGGTTTCCTGACATTCAATCCAGTCTCACCCTTTGTACTTCTCACTTTAGAATGAAATAGTGATATTGTATTTGAAGTAATAGTAATATATTTATTATTAGCCTTTATTTAAAACCACGAGAAATCTGTTCTATATATTAAGTTAAAGACTTTTTTTTTTCCTTTTCTGAATCCATGAGAGAAACCAAAACTCAATACCCACAGTGTGAATGAAACACAGTTTTGGTTTTGGTTGAATTTTACTTGTGTGCTTGACCGTGGACTCAGCGTGTTGTCTGCGGGTGAAAGGCGGATCGGAGCCAGCAAAGGGGTGGTATCTGCAGCACAGGGCCCTGGAACGCACTGCTGCGGAGCCCTGTCTGGGTTACCCAGCTCTTCTCGTGCCGTTGGGCCAAGTCCTGGTGACAGCATGTCCTTGTCTCTTTCTTTCTCTTTAAGAGAGCCTCCAGAAGCGAGAAGCAAGGACCAGATTTGCCCCCAAACCTCTGGAGGGAGGGACGCTCTGCCAGCGCCTGTTTCCTGGGGCTGTTGTAACAAGTGATGACAAGCTGGGTAACTTAACAGAACAGAAGTTTGTTCCTTCATATTTCTGGGGGCTGTGAGTGCTCCCCCCGCAGGCTGAGGGGACTCATCCTCGCTGTTCCTAGCGTCTGGGGTCTCCGGCAGTCCCTGGGCTCCTTGGCTTTGCAGCTGTCTCCCTCAGTCTGCCCCACTGTTGTCACATGGCCGTTGTCCCTCCGTGGGCCTGGGTCCAAGTTTCTTATAAGGACGCTAGTCGTGGGATTAGGGCTTATTCTAGTCCAACATCACCTTATCTTAACTTGATTGCACCTGCAGAGATCCCGTTTCCGTATAAGGTTGCATTCACAGCAACCAGGGGTAGAGCTGAAACATTGCAGCTCATAGCAGAGAAGGTGAATGACTGCCACCGTGACTGAGAGAGTGGAGTTTGTTGTTCTTTTGGCAAAAGATGCCAGCTGGTATTTGGGGGACAGGGGTGATGAGATTTACTGACTTTTCTACTTTTATGTATATACAGTTGTTGATCCAAGAAAGTGATAATGTTAGATTTGTAGTGATGACCTTGAATACGTTTAAGCAACTAAAAACTTTATTGGTGTTTCTCAGCACGTCGTGCAACTAACTGAATGTTGGGGACTATTTTTTGGTGATTTTTCTTACCCAGAATGTTGGTTAAATGAGTGTGTCTGCTGAGTGAGTATGTTCTGTTTGCAGGCCAAGTCGTTTCAGTCATGTCCGATTCTTTGAGACCCTGTGGACCAGAACCCAGCAGCCTCCTCTGTCCATGGGATTCTCCAGGCAAGAATACTGGAGTGGGCTGCCGTGCCCTCCTCCAGGGGATCTTCCTGACTCAGGGATTGAACCCATCTCTTACATCTCCCGCGTTGTCAGGAGGATTCTTCACTACTGGCACCGCCTACATGGGAACAGAACACCCATGTTCTGTTTGGTGTTTGACAGCCATCATGCACATCACCTCTACCCGTGTTGGCATGTCAGTTCACCCTCCAGTTGGTTTATTTAATCGGTGGATGCTGGTGTTATTGGGAGTTGTGAATAGGCAGCAAAAGTATGTAAAATTGAAAAAAATACGTTAAGACTGTGATAGTCTTCAGGGTTAATCTTCATGGTTTTTAAGTCCTCTTCGAGTGCTAAGAGCTTTTCTTAAATACGGTTAAATAAACAATGAGGTTTGTTTAACTTAGAGGGAAGTGAAGTGCTAACACTGTCAGTCTGCTAATGTACTGATCACTGGACTTCAGCCAAGCCCATCACCCAGCTACAAACAAAAGTCATGAATTGCTTCATGTATCTTCAGTAGTTTGAATTTCTGCATGTAATGCTTAGAGACATGATACTTTTTTTGGCTGGGGTATTTTTGCCTTTAACATTTAAAAGTCAAAATGCTGTATTGTGCCTAACATTCTTTTTGGAGCTCTGCTAACAAGAATTACTTAATCTTAGGTGATACTTCATGATTAAATGAGTTTTATGTGTAAGCTGAGTATATTGAAAATATACTCTGATAAAACTAAGAAAGGTGGTACTGTATTTAATTCTCAAATTGAAACAGCTGTAAAGTCAGAGAAAATTAGATTTCTTTAGATCTGATATCAAAAGTGTAGTATATGTCCTTCCAAAGTTCATGTCCACCCCAAATCTCGCAATGTGCCCTTAGAATTGTTGCGGATGTAATTAATTAAGAGGCGGTCTTCCTGGACTCAAGTGGGCCCTCGGTTCAGTGACTGGTGTCCTCCAGAGAAAGCAAGAGGATGCACAGAGACCCAGAGAAGAAGGCGACGTGTCCGCAGAGCTGCGGTGGCATCACAGGGCACAGCCAGGGAGTGTCGAGGGTCACCACCGGGAGTGAGGAGAGAGGCACGGGGCACCCCCTGCACCCGGATTCTAGACTTTCAGGCTCCAGAACTGTGAGAAGATGGATTTCTGTTGTCTTAAGCCACCCGTTTGTGGTAGTTTGTTATGGCAGACCTAGGCAACTAACAGAGTTTAAGATTCCAAGACTGACTCTCATTGAAATATGAAAGATGGATCATTTGCTGTCCTCAGACTCACTCGACCTAGTTTTTAAGCTGCTGCTCAGAATCACTCTTCTTGATAACTGGCTACCATTGTGGTGACTGTGAGAAGAGCGTCTCCTTTCGTATCACAGCCCCACCTCCCTTCCTGTGACAGGCAGCCTGCCCAGTCACAGCCCTTTTCCCTGGGTCTCCGAAGAAAGATAGAAGTTTGGCCACCTACTGATGCGTGTTGGGGTTCCCAGTTCTGGAAGTTTGCTCGTGGGATATGGTGGGAAGAGATGGTTGAATAACATCACCGACTCAAAAGGGCATGAATTTGAGCAAACTGGGAGATAGTGGAGGACAGAGGAGGCTGGCGTGCTGCAGTCCATGGGGTCACAAAGAATCGGACATGACTTAGCAACTGAACAACAACAAAAAACTGTGTTAGGGAAATTCTAGCCGCTGCAGCAACCAACTATGCTGATCTCATGCTTTAACATAATACCGATCTCTTTTGTTCCCGTGATCTAGTCCATCGCTGATGTTTCTAGTCAGGCAGCTCCAGCTCAAGTGGCTGAGGAACCTGGCTCCTTCCATCTTGGGGTTCCCCATGCCCTTGAGCCTCCTCAGAGAGTTCTTCCTGCACCATCTTTATCCAGCTGGTCAGGGGTGAAGAGCCTGCGAAGGAGCCAGAGGGATTGCTGGAGTGGTGGAGGCCACGTTTGTTGGCCAGAACCAGTTACTTAGCTCTACCTGAATTCCAAGAGAGGCTGAGAGATGTAGTTATTGTTGTGTGTCCAGGAAGATGAAATGGGGATGTCGAACATCCAGCCAGTCTCTTCCAAAGTAGCATGTGTGCTACATGCTAGTGTATACAAGATAGCATTTTGGTACATTTATATTTTAAACATCATCTGAATATATTTTGTAGCTGTGAAGCTTTTATTTTGTTTTATTACTTTGGATGTGGGATTTCGGTGTTTCCAGTGTGTGTTCTAAGTCATTTCTCTCAAACTCCCCGGGGTGTTTTGAGTAATGAATTTTTTTAATTTGTTGCCCTACTAAAATGAAAACTTCTCCTTGGTAACTTAAGATTGAAAAGTATGACCTGGAATTGCAATACAATTGTAAATAAATCCATTACAGTAATATATTGCTTCTATAAACCATGGTGAAAAGGAAGAGCTGACTTTTGCATTTCTGGTACAAGATTCCATAGTACCTAGAAATTCACGTTTCTTGAGAGTTCTTATTCTGACCACTTTGTAGTCTGGAGAATGAGCTAGCAAGCACTTCTTTCCTTTCCTATTGTCAGCAGGTTCTGGAGGCAGATTTTGCTCTCTAACTTTCAGGGATACTGAAAGTGACAGATGAACGGACGTGAATCCTGTTTAAACACAAGCCTTCATTTATCCTCTGATCTGGTTCTTTCTCTTCTTGGTATGATCTCTGTTACTCATCCTTTTGTCAGAACTGTTTTGTTTGAATATTTATATGTGTATTGGTTTATTATCATACTCATCCTTCATGATGAAAATAAGACAGACTGTTTTTTCAAAACTGGATATATACAGTAATGATTTCAGCTGAATGACTCATGTTTGCCCATTGATAGTATCTCTTTTCCTTAAAAAAAAAACAAACAAAAAAAACCCTTGTTTCTAGGAGAAGAACCTTGAAATATTTGGCTGATAATTCCAGGCAGCTGTTTTCCTTTATAATATAACAAAATTCCCAGAGCCAGGGAAACTGATTGTGAACCACCTCTTTTCTCTCCCATCCCGTCTTTTCCCACAAAACATAGCTACTGATTGTATAGTCTTTGTAATTTGCCGTGTGTGAGAACTGGCTGCTTTCTTTTGCCCAAACATCAGAGTGATTTCGTTTACGCAGCAGGTGCTTGTTAGGTAATCCCACCTACTGTGCTGGGCTTTGGACCTGCGCACTGTCAAAAGCCACACCTAGTAAACTACGTGTTAGCGTTCGGGCAACACTGGGATCTCCAAGCCAAGGGGTGTGGTAGTTGAAGGAACTCGGAATCCCAGATGACTGAAGTTCTGGGGTTCCTGATTCCTTTGAAAATTAGAAGAGTTACTAAGAATTACCAGGAAGAATAAATTATTTGGTTACCAAGGAATTGAATCAGTATTTTCGATCTGAAATACCTAATAAATAGCCTTTACAATAGCGGGCACGGTAACGCCCATGCTAGTCCATTACAGCTGTCCCTTCTCGGTGCGCTGATCTGTTCCCTTCTCGGTGCGCTGATCTGTTCCCTTCTCGGTGCACTGATCTGGAAATGTTTTTTTTTTTTTTTTTACCCATTGCTAGGGTTTTGCTGCTTTTTTAAAGTTACACTCAGTGAGTAACTTATGGCAGAGTAACGGTTCCCTCTAACTTTGCCTGTTTGATGAAAAGCTGTTCTTTTATGGGGTTGGGAACAGAAAGGAAAAACAGTATGGGATCCTACATGAAGTTAGACTGCTACTGTATTTGTCTATGTACAAATACAAACGTGTTTTTCCAGTAAATTATAGGTTTTTTTTTTTAATTTTCTTTTAACCTTTCTTTGAAAAGTAGTGACTTCACATGTCTTAGTCAAATACAACTACAGTTATCAACAATGTGAAACCTACTTGCATTGTGGGTAGTGGATGTGGGTTCATTTTGATTAACAACATGGCTTAGTGGGCTGTTTTTTTCCCACACGTTCTTAGGATTTCTAGAAAAGTTACTCATTTCTTTGGGGAAAATAGTAGAGGCATGCTTATTTTTGCTTGTTTTGATTTATAGCTGATTTCGAGTTGCTGGCTGGGAAGAATTGGTAAAATTGAAGAGGGGTTAGAAGTCATAAAAAATACGAGTCATGAACTTTGATCTCGCAATTCATAGAATGGAAACGCGGAGACAATCAGTAATGAAGAAGTGAGTAAACAAACAGTAGCACATGGGGCATCTTGCAAGTCGTTTAGAAAAGGCGGAGAACTTGGGAGAGTATGTGATATAATTTGAGGACGCTCAATAAAGCAGGACGTAAAATGCTGTGCATGTTGTAAGTATGGAAATGATTCAAAGTTTAAAAAAGAACTGAAAAAATTCACCAAAATCTGTATAATACTGTGGAGAAATTGGGATTATGCTTATTCCCTTGTTTTTAATTCCCCCTTCTCTTAAACTTTTCATGATAGAGCTGTGCTTAAAATAATAATTGAAAACATTTAAGTGGAAATGTAGTGGATTGTGTGTGTGATTCTGAGAAAGTTAAAAACAAATATCTTGAAGTTTCCTATAAGTAAATTACAGAAATGGGCTAATTGTGGGAGATTTTGTAATTTTTTAAAGAGATTCCTTATAAGTTGAGGAATAGTCATTTGTCTGGAATGTGGCTGAGTGTTCGACATTTCTGATGTTTGTCGTTGTTCAAGGACAGTTTTAGAACTCCTGAATATAGTAGATTTAACATCTTTGACGTAATCAGCCTTGTAGGGAAAAGGGTAGGAAGTCAAACGAATGTTATCTAACACAGTAGAGGAGTGGAAAATAAGGTTTTTAGGAAATTGTTTTGCTCTTGAAATCTTTGTTTTTATTTATAAAAGTCAAATTCTACATTGTCAGTATGTATTGTAAAATGAAAAGTGAACTCTAACCCCATCTCTCAGAGAAAACCATCGTGGAAGAGATTTTTGAATCACATTGCGTCTTAACGTGGCTGTGTAGACGTTGTTCTTTGTAACCCTGTCAAGGCATCTTGGCTGAAGTCTATTCTTCTAAACAGAGTAAACTGAAATAGAGCGTTTGCTTTGTTTTTTTTACTGTGTCTGAGAGAGGAATAATGTTGTGGATTATCCAAACATTGTTCACGCTGGACTTCAGAATTCTTATTTTAGTGTTGACTTATGTGTGTATGCGCCTGGCTGGATGTCCCAGCACTCCTCATAAAGCACCGCACGGTGAGGACTTGACTCCACTGGGGCTGCAGGGCTGTCTCACTCCATCACCCTGATCCCCACACCCACAGTGGTGTGCGTCACCTCTGACACAGTCGCAGTTTGTGTCTCTGGGAGGCAGTGAGTGTGTTGTTTATTCTTTTGAGAGCGGATACTGGATCTAGGCATTCTCAGATTTGAGATCTAGTTATTCCTGAGGCCTTTAAAAACCTCATGATATATAGTAATTCGTAATTTTTTGGAGACACAAATTTGAATCAAGCCTGAGGCCCGCTGCCCAGCTTGGTCATTTCAGCGAAGTTCAGCTGCTTCTCTTCACAAATGGTGTTTTATTCTTTAATGCTGCTGCCTTGTGCTGTTATTCTTTGTGGAGAGGCACTGCAAAAAGCAAGGCAGCTGAGAAAGCAGGTGATGAAAATTCAGAAGTCTACCAAAGTGATCTTTTTTTTTTTTTAAAGCAGAAAATAGAAGTCATAGGTAATTGAAGAACGTCAAATGTGGTAAAAAGCTTAAAAAACCTATGGACCCAAGCAAATCTACCATTCACTGGGGTGGAAATGGCAACAAAAAGTTGATGAAACTGTTTCAGTGACTTTTCTAACCAAGGGAGGGAAAATGCTCATCAAATGAGAAAGAAAACTCAGGAGAATGTTGAAGAGGCTCTTAGGGTATGGTCTGATTGTCACAGGAAAGATGAGACTGCCACTTCTGGGAAGTAACAGATGGTGAAGACATGGACCTGACAGGTGCAGGTTGATTTGATGAAGTTTTTCAAATGTGGATTTTTGCCAGATACGAAGTTAATGAGAGGAGACTACTCCAGCTAGCCATTGAGGGCTCCTGGAAGTGAACTGGAGACGCTCATAAAGCAGCAAAGGGTTAGAGTCTCTATGAATGCAAAATTGTAATGAAACCTACATTTGAAAAAATAGCTTCTCTAAATACATGTCCCATGAAGAGACATGAGCATCAGATACTGAGACAACTGAGAATAATTTTGATGATGGAGTGGAGGGAACGTTAAAGATGCCTGGGGAAACGAATCTATTCCACGTGAGGACGGAACGCGTGGGAAGGAAGGAAGGGAGTTAAGAGGCAGCCCCGTTCATCCCAGCTGTCTGTCTCATCTCCCCAGAGTCACTCATCTGCCTCTTCCATCAGTGTTAATCAGCCACCCGCTGATGATCCACCAGGTCAAAAAGACATTGGTAACCTGAAAGCGGAATTCAGTGGGTTTGAAGGTGTGGTGCTCAGACCTGAAGCATCAGCAAATCTCATACCCACACCCAGAATTACTGAGTCAGAAACTCGGGGTGGTGGAGCCTCGAAGTCTGTGTATAGCAAAGTTTTCCTGGTGGGTTCAGTTCATTTCAGTCAGTCGTGTCTGACTCTTTGCAACCCTATGGACTGCAGCATGCCAGGCCTCCCTGTCCATCACCAACTCCCAGAGTTTACTCAAACTCATGTCCATTGAGTCAGTGATGCCATCCAACCATGCCATCATCCTCTGTTGTCCCCGTCTCCTCCCGCCTTCAATCTTTCCCAGCATCAGGGTGTTTTCCAGTGAGTCAGTTCTTCACATCAGGTGACCAAAGTGTTGGTGCTTCAGCTTCAGCATCAGTCCTTCCAATGACTATTGAGGACTGATTTCCTTTAGGATGGACTGGTTGGATCTCCTTGCAGTCTAACAAACTCGCAACAGTCTTCTCCAACACCACAGTTCAAAAGCATCAATTCTGCGGCACTCAGCTTTCTTTATAGTCCAACTCGCACATCCATACATGACCACTGGAAAAACCATAGGTTTCACTAGACGGACCTTTGTTGGCAAAGTAATGTCTCTGCTTTTTAATATTCTGTCTAGGTTTGTCATAGCTTTTCTTCCAAGGAGTAAGCATATTTTAATTTCATGGCTGCAGTCACCATCTGCAGTGATTTTGGAGCCGAAAAAATAGTCTGTCACTGTTTTCACTGTTTCCCCATGTATTTGCCATGAAGTGATGGGACCAGATGCCATGATGTTGAGTTTTCTGAATGTTGAGTTTTAAGCCAAGTTTTTCACTTTGTTCTTTCACGTTCATCAAGAGGCTCTTTAGTTCTTCTTGACTATCTGCCATAAGGGTGGTGTCATCTTTCTCCCAGCAGTCTTGATTCCAGCTTGTGTTTCCTCCAGTCCAGCGTTTCTCATGATGTCCTCTGCATAGAAGTTAAATAAGCAGGGTGACAGTATACAGCCTTGACCTACTCCTTTCCCAATTTGGAACCAGTCTGTTGTTCCATGTCCAGTTCTGTTACTTCTTGACCTGCATACAGACTTCTCAGGAGACAGGTCAGGTGGTCTGGCATTCCCATCTCTTTCATAATTTTCCACAGTTGGTTGTGATCCACACAGTCAAAGGCTTTGGTGTGATCAGTAGAGCAGAAGCAGGCGTTTTTCTGGAGCCCTCGCACGTTTTCGATGACCCAGGGGTCATCCTGGTGGTTTGAGGCCCTCTGCTGTCGCTTGTCTTCACGCAGCATTTGCTTTGGCATCTTGTTAATGCATTTGGTAGATACTAGACTCACCTGACCCTGTGGCATGAAACTGAGCAAACTCTGGGAGATGGTGGAGGACAAAGGAGCCTGGTGTGCTGCGGCCCTTGGGGTCGCAACGAGTCAGGCACCACTTAGCGACTGAGCGCCAACATGCATGACACGCTGTGCAGTCAGAGTTCATTCCTTTGTTTTATAGTTTGTTACATTGGGTTTCACATTTTAAAAATTCATGGCTACTCTTGCTAGCTAATTTTGTAGTTTATATTAGAGTTTGCTTTGATGGATTTTTTTTTTTTCCTCAATTACTTTGGGCCTGTGTTTACATAATCTGTAAGAGTGTGAAGGGTGGGCTGGCTCACATTTTCCAGGCAGTGTTTTCATGACTATTATAAGGGAAATTATAAACTCTAGTGGTAGTCAAGAACTTAGAGATTAGAGAAAGGTTCAGGGCATGGCATTTCTCGAGGATAAGGGTCTACACTAATTTGCGAGATATAAATAAACCTAATCAGATTGAGTAGCTGTCAGTAAGAAGCAAGATTTACTAGGCAGTTGACTTTGTATATTTTGATCTGACGCATAAATGAATGCTTCTTGACTCCATTTAGCAGCTGGTTGTCATTTCCATTAGCTAAAAGCAACTAGTCTTGATTCTGCTTCAAAGCTGCTGCTAGCATACGTTGCTGAGCTTGCTTAGACTCTAAACTCACAAAATTCCCAGCTGCCAGTTCAGAGCTGAGGTCTCTGGATCTTGTTATAAGGTCACCTAAATCCTTCTGCCCACTCTTGAAATGAGCCTGGGCATGTAATTTAATTCAGTCTTTCTGACACTGCAGGTGGTCAGGAAGGATTTAAGGGTTTATATGCAAAAAGAAATGCTCTTTAGAGTTTTATCAGTCTGAGCTCTGAAGGTGGAGAAGATGAGGTGAGAGTTGAGTGTTCTCAGTCATTCCTGACCATTTTCTTTTCTAGGGACATGGCAGATTCCCCACCAGCCCTTCCTTTCAGGGGCTGTGTTGCCACACCCGTGCAGGAGCCCTGGGTTCCCTTCCTGGGTCAGGAAACGGCAGCCCTCTCCAGTGTTCTGTCTAGGAGATCCCACGGACAGAGGAGCCTGGAGGGCTGCAGTCCGTGGGGTCACACACGACTGAACGACCACACAGCAGCATTGTCATGAATACTTCATTCTCCAAAGTTCTGGAACTGGTGATGCTTCACGTACTCTTCCTCTCCTTTCCCGTGACTGCTCCAGGCACACCAGACCCTCTACGTTATGCAGGCCCATGTGAGCTCAGTTGCTAAGTCATGTCCGATCTTTGCAACCCCATGAACTGTAGCCCACTAGGCTCCTCTGTTCATGGGATTTTCCAGCAAGAATCCTGGAGTGGGTTGCTATTTCTTTCTCCAGGGAATCTTCCCCAATGCTGGGACCGAACTAGCGGCTCCTGTATTAGCGGGCAGGTTCTTTGCCGCTGAGCCACCAGGGAAGCTCCACTAAGTTGCACAATGTTCTGTAAATATTTTTGTAGATTATTTTAGGGAAATGTAGGCTATTAATGTTTCACTGTGTTCAGGTAAATAGAACTAAGTGAAGCTAGCACAGTAAAGTTGTGTTAGTAATTGCCTCACAACTCAGTGGCTTAAAACAGCACATTTGTGGTCTCGTAATTTCTGAGTCAGGAATTCTGGAGTGCCTTAGCGGCCTAATTCTCACCACATCACTGTGACGACGGCAGCCAGGGTGTCCGGGGGCAGAGCTCTCTGGCCTTGACCAGAACTGGAGGGTCTTTCCAGTATGGCTTGCTCACGTGGCTGCAGAGGAGGCCTCGGTCCTTACTGGCTGTTGGCAGAAAGGTTTAGTTCCTCACCTGGTTGGCTTTTTCATGGGGTTCCTTGAGTGTCCTTATGACATGGCAGCTGGCTTCTTCAGAGAGAGTAATGCTGGAGGAGGTGGGGTGGAAGCTGTTTGCCTTTTATGACCTGGTTTCAGAAATCACCAGTGGCTCAGATGGTAAAGAATCTGCCTGCAATGCAGACCCAGGTTCAATCCCTGTGTCGGAAAGATCCCCTGGAGGAAAAATGGCAACCCACTCCAGTATTCTTGCCTGGAAAATTCCATGGACTACAGTCCATAGGATTGCAAAAGAGCTAGGCATGACTGAGCGACTAACACTTTGACTTTTTCACTTTTCAGAAGTCGCAGGAGCCATTGAGTTGGCTACATTCTGTTTGTTAGAAGCGAGTCACTGAGTACAGCCCACAACAGAGGGAGTGGGGTTGGGCTCCGCCTTTGAGGGGGGGAGAATTTTCAAAAACTGGACATATTTTTAAACTACCATGATGATAGGCACTAAGATATGTTAATATTTGGCAAAAGCATGTAATTGGCAGCAACCAAATTTACACTAATCTCTATGGTGTTCAGCGGTCTTCTAGTTAAAGCAGGTGTTTCCACTACTATATCTGTTCCTGAAACTTCTCATGTTTTTCAGAGTTGGAAATTAAATGGGTTTACGGGAAAATAGAACTTGAGAGAGGCAGGACTCTAAGTTCAAGCATCTTTATAACCAAAGTACTAACAGAAATAATAATGGACACCTCAGGAGATAACCTGGACAGTGTAGACTGGTCACTTACTGTGTCTGAAAGTTGGGTTGCCTTAGAGAAGATTAAAAATGCACGATAACCTAAGAGTAGAAGTGTTGGCTTGTGGGCATTGAGACTGAATTTGCTCTGGGCTTTTTCCTCTGTTTTCAAAAGTTATAATTCCACTGCCAGTATTCTGGCTCCCCTTGCCTAGAGTAAATCCTTGTGGACCAATGCTATACGAACCATGCTGACTTCATTCCCCTCTAGGTGAGCTGTTGTTTAGTTGTTATGTCATATCTGATTGTTTGTGACCCCATGGACTGTAGCCTGCCAGTCCAAGCTTCTCTGTCCATGGCATTTCCAGGCAGGAACACTGGAGTGGGTTGCATTTCCTTCTCCAGGGGATCTTCCCGACGCAGGGACTGAACCCAGGTCTCTCGCGTCTCCTGCACGGGCAGGCGGGTTTTCAGTATGGCGCCACCTGCGGAGCCGACACACGAGTTCATTAGTATTGATGAAACACACTGCAGCGGAACAGACTGTCGGGCTCCCAGGAGGCTCAGGGGTGGAGAGCCCGCCTGCCCGTGCAGGAGATGCAAGAGACGCGGGCTCCATCCCTGGGCCGGGAAGGTCCCCTGGAGAAGGGAATGCAGCCCACTCCAGTGTTCTTGCCTGGAGAGTCCCATGGGCAGAGGAACCTGGCTGGCTACAGTCCATGGGGTCGCAAAGAGTCAGACATGACTGAAAGTGGTTTTGCACTAGCTAGACTGTGATTCGTTTTCTTTAAGTACTTCTCTTCTAATCATGTTTGTTTGTTTAACCGAATTCCTTACTGGACTCACCTGGTGGTTCAGAGGCTGGGAATTGGTTTGCTAATGCGGGGGATGCGGGTTGGACCCTGGTCTGGGAAGAGCCTCCAGGCTGGGCAGCGGCTGTGCCCCAGCCGGAGCTCCTGAGCCCCGCTCCCCAGCAGGAGCAGCCCCTGCCACAGCAGCTGAGCTCTCATATTTGTGACAGTGCAGAGAGATTATTCTTTTTACATTTGTTTTTCAAAGGTAGTATAATGACACCCCGCCTAACCAGAAGTGAACAGTTCGGAAGCCCAGACTACTTAGATTAATACTTTTAAATACAGAAGTCAAGGAGAATACAGTATACTAATGCATATATATGGAACTTGAAAGATGGTAACGGTAACCCTATATGCGAGACAGAATAAGAGACACAGATGCATAGAACAGTCTTATGGACTCTTAGGGAGAAGGTGAGGGTGGGACGTTCTGGGACAATAGCATTGAAACGTGTATTATCATATGTGAAACAGAACACCATTCCATGTTCTATGCATGAGACAAATGCTCAGGGCTGGAGCAATGGGATGACCCAGAGGGATGGGATGGGGAGGGAGGTGGGAGGAGGGTACAGGAGGGGGAACACATGTAAACCCATGGCTGCTTCATGTCAATGTATGGCAAAAACTACTACAATATTGTAAAGTAATTAGCCCCCAACTAAAATAAATAAATTAAAAAAAAAAAAAGAAGAAGTCAAGGAGGACCTCTGAGTGGAGGGAAAGACCACAAAGTTTAGTCCTTTACTTTGAAGAAGGGTAGAAAGCTAGCTTTCAGCCTTTTGTTTTAGGATTGATTGTAAAGTAAGGTAATAAATTAGAAGTTCTTTATATACTCATTACTGTCAGTCATTGGAAAAGAGAGCCAAAGAACTATGGTAATGCTGAAGCTTGGAGGTATTTTTAGACAAGAGCAGATAGCTCTTCTAGTCCATTGGTCCCACAGGATTCTCTGAATTTCTCAATATAGTAATATATTAAGAATCCACACCTCAAAGAAAATCTGTATGTTAAACATACTTTTATAATCTGTGAAAGTGAATGCTAGGGGTTTGAGAGAGTTAAATTTAACTATATGGCGCCTCGTTCCAGCCAACATGGAGTAACAGAGACTGCATTTACTCTTTAACCTAAAAGAGATAAACAACTAAAAACCAGGTGAAATATATGAGTCAACTTGCAGACACTGTGCGTCGAGCAGCACAGGCCGCAAAACCCCACGACACATGCACGTTGAGAGAAGCACACAGGTCACAGCAGCCTGCACAGGCCCCCTCTTACGGTGGAGGGAGAGAGCTCAAGCCTTCAGCTGCGAGGAGGAGGGGCCAAGCAGAACCTGGTATTGACCCTGCGTTCAGGAGACCGCTGGGAGTCCATTGAGGCTACATAGTTTGAGCATAAAGAGTAAGGTGCTGGAGAGAAAAGAACCATCCAGAGAGTCCTGGAGATGTGCAGGGAGTCGTCACTGAGCCTTCAGCTTCGTGCTGATCAGTCGTGTGTGAGGCTGGGGCTAAAAAACCACTGGAGAAGAGCAGAGGGAGTAAACCCCGACGCCCACTCAGAGCCGGGTCTAGTCCGTGTTCCTACCAGCAGACTGGGACACCTGATAATTTAGAAGGCATCAGTTAACAGTATTGCCTGCTAATATTATCATTATAAATCTAGACTTAATGTGGCTCAGGTCCAATATGACAAATCCCAGAAAGCAAGCCTTGTAAGAACCAAATTGTTTTCAACTAACTTAATTGTGTCCCAGAACAAAACTCCATCATATTGATAAAGATACAAGAATATCCAGTTTTCAGCATATAAAGTTCCTGATGACTAGTTTACAAACGAAAGTGGCCTGGTGTGCAAAGAAGCAGGAAGATAAGCCCCGTAAGAGAAAACAGCAAAATAAAAGCGACACAGCAATGACACAGGTGGTAGAATCAGTTGACAGGCACATGGAAGCGGCCATTGTAATTACGTTTCATATATTCATGAACATAAAGCAGAATTAGGAGTGACATGGAAGATACATACATATGTGTATGTGTGTGTGTATGTACGTATGTGTGCCCACATACACCCAAGTTGAACTTGGAGGTGAAAAGTACACTGGATAGAATTAACAGTAGATTAAACACTGCAAAAGAAAAGATGAGTGAACCTGAAACCCCAGCTTGCCAGAATGTGTGGAATGCAGTTAAAGCAGTACTTAGACGGAAGTTTATAGCATTTAAATGTGTATATTAAGAAAAGGAAATGTGACCTCAGCTTCCACATTAAGAAAATAGAAAATAAGTAAAAATTAATCCTAAAATTAGTAAGAGAAACAAGAATCATAAGGACAGAAATAAATGAAACCGGCAGCAAAAAAACCATAGAGAGTGAAACCAAAGCCTGGTTCTTTGTGATGTTTAATGAAATTGGTAAAGTCTAATCAGCCTGATACAAGTCTGTCTGCCAGACTAATGGAAGTAAAAACAAAAATAAACAAATGGGGCCTAATTAGTCACAAAAGCTTTTGCATAGTGAAGGAAACCAGAAACAAAGCAAGATGGCAACCTGCAGAATGGAAGAAAATATTTGCAAACAATGTGGACTGAAAGGGATTAATTTCTAAAATTTACACACAGCTTATACAACTCACTATGGGCAGAAGACCTACATAGACATTTCTCCAAAGAAGACATACAGGTGACCAACAGGCACATGAGAGAATGCTGAACATCAATAATTGTTCGGTTCAGTTCAATTCAGTCACTCAGTCGTGTCCGACTCTTTGTGACCCCATGAACCACAGCACGCCAGGCCTCTCTGTCCATCACCAACTCCCGGAGTCTACCCAAACCCATGTCCATCGAGTCGGTGATGCCATCCAACCATCTCATCCTCTGTCGTCCCCTTTTCTCCCGCCCCCAATCCTACCCAGCATTAGGGTCTTTTCCACTGAGTCAACCCTTCGCATGAGGTGGCCAAAGTATTGGAGTTTCAGCTTCAACATCAGTCCTTCCAGTGAACACCCAGGATTGATCTCTTTTAGGATGGATTGATTGGATCTCCTTGCAGTCCAAGGGACTCTCAAGAGTCTTCTCCAACACCACAGTTCAAAAGCATCAATTCTTCGGCGCTCAGCTTTCTTCACCGTCCAACTCTCACATCCATACATGACCACTGGAAAAACCATAGCCTTGACTAGACGGACTTTTGTTGGCAAAGTAATGTCTCTGCTTTTAAATATGCTATCTAGGTTGGCCATAACCTTCCTTCCAAGGAGTAAGCGTCTTTTAATTTCATGGCTGCAATCACCATCAGCAGTGATTCTGGAGCCCAAAAAAATAAAGTCTGACTGTTTCCACTGTTTCCCCATCTATTTCCCATAGAAAAGTGCAAATCAAAACTACGGTGAGGTATCACCTCACTCTGATCAGAATGGCCATCATCAGAAATTCCACAAGTAGTAAAAGCTGAAAAGGTTGTGGAAAAAAAGGAACTCTCCTACACTGTTGATGGGAATGTAAATTGGTGGAACCACTAAAGAGAATAGTACGGAGGTTCTTTAAAAAACTAAAAATAGCATTACCATAGGATCTTGCAATCCCACTCCTGGGCGTATATCCAGAGAAAACCACTCACACCCCAGTGTTCACTGCGGACTATTTACAATGGACAAGACGTATAAGCATCCAAGTGTCCATCAACAGAGGAGTAAGGAAGAGGTGGTGTGTATATGCATATACCAATGGAATATTACTCAGCCATGAAAAGAATGAGATAATGCCATTTGCAGTCACCTAGATGGACCTAAAGATTATCAGACTAAGAGAAGTAAGCCAGGCAGAGAAGGACAAATATCATAGGATATTGTTTATATGTGATATCTTAAAACATATACAAACAAACTTATTTATAGAAAAAAAAAAGTCATGTTACCAGTATTAGGAATGAGAGAGGTGACAACTACAAATTTTTATTAATATTAAGAGTATAATAAGGAACTATTGTGGACAACTTTGTCAACTATATGAAGAATGAAATATGAGCAAGCGCAGGTCAGACCACCAAACCCAACTGAAGAAGAACTAGATAATGGAACGGCATAGCCCAAACTCTCGTAAAAAGTTGAAATTGAACTTAAATACCTGCTCCCTGCAAAAAAGCGAAACACAAACAAAGACCAGAAAGAAGACGCCGGTCCAGAGTCTACACTGAGAGATTTGGTCACTGTCGCGGCGGTCAGTGCCCTCGTTCTTAGCTCATTTACAGGTGTGTATGCGTCACATCTCATCAACTTGCCGTGGGCCAAGTGATCAGAGGGAAGAGGATGTTCTGAATCATTCTGCTGTGGTCAGGGTTCTCTCTCAGCCTGGGACACTTGTTCTCGTTGTCCGTCTTTCCTCCCAGATCATGTAAGAGATGCCTTAAATCTGTAGGATATTTCTAAAGGAAGGGTTGTAATAATGGATCCAACTTTAAATTGATGGACATTGCTTCCTTATGTGATGTGAATATTCATTAGAGAATAGGGCAATTTTAATGCCTCTGATTTGAGAAGTTTCAGAATTGACAGAGCTAAAATAATTTCTTGCGTTGTAGAATAAGGAAGTCTGACGCAAAGGGCTGTGCCCTGGGGTGACTGCCTCGCTGCCAGTGACTCGTTCCTCTTCGTGGTCCCCAGAGCCCCGTTGATACACAGCCTGGTTCCGAGGGCGTGTCTGAGCTGGGAACACCTGAGCAGGGGAGAGCAGTCAGCAAGGATATTTAAATTCAGAGCAGATAAGAGGGATTTGATTCAGACTGGGATGTTTAGGGCTTTCCTGGGACAGACTAACCTTGTTAGGTTCCAGGACTATTCAGGCCCCTAGGGAGCTTTTCTAATGCGGGAGTAAAAAGCCAGTCTCTGTTGACATCCCATACTTCTCTTACCTACTGTTTCTAGCCTTAGTCCTCTCGATCTGGAACTCTCTCGTCCTCTCTGTTTGCTCTGGGGCTTTTGCAGGACTCCCTGGAGTTGGAGAGCTGGAGGCCTGCTCCTCCTGACTGCTGTCGTCTTTTTCTTCAGTGTAATTACTCACAGGTCTGGATACACGTGACAGGCTAAGAAATGTCCTTGAATCCACCACACCCAGATGTGGCTGAACAAAGTGCCTGCTACTTTGTATTCGTGTGTGTGTGGGTGGTGTGTAAATATTTAGATCAGACCCCTTGTTAGAGAATGTTAGTGTATTACAGTCATGGAAATCGGCTTTGGGAAATCCAGTTGCCTGTTGTCTGTTAGTTTTGGCCTTGCGCATGCCTTTCCATTTCTTCTGAATCTCTTCTGCTGTCCCCCTTCTCTTGAAGAGGAGACTGTCATGTAGAAAGGGGCCCTAAGACCAGGAACCTGGGCGTCTTTCTGTCTGCGGGTCAGTGGACTTAGCAGATCGGGGAAAGTGGGTGGCTGTGGTCTGATCCACCTCGGCAGGCTCTATCAAGTCACATCCAGTTTGAAGTCTCCTGGGCTTCCCATTGTGGGAATGTTAGCATTGGGTAGACAGGCAACTCAGTGGAGCTCTCCACAGAGGATGCTAGCTGTGTAGTTGTTTACTAGGCCAGAGTTCAAAAAGCTGAACCCCTTTTAGACTTCATTCTTGCCCAATGCCAGCAAATTCATGTAATGTACAGTATTTATTTTATAAAGCACTCTGATATACTGGGAGAAAGAGGAAGTGAAATTCAAACCTGCTGGTTTTGTTATTTGCAAGCATTTCTTCCCAAAGGTATGTGTTCAGTTCAGTCGCTCAGTTGTGTCCGATTCTTTACGACCCCATGGACGGCAGCAGGCCAGGCCTCCCTTTCCATTACCAACTCCTGGAGCTTACTCAAATTCATGTCCATTGAGTCGGTGATGCCATCCAACCATCTCACCCTCTGTCGTCCCCTTCTCCTCCTGCCCTCAATCTTTCCCAGCATCAAGGTCTTTTCCAGTGAGTCAATTCTTTGCATCAGGTGGCCAAAGTATTGGAGCTTCAGCTTCAGCATCAGTCCTTCCAGTGAACACTCAGGACTGATTTCCTTTAGGATGGAGTAATTGGATCTCCTTGCTGTCCAAGGGACTCGGAAGAGTCTTCTCCAACACCACAGTTCAAAAGCATCAATTCTTCGGCAGTCAGTTTTCTTTATAGTCCAACACTTACATCCGTACATGACTACAGGAAAAACCATAGCCTTGACTAGATGGACCTTTGTTGACAAAGTAACGTCTCTGCTTTTTAATATGCTATCCAGTTTGGTCGTAACTTTCCTTCCAAGGAGTAAGCATATTTTAATTTCGTGGCTGCAGTCACCATCTGCAGTGATGTTGGAGCCTGAGGAAATAAAGTCTGTCACTGTTTCCACTGTTTCCCCATCTATTTCCCATGAAGTGATGGGACCAGATGCCATGATCTTAGTTTTCTGAACGTTGAGCTTTAAGCCAACTTTTTCACTCTTCTCTTTCACTTTCATCAAGAGGCTCTTTAGTTCTTCTTCCCTTTCTGCCATAAGGGTGGTGTCATCTGCATATCTGAAGTTATTGATATTTCTCCCAGCAGTCTTGATTCCAGCTTGTGCTTCATCCAGCCCAACGTTTCTCATGATGTACTCTGCATATAAGTTAAATAAGCAGGGTGACAATATACAGCCTTGATGTATTCCTTTTCCTATTTGGAACCAGTCTGTTGTTCCATGTCCAGTTCTAACTGTTGGCTTCTTGACCTGAATACAGATTTCCCAGGAGGCTGGTCAGGTGGTCTGGTATTCCCATCTCTTTCAGAATTTTCCACAGTTTGTTGTGATCCACACAGTCAAAGGCTTTGGCGTAGTCAGTAAAGCAGAAATAGATGTTTTTCTGGAACTCTCTTGCTTTTTCGATGATCCTACGGATGTTGGCAATTTGAGCTCTGGTTCCTCTGCCTTTTCTAAACTCAGCTTGAACATCTGGAAGTTCTTGGTTCACGTAGTGTTGAAGCCTGGCTTGGAGAATTTTGAACATTACTTAACTAGCGTGTGAGATGAGTGCAATTGTGTGGTAGTTTGAGCATTCTTTGGCATTGCCTTTCTTTCGAATTGGAATGAAAATTGACCTTTTGCAGTCCTGTGGCCACTGTTGAGTTTTCCAAATTTGCTGGCATCATTGAATGCAGCACTTTCACAGCATCATCTTTTAGGATTTGAAATAGCTCAACTGGAATTCCATCACCTCCACTAGCTTTGTTCGTAGTGATGCTTCCTAAGGCCCACTTTACTTCGCATTCCAGGATGTCTGGCTCTAGATGAGTGATCACACCATCGTGGTTATCTGGGTGATGAAGATCTTTTTTGTACAGTTCTTCTGTGTATTCTTGCCACCTCTTCTTAATACCTTCTGCTTCTGTTAGGTCCGTACCATTTCTGTCCTTTATGGTGCTCATCTTTGCATGAAATGTTCTCTTGGTATCTCTTAATTTTCTTGAAGAGATCTCTGGTCTTTCCCATTCTGTTGTCTTCCTCTGTTTCTTTGCATTGATCGCTGAGGAAGGCTTTATCTCTCCTTGCTATTCTTTGGAACTCTGCATTCAGATGGGTATATCTTTCCTTTTCTCCTTTGCCTCTTTTCACAGCTATTTGTGAGGCCTCCTCAGACAACCATTTTGCCTTTTTGCATTTCTTTTTCTTGGGTACAGTCTTGCTCCCTGTCTCCTGTACAATGTCAGGAACCTCCGTCCATAGTTCTTCAGGCACTCTGTCTATCAGATCTAATCCCTTGAATCTATTTCTCACTTCCACTGTATAATCATAAGGGATTTGATTTAGGTCATGCATGAATGGTGTAGTAGTTTTCCGTACTTTCTTCAGTGTAAGTCTGAATTTGGCAATAAAGGAGTTCATGATCTGAGCCACAGTCAGCTCCCAGTCTTGTTTTTGCTGACTGTATACAGCTTCTCTACCTTTGGCTGCAAAGAATATAATCAATCTGATTTCTGTGTCAACCATCTGGTGATGTCCATGTGTAGAGCCTTCTCTTACGTTGTTGGAAGAGGGTGTTTGCTACAACCAGTGTGTTCTCTTGGCAAAACTCTATTAGCCTTTGCCCTGCTTCATTCTGTTCTCCAAGGCAAAGTTGCCTGTTACTCCAGGTGTGTACTGGAAAGGGTCAGACAGTCGTTGGATTTTCTTGAGACCGATCTTCGGCATTGCTGCTCTGCCTTTTTCCTTCTCCAGCAGATATTTGACATCTGCCGAAACCACTTGGCATTTATGGTGGGTTTTAATATTCATAGGAATGCAGTTTCTCTTGAATCTGTTTCTTCTGCTAGCCCTTAGCAACTACAGCAAACTTCCAAATAAGTAAGACCCTCCTGGCCTGGGACCTGTTCAGGGACACGTGCCGCTCATTGGTTTATGTGTGAGCATGGCCTTCACCTCTCTTTGGTAAATAGTCAGTGTCTGGTACCAAGAGATACTTTCCCCCTCTTCTACACAAGCCCATCGCTTATTCGTCTCAGTCGATGGGACGTGTCTGGGTGTCATTCTTCCAAGTTCATTCCGTCTGGGAAATGAGGCCTCTTCAGCTCTGTCTCTGTTCTCTGCCTGTGTCTCCATGCATCCGTCTCCCTCCCTGATTCACAGGCCCTGCAGCACACCATCCTTCCTGGACTAGTGTTAATTATCTTCGAGGACTTCAGTTCAGTTCAGTCGCTCAGTCGTGTCCGACTCTTTGCGACCCCATGAATTGCAGCACGTCAGGCCTGCCTGTCCATCACCAACTCCTGGAGTTTACCCAAACCCATGTCCATCAAGTCAGTGATGCCATCCAACCATCTCATCCTCTGTCGTCCCCTTCTCCTGCCCTCAATCCTTCCCAGCATCAGGGTCTTTTCAAATGAGTCAACTCTTCACATGAGGTGGCCAAAGTATTGGAGTTTCAGCTTCAACATCAGTCCTTCCAATGAACACCCAGGACTAATCTCCTTTAGGATGGATTGATTGGATCTCCTTGAAGTCCAAGGGACTCTCAAGAGTCTTCTCCAACACCACAGTTCAAAAGCATCAATTCTGCGGTGCTCAGCTCTCTTCACCGTCCAACTCTCACATCCATACATGACCACTGGAAAAACCATAGCCTTGACTAGACGGACTTTTGTTGGCAAAGTAATGTCTCTGCTTTTAAATATGCTATTTAGGTTGGCCATAACCTTCCTTCCAAGGAGTAAGTGTCTTTTAATTTCATGGCTGCAATCACCATCTGCAGTGATGTTGGAGCCTCCAAAAATAAAGTCTGACACTGTTTCCACTGTTTCCCCATCTATTTCCCATGAAGTGATGGGACCAGATGCCATGATCTTAGTTTTCTGAATGTTGAGCTTTCAGCCAACTTTTTCACTCTCCTCTCTCACTTTCATCAAGAGGCTCTTTAGTTCTTCTTCCCTTTCTGCCATAAGGGTGGTGTCATCTGCATATCTGAGGTTATTGATATTTCTCCCGGAAATCTTGATTCCAGCTTGTGTTTCTTCCAGCCCAGCGTTTTTCATGATGTACTCTGCATATAAGTTAAATAAGCAGGGTGACAATATACAGCCTTGACGTACTCCTTTTCCTATTTGGAACCAGTCTCTTCTTCCATGTCCAGTTCTAACTGTTGCTTCCTGACCTGCATACAGCTTTCTCAAGAGACAGGTCAGATGGTCTGGTATTCCCATCTCTTTCAGAATTTTCCACAGTTTATTGTGATTCACACAGTCAAAGGCTTTGGCATAGTGAATAAAGCAGAAATAGATGTTTTTCTGGAACTCTCTTGCTTTTCCCTTGATCCAGCGGATATTGGTAATTTGATTTCTGGTTCCTCTGCCTTTTCTAAAACCAGCTTGAACATCTGGAAGTTCACGGTTCATGTATTGCTGAAGCCTGGCTTGGAGAATTTTGAGCATTACTTTACTAGGGTGTGAGATGAGTGCAATTGTGCGGTGGTTTGAGCATTCTTTGACATTGCCTTTCTTTGGGACTGGGATGAAAACGGACCTTTTCCAGTCCTGTGGCCACTGCTGAGTTTAGGTATGTTTATAGAGTAGTATTTTCTTACTAGAAAAGTCTTTCATTTTTAATCTCCTTGATAGTCAATGTACATTGAATATCTAGAGGAGAAAGAATATCAGGGTAATCACATTAAAACTGATTAGTTCCATTAAATGCCAGCTCTTGAATGTTGTCTTTCTATATCAGTCTATATAATATTTTCTTCTTAGTGTACTTAAATCAACTCCCTCATTCATGAAAATTTTGAAGTCATTTCTTTTTTAAATGTAAAGTGAAATTGTGAAGGAAAGAGCAGAAAATAAAACTTGGGCTTACAGCAGGTGAGTTAAAATGACTTTTTCCCTAGGGTTTTAAGGAAAAAGTTCTTTTTCCCTTATATTAAAAAGCTCATGTGGAGGCAGTACTTGCATAGTCGTGTCACTGCTGGTTTCGGATTCTCTTAATTGTGAATTAGATCCTCAGTTACCATTCAGATCGTTTTAGCATAATTCTTTTCTGCTGCCCAGGTAACTTATCTGATATGCTGATGAGCAGCAAAACACCCATTTCTTTAAGACTAAGCTGTTTGCTTGTGCTTGTTGTAGGAAAACCTCACAGTACCGGTAGCTCTGAGCGGGTTCAGCTCTCAGGAATGTACAACGTCCGAAAAGGCAAGATGCACTTGCCAGTGAACCGATGGACCAGACGCCAAGTCATCCTGTGTGGGACCTGCCTCATCGTGTCGTCTGTGAAAGACAGCGTGGCCGGAAAGATGCACGTTCTGCCACTCATTGGCGGTAAAGTAAGTTGAAAGCAAACCAAATACAGACAGATTTTCCAGCCTCCTCAGGAGCTTTGCTTTGGACCGTTCCTGTAGTAAGGGGTGGGTGGGTTTTGACTCGCCATTCCTGTCGTGCCGCTGTCAGTGGGCATTTTGGGTTGGTGGGCTTTTGGAATATATCATTGCCACTGGCTCACTTGAGGCCTTGGTGATGTTTGCTTCATTAGTATGTGTATCTTGGGGCTTCCCTGGTGGCTCAGACCGTAAAGGATTCTGCCTGCAATGCAGGAGACCTGGGTTCAGTCTCTGGGTTGGGAAGAGCCCCTGGAGAAGGGAATGACTACCCACTCCAGTATTCTTGCCTGGAGAATTCTGTGGATAGAGGAGCCTGGCGGGCTACAGTTGGTGGGGTCACAGAGTTGGACACATTAAGTGACTAACACTCACTTTTTCACTTACTTTCACATGCATCACAGTTATGAGACTGAAAATAGAGCAGTTGGGATTTCACTGGTATATTTCAGACTATCAGTGATTAATTATTTATGAGAAGACATATTTTCGTATTGTGATAACATATTTTGTAGTGTAGTATAGTGATCCCCAGGTCCATGACTTCAGGATCATTCACGTGTGCTTGTCGAAGGTTAGACTCTTCAGCAGGAATCTCTGATTCTGCTTTCTTAGCATGTTTAGTTGATCGCTATAGCTAGTCATGTGTTTTGAACCTGAAATGCGTCTCATTTCAGAGAAAACCCGAGACGCAGCTGACAGATGCTCCCAGCGCGCTGACTGGCTTCCTCTGGACGCGCTGGCTATTTCATCTCTGTCATTTACAAAATAGAAAGAGGTTGCGTTCGGAGACGTTCTCTTCTTGTCTTTGCCAGATTTATTTATAAACCCCAAGCATTGGTAAGGGTGTCATTACCACAATTACATGTCGGTATTTCCTGATTTTTAAATGATATGACAACCAGTTAATAAAGGGAAAGGCAAATTTGGATGAAAAAACAGGTTTTTGGGAATCAGGGCCATATTAAGAATTGTTTTCTTGGGCTTCCGTGGTGACTGATTGGTAAAGAGTCTGGCTGCCTGTGCAAGAGACACGGGTTCAACCCCTGGTCCAGGAAGACCCCGCGTGCCAAGGAGCAGCAAAGCCCGTGCGCCTGTGCTCTGGAGTCTGGGAGTCGCAGCTCCTGACGCCTGCGCTCTCAGAGCCTGTTCTCCACGAGAGGCGAGGTGCCAGGTGAGGAGAATCCCCCGCTCTCCACAAGCAGCAGCAAAGACCCGGCACAGTCGAAAATAAAAATAAAATAGATAAATAAATGATTTTTTTAAAAGCCTTAAACTTTTTTCATTACCGTTTCCCCCTGAACAGGCATGGGAAGGGAGGCAGGACATGAAAAATAAAAGAGAGGGATATAGACTACATACAAAGTAATTGACTTTGTTAAAGTAATTGTTTTAAATTGGCAAACATTTGATGTGTTGATTCCAGGGATGAGAAATCAGGAGGGAGAGAAAAGACAGATGTGTACAGTAGTGAATGGTTTTCTTGTTCACCTGTTGAGTAGCACGTTCATTCATAGGGTTAAGTTCTTTCCTTACGCGTAAACAGCCCATGTCAGTTTTTCCCCCTCTACTATTATCTATTCTAGTCTTAATTCTAGTACTTGATTGTTAAAAAATAGATTTGGCTAGTCTGTGAGGTATGTTTAGGTCTGTTTCATTCATCCATTTTGAAACCTTGTCTTCTTAACTTCTGTCTGAGCATTGAATTAGTGGCAGTTTACTACTGAAGGTCTTGTTCTTTGGATGGATGAATTACTGAAAACCTAGTCATCATTATCACTTCCATAGCTCATCATTAAAAATGCATATTTAGCATTTGATTTCCTGATAGGGCCACAGTCTGTTTCTTACTTCTCTATGATGTTGGTCATTTGCGGAGGCAAATTTAATGTAACTGTTTATTGAATACCCTCTGTAGGGAAGCCGCTTTGCTTTGCATCTCAGAAATACCAAGGCACCATCTCTGCCTTTGAATAGCTTATAATTTACTCTCTGGAAGTGAAGGATGGACTCCACAGTATGTCCTCCACAGAGGTGCAAGAGCGTAGTGTGGGAGATCGTAGAAGGGGTGATTCCGTTCTGTGGGGCGAATCAGGGGGCTTGTGATGAAGGAGGTAGCAGTTACGGTAGAACTTGAAGAGCGAAAAAGCTCTGGACATCTAAAGAAGAAGGTCAGAAAGATGATTGTGCTCTGAGAAGCAGCGGCAGGAAAGCAGTGGTGTTCAGATAAGGTCAGAGGATCCAGTTGTTATTAGCATTTTCATTCAGGGCTAGAGACTTGTTCTGTTTCCCAGGCCTGTTATTGAATGCACTTCTACCATTGAGTGAATCGAAAGTTAATAGCTTCTTTTTCTCACAGACAAACCTTGTAAAACCTGTTTTGTGCTACGCCTTTAAAAATAATGGAGTATGTTGAAAAATTGAGTCTTTTAATACCTGTTAACCAAGGTAGGAAAAAATAATTCACTCTTTGCAGTCTGAGTATTCTTTAATCTGTGTTCCTTTTCTCGTTCTGTTCTGTTGTTAAAAAACTGAGAGAAAAGGGAAGGAATTTTTGTTTTGCTTTGTTTAATTTATATAAGAGCTAGAAATGGTGTGTGAGATAGATGGGTCATAACCCGCTGTAATTGCTGTAATAGTGAAGCTTGACACAATACGTGAGCATGATCATTAGTTTACGTTTTCAAACGTAGAATTCAAATATGAAGTTAAATAAAGCTTTATTAAAGCTTCATTGTTGAAAAACATTTAATAAGTTTTTGTTCACTGTGCAATTATTGTGTTTAATTTGTCCTTTAAAATTTGACATAAAATTTAGATAACTTATTTAAACTAATCCTTGAGGTAGTACTTGTCAAGTCACGAAGCATAATAAGTTGAGTAACTGTGACTTATTACTCAGTTTAGAAATCGCAGCAGGATCAGTGCTAGTGTTTCTGCCGGAGTTCTCGTTTTGCCTGTCACATTACCTCCTCCTAACCTAGAGAAACCCACTGTCCTCGAATGGGTCTTCCTTATTTTCTTACTTTTTTGAATGAATTTCATCCTATGACTTTGTTTTGACCTGATGAAACTGGGACCCTCCTGTTTGTGGCTTCCTGCGGCTGAGGTTTTCACTCAGTGTCGTGTCTCAGGGTAGGAGTCCCTGCTGCTTGCTGTGTTTCGTTTTCATTCCTCTATCATGTTACGCTTTGTGAGTGTTCCAGGTTTCCAAAATTTCTCAAGTTATTTTCTTGTTGATGGACATTTGGGTTGCTTCTAGTTTGTTATGAAAAATGCTCCTGAGATAGTCTTATTTTGATATGCCTCCCGGTATACAAGTGGTTTTTCTAGAGCAGCAGTTGTTAACTCTTGTTACTGGCCTGAAGGGTCATTTGGTAAATGTACAAGCATTTTGATTGTCAAATGAATGGATAGTCAGTTGACGTAGGTTTAGTTATGCTGTAGTAACAGAATGCCCAGATCTCAATGACTAACAGTTATTTCTCTCTCACGCTATTTGTCCAGTGTGGGTTGGCGGAGATTTCTTTTTTCAAATAATTATGTAGGGACTCAGCCTTATGGAGGCCCCGTCTCTTATAATATTGTAATGTGGCTTCCTTTGCTGCTTGGGCGGGGGAAGAGGTAACTGGAGAGTCATTCGCTGGCTCTTGTATGTTTGGCTGTAGAAGTGACGCATGCAGCTCCTGCCCATGGCTCATTGACGAGGCACATGAGTCCACCTCAGTTGCAAAGACTGTGGGAAAAGTAGGTGGTGTGCTTGGTTGATACCAGTATCTTTTTCTGCAAGGGGACAGTGTTGGCATTTAAAGTGCGGGGACTCAGAAAGTAAAATGTCAGGCAAAAATATTAGACAGTCCTGCACAGTGTACACAAAAAAATATTCAACCCAAAATTTCTGTGATGCCTACCTTGAGAAATACTGCTCTTAAGAATGCAGTTGCTGGGCTGTGGGGCATATATGCACGTTTACTCTGACAGGATGAGACCCAGTTGTTTCCAAGGGTGTCGCGCCGTTTCATGCTCACATTGGTACAAGTGTTCCTGCTTCTCTCCATCTCCACCAACCTTTATTAAGGTGTGACTGACACACAACACACTGTACATTAACATGCTGTACATCTTGATAACAAAAACATGCTCCTTTGTACCCTTTTGTCCTGCTTTTCTGCTCACTCCTACCCATTCCCAAAAAACATAGACTGATTTCTGTCAGTACAGATCAGTTTAAATGGCATTTGTAAAAAATTATATTTTCTTTTTGGTGTACAGAAATGTGGTTGATTTTTGAGTATTAATCTTATATCCAGTCACCTTGCTAAATTTTCTTAAGTTTTTCTAAAGTCTCTGGATTTTTACATGTTTGCTGTGTAGCTGATCATTCCATATTCAGATAATGGCAGTTTTCTTTCTTTCTCAGTGAAGTCTTTGTCTTACTGTAATGGCCAGCACTCTAGTACAGGATTGAGCAGAAGTGGTAAGGGAGTGATATCCCATCATTAATATTGAAGTTTGCCTTAGATAAATACCATTTGTTGGCTTAAGTGAGTTATCTGTGTTCTTAGTTTGATAAAGAATTTTTATCATGAATGATGAATGGGTGGAGAATGTTACCAGAAGCTTTTTCTGCAACTGTGGGGGTGACCATATGACTTTCTTTTTTAATCTGTTAACGTGATTAATGATTTTATAGTTCCAGTAACGTTAAACCATCTTTCCTGAGGTAAATCCAACGTTTGTTCTTGATATATTTTTTTCCGTATTGCTGAATTCTGATGCAACATTTTGTTCAAGATAAGTATTCATAACTAAGGTTGGCCTTTACTTTTCCTTTCTTTACTGGTCTGATCTGTTTTGGGTTATACTGGCCTCATAGAACAGGTTGGGGTCTTTTTCTTTTCTTGTTTGGTGGATTAGTTTGCACTGGTCTATTTCTTGGATATTTTATAAAACTCACCTACAAAATCATATGGTCCTGAACTTTTCTTGATAATTAAAAAAATGCTAAGTTTTTTTTTTGATGGTAATAAAACTATCTGTGTTTTTTCTCTTGACTTGGTGTTGGACTTCCCAAGTGGCGCTAGTGGTAGAGAACCTGCCTGCCGGTGCGGGAGACCTGAAGACATGGGCTCAGTTCCTGGGCATCCCATGGACAGAGGAGCCTGGTGGGCTACCATCCACAGTGCCACAAATCAGACATAACTGAAGTGACTTAGCATTAACAAAATATATTTTTCAAAAAATTTGCCACAAAATTATTTGTAATAGTCTCTCTTTAATCCCTGCTTAATATATTGTCTTCCTTTTCATTATGAATATATATCTCTTTAATTGATATCATTGATCAATATCAATTGATATTCAATTTTGTTAGCCTTTTCAAAGCATTACTATTTTGCTTTGTTAATATTCTCTGTTGTATTTGATTTTCATTTGATTAACTTCTGCTTTTTATTATCATGTTACTTCTGCTTCAGTTCACTTTTGTTTCTGATATTTTTTTCCTAAGTTTACTAGATGCATGGCCAACTAAATCAATTTTCTGCCTTCTTTCCTAATATGAGTATTTAAAATAAAATTTCCTCTGTGTACCTGCTTTTTATTACAGTCCATAAATTTCAATATTAATATTTTTAATGGTCTAGTTCTGAGAATTTCTAAATTTTGACAGCATTTTTTTTTTAACCTGTGAGGTTTTTAGAAGTGTATTAATTTTCTAAACAGAGACTTTTTAATTTATTTATTACTGATTTTTAATTTGACTTTATTTTGCTCCCAGAACATAGTCTGTGTGATAGTGATCTTTTAGAATGGTTTTGCATTTTCTTTGTGACTTGATTTGTGGTCATTTTTGTAAATGAGACATAGGAAAACATTCATTCTTTAAGTAAAACATAGGTGTTTGTGTAGTATCATGTTACTTTATTGTTCAGACTTTTTCTCCTTATGAAGAATTTATTGGGAGTAGAAATTTGATTCGACTATATCACTGCATTATTGGGACTTGGAATTTCTCACGGTAGGGTTTTACTTCAGGTTAATCTCAATTTCACAATAAACTAAAAGAAAAAAAAAAACTTACTTAACATGCTTGAAGACCTCTTTTTAAAAACATGTAATTCAGAGCAATACAAAAGTCCCCTAAGTGAAAATCCACCTGCAGTAAAAATTCTTCAGTAAAATCGTAACTGCGGTTCTTCCTAAGAGGAAGTAAGACCCTCGAGAGTATAGAAGGATAAGAAAGGCAGTCTGCTCCGTCTTGAACAGGAAGATGAGAATTTCACTATTGAGGGGAAATCTAAGGAAGGTAAAACCCCCTTTTTGGTTTCCTTGTAATTCACATTGGCTCGTCAGACTTGGGAGCTTACATGTTTGAAGCAGTGAGAGGCACAGAGAGGGGTGAATGCAAAGCCGTCCAGTCTCCCTGGTTCAGGGAGGAGGGAATGAGCTATGTGTGTGTCCTGCTTTCTGATGTGTTTTTGTCACTGTTTGTTTTTATAGGTAGAAGAAGTGAAAAAGCACCAGCACTGTTTAGCATTTAGTTCTTCTGGACCTCAAAGCCAGACGTACTACATATGTTTTGATACATTCACCGAGTATTTAAGGTGGCTTCGACAAGTCTCCAAGGTAAGCAGGAATTCTGTTCAGCTTCTGGCTGGCTCAAGAGTTGCTTCTGCTTTACAAAATATAGTTATACACTCTTTTTTTTTTCTTTTTCCTCCAACTACTGCCAGTAGTTAGCAGTGTTTAGTCTTTTTAAAAGCTCACTTTGGTGAAAAGTAGCTTTTTAAAACTTGTGTGTTCATTTGCCATTTTTGTTTATCCTTAAAAAAGAATTCAGTAGGTAGGCTGTCATTATTATCTTGATGGTATAGAGAAGGAACATGAGGTTGAGAAATTTAAGGGACTGGCCCAGGGTAGGACAACTAGAAAACCACAGAATACCCAGAAGCTGTCACAAATTTCCCCTTTTCCTCTGCCCATCTCTTCTGATAAGCAGGCTAATCTTGTACCATCTCCCTTTCACCTTTTCAGCTTACGTCTTTTGAATGACTTAATTTCTTTTTTTGTCTTAACTATTTTTACCACTTCATAGTCCTCTGTTTAAATAAGATTACCTTGACTTTTGAAACAAAATACCTCTGTGTGTGTGTGTGTACAGGAACCCATGACAAAGTGATAGATAAGATAAAGAAATGCTTGTAATTCAGGTGCTGTGTGTGAGGATATTTTTTACGTCCCCTTTGTGGAATTATGTACAGTGGGTTAGATGGCAGTACTTTGTGCCTTGGTTTTGGGTGTTTATGAAATGATGAAACCTCCCTAGGGTGCAGAAGAATTAAAATGGAATTTGCTTTCATATTTTTGAATTTATAATCCAGTTTGTCATTCAAGTTTGGTATGATTCACACTGCTGCTGCATGATGTAATTATTTGTCAAGTGAATGAGTAACTTTGAAAGGAATAACTTTGTAAAGCAGTTAAGAGAAAAGAGAATATTGTTTAGAAAATCATTCTGACTGCATTCTCTGGTGATAATGATATTCTTAGGAACGTTAGTTTTTCCTTTTAGAGAAGCTATGGACAGGGTTTAGTTTGACAGAACTGAGAAGATTCTCCCAATCTCATAGGCAGCTGAAGCTTCCAAATGTACAGGACGCTTCCCCTACTAGAGAAAATGGGAATGATGACACTTCACCTTCAGATATGCATGTAGAATTAATGTGATGTAAGAGGCAACCAATACGTCCGTCTCATTGTTTTGAAATTGCTCTTGTGGTTGCCAATGTGAGGAGACAAACACTATATAATACTGTGCTTTTAACATTAAGTGGTTGTGTGGGTTCAAAGCGGTAAGTTGATGGCCCACACTCTATTCAGAATAAAATGCCCAACTGGTCAACGTGCCATTTAAATTTCTTTCTGCATGGAAATGTTGATTTTTTTTTTTTAAGTAAACTTTTTGTGTTGGAATAATCTTCTATTTACAGAAAAGTTGCAAAAACAGTATAGACAGTCTCCATATACTCCTCCTTTAGTTTCCCAAACATCTAATATTACCATGATCCATATGTCAGAACTCAGTAATGTACTGATGTTGGTACATTGCTCTGAATTGATTTATATTTTACCAGTGTTTCCATTAATGTCATTTTTCTGTTCCAAGATTGAATCCAGGGCACTACAGTATATTTGCTTGTCATGTCTCCTTTGTCTGCCCCGGGCTCTGACAGCAGCCTTCTGGAGTGAAGCGATGAAGAAGGGCAGACACTGGGGAGAGCGATTCCTTTCTCAAAAGTCAAGGTAGCGGGACAGAGGGCGAGTATGTAAATAAATGCAGATGTTAGGTGGATACAGTGTCTTCCTTTTCTCCAACCTTAAAAACCAGATACACATTTCAAAATTTTTAGAAGTTATTATAGTTAGTGAATTAAAAGGGAAATGAGTTGTGAGGGGCTGGTTAAAGAGGTTAGGTATTATGGAAGGAATAAGAGTGAGAAGTCCCTACTTGGGTGTGAAGCCCGTGTAAAATACAGCTACACTCTTTACACTTTGCATGTTGAGGACAGTCCCATGATAGTGTCTTTTCCTTTGACCCAGCTTCCTAGGAGCGCGGGTTGGAACTGCTGGGCAGAGGGTGAGAACTCAGTCCCTTTGGGATAACGTGTGTCTGGGAAACGTGGAGTGGTGCAGGCTGACGGTCACAAGTCACTTCTACTTCTGGCTTCCCCTTTCCACTGTCTGTTCTTCCTCACATGTAGCTCTTAGGAAGTTATACAGTTGAGTCACTCGGAGTCACTATGGAAACAGTTTCTTTTTCTTTTCTTCTGACAGAAACAAAACATTCACAGAACGGATTATCCGTATCCTGATGTTTAAATGAGGATTCATTTTAATAATAAGTATCTGAAACAAAGACAAACCAACACCAGAAAGAAATACCTGAGTTTCTGATTTTTAATGACCATCCTTACCCCAGTCAGGTTGGAAGGATAAAGAGAAGTGAATTCCAATGATTTTTGATTTAAAATGAATTAGGTCATTAATTTAAAATGAAAGCTATTTTCAGTTTATGCTTCTGGATGTTAGCTACAAGAAAAATGTTAATCTTTGTTCTAATTTTTTATTTGATTCTGTGAACATTTATAAAAGGTTATTAATTAGCTGACTTCTACCAAGACAGGCTCTTATATATGTATTATTTTTTAACCTTCATCTGAGGACTTAGTGTTGCTTGCCAAAACAACACCCGAGGCTGTCCCTGCAGAGTTGTTAGTTTGGATCGGATGTTAGTGGCAGATGTTGTGGAGGAAATAGCTCCTTGGGGAGGATTACTTAATACAATATCGATTGTAAAGGCGTCCCTGAAATATTAATGCAGGTACGCTGTGAAAAGTCAGCAAACATCCTATTGTATACGGTGTAAAAAGGACTCTGTTTCCCCAACATGGATACATGTCCAGTGTTTTTTTTAATATTTAAAAAATTTTGTTTTAATTATGAAAGTATGATAATGCATTTACAGGAGACTTGGAAAATACAGAACAAAGTTACATATAGTTCCACTCTATATGACAATTATTTTTTTAGGTAGGTAACTTTAGATTTTTAGTTGGAGTTTCAGTATCAAACTCTCAAAAATTAATAGAATGGATAGACAAGTAGAAAGGCTATAGTAGACCTTATGAGCACTGTGAACCAGTTCAGCATAATTGAGATTTATGCAGTGTTCACACAACAGCAGGATACAAATCCTACTCAAGTCCCCGCAGACTGTAAACAAGCAGACACTGGAACGTATCCGGGGACGTAAAACAAGGTGCGAAAATTTCGTGGCCTAAAGGTATTGAAATCATACACTCTGTTCTCTTATCACTGTGGAATTAGGTTCAGTTCAGGTCAGTCGCTCAGTCGTGTCCGACTCTTTGTGACCCCATGAACCGTAGCACGCCAGGCCTCCCTGTCCATCACCAACTCCCGGAGTCCACCCAAACTCATGTCCATTGAGTCGGTGATGCCATCCAACCATCTCATCCTCTGTGGTCCCCTTCTCCTCCTGCCCCCAATGCTACCCAGCATTAGGGTCTTTTCAAATGAGTCAGTTCTTCGCATCAGGTGGCCAAAGTATTGGAGCTTCAGCTTCAACATCAGTCCTTCCAGTGAACACCCAGGACTGATCTCCTTTAGGATGGATTGGTTGGATCTCCTTGCAGTCCAAGGGACTCTCAAGAGTCTTCTCCAACACCGCAGTTCAAAAGCATCTTCGGCGCTCAGCTTTCTTTATAGTCCAACTCTTACATCCGTACATGACCACTGGAAAAACCATAGCCTTGACTAGGCGGACCTTTGTTGACAGAGTAACATCTCTGCTTTTTAATATGCTGTCTCGGGTGATCATAACTTTCCTTCCAAGGAGCAAGCATCTTTTAATTTCATGGCTGCGGTCACCATCTGCAGTGATTTTGGAGCGCAAGAAATAAAGTCTATCGCTGTTTCCCCATCTATTTGCCATGAAATGATGGGACTGGATGCCATTAGGTTAGAAACCAAATATCAAAAGATACTTGAAAATAACCCATGTATTTTCAAGTGCAGTGTGACATTTACCAAGAACATGTGAAGCGTGGTTGGAGGGATAGTGCTGTGGGGGTGAGGGGGTAGTTGTGGGAAGGGAATTTCAGAGGCGCTCTGGTCAGATGCACGAGTAGCTCTCTAGACATGCTGGCCGGACTGTCGGCCTTTGTGGCCCGCTTTGTTGCATGGATTTGTTTCAGACATATTGACTGATCCTGTGAATTCTTTTCAGACTGAGTCTGCATGTGAATCTATTGCCTGAAGACATACTTATTTTTAAAGTCCTAGTCACTTCTGCAACACTCTGTTGTCCCACTTGAAAGTTTGTTTCTTGATTTCAAGGAAGATTAAAGGGGACTCAGATCATTGGTTTAGTGTTGTGCAGGAATGTTGGGTTTTTGGCTTGTTTTTGTTGTATTCCTCCCCCTCCCCAAACCCCATGCAATAAGTATTCAAGTAATTTAATTAGATTAATTGAAGTATGCATGGAGGTGTTTTTAACTTTTCATTACAGGAAATGTTAAATATTCAGAAGCAGAAATAATTTCCCCCATACCTGTGACTCAGCGTTCGCAGAGGTCAGCCTGTGGCCAGGTGTGTGTACGGGTGTGGCCCCACACGTGCGTTCACACGTCATAAGGCCACTTGGTTGGCCCACAGGTCTCTCTCCTTGCTGATGAGTGCTTAACACTGTGCCTGTGGCTGTCACAGTGCTTATCCCTCTCTCTTTTAGTATCAGTCATAGTATTTTAATTCTAGGCTTTTTCTTTATTTAATGAAAAAAATAAAAAGTGACCATGTTGAAGTTGCTGTGGTATTTTGGTTCACCCTCAATATGCATAGCGTAGGCCAGTCAGAGTCCCATCTCGTGCGGAATTAAAGATCACGTGAAATGATGAGTAAACATCGCCCTTTGTATAAGAATAAGACATATGGTCAGTCACAGTTGAACTTTTGCCTTCATGTACTTAAAAAGAGCATCTTATTGTCCAGATTTTACTCAAAGAGCACATCACTAACCAGAGTCAGGTCTTTCTTGTGTAATAGGATTGTTTCCAGCATATCGATCTGTGTCATTTGATGCAGTTGCAAGGAACCCTTTAAGGTCACTTAGCATCTTGTACACATATTTTACCTCTTAGCTTGTGTAATTTCGGGAGTGTGCTGCGTTTTGTCAGGGTGGCTGGTCGCTTGTCTTTCCGGGTTGTGCTGTAGCTGGTTACATTGGGGTTATAAGGGTAAGAAGTTGTACTCTCAATCCTGTTCTGCTAAGATGCCAAGGGCTTCAAAGGAGTTTTGCAGGAAGTGCCTCATTCACATTTTGTACCCATTCTTTAGATAAAGGATCAGGATCATTTGATCATGGCAGTCTATCATGTCTGTGGTAGAATCTGAAGTAGAATGGAGGGTCTGAGTGACATGGATTTTAGTTTATAAAATGTCACCCCTATACCTACAATATTGCTTTTGTACCAATTCTGTAGTGAAGATATGAGAAAAATTTGAAAATTCAGTATATGAAATGTTTAGGGTGAGGATGTAGTGAGCAGGCAGAGTCCCGAGCAGTGAACGGGCCTTCACCCCGAGGCAGGGTGGAAGAGCGTTTCAGGGAGAGGCAACACGTCTGCAGGGATATCTGCACGGAGCGGGACGGTGCCTGCGTCACCCTGTCTGTGCAGAGTGGGACAGTGCCCGCCTCACCCTGTCTGTGCAGAGTGGGACGGTGCCCGCCTCACCCTGTCTGTGGAGCGGGACAGTGCCTGCGTCACCCTCTCTGTGCAGAGCGGACGGTGCCCGCGTCACCCTGCCTGTGCAGAGCGGGATGGTGCCCGCGTCACCCTGTCTGTGGAGCGGATGGTGCCCGTGTCACCCTGTCTGTACAGAGTGGGACAGTGCCCACGTCACCCTGTCTGTACAGAGCAGGACGGTGCCCGCGTCACCCTGTCTGTGAAGAGCGGACGGTGCCCACGTCACCCTGTCTGCGGAGGGGATGGAGCCCGCGTCACCCCGTCTGTACAGAGCAGAACGGTGCCCACGTCACCCAGTCTGTACAGAGCGGGACGGTGCCCACGTCACCCTGTCTGTGGAGCAGGACGTTGCCCGCGTCACCCTGTCTGTGGGGCGGAATGGTGCCTGCGTCACCCTGTCTGTGGAGTGGATGGTGCCCGCATCACCCTGTCTGTACAGAGCAGGATGGTGCCCGCGTCACCCTTTCTGCGCGGTGTGACGGGGAGCAGGGAATCGCAAGGGAGAAAGTGCTGCCTGTTTGGCTTCTTTTGTGCTTGTTCATTCTATTTTCCTGGGAAAACTTGACTACATTACTCACTAGTTCAACTAAATTTTCCAATAGGGTAATGGATTTGTTCCACAAAAATTCATACTGTGGAATCTTTCCTTGTTATAAATAGCAGTTTATGAAATTAGGGAGCTTAGAAATTCTGCTTTGAATTTAAACTAATTTAAACTAATGATAAAGTATTTTGGATTACATTAAATTTTGTTTTTGTAATCATAAGACTGATTAGGTTAGTGAAAATAAAATGATCTCTTTGCAGTTATAATGATACTTCATCTTGTTTCCACATCACTAATCCCCGCCCCGCCGCGCCCCACCACGGTAACTGTTGGTTCTGAAATCCTAGTTAATATATCTCTAAAGAAGGGGTTTTTCCTTCATTCTAAGTCATTTCCTTTTAAAATTACTTAGTTCTCTTTTCTTCACAGTTTTTCAGTCCACTTTCGTGCTGATGAGAAAGCTAGCTAGTTTCCTTACCGTGTCCTGAGGGAACCCCTCTTGGAGAAGCAGTTCTGCCTCCATGCTTCCCTGTGAAGCTCACCGGCTCTCATCTCCCTCCTCCCAGCTCCCTGCCCTCCCTGCCCTGGTCTTTCCGCACCACACCTCTGCAGGCTGCAGGGTAAGGGTAGTGAGGGGGGATGAGAGGGTACTTACCCCTCCCTTTCTCTGTACCAGGCATGCTTCCGGGCTTCACTTCTAGCATCCAGACTTCAGCAAATGGAAGAAATGCATTCCTCATCTGTGTTTTATCTGTATGTTGTTGTTAATCTTTAATAAAATACATTCTAGGTTTCAAGAAAGGAACTTAACAGCCATATTTTAAAGTAACAGTACGTGATTTTAAGATTGGGAAGTAGTTGCCAAAAACATAATGTTCCTTGTAGTTTTCTGGAATAATTGCCTTAACAATGATTTGACGTTTTCTTTCAGAGTGGTCTTGGGCCTTCCCTGGCGGCCCAGTGGTTAAGACTGCTTGCTCCCACTGCAGGGCCTGGGTTCCTGGTCAGGAAATAATCCTGCGTGCCTCGCAGTGAGGCCAGTAGACGGACTGATAAATAAGACGGTCTCTTGCCACTTTATTTTTTAAAAGTGTTCTTTAACCTTAAGTTCTAGTCATCATCAAGTGTCTCTTAGTTGAGTGACTTAGCATTTAAGATTTGAGAAGGACCTTGTGGATTTCCAGACTTACTTCCCTCCTAAATAAACAAGGACTTCCAGACTTCTTCCCTCCTAAATAAACAAATATTTCAAATCCTCAAAGATGATGCTGTGAAAGTGCTGCACTTGATATGCCAGCAAATCTGGAAAACTCAGCAGTGGCCACAGGACTGGAAAAGGTCCGTTTTCGTTCCAATCCCAAAGAAAGGCAATGCCGAAGAAGGCTCAAACTACCGCACAATTGCACTCATCTCACACGCTAGTAAAATAATGCTCAAAATTCTCCAAGCCAGGCTTCAGCAATTCGTGAACTGTGAACTCCCAGATGTTCAAGCTGGTTTTAGAAAAGGCAGAGGAACCAGAGATCAAATTGCCAATATCCGCTGGATCATCGGAAAAGCAAGAGAGTTCCAGAAAAACATCTATTTCTGCTTTATTGACTATGCCAAAACCTTTGACTGTGTGGATCACAATAAACTGTGGAAAATTCTGAAAGAGATGGGAATACCAGACCATCTGACCTGTCTCTTGCAAAACCTGTATGCAGGTCAGGAAGCAACAGTTAGAACTGGACATGGAAGAAGAGACTGGTTCCAAATAGGAAAAGGAGTACGTCAAGGCTGTATATTGTCACCCTGCTTATTTAACTTATATGCAGAGTACATCATGAGAAACTCTGGGCTGGAGGAAGCACAAGCTGGAATCAAGGTTGCTGGGAGAAATATCAATAACCTCAGATATGCAGATGACACCTCCCTTATGGCAGAAAGTGAAGAAGAACTAAAGAGCCTCTTGATAAAAGTGAAAGAGGAGAGTGAAAAAGTTGGCCTAAAGCTCAGCGTTCAGAAAACTAAGATCATGGCATCTGGTCCCATCACTTCATGGGAAATAGATGGGGAAACAGTGGAAACAGTGTCAGACTTTATTTTTTGGGGCTCCAAAATTAGTGCTGATGGTGACTGCAGCCATGAAATTAAAAGACGCTTACTCCTTGGAAGGAAAGTTATGACCAACCTAGATAGCATATTTAAAAGCAGAGACATTACTTTGCCAACAAAGGTCCATCTAGTCAAGGCTGTGGTTTTTCCAGTGGTCATGTATGGATGTGAGAGTTGGACGGTGAAGAGAGCTGAGCGCCGCAGAATTGATGCTTTTGAACTGTGTTGTTGGAGAAGCCTCTTGAGAGTCCCTTGGACTGCAAGAAGATCCAACCAGTCTATCCTAAAGGAGATCAGTCCTGGGTGTTCATTGGAAGGACTGATGTTGAAGCTGAAACTCCAATACTTTGGCCACGTCACTCGAAGAGTTGACTCATTGGAAAAGACCCTGATGCTGGGAACGATTGGGGGCAGGAGGAGAAGGGGACGACAGAGGATGAGATGGTTAGATGGCATCACTGACTCGATGGACATGGGTTTGGGTAAACTCCGGGAGTTGGTGATGGATAGGGAGGCCTGGCGTGCTGCAGTTCATGGGGTCGCAAAGAGCTGGACACGACTGAGCGACTGAACTGAAATAAACAAGGGCTACAGCCTTTCAGACACCTATGGTGTCTCACCAGACAGTTCTTCCTTAGAAGTGAGCTGAGGTCTTTATCCCTGTACCTTTGGCTCACTGCTCTCTTGCTTAACTCAAGGTAATCATTGCACTCCCTCTCCTGTTTGATGAACTCTTAACTATTTAAGTTTCTACGCCCTCCCCCACACCTTGGCAATCTACTTTTAGGAGAAACATCTCTGATAATTGCAACAATTCTCTCATCACTTGGTTCCCAGATTCCTTCTCTTGGTTTTCCTTTGGGTACTCTGCAGTTTCTTGATATACTTGCCACACCATCCGATGAGTGCAGAGGATGTGACCACTGTTTACCATTCTTTAGACATTATTCCAAAATGAGTGAGTCAGTTATCCATTCACGAGGTCAGCAGCAAAATCAAGAGACTCTTTGTTTCTCCCCAACCCCAAATTGTTAATAGGTATATTTTGTTAATAATAAAATCATTTAGCCAAGTGAATTGACGTAGTAGTGACAACCAATAATGATAACTAACATTTTGATAACTTTTTTCTCTGTGCCAAGATCTGTTCTAGACGCTTTACAGTATCCCTGTGAGGTAGGTGCTCATAACGCTGTTCGGGGCCGGGTTTTGCAGCGGAAGGAAATAAGCCTTGGGGAGATGTCATCAGCCCGTCTTGTGCGGGAGGGAGCGGGGTGTGAGGCCCCAGCCTCGCCTTGTGCAGCGAGCTCTGCTGCCTGGCTCTTCTCCTTTTGTTTCATAGTGGCCTGAAGGGATGAGACAAACCAAACTGCGAATAGCAGCTGAGGTTTGTTTACTGAGAATGTCAAAGGGAAGTTTCAGGGCTTCGTGTACACAGTTGTCAGTAGCCTCTGGGCCGCTCAGTAGTAGAACAGAAGGTGGTTTATAGGCAGTCTGTAGTGCTGCTGAGGGCCTCTGAGCATCGTCACTGCATGGATCGCTGACCTTCCTAAAGGATGACCAGGAGTTACTTAGGAAGTCTGAGATGCCTGCTGAGTCACCCAAGGCAGGTTAAGTCGGTTTTGGTGTTGAGGGCACTGCTGTTGTCTACCTCTTCCAAAACTGGTCAAGTGTTGCTGCATCAGAAACTTATCATATATGCTTAACCAGATCCCTACATCTGGTCATATTATACTTTGAAGTTCAGTCATTTTAATCTGAGTGTTAGACCAGTGTAAAAATACATGGTATGTGTGTCCATGTGAACCAAGTCACTTCAGTCATGTCTGACTCTTTGTGACTGTGGCCCACCAGGCTCCTCTGTCCGTGGAATTTTCCAGGCAAGAATACTGGCATGGGTTGCCATGCCCTCCTCCAGGGGATCTTCCTGACCCAGGGATCGAACCTGCATCTCCTGTCTCCTGCGTTGGCAGGTGGGTTCTTTACCACTAGCGCCACCTAGGAAGCACCCCCTCCAAATAAATACACAGTGTCTTAAGAGTTTAAATTCCATGATATATTTACTTACCTTGGAAGAGGACAGTATTTGTAACCCAGAGTATTGGATTATCTGCAACTATTCTGAAGAGTTAAATTCTTCTACCCACTGGTCTGATTTATTTTATTAAGTAAGGAATACTAGAATAATTGAAAAAAATACCACTGAACTCTGTAGGTTAAACATGCCAGACCTTGTATGTTAGACTGGAACTTAAACATTGAGGTGTTTGTATAATTTTTATTTTAAATAGAAAACCAAGTAGCTTGTTTCTAGGCTATTTAGAAATATTTCTGTTTAATGTGAATTTATGTGATTTCTTATAATAGCAAGTTAGAATGTAGGGTTTTTGTGGTTAGCGATCCTTCCCCCGTCCTTTGTGGAGGAGCTGCCCCCCGTGGGGAAACGCTCAGCGGCTCTCCCGTGGTCCCATCCTAAGGAGCTTGTTTACATGTATTCTGCCAATGAGGAAATAGGAAGGAACTCTGAGTTCAGATTTGATCTCCACCCAAGCCAAGTCCTATTTTTCTGTTCTTACCGAGATACACAATGGGATTTCTGTGTGTGGAAAGGAGGAAGCTCTTAGGCTGGAGACCCGGTGAGTAATGCTGGAGGCCTGGGGACCTTCTCCGAGGCTCTCACAGCTGCTTGTGACTCCGAGAGGGCGAGGTGCCAGGCCTGCGTGTCTGGTTTCCGCCGTCCCCCGAGCTCCTGGGCCACGTCCCGCAGCTCTGCCTGCTCCTGGGGGTGCGGTGCCAGTCCGCACGGGGGCCTGGGAGGACCTGTCCATCTTGTCCCTAGAGGGGGCTGCCAGGGCTGGAGCAGCCGGGGGTCTCTGCTCTCTGCGCCGTTCACGTGCCTTTTTGAATCGTACTTGTTAGGGATCTGTGCCCTCAAGGGACCCGTGTTGTGAAGACGAAGAGTGTATCAGTATCAGTCCAGGGGCTGTTTCCTAGAGGCAGGTGGTAAACACGCTGACGGGGGCACTCCTCCCCTCCACTCACCTGGCAGAGAGGTTGGGACGCCTAGCAGGAACTCGAGGTCTAGATTTCTCAGTCCTGTTTCTCCTTATTGTTGGGCATGCTTGGTCACTTCAGTCCTGTCCAACTCTGTGATGCTGTGGACTATAACCCGCCACCCTCCTCTGTCCATGGAATTCTCCAGGCAAGAATACTGGAGTGGTAGCCATTTCTTCCTCCAGAGGCTCTTTCCCACCCAGGGATCGAACCCGCGTCTCTGGCGTCCCCTGCATTGCAGGCGGGTTCTTTAGTGCCTAGCCCCCCCGGGAAGCCCAGCTTTATTTTTGTACCCTGGTCCTTTTACAGTGAGTTTTGTGTTTGCTTACCTGTCAGTCAGTCATCCAACGCTTCTCTTCTCTTTTCCCTCTCTCCCTCCTTTCCTTCCTTCTGTCCCCTTCCAGCCTGCAACTCTCTGCACTCTTTTATTCTTTGGTCCCGTAACTGCGTTTTAACGGCTCCCTGACAGCCTCGGTGCGCCTGCTCTCGGAAATCGCAGCCCCTGGACCCGCGCTCAGGGTCCCCGCTGTCCTTAGTGCTTCTCTATGACGGCCTCTCCAGACCCTCTTTGTCTTTGTGTGTTTGATGACATCTGCTGGTTTAGAATGCTGTTTAAATTTGTGTATTTTATTTCTTGGATTTTTAGCTATTTCATATCATTTACTCATTTAAGGCAAAGAAATAATTCCCAATCCAGGGATCAAACCTAGGTTTCCTGCTTTGCAGGCTGACTCTTTACCGTCTGAACCACCAGGGAAGCCTAAAGAAGTAATAAAATATCAGAACTTTAGGTAGAACTTAACTAAATCCAAAATCGGGAGTTTGATATGCCCGTGTGAGGACATTATTAATGTATATATTGTAATTAATTTTATAGGAAGGTTTTCCACATCTGCTGTGAAGCAGATTTTATGAAATGATAATGAATGCAGGATCAAGAAATGAGAGGTCATTGTGAAAAGGTCTGGAATCACGTTAAGGCATTTCCTATGTTTGTAGAATTTTTTTTAAAAGAAATTATTGCATGTTTTGGAGCAGTGACAGTTTAAAGTTTATTAAAATGGGAAAATCTTTGATATCAAGTATTATAAAACTTTTATTGATGAGGATGAAATTGAAAGTAAGTCGTTAGAGTACTTAGCTAGTAAAGATGAATAAACTCTATTCTGAATTTATATTCTCCTATATATTTATGCCTTCCCAGAGCATTTGGAAGCGGGGAGCCTGGTAAGAATTGAAACTAAGAAAACTGAGGTTAAGAATTTTTTACAGGAGTTTAGTAAACTCCCCAGAGACTCTCCCTATAGCCAGGGCATAATTTCCCAAACCACTGAAGGCTAGGCCAGAGCCATTAATGACTCATAAAGCCAGTTTATAGCAATATTTTACTTTGCACAAGTGGAATTATTTATGCTATTTCAGCTGCTTTGACCAAGCCTTTCAGAATCATTTTGTTTAATTTCGAGCCTGCTTCTCACGTAATAAGGATAAATTGTACTTCACTAAAGTATAGTGGGGATAAAACAACCATCTGGCTGCCATTCTGAACTTTCTCTTGCTTATGAAAGATGATTGTCCACTAAGTTAACAGTAAGAATAATGTGAGTGACGTAGAGTGCAGGCCTGTTGCAAAAGGAAGATAATAATTTCAGAAGCACAGAGTGGGGTGGGTTAGGGCTAGGAGAGAGGCACTGGTTGAGAAACGTAGCCCACCCAGACTCAGAGCAGAGATCATTGATGCAAGGGCCCTAACAGCTGGCAAAGAGATGGCCGAGGAAACCGTCCAACTGAGTGGGATGGTAGAAATGTGTAGATGCCTAGTAGGTAATCTGGAAAGTTTGATGTTCATATTACCATTTTTTTATGGTTAATCTGCAGTGTTCTTGGGGAAATAATTCGAGGGCCCAGTGAGCTTTTTGCTCATATGTGTTACATGTTCCAGCCCTCAAGTTGGAAAAGAAGACCCCTTGAGCCAGTGGTTGGGATGTGTGTGCACTCAGTCGTGTCCAGGTCTTTGCTGCCCCATGGACTATAGCCCGCCGGGCTCCTCTCTCCATGGAATTTTCTGTCCATGGCAAGAATACTGAAGTGGGTTGCCATTTCCTTCTCCAGAGGATCTTCCTGACTCAGGGATCAAACCCATGTCCCCTGCATCTCCTGCATTGGCAGGTGGGTTCTTTTATCGCTGGGAAGCTATGGTTTGGATTCATGTGCATTTTAATGTATCTCCCAACGTGTGTAGGCTCATGAGGGAAAATATCCCATTTGATTTACTGACTCGAAATTATTAGCCTCAAAATTCTTTGTCATTGTTGATACAAACTAGCACTGATTTCCCAAACCGTGGTGACTTGAACCGATCTTCTGAAACCTGGCTTTGTTCACATGTGGTTCACTCATGGTCATGAGGGATGACATCAAACCGTCTTTGCTCTGGGCTGAGGGCTTTGTTAGGATTAGACTGTGGCAGTTAGAGGCGCCTCCCTCTGGGTAGGACTTGAACTTGAGTCTGTGATTCAGGCTCTTTGTGGCTGGGCTTTTACCATGTGACCTTAGGCAGACCCTTTAACTTTCATCTTTGAAGTGGAGATCAGTCCTTACTGTGCTGAGTTACTGTGAAGACGAAATTAAAAGATGCTTTCTCCTTGGAAGGAAAGCTATGACCAACCTAGACAGCATATTAAGAAGCAGAGACATTACTTTGCCAGCAAAGGTCCGTCTAGTCAAGGCTATGGTTTTTCCAGTGGTCATGTATGAATGTGAGAGTTGGACTATAAAGAAAGCTGAGTGCCGAAGAATTGATGCCTTTGAACTGTGGTGTTGGAGAAGACTCTTGAGAGTCCCTTGGACTGCAAGGAGATCCAACCAGTCCATCCTAAAGGAGATCAGTCCTGGGTGTTCATTGGAAGGACTAATGCTGAAGCTGAGGCTCCGATACTTCGGCCACCTCATGCAAAGAGTTGACTCATTTGAAAAGACCCTGATGCTGGGAAGGATTGGGGGCAGGAGGAGAAGGGGATGACAGAGGATGAGATGGCTGGATGGCATCACCAACTCGATGGACATGAGTTTGGGTAAACTCCAGGAGTTGGCAATGGACAGGGAGGCCTGGCGTGCTGCAGTCCATGGGGTCACAGAGAGTCAGACATGACTGAGCGACTGAACAGCAACCACAGTAAAAGGCCACTTGCTGTGAGGGGTATGGACATGGCTTTCTCACTTCTTTTATGTCTTATCTTGAGGCAGATCTTAGATTTAATAGGCGCTATGTAGGCAGGTTACAGGCTCTTTGGTTAGACCTATTGGTAGTTCTTTCATCTGGGAGTTGAGCAAAACCTCTTTGTGATGGTGGCCTTACCTGCCCAGGCTGATCTAGGGGGAAGCCCTTAAATCTCCTTTATTGCAGGGCCTGGCACAGGGCAGAGGTGCCACTCGCGGTTCGGGTCTCGTGGTCACCTTGGCCGCCTGCTGCTGTCAGGACACATCTGGTTTCCGCTCTCTGTCCCTGCCCCATTCCGCCGTGATCCCCACGGGCCCCCTTGCTTGCTGAGCTTTGGTCCTGAGCCGTCCTCCTCCTGGTTTCCAGCAGGAACAGGCTCGCAGTCCAGAATGAGGAAAGAAATCAAATCCGACTTGACATTTAATCATTGTCTTGTAGTTGTCCAAAGAGAGTATTTATTCAGTCTGCTGCTTCAGCTGAAAGGGAATGTGTCCTCCACAGAGTAGTCCCCGGTGGAGGAGCACCCCGGCCGGCCAGGCGGCTGCTGAGAGGGGCGGGCGGTGAAGCAGCACCATGTCACCCTCCCGGGAGGTGCCCCCAGCGGCTGCCCTGAGCTCGGAGCACAGGCCGCTGTGAGCAGGACAGGCCCGAGGACCTCTAGGAGCTTAACCGTCAGAGACAGAGACTCTTCGTGGAACCTTTGCACGACGGCCCATTTTGCTGAAGCTGGAGTCTTTACAATGACCTCAAAGGAGCTGCAGGATCTCCTTACCTTTTTACTGAAGTTTTTATATTGAGGTTACATTGCTTTTTTCTCAGTGAAGTGCACGCACACGGAAGAGCACAAAGAACAGTATTACAGTTCCTGCTTGTCTGACGTTCTGACGTGCACGTGTGCTCAGTCGCTTCAGTCGTACCCAACTCTTTGGGACCCCATGGACTGTAGCCCACAAGGCTCCTCTGTCCATGGGACTCTCCAGGCAAGAATACTGCAGTGGGTTGCCATGCCCTCCTCCAGGGGATCAAACCCTCGTCTCTTATGTCTCCTGCATTGGCAGACAGATTCTTTGCCACTGGTGCCACCTGAGAAGACGTAGTTCCTTCATACTTTCTACTCTTATTATAAAGTGAATAAAAATTATAGATAAATTCCAGATTTCCTATGTTTCCATTCCTGTTTTCATTTCCCTCCCTGCTTCCCTAGAGGCAGTCACTGTCATTAATTTGACATATGATCAGTGTATGTGCTGTGCTTAGTCGCTCAGTCGTGTCCAACTCTTTGTGACCCCATGGACTGTAGCCCACCAGGCTCCTCTGTCCATGGGATTCTCCAGGCTAGAATACTGGAGTGGATAGCCTTTCCCTTCTCCAGGGGATCTTCCCAACCCAAGGACTGAACCCAGGTCTACCGCATTGCAGGTGGATTCTTTACTGTCTGAGCCACGTGGGAATGACCAGTGTATAGTGTGTAGCTTTATTGCACATATAACTATTCATGCATAATATATGGAATCATTGTATGTGTTTGTGTTAACATTTTTTTCATGCATGACATTGTACTGTATGTAAAATTTTATAGCTTGCATTTTTGATTTATTTTGGGCTTGAGTGTTTTTTTAATGAATCCAGGTCGATACATACAAATCTAGTTCAGTCATTTTAACTGAAGCTCTAAGTGGCAAGCTCGCTCGCTCTCTTGGGTTCAGAATATGTATCCCAGGGAAGGCCTTGAGTTAGCCTTCTGACTCAAGAAGATGGATCGGTGTGCGGGTTCAGCAGCGTGGCTTGGATGGCTGGAGCTGCGAGCACACACCTCCAGCCCTGGAAGCAGCATAATCTGCAGCTCCCACCAGGATCACGTGCATTTGAAGGCTTGTTAGAGGAAGAAGTGGGAAAGGATTTGGGGCAGACAAAAACACAGATTACCACGTGAGTTTCAACCTTGAGCTTGGACATCAGGCCCCTGGGAAGCCTTCTGTGACTCCTTAGATTATACTCTGTGCCCTTGCCCTTAACGATGATTGAAACTTTTGTCATAGAGTGTATTAATTGGGAAGATCCCCTGGAGAAGGACATGGCAGCCCACTCCAGTATCCCTGCCTGGAGAATCCCATGGACATAGGAGCCTGGTGGGCTGCAGTCCACAGGGTCACAGAAGAGTCAGACACAGTGAAGTGACCAGAGAAAGCAGCAGCGGCAAACAGCACTTGCCCGTCCTCTTGAGGTGCTCTCGCTCGGGCCGCTGTCCCCGCTGCCTGTCCCGTCCTGCGCCCGTCCCTCAGGAAACGGAAGGTCTGACACACCATTACGTCCTCACCACACGTTTTTGCCTGAATGATTCCGAGTAATCCTTTCAACCTTACTTCCCATAAATGGGTTCCAGCCAGGGAATCTTGTGTGGCCGTGGCATGTCTGCACCTGCCTTGCAGGCGCATTAAATTCTGGCCTTTTTTTTTCACATCATTTGATTTGCCTGGGTGACCTGGCCCTGTTTTGGATTTTCTTTTTCTTTTTAAGGGTGAAAATTCAAGGGAAGATCAAATTGCTGAGACGTGGACTCAGCCTTACTTTGTAAACTCTTGAGTCGAGCCCTGCCAGCCCTTTTGCCTCCCACTGTCCCCTTAGCTCTCACGGTTCTTTAGCATCAGGAGAGTGTGGGTTCCGGTGAGTGTAAGTTGTCTTAGCAATCATAAATGGTCAGAGCAGTCACCAGCTACTGAGTGCTGTCCCTGAGCCAGCCGTGCAGACGTAGGTGTCATCTTCATGCCTGTTAGACGGGTGAGCAAACAGGAGTTTGGAGAACCGAGTGGTGCACTCAGGTTCTCTCAGCTTGGGGATGATGGAGCTAGAGCCAACACCCCTGAGAACCATGTTCTGCTGCCTTTTGTAATCGCGGAAGAGTGAAGCTGGGGTTTGGTAATAGAAAAGGGCATCAAACTGATCACAGATAAGGAGTGGACTTTTTGCCATAAAGCTTTGGTGAAGATAAAGAGCATGAGGAAGTATCAACCCAGATCCTAGGACAATAACCCCACAGCCTTGGTGAGGCTAGAGGGGGCCGAGGTTTGTGTCAGTGGTCCTGAAGCCATGTCCATGGCGTAAATCGGCACCGTGGTTCCCAGAATATGAGAGAGAAGCACGGGGTGCCCAGTGCTGTTTCTGCCTCCAGCATGCCCTGTAGCCCTGGGACTCTGGCTATTGTAGGAGTCATTTAACTGGGAATACTTTGAATATGTGGATAGACATTTAGACGTACAGTAAATTTCACTTAGATTACCTACATGAAGTAAAACTGCAACTGGGAGACGTGACCTGGCAAATTTACAACAGGCAGGAGTGGGGTCTGATTATATGCTGCTGCTGTTGGTAAAGATACACGTGAGGCCACGGAGCGTGCCTTTCTTGGTGCTGTTTTTAAATCAGTATTTACAAGGGTTTTGTTTAAGTTCAGTCTAGATCTTAGTGTCTGTCTTCCAACCCTGTATTCACTCTAAGGTCTCATATTGTTTAGTTTTGAATTCTCTTACCGTGAATGTTTTCAGGAACATGACCCCTGTAGTTGAAGGGGATTACGGGTATCACTGAACCTGATAGGATAATCTGTGCTTTGTCACCTGGCTCCTATACTGGGTTACTGTCAGCACCTTCCAGGGAGGGACACTATTTCCTGCCTTGGTAATGCTTTAATACCTTGCTCAGTTCTGTCTAAATACTCTTGGTTTAGATTTGAATAATGGTGCTAATTGCATAGCGAGTCTGTGTTCCCGAATGAGGTTATCTTGTTTCTGTCTATGGAAAGCAGTTACAGGATAAAGGATGCTATGGAAACAGAACTGTGGTTTTTATCCCCTGTAGGTCGCATCGCAGCGCGTTAGCTCAGTGGACCTCTCCTGTTGCAGCTTGGAGCGTCTGCCCGCCAACCTCTTCTACAGCCAAGACCTCACTCATCTCAATTTAAGACAGAACTTTCTAAGGCAGAACCCCAGTCTACCAACTGCAAGGGGGCTCAGCGAACTGCAAAGGTGAGCATGCAGAAACGGGTGGATAATTAGGGAAGGGGAGGAGGGGTCAGCTTCTGATTGTTTCTTGACTATTCTGAGTGAAAAAGCTACACTGGGTAATCTTTCTCTTTCAGAGAGCCGAGTAATAGGACTTTGGTAGTGAAGACACTATCAGTTCTCATTCTGAAATTTTCTTCAGGGTCCCTGCCTTTGAAATTAATGATTTAGATATTCATTAACTGGATACATTTGTACAAGAAGAACACTTTTCCTAAACTACTTGTATTTCTTAACCAATCTACAAATGCATCTGGGAAAAGTTAATATTTGGTGTGTTACTTCTGAACTATAGGGGTTTGGTCAGATACTTCTTTCAAAATTTACAAAAAGGTCAGTTTTTTCCATGAAAAGATGTTTCCTTCGAAATCTAAGAACTAAAGTTTAAATCCATTAATACCACATCATCTGGGTGATTAGTGTATAGGTTTCAAGAGTCACTTGATAAATGAGAGGGTCTGCTCTTTCATAACTAGAGGGCAGGGACTTTAATCTGCATCTTTCTGAGACAGATTGAAGGAGGTACCAAATTAATTTCATTTTCTTTCTGTTTTTTTTTGAGAAATGATCAATCTTGATTCTGTGGTAAATAAATAAAGCCTCTGATGCTTACGTATTTGTTGCAAATATATGAGACAATAACTCGAGAAGGATATGACTTTTAAAGAAAGAATGAATAGTTCATTTGTTTGTAAATGCCTGTTAATGATCAGAGATTTAGCTGTGATCATTAATCATTGTGATTATGTGTTTATGATTTTTAACATCCAGAAAGAATAATCCAATTAAGTATTAATATGAAGTTTCTGTGGATATGTTAGAGAAGGGAAGAGTGTTTCAATTGTCTTTTCAGATGATTGTGAATATTCTTTGATATGCTCAGTTGCTAAGTTGTGTCCGACTGTTCACAACTGTGTGGATTGTAGTCCGCCAGGCAAGAATACTGAAGTGGGTTGCCATTTCCTTCTCCAGGTGATCTTCCTGGCCCAGGGATCGAACCTGGGTCTCCTGTATTGCAGGCAGATTTTAGGTGGTAATTTCTTACATGTGGGTTTCAGTGTGGAATGTAAAACCCTTTCAGTAGACTTTTAAGATTCTTTCACATTAGGATCCTCTGGTCTTCCTCGCACTTTGAATGGATCTTTGCCCATACATCATTTCATTGCGTTAAGTTGGTCATTTGGAAAATACTAGTTTGTTGGGATAATACAGATACTCCAAACATTAGCATTCTTCATTATGCAGTTTCGAGGAATGGCCGTTGTTAATATCACCACTGATCTCATCAGAAAACATCTTGAAGTATTGGGAAGTTTTCAGGCTCACTGTGGAAACAAGTTTTCCAGCATTTTAAATTTCAGTTGAAAGCTTGACGGCGACTACGCTTGGCAACAAATGCTGCCGGTTGTTTTCCTGCAGCGACCTCCTCACCTCACTTTAGAGAAACGTCTGCAGGACCCGAGTCTGGGCTCTGAGCTCGTCAGCTGTGCTTCCAGGTGGAGCGGTGTCCGTGAGCGCTGTGGACGGTGTGCTCACAGCTCAGACAGTCGTGCAGGCGTTTTCCTTGGGATATCAGTGCCCTGAATACGGCAGAGTGCTTTCTGTGTGCTTCCCGTTCATCACCCAGAAAACGAAAAAGACATGCATAAGGGTTGAGATGTGATACAAAATAACTTTCTTGCCTCCTCATGGGCAATTTTAAAGTGAAATTGGCATTATGCATTTTTTCAAAGAACATTTTGGCTCTGACTGGCAGAGAAGAGTCCTGTGACGGTGGGGACAGTCTGGTGCCCAGTGAACGAGCCCCTGGGCAATAAGAACCCAGAAAGATGTGCTCAAGCACTTCCTTACTCTTACGTGGAGCTTCGGTTACAGTGAAGGAAACCTCAGGGAGCTTCTCAAACTTAGGTGCTTATATGCCCTGACTCTCCTACGCCCTGCACACTGATAGGGCTACTTCTACTGACTCTCCTACGCCCCGCGCACTGATAGGGCTACTTCTACTGACTCTTCTATGCCCTGCGCACTGATAGGGCTACTTCTACTGACTCTCCTGTAATAAAGTGACTGTGATTTTTTTGCTAAAGGGTAATATCATGATTTAGTCTCTTTGGGGCATTTGAAATTTTTTTTGAAGTATTCTTGTGTATTTCCCATCAAGAATTTTTGCATCATGCTATTCAATCCTGCCTTCTTAGAACAGAAAGGGGCATTAGAATTTATCCAAACCAGTACTTTCATTTTGGAGACGAGGTAGAGGAAGATGTGAAATGCCAAAATCAGATTAACATTCTGGGAGGCGGTTAAGGGGATGTGATCTGGGAATGGTTTGAAGAGGGTTTCAGCCACATCGATAATGTTTATTTCTTTAAAAAAAAATTAGAGACTAATAGGCAAAGTGTTCAAAATGTCAATATTTGAAAAGCTGAATAGTACATACTTGAATGATCATTATTGTTTTCTGTATTTTCTTATTTATGTATTCCATAATAATCCAAAAGTTAAAGCCTAAACAAAGAGAAAGTCAAAACGCTTCTAATGACATAGGGGAATATGATAGCCCCAAAGAGTCAGCATTTATGGACTAAACAAATACATCTCTGGGTAGAGGGATCTTGGGGGGCATTGCCTTGCCTGTTGGTGCTTTCAGCAGCTCCTGATTGATCCCCCATATCTGCTGATTCCACGTCTGTAAAGAGCTTTTCAGTGCATCCACGCTTCTCCTCTGCCTCCCATCTCTCAGCACACTCCCTCTCCAACCAGCTGTCAGCTCTCACCCGAACTGCTGCGGAAACTGGGGAGAAATGGTTGTCTTACTGTCAGTTTCCTACTGCAGGTCACCCTTCTTAGTTTTCTTGCCTTCTGTTTTGTGCCTTTCTTGGTTTTGTTTTGTATTTTAAAAAATTGAAACTTTTGTCCCATCAAAGTAATATTTTATATAAATTTGTAAAAAATCGTAATAGGCAGTAAGACAAGAAATAGGTGCTTGGAACTCCAGCCCCTCCTTACACTGCGTCCTGTCCCCTGGACAGCTACTTCTGATTCTCGGGGCTCCCTGTTTGCTGTCTTCTTCCCCTTCCCAGATAGAACATATCTGCTGCTGGTTTTGAAGTTTTCTTTATTGGACCGTGGTTGACGTCGCTGTGAAAAGGGGCGATTTGCCTCTCCTCCCTTGTCTGCAGCCCCTAAGCCCCGGGCCCGACTGCAGCTCCCCTCACCCTCTCGGTGTGTAGGCGTCCGTCTTTGGTTTAGTCGGTGTTGAAGGCTGACGTCACTTGGATTATGCAGCTGTATTCACCCCTAAGGCACTTAAATGCAGCCGTTACACTGCCTTTCTTACGCTGGCGGTTAGCAGCCTAGAGATGAGTGCACCTTTCCTTTTCTCTAGTGCTGTTAAGGTGACCCAACTCCAACCCTCTTCTCAACTCCCTTTTCCTAGCGATTTCTTCCTTCCTGGAGCCAGCACAGGTCCGGGGGTACCTTTCATCGTTTTCCTGGTAATTCCCTTTTTGTCTCTTGTGTTTTCCGTATGTTGTCCTGTATCTAGCGATTCCTTCTTGGTTTCCTCCTCCTTTTTAATGAAAGATCTTCTAGGATCTTCCTGAGAAAGGGGACGTGGGAGACAAATTTATTACATACTTTGTATCTTTAAAATTATTTTCTCATATGTTTGATAATTTGACTGGTTTCTGGATAGGAAAACATGTTTCCTCAGGATTTTGAAGCCAGCGCACCATTGTTTTTTAGCTTCTACGTTGCTATTAAAGTGTTACACTCTTCTGATCCTTATCTTTGTAGACCTTCTTTCCTCTTTTTTTTGTTTAAACAACCCTAAAGAGGTTTTAGGATTTTCTTTTTTGGCACTCGATTCATTTCAGCCACTAAGATGAACACTTGATCTGAAAAAAAAACAAGCATGTCCTTCAGCTCTGGAGGACGTTCTCCTTATACTGTGCGATGGTCCCTCCCCTTCATTCTCCCTTTGCTTCCTCGGGTTCTCCCTCTGAATTCCTGTCAGGCAGGCAGGCCCTCCTCGTTTGTCCTCTGATGCTCTTTTTCCTCTCTCTTAATGCCCTACTTCTTAACAAGGTTTCTCTACCTTAACCTTCTGAACTTCTGCTGTGCTTACTTTTCAAGAGGTCTCCCTTGCTTGTGTGTTTGATTGGTGTGCGTTGAGCAGCATTCTGTCCCCCCTCCCCTCCCCCCAATGGGTGCACTTCTTCCTTTTCTGAGGATGTGTCTGTTGCTGCCTTGGTTTCTTTTTTCCTGTTTGTGTAGGTGTCTGACTTTTATGTTAGGAGCTTGACTTCACTGGTGATCCTTTAGGGCTTCCCAGGTGGTGCTAGTGGTGAAGAACCTGCCTGCCAGCAGAGGAGACGCAAGGGTCTTGGGTTCTGTCCCTGGGTCAGGAAGGTCCCCTGGAGACGATCATGGCAATCCACTCCAGTGTTCTTGTCTAGACAATCCCATGGACAGAGGAGCCTGGCGGGCTACAGTCCACGGGGTTGCGAAGAGTCAGACACGATTGACGTGACTTGGCACGCACAGGGATCTTGCGCTCTCTGTTCCTTGCGCTCTCTGTTCCTTTTTAATGGGAGCCCCTGAGAAGTGAATCGGGCGCCGAGGTCTGTGGGCGAGGTCTCTGCTTTCTGCATCGTCACAGCAGGGCTGTTGAGGGTGAGCCTTGTGGCTTCCTTGGGGAACTTCCAAAGACCGTGTCTATGAACCTGCTGCCTAGGGTGAGTCAGGATTATTTAGGGCAGTCCTTTGGTCTTCCACCTGGGCAGTTCATGCCGGGGCTCGGGGAACGCAGCAGAGAAGGAGCTGGAATCCCAGAGCTCAGTTGGTGGATTCCTGTTTGAGGCCCTGTGTTCAGAACACAGTTCTCTGCCCCTCTTGATGTCTTTAAGCCAGGGCTCAGCTTTTCCCGGGGAATAAACTCTCTCTCGCGGGAACTGGGGAGAGGACCTGGGGTCTCATATTATTCCTTATATAATCTTTTAAAAATCTGTTTGTAGAAGTATAATGAATGTACAGTTTAATAGGTTTCCACAAAGTAAACACATGTGACGAGTGCTCAGGCTGAGAAATAGAAATCACTGTCCTCGCGCCCCCTCTCAGCCCCTGATGGACTCACTGACCCTGTGCCCCCCGCTCAGCCCCTAATGGACTCACTGACCCTGTGCCCCCCCTCAGTCCCTGATGGACTCACTGTCCCTGTGCCCCTCCCAGTCCCTGATGGACTCACTGTCCCTGTGCCCCCCCCCAGCCCCTGATGGACTCACTGTCCCTGTGCCCCCCTCTCAGTCCCCGAGGATGACCACTGTCCCTACTTCTGACACCATGCAGTAGTTTTGCCTGTTTTTGTTCTTAATATATGTGAATCGTAGAGTATGTACTTATATCCAGCATCTCCCCTTTGCATTTTTAAAAGCAGAACAAAACATATCATGTTACACATTATCAGCTTGCACTGTTTGTGTGTGTTAGTCGCTCAGTTGTCTCCAACTCTTTGCGACCCCATGGACAGTAGCCCGCCAGGCTCCTTTGTCCACGGGATTCTCCAGGCAAGATCACTGGAGTGGGTGCTATTTCCTTCTCCATACACTGTGTATTTTAATATAAAGCGGTAACTTTGATTTAAGATGGAAGACTTTTCAGGTTTTCGCTGCCAGCCAAGGTTTGTTAAGTCTCTTTGGCATTAAGTGTGGGGGAGATGGGCTGAGGGGCCTTGGTTTGTGGGATCTGAGCATTTGGGGAGGATGATGTTGTGTTGCCCTTTGTTAAAAACAAAGCAGCAGCAACAACAACAACAAACCCCCAGCTGTAAACCAGTCTCTTCACCACCACATCCTAATGTGAGGTTCTTGTCTCCCATCCCCATGATCCGTGAAGGATGTTATTGCTCAGTTTTCAGAGTAGTAAGTTTATATGTGTACGTGCACACAGGTGTTCAAACTAGGAATTGAAATTATATATATTTAAAACTCAATTAAATTTCAGAAAGCTCTAGTGTAACTTATTTAGGGTCATGCAGTTAGTATGGTATTTTTGAGATACTCTGTATATTTAATTTCTTGTTTTTAGTTGTATGTTTAAGGAATTTTTGTTCATCTCAAGTGCGTGTTTCACAAGGAATATGTTAGAGAAGAACCAAAGGATAATTTACTTTTAAGTTTTTACCAAATCTCAAGGGATGAATTTTTAGGTTGCAGTGTTAGGGCAGATATCCAGAGAAAAACTTTACATATAATGCATTTATAACAGACATTGTGAGACGACTTCTTTTAACCACATATCCCCCTAATTATTCTTTCTATTGCAAATTCTCATCTTAAACAAACGGGCAATTTTCACAGAGCATTTAAAACGGCATTTGCAGCAGCATTCTGATTCTGGAAAGGTGGCGGCTGATGTCCACACACAGGCCAGCAGTTTCAGGGAAAACATTGTTCTTGGAACTCCCAGTGTTTGCTTTTCCTTTATTAGCATTGGAGCTCTTCAGTTAGTTTTCAAAAATAGAGGAGAGGCAAAATCAGAGTAATTTTTGGTAGTTTTCAAACTGGTTTCTTCCTGGATTCTGTATGTTACTAATAATTATGGTGCATTATTTACCTCTATTTTATTAGTAGATACTATTTCATGTATATTAACTGTATTCCACTTAGATGTTGCAGTTGGTATTAGTCCTAAGATTGTTATTATTTGTGATGGAGAATTGTTATAATAAAGTATATAAAGTTTCTTTGTGAAGTCAGTGAAGAGGACAAGTTTTTGCTGAAATTCAAGGAATATAATTTTCCTTCCCATGTCTTAGTTTTATTGTTTTGAACACGGTATCAAAGCAGTGTGAACTTATTTATACTAAATGACATTGGTGTTCAAACATCTCAAATGTACTTTTGCATTAAAAGAGCTAATCTGTCACTCGGTACAGTTCCATGAGTAGTCGTGCTGCACCGGCAGATCTGAAGCGTGTGGGGTGGTCTGCAGCCCTGCGGTGGGGATAATCCAGTGCAGGGCTTTCAAAGAGCAGGGTCAGAGGAAACTCGAAAGCAGAGGTGGATAGCAATCATTTGTATGTGTATGTTTCTGGTAGCTTTGCGTGGTACTTCGAAGCTTATCTACTTAGATGTGAAATTCCTTTAGCTGAAAAGAGTGAGAGAGATGGGAGGGGCGAGAAGTTTTCAGATGGGCGTGAGGGAGTGAAGCTGGGTTGGCTGTGCAGGTATGTGGGTGTAAAAGAATGAAAGCCGTGAAGAAACGAGCATGGAGAAGCTCGTAGTTATGCCTGGCGTCTATCAAGTACCCTTCTTCTTAGAAAACTCAATTTTCTACAGTGTGAGTCTCCATGGAATGAAAAACAAGTGACCTTATTTCCTGCTCTGTTCTTTTGGGCATCTTGACACTGTAGAGCTACAGTTACTCATTTTAATTGCTTATCCCTACCAAAATGTCCAGGTATTTATAGAAAGAGAGATTTTAATTTTTGTTTTTGTCAGTGATTCCTGAAAACTCACTTTTAATGGAAATAGTGATAATTCATTAACATAGTGGGATTGGGAGTGGCGTGCCAAAATATTTTTTCAGCTTATTTGCCAGACATAGACTGCAGTACTCAGAACAGTTTCAGCTTCTTTGAAGATGCTCTGTCATATAAAAAATATTACAAGCAAACAGGAGCGGCTCGTTGCTGAAGAAAGGGCATAGCTGACGCGTTAGAGGCAAAACACAGCACACTTGCTGCTCGAGGAGAGGAGACCTTGGAAAGGAATTTCCACTCCTGGGCTTGGTGGGAGGCTTGCTGAGTGTCTAAGGAATTTCAGAGACTGTATGGAATGCCTTCCCTCCAGTTAACTCTTCCCAGCACTAGATGTTCCTTTCTTACACAGCTTTGCTATTCGGATGGAATTTTGATCCTCTTGGGAAGTTTTCCAGCTCACACAATCCTCCTTTTCCTTTCCTGAGCATCTGATCAAAGGAAAGCCTTTGCGTAAAGCTTGGGGCTCCGAGGTCGTATGGCCTACGGGGCGGCTCCCAGCCTCGCTTCTGGCCGTAAGAGCCTGTTTTCTTCTTCCCTTGTACGGCGTCAGAAGAGAGCTCAGAGAGAAACAAAAGGCTTATCTGTCAACCAGACTGCATTAAATTCGGTTTGCCCTGTTGACTTTTGGGATCCTTTAAGATATTCTTTAACTCCCCCCCCCCTCACTTAAATAAAAAGTGAGCAGGAATCTTCAGAACCCTTGGCTTGAATCCAGCGAGGGTATTGTGTTCTGGCCAGTTCTGTTCTTCTGTTTATTTTCATGGAGCTCTTTGCTGGACTCTCAAGTTTCAACTGTTAGAGTTCAATGTTAAACATAATATTTCCAGAAATTTGCTATTCTGCATGGAAACCAGCTTTCCCCCCTGCCTAGCTCTCAGGAGACAGGTTAAGCATGCGGCGAGTGGGCCAGTTTTGTGGTTGTTGACGGTTTAATATCATCGTAACTGAGGACTTGGAAGCGTGATTAACATCATTACTGGTGACTTCTGAAATAACGTTTTGGTCGCTAGCGTGAGGCTGCTGATGGAAGCCAGTGATGTTCCTCTTTCTCCCTCTCTCCCCGCCTCACGTCAGACAGACACGGGTAACTGAAGCACCTCTGACAACACACACCGGAACTTGAAAACAAAGGCCTGTGAGGGTTTCTGTTTGTCCTAAGAGTGTGATTTTGTACCTTTGCTGTCTCTCGCCATCCTCTGGAGCAGTAGAGCCTAGGATGGGAAGAGTCCGGTTCCCACTGTCGTTTGCCATGGCGGGTTAGGACGATGCTGCTGGAGCTGGCAGGGTGCTTGACGGAGGCCTCCTGATACCCGCACGCCCATCCCGCCCTGGTGATGTCTTTGGGACTCGTAATTAACAAGAAACCTAAGGGAAAGTCTGACTTTCCAAATAGTTGTTCTTTCCTCCAGTTTAAAAATTTCTGCTAGAAGGCTCACTTTCACCCCAGTTGAGATTGTGTGTGTGTGTCTGTGTGTGTGTGTAGAGGAAGCACAAGAAGGGAGAAGGCGGTGTTCATTCATTCATGTGGTACACAAATCCGTGCATTCTCGATAGGTTATTTCCCTGTTCAGAAATTTCCATAGGTAGATAGCAGTGTCTTTATCTGGAATTCGAGGCTCTCTGAATAGTCCTTAAGCATCCTTTACAACCACAAGCTTTCTTTCTGCTTAAGAGTGTATTTGCTTACCGTTTTCCAGGAATAGAGCTTTTGCCCTCCAAATTAGTGTTTCTCAAAATGTGGTTTGTGCAGTGCGTACATCAGAATCACCTGGGGTATTTACTAGAAACAGAGATTCCTGGGTTTCCTCCCGGGTCTGCTGAGTCAGAACCTCTGGTAACGGGGCACAGGCCGCTGCCGTCTAGCCGTGAGCACTGAAGTCCGAGACGCAGTCACACAGCCTGTTCTTTCGGAATGTTCTCTTTTTGATTCCCCATTTGCCTATTCATGTCCCTTTGAGACAAGTGACTTTTCTTTAAGCACTCATGGTATTTTTTTTCCAGTACGTTTTCATCTTCTGCTTTTCATTATAGCAGCTTTGCTCCCAAGCTGCGTCAGTTCCTGAAGGGTGAAAGCCGTGCCTCATTCATGCATGTGCATGCCTCACGCGCCTTTGTGCCCAATGAGAACTCTGAAAGTGCCCAGTGAATGAATGGTTCAGTGCTAGGATCAGATTTTTATTATACCTACTAAACTTTGGGTATTAGATTTTTTTCTGTTTAAATACCAGATATGCCTGGTCTGTTTGTGATATGAGCTTGTAAGCTTTTCATGTCTAAGCATGTTTTCATGACATAAGTATCCTCTCCAGCCTTAGCTCGTGTTCACCATCTCCTTTGGTAATCTAATATCCTTGAAAGAGATGTTACCTGGTTTTCATTTTTACATATCCTTATATGACTCACCTGGGATTTTATCCAAGTATACTGTGTGGGTCTTCTCTGCTTTGAGAAGTAGAAATAGCTGTCTGTTTTCTGCCTGTTACAGAAATGTTTTTACATTTTCTTATTTGTCCTACTAATGTGGTGCTTTTGTGCTTAGTTGCTCAGTCTTGTCCGACTCTTTGCAACCCCATGGACTGTAGCCCACCAAGCTCCTCGGTCCTTGGGATTCTCCGGGCAAGAACACTGGAGTGGGTAGGCATTCCCTTCTCCAGGATAGTGTGGTGGTTAGTTTAAACATCCTTCAAATAGTATCATGATGAGATTGGCTAACTGTGGGCAGATCTGTTGGTGAGAAAATGACAAAACATAGTCAGGGATAAAGTGAGAAACAATTTGATAAGAGAGATGTTTAACATACTTCTTTTTTTTTTTTTGATTGTTGTCTTGCCAGTTAATAAAAGTATCAGAAAATGACAGCTTTATGCCACTTACAACTTACTGTTTTCATGAGTTTAGATGGTGCAGAGCTGCTGTAATCTAGTGACTGCTATTTCCACGTGATCACCGTCTTGTGGTTTGGGGTGGTTCTCTGTGTAATGTGATTACGGGGTTCGCAGCAGCCTGCCATTGCACGCTGCCCCCTCCCTTGCTGTGGACAGGAACTCTGTCTTGTCAGTTGTTGGATCCATAGGGTTAACTGAGTCTAGGATTTGGCACAGAGGAAGTAACCAATATTGCCTCTTGTTTGAATTATTTTTAAAAGGGGGGATTAAAGTAAAAATTTCTCTTTAGGGAATGCTCTGATTTGCCCTTACAGCAGCATATCCATTGTAATTACTGCCCACACTTGGGTGTTCTTTATTTCCTTGATGATTATTTTGGAAAAATTATGTCTGTGTGTTGTAGCTTTGGTTTCCTTATTTGGCTTTTTTAACATCTGTAGCAGTTCTTAAGAAAATGTTGCTCTGGTCCTTCTGTGGCCATAAATCTTAAATTTTATCCGAGTAAAAGTGCGCACGTGTTCATCTTTGTCTCCTCGTCCTGTGAGAGGGCGCGCACGTGTTCATCTTTGTCTCCTCGTCCTGTGAGAGGGCGCGCACGTGTTCATCTTTGTCTCCTCGTCCTGTGAGAGGGCGCGCACGTGTTCATCTTTGTCTCCTCGTCCTGTGAGAGGGTGTTACGCTTGTTTTGCTTATACTGACAGTTATTTATGGTGGTGAGGACGAAGCTGCGGTGATTTTCATTTATTTTGCGTGAATGCTGAAAAGCTGGTTCATTTCAGTTTGTTTTAGTTGCTCAGTTGTGTCTGACTCTTTGTGACCCCATGGACTGCAGCACGCCAGGCCTCCCTGTCTGTCACCAACTCCTGGAGTTTACTCAAACTCATATCCATTGAGTCAGTGATGCCATCCAACCATCTCATCCTCTGTTGTCCCCTTTTCCTCCCGCCTTCAATCTTTCCCAACATCAGGGTCTTTTCCAATGAGTCAGTTCTTTGCATCAGGTGGCCAAATTATTGGAGTTTCAGCTTCAACATCAGCCCTTTCAATGAATATTCAAGACTGATTTCCTTTAGGATGGACTGGTTGGATCTCCTTGCAGTCCAAGGAACTCTCAAGAGTCTTCTCCAACACCACAGTTCAAAAGCATCAATTCTTCAGTGCTCAGCTTTCTTTATAGTCCAACTCTCACATCCATACATGACCACTGGAAAAACCATAGCTTTGACTAGATGGACCTTTGTTGGCAAAGTAATGTCTCTGCTTTTTAATATGCTGTCTAGGTTGGTCATAACTTTTCTTCCAAGGAGCAAGCATCTTTTAATTTCGTGGTTGCAGTCACCATCTGCAGTGATTTTGGAGCCCCCAAAATAAAGTCTCTCACTGTTCCCACTGTTCCCGCATCTGTTTGTTGGAAGCTTGTAGTGGGCCCCGTCAGCATTAGTTGCGCTGAACTTCCCAGAAGGACCCTCATGGGTGCTAACCTGAGCAGAGCCAGCGGGCTGCTCGGGCCTCAGAACAGAACCCTGATACAAGTTCACGTGGCTTCGTTTGCGAAGTTGCAAAGGGACAGCAGGGAAAAGTGCTGCCGCAAGAAGTGAATGGAGGTGTCATCAGTGAGACTTCGGTGCCGGGGCAGTACGGTCCAGGGGTGTGGAGAGGGTGCCGGGGCAGTACGGTCCAGGGGTGTGGAGAGGGTGCCGGGGCAGTACGGTCCAGGGGTGTGGAGAGGGTGCCGGGGCAGTACGGTCCAGGGGTGTGGAGAGGGTGCCGGGGCAGTACGGTCCAGGGGTGTGGAGAGGGTGCCGGGGCAGTACGGTCCAGGGGTGTGGAGAGGGTGCCGGGGCAGTACGGTCCAGGGGTGTGGAGAGGGTGCCGGGGCAGTACGGTCCAGGGGTGTGGAGAGGGTGCCGGGGCAGTACGGTCCAGGGGTGTGGAGAGGTGTGAGAGCTCCGAGGAGCTGAGTCATGCTTTCTGAAGGTGGAAGTTCCCAGCAGTTCTGCAGCAGGCCCAAAGACTCAAGTGTTTCTCATGCCGCACAACTGCAGGTGAGTCCAGGAACAACATGGGGCAAAATGTATTCTCTCTTTTCTTCATCATCCAGGAGAAGAGAGGCTCTTAAGTGTCTGTCAAGTTATTTTTCTTTCTTATAAAATAATTATAGCATGTCCAGGTTGCCCTATATCATTCCTGGACTGGGGCAAAAAACATTAAAACAGAGTGTAGGAGTAAGTTCATAAGCCAGTAAAGTCTCACACTGAAGGAGCTGGAGTTTGAGGAGTCTATGGAGACGAGCAGGAAGCTGCTGAGGGACGTCTCTTTCATTCATGGACTTAACTAATGTTTCTTGAGAAGAAATGCCTTCAGTGCACATTTTATACCCTTCCCAAGATTTGTCCTTCTAAAGCTGAAAGAGGAAAGTTACTCTGTCAGACTAATAATTTTATTAAAGCATTTTGCTGACTCAAGGCCACAAGGCGGGCTGTTAGGAAGAACAAAAAATACAGACATTTGATTTTTTAAATTCTCTTGGGAAAAAAAGAAGAGAAACAAAAAAATATATGCAACGTGTTTTTCCCCAAGCCTTTTTCTTCGTCTCTTTTACTGGAACAGCACAACACGTTTCTCTTTTTATTATCTTCCCCTGGTGCCTGAAATTTATTTAAATTGAATAGAAATCCAAGTGGATGGTTTATTTAATAGATAGTGTTAGCATATTTAGTTACCAGAAAAAAAAAGAGCAACTTAGACCTGAAATATTCGCTGAAAGAAAAATCTAAGTGTAACCATGCATAGTTACCGGAGGAGACACGGGAGAGTATTTGTGCCACTTTGGGGTGGAGGACCTTCTGCAGCGAGGTGAAAAATACAGATTCCATAAAGGAAAAAGTTGCCAAATTTGAACAAATAAAATTAGTGTGTGGCTAAAGTCAGCATTAACAGAGTGGGAAAGAACGAACCCGTCGGCTGGAGTGTCATGTGACGCGCATGGAGCGCAGAACACCAAACGGCACGTGGTGTTCAGGGAGCGCCTGCAAATTAGTATGCAGAAGGTGAACAACCCAGGAGAAAACCAGTCACGAGAATAGGACTGTATTTCAAAGAAGAAGAACTTCACAGAAAGATGAACTTCATTGGGAAGTAACAGTTGAAATGACCTGGTACAATGTTTTGCCCATTAGATTAGCAACAAAGGTAACATTAGCAAAGGATGCCAACATTAAAGGCAGTGAAGATAGTGTAGAAAGAAACCCTCTCCGATTGGGAATGTGAATTTCTACAACTTTTGCTACTTTTTGCTGTATGTATTAATAAAAATAAGTATGTGGTGGGAGATACAAACTCTTAGGTGTAAGATAGGCTCAAGGATGTATTGTACAACATGCGGAATGCAGCCAGTACTTTGTAATAACTGTACATGTAAAGTAACCTTTAAAAGTTGTGTGAAAATGAGAAAATTTTAAAATGTTTAATTGTACATACTCTTAGACCCATCAGTTACATTTTTAGAAATACAGGGTCACAATCTCTAATCCAAAACTCTTAGGGCTATTTGTGGCTCAGATTTCAGAGATTTTCAAACATAATACAGTACATATACTGTATAATATATAACACCTAGCTCAAGGTTTGGGAAAGCACTCCATAAACAAACACCTTTGTATTTCTAAAGGGAACAACACATGAATATTCACATCAGTTTAGATCATTTTTGCCACCACATGAATCAAAGAAAAATCTCTCAATTTTTAGAGCTTGTTGGGTTTCAGAAATATCCATGGCACCGGGCAACCATAAACGCTGCAAAATAAAAATCACTGTTGCACAAACAAACAGGCTGAATTATTTCTGTCAGCAAACAACTGGAAGTCGTCGGTGTTGATCGGTGGAGGGACGGAATAAAGGGCGGTGCCTTTGTGCTCTGTATTATGCAGCTCTCAGAACAGTGAGTGAGACTTGAAGGGACTGACGCAGAAAGACGACTTGTTTGTATTAGGTGAGAAAGCAAGTTGGAAAAGTGTGTAGTATAATCCCACTCAAAAAGTAGGGAAGGAGGTTATCTCCGGTTTATTCATGTGTGTGCTTTACAAGGAAGAAAGCTTTGGAGGGATGTATATCAACTCTGCATACTGGTTATCTCAGGAGGATGAGATTTGGAAGGAAGTATGGCTTCCCTGGTGGCTCAGATGATAAAGAATCTACCTGCAATGCAGGAGACCCAGCTTCAGTCCCTGGGTTGGGAAGATCCCCTGGAGGAGGGCATGGCAATCCACTCTAGTATTCTTGCCTGGAGAATTTCATGGACAGAGGAGCCTGGCGGGCCACAGCCCACAGGGTTGCAGGATCACACACGACTGAGCGAGTATACCACTAGTCTTGCCTGGAGAATTTCATGGACAGAGGAGCCTGGCAGGCCACCGTCCGTGGGGTCGCAGGGTCACAGAGTGACACACTGCTGGGCGACTGAGCACCCACAAGGAGACTGGTCCCATTTCGTTTACCTGTTTCTTGAGTTTGTTAAAACGAGTACCTATTATTTTGGTAACCAGATAAACGCACTTTTTCTCTTACAAGTGAATATAGCTTGTTATAGAGCACTGGCAGTGGGCACTCTTCATTAAGACGCAGCCTCTCCAGACCACCGGGGAGCCTGCTTTTCATAATTAATTAATGGAAAGCAGGGGGCTAAGCCTGGAGTTAACGCTTACAGCTCCAGCCCTCAAGCAGGGCCTTCATTACTTAATACTGAAGCCTAATAATTTCCAACCTGTATTAGCCTGTCCCCCTACAGGGAAAAAAAAGAAGTTAAACTCAAGACTGTTACTATGAAACGGAAATCTAGTCTCCAGGGAACCTTTTTATAATTGACCCACTTGTGGGGAATAATAACTCCAGAAAGTAATATTGATTTTTCTTTGACTCGTTGAGTAAGACAAATGCAGTTTCCTCTGTATGAGTGCAGTGCGTGACACTCACTTTAAACGCATTTAGAATGTGTTTAAAATAGAACTGCTCCCACCATACTGTCGTTTTATTTTACACTCAGGTTTTCCCAGCGCCTCAGTGTTTCCTGTCTTAGTGCCCTCAGTTCCTGGAAGGAAATTTACTAAAGATTTAGATGGATCTAAAGCTCAGATGGTCATCATGCTAGTTGGTTTTATTTCCTAAATTAATACGGGCTACATATAGCCCTTCCTTTAACTCAGACACAGAAAGAACCTTATATATAAATCTCTGAGTATGGGTAGATTGAATGGTAAAGGCTGAGAAAGGAGAAAAGATTAAGCAAGTCTGTGATGGTAATAAAACAGGCCCAGGCCAGGGAAATGTGTGAGAATTGACACATTAGTGTATTTGTTTTTCTCATCTGTGATGTCTTAGAACATTTACTTGCCTTTTCTTTTCTACCCTTGGAAAACATGTGACTTCTGCTTATTTTCTAAGGAGTACTTGCTCTCAGGCAGTTTTTCTAGAGGCCAGAATGAAATCAGCTGGTAGATCTGTTTTTAAAATCTGCTGTTGTTATTCAGTCACTCAGTCGTGTCCAGCTCTTTGTGACCCCGTGGACTGCAGCACGTCAGGCTTCCCTGTCCTTCACTATCTCCCAGAGTTTGCCCAGACTCATGTCCATTCACTTGGTGATGCCATCCAACCATCTCATCCTCTGTCGTCCCTTTCTCCTCCTGCCCTCAGTCTTTCCCAGCAATAAGGGTATTTTCCAGTGAGTCAGTTTTACGCGTCAGGTGGCCAAAGTATTGGAGTTTCAGCTTCAGCATCAGTCCTTCCAATGCATATTCAGAGTTGATTTCCTTTAGGATGGACTGGTCTGATCTTGCAGTCCAAGAGACTCTCAAGAAAATTCTCTAACACCACGATTCGAAAGCATCAGTTCTTTGGCGCTCAGCCTTCTTTATGGTCCAACTCACATCCATACATGACTACTGGAAAAATGATAGCTTTGACTATAAGGACCTTTGTTGGCAAAGTGATGTCTCTGCTTTTGAATATACTGACTAGGTTTATCATAGCTTTTCTTCCAAGGAACAAGTGCCTTTTAATTTCATGGCTGCAGTCACCATCTGCAGTGATTTTTGGAGCCCAAGAAAATAAAGTCTGTCACTGTCTCCACTTTTTCCCTTTCTATTAATATTTGCCATGAAGTGATGGGACCAGATGCCATAATCTTAGTTTTTTGAATGTTGAGTTTTAAGGCGGATTTTCCACTTTCTTCTTTGACCCTCATCAAGATGCTCTTTAGTTCTTCTTCACTTTCTGCCATTACAGTTCTATCATCTGCATATCTGAGGTTGTTGATATTTCTCCTGGCAGTTTTGATTCCAGCCTGTGATTCATCTAGCTCGGCACTTCCCATGATGTACTCTGCATATAAGTTAAATAAGCAGGGTGACAATATACAGTCGTACTCCTTTTCCAGTTTGGAACCAGTCCATTGTTGATGTCCCATTCTTGACCTGCATGTAGGTTTCTCAGGAGATAGGTAAGGTGCTCTCTCTACGAATTTTCCACAATTTGTTGTGATCCACATAGTCAAAGGCTTTAGTGTAGTCAGTGAAGCAGATGTTCTTTTGGAATTCCCTTGCTTTCTCTATGATCCAGTAAATATACATAATAGAGATATAAGGAGTTAGATGCATGAATGTGATGCATTTTAACCTTTGGGTTTAATTTAAGGAACTAAACACTCTTCCCTTTTGTCGAGTTGAATGATTTGTTGGAGAGAGTAGCTTGGAAGATGTTAGCTGGGAACTTAGTGACCGAGGAAAAAAATTCATGTAAAGTTAAGTGAAGTCTGTAATGCCGTAGCGCGCTATGGTGCTGTCTCGATTGACCAGGAAGCTAGGCCAGTGCAGGGACGGAATGAGGGGCTGCTGTTGCCTCAGCAGCGGCACTGAGGTGTGTGCACTTCCCGCTCTGCTGTTGGTAAGTTATGGCTGTGAAGCTGGAGAGAAAGGGAAGGGTGATAGGTTGAGCCCCTGGAGAGCGGAGCACGTCTTGTGTCTGTGGATAGGATCGTTGTTACTGTCCTTCTGTCTCACACTCCTGTGAGTACAGGAGCGCAAATGGAAGAAATCCCATTGCCCTGGCCACAGTGATGTGTCCGCTCCGTCAGCTTAGCGAGTGCTGTCCCCACCTTTGACCTCCTCTCACCTCTCAGCCCCCACCCTTTGCAGATCATCATGCATTTTGCTATAGGGCCTTTAGGATACCTAGTTTGCAAGGGACTTTGATGCTTTTTTCTCACAAAACACAATCAGAGGCTTTTGTCTCTGTAGATGACCAAGTGTGTTTAGTTGATGTGCTCTTGTGTGACACCTGTAATGGAGACAGAAGTGTGCCTGGAAACTTCAGACTAAGTCATACCTGAGTTAACACTCACACTGCCCACTGCCATTTGCTCAATGCAGAACTGTACCGTGGAACTTCATTTGGAGAGCTAAGATCAGTGTTTCTTAGAGTGTATGAATATTAACTTGATTTCTTCTCCCTATTCTGAACTCTATTACAGAACAAATGAACATGAGTTATATCTCTTTTCTTAAAATGTTTTGTTTGCTCTGTAAAAGTAAAGTCAGTCTCTTCAGGTTTTTGGGTAGTTTGGGAGTATGGGCTGCGCCTGAATTTGTGTGCAGGTGAGTGTGCATAGTGTTCAAAGTGTTCATTGTCTTCCAGGGCTGACAGGCCACCCTCTGTAGGGGGGAAATGAGGGTGAAAAGAGTGTTTTCCACTCACTGCTCCGAGGCCATTCTTCAACCTGTGACTCAGAATGATTAGTAATTGATATCTGTTTACATCTAACTCTCTAATAAGATGTAATAAGAAAGCAGGAGAGAGAAGAACTGATGTATCTACTTTGAGTAGCTTTCTTTAACCATGGCACTGTGTATGTGCCTGTGTGTATCTAGACCCAGGCAAGAATACTGGAGTGGGTTGCCATTCCCTTCTCCAAGGGATCTTTCCAACCCAGGGGTCAAACCCTGGTCTCCCACACTGCAGACAGATTCTTTACTGAGTCACCAGGGAAGCCCATACATGTAACAGATTAAAAAAAAAAAAAAAACCACACAGCTTCTTTTCCTTTTAATTTCTAAAGTATCAAAAGTAATCTTTTCATTGATCAACTGATAACTGCAATTATCACAATCATCTTTAAAATAATTTTATGAATCTTCCGTCGTCTGATGCATAGATTTGCCTCTGCTATCCTATATTGAACATGAATGAAGTTACTGTAACTTCTTTTCAAGGATTTAATTTTATGGTTTGATGCTTTATTGACTATGCCAAAGCCTTTGACTGTGTGGATCACAATAAACTGTGCAAAATTCTTAAAGAGATGGGAATACCAGACCATCTGACCTGTCTCTTGAGAAACCTGTATGCAGGTCAGAAAGCAACAGTTAGAACTGGACATGGAACAACAGACTGGTTCCAAATAGGAAAAGGAGTATGTCAAGGCTGTCTATTGTCACCCTGCTTATTTAACTTATATGCAGAGTACATCATGAGAAATGCTGGGCTGGAAGAAACACAAGCTGCAATCAAGATTGCCGGGAGAAATATCAATAACCTCACATATGCGGATGACACCACCCTTATGGCAGAAAGTGAAGAAGAACTAAAGAGTCTCTTGATGAAGGTGAAAGAGTAGAGTGAAGAAGTTGGCTTAAAGCTCAATGTTCAGAAAACTAAGATCATGGCATCTGGTCCCATCACTTCATGGGAAATAGATGGGGAAACAGTGGAAACAGTGTCAGACTTTATTTTTGGGGGGCTCCAGAATCACTGCTGATGGTGATTGCAGCCATGAAATTAAAAGACGCTTACTCCTTGGAAGGAAGGTTATGGCCAACCTAGATAGCATATTTAAAAGCAGAGACATTACTTTGCCAACAAAAGTCCGTCTAGTCAAGGCTATGGTTTTTCCAATGGTCATGTATGGATGTGAGAGTTGGACGGTGGAGAAAGCTGAGCGCCGAAGAATTGATGCTTTTGAACTGTGGTGTTGGAGAAGACTCTTGAGAGTCCCTTGGACTGCAAGGAGACCCAACCAGTCCATCCTAAAAGAGATCAATCCTGGGTGTTCATTGGAAGGTCTGATGTTGAAGCTGAAACTCCAGTACTTTGGCCACCTCATGCAAAGGGTTGACTCATTGGAAAAGACCCTAATGCTGGGTAGGATTGGGGGCGGGAGGAAAAGGGGATGACAGAGGATGAGATGGTTGGATGGCATCACCGACTCGATGGACATGGGTTTGGGTAGACTCTGGGAGCTGGTGATGGACAGAGAGGCCTGGCGTGCTGTAGTTCATGGGGTTCGCAAAGAGTCGGACACGACTGAACGACTGAACTGAACTGAACTGAATGTTAGTTTTAAAAATAAAATTATTTAAGCTGTTTCACCAGATATGCATTTTTCCAAAGCCAGCCAAATTTTTAGAATCTGGATCTGTGCACATTTGATTACTTATCTGTCTCACCTGTTAGCACAACAGAACTAAAAGTCTTTTATTTTGTCAGAGACAGAGATTTCTAGTCTTTTCTTCTGTAAAGGTGTGCGGTCACCTTGCTCTGTCCTCTGCGTTGTTTTTTAAAGGGAGGAAAGGTCATCCGCCCCTCCTGATCTCCCTGTTAACTGACTCGTTGCTCTGAGGGATCTGTATCACTCATTTGAAGACCAGAGGAAGGTGGTTCTAGGTGACCTTCCTTCTTATTTTCCTAGGAAGGGGTTTTTGAATTAGCAGATGTGTATAACCTGACTGCTTTCCATAGACATAAAGAAAAGGTGGACCTCTCAGAAGACTTAAGGGTTAGAGTTTCCAAAACAGTTGAGTTTTACTGTGTTCTGATCAAGAACTTGAGTTCTCAGAAACAATCCATGCTTTGTTGGCTAAACAAGCCTGCTGCATGCTGTTTGTTTCCGGAAGCAGTTGGGGGTAGGCTGTACAGGGCAGCCTCTGCCGGAGGTGGACCCGGAGTGAGAGGTTTCAGGTGTTCGAGCGAGGATCAGCCCTGGAGGGTGTAGGTTCCAGGGCAGGCGTGCAGACGGAGGCCTTAGACCACATAACTAAGTGTGTGAATAATAATAAACTAAAACCTATTAACTGAAACAGATTGTCCCCTCCTGCCTTCACGCATACACTTTATGACCACCTTTGGATTCAAGTTTAGAATCCCAAGACCCTTGGGATTCTCTGGCAGGAAGGGGGACCCTTTCCAGGGCCCGGCTGTGGGCTCTTGTCTGACACTTGGAGATGAATTGTCCCAGGAGACACACGGGCTGACAAAACGAGAGACCTGACTGGAAAGGGAGGCTGGGGTGGGGAGCAGCAGGGTCGGGGAGCCCAGGAGCTGCTCTGCCGTGTGGCTGGTGGTCTCGGGCTTCCCCATGATGGGATTGGCATCCAGGTTGTCTCTGACCAGTCATTCTGACTCCGGGTCCGTCCTGGACCACGCAGCGCTCGGCCAAAGGAGATGCCAGAGAGGAGGGCTCTGGGAGGCGGGAGGACGTGCGGCGCCTCCTTTTGACCTTCCCCGAGCTCTTCCTGTTGGTGGTGGCTCAGTGGTTCCGTGTTCCTTACCAGGACCTCCTGAGGTAAAAGAACTCACGCAGCTGGTGCCTGTGGTGCCGGCCGGGGGCGGGCTAGTCAGCGCGCTGTCCCTAATAGTTCTGCGTGGGACGGGGGGCGGTCTAGTCAGTCTAGTCCGTGCGCTGCCCTGGTGGTTCTGCGTTGGACGTGGTGGCGCGGGGAGCCCGGCTCAGTGGCCCGAATCTTCTCCTCTCCCGCCTCCAGCTCCATCTGGCATCCTGCAGGGACGAGGACCCAGCAGCCCGTGTGCCCAGGCTCTGGCCGCTCCTCGGGCTGTGGGCGCAGTGTCCTGGGCGGGTGGCCCAGGGAAGAGGCCCGCACGAGCACTGAACAACGTTTGGAGTTACTTGGGTGAGGCGTTCCAGGATCCTACTTATTTTTAGTATGGAGAGAATGCTTCTCTAGTGGAAATCTAATACAAGCCATATGAGTAATCAAATTTTCTGGTAGCCACATTAGAAAACAGAGGAAGAAACAGGTGAAATTAATTTTACTGATACAACTTATTTAATTGATATGTCAAAGTGATTTAATTAAATATATCAAAGTGAAAACAATGACAGATTTTATTTTCTTGGGCTCCAAAATCACTGTGGATGGTGACTGAAGTCACAGAATTCAAAGACACTTGCTTCTTAGAAGAAAAGCTATGACAAACCTAGACAAGTGTATTAAAAAGCAGAGACATCACTTTGCTGACAAAGGTCTGTACAGTCAGAGCTATTATTTTTCCAGTAGTCATGTATGGATATGAGAGTTGGACCATAAAGAAGGCTGAGCCCAAAGAATTGATGCTTTCAAACTGTGGTGTTGGCAAACACTCTTGAGAGTCCCTTGGACAGCAAAGAGATCAAACCAGTCAACCCTGAATATTCATTGGAAGGACTAATGCTGATACTGAAGCTCCAATACTTTGGCCCCCTGATACGAAGAGCTGACTCATTGGGAAAGATTGAGGATGGGAGGTGAATGGGGCAGCAGAAGAGACGGTTGGATGGCATCACTGATTCAGCGGACTTGAGTTTGAGCACACTCTGGGAGCTGCTGAAGGACAGGGAAGCCTGGAGTGCTGCAGTTCATGGGGTCGCAGAGAGTCAGACACAACTTAGCAAATGAACAACCACAAAATCAAAATGATCGGTTCTGAAAAATTGATAGAACTTACATGTACTAAGTCTTTGAAATACAGTGTGTATTTTATAATTAGAGAAACGTGTCAGTTTTGACTGGTCTTGTTGCAGGTGCTCAGGAACCACCTTAATCTACTGGTATTGTGCCCGACAGCACAGCTGCAGGGGAGGGAGCCTGGACTCCTTGCTATGTAGGGACTGTTGGCCTGTACTTATTATTAATCTCTTCTCTTCCACTGAAGTTTGTCAACTGCCTTTTACTCATTCAGCTCACTACTGATCGCCTTTCTTCTCAGCAGTGTTGCGGTCCTAGTAAACTTGTTTGCGTAGATGAACAGACCTTTTCCCTCATTATTGACAAATGCTTTCCCAGAGCCAGTGATTGCATTTTCTGTCGTGAGTGACGACCGGGATTGTGATCCTTCCATTCCCCACTTCCGGAAGTCCTTGCGCTATATTGTGTTGGATAATGTTCAGGAGCCTTTTCCTTCATAGAGGAACTTCTTCAAAAACAGTTCAGTTTAATTGCATGCATAGTTTAAAACAGTGGCCAGTTCTACCAAAGGAGGGAACAGATCTAGACAGGAGGGTACTGTTTTTGTTTGGACTAGAACAGCACTTTTATCTATTTCAGGACGAAGTTGCCAGAATTAGAAGGGAAAAAAAGCATCTAGTTAAATTTGAATTTCAGAAAAACAAAGAATATATATTTTTTAGCATAAGTAAGTCTCATGCAACATTTGAGACATACTGAAAAATATTTGTCTGTCTGAAATACGAATAACTGGAGCCCTGTATTTTATCCGGCAACTTTATCTGAGGACTCGCTCAGTGTCTCAAATTGAGGACCCTGAGCACCGTTTATTGCTGTGGATTAAGCTGTTGATATTTACTGTATTAGAAATTTAAGCTGAGGAATATTTTAATATATAGTAATTAATTTAGAAAACAAACAGACACCATTCTTGTTAACATACGTATTTTTCATGAAAAATAGCTCCCTTCCAAAACAAAGAAAAAGGAGAATGTCATTGTTTTGTGCTGTTGCAAATCTTTTCAGTCCTGGCTTAGTTGAAGACAGTTGGATTCCCAAGTCTGTTTCTGCTTCTGAACAGGTGCGCTGTCACAAAGACGTGTACCGTCTGGAAACCTCCCGTGGACGTTTGGGAGGAAAGGAGAGTGACAAGAGGCAAATGACATCTTAGTGTTGTTTTGAAGATAATTTTGACCTTGAGAACCTCCTGAAAGGGTGTTAAGGACCTCTTCCATTGCCCCCAAACTTTGCTTTGAGAACTCCTGGGCTGGAAATAATAGACGCTGTAATTCCAGCTTGTGTCAGATAGATTATAGATAGTCAGAATAGAGGAGGAACATTCTCTTTCAAGAAGGACTAATGAGTCAAATGGGAAAATACAAAAACTTTTTAGTTATTATTTAGGTTTAGCAGTAATTCTTAAGCTTTGTTTTTTACTTTAAAATTACTCCATCATCCAAGAAAACTGCTATCCATCTGTCAAATGTGTACACTGTCAGTTTTGTGCCTAGAATAAAATGTGTACAGCTATTTAGAGCAAAGCTGTACATTTTTTATTTAGAATTCAGTAAAGAAGTCACATGGCACTGTCTTTAAAATGTTGACTGGATTGAATTGAGTTTATTTTTAAGATAACGGTGTCTGTTTTAGGCATTGTACACCTTGCCTAGACTTTAGGCATGGCCAGGTTTTAAAATAATTGACATAATGCAATTGGATTCGCATCTCAAATAGAAAACGTCTAGAGGTTGGCAAAGAGCCAAATGTGAGAATTCAGAGATGACTTCTTGAATTGCTTTAATTGCTTGGACAACTGAGAAAATGAAAGACCCATTAACAAAAATAGAACAGGAGGAAGTGCTGGTCTGGGATAAAGATGGTAAGTTCAGTTTTGGACTGGAGGTGCTGTCGGTTGGTCAAGGGAGCGAAGAGGGCCCGTGATGGGTTAGAGAGCGTTGTCCACAGAGCAGTGAAGCAGTGCCGAGGAAGACAGGGTAAAGAGAGAGAAGAAACTGACGAAGACCAGATCTTGGAGGAATACCTGACTGTGCGGTAGGCACGAGGAGACAGGGGAGAGAACAGGAGGGAAAGAGAGAAGGTCTAGAGAGAGCTGTGGACTTGCCAGGTGGCTCAGTGGTGAAGACTCTATCTGCAACACAGGAGACATGGTTTCGATCCCTGGACTGGGAAGATCCTCTGGAGAAGGAAATGACAACCCACCCCAGTATTCTTGCCTGGGGAATCCAATGGGCAGAGAAGCCTGGTGGGCTACAGTCACCCCCCACCAGGCTCCTCTGTCCATGGGATCTCAAACAGTTGGACACGACTGAGTGACTCGACAACACCAACAGCAGGAAGAGACAGTGAGGAAAGTGTGCTTAGAGTGGGGTGAGCAGAGCTCCTCCGGGAAGGCTCTGTGGCCGGCAGGATTGAGGGTGGGACTGAGATGGAGGGGTGGTGGCTGGTTCTTCAGCTTGGTGCTGCCAAACTGGGCACCGCAGAGAGAGTGTGGTTTTGATAGATTGGGAGAGTGTGGTTTTGATAGATTGGGAAGTGTTTTATTATTTCAGGTTTGGGTTTTTGACTTGTCTGGGTTTATAGAGAAATCCTAAAGAACTTTTCCTTCCTCTGTTACTCACACAGGTGTTAATTAAGCCAGCCAAGGTGAAGCTGAAGGTCTCACTCCAGCAAACTCACCTTCTCAGATATTCAACTTGTTTTTAGCTTGTTTTTAGATAGAACCGTCATCTTTTAGGTGGAGCATCAGCCCTAAAATCTGAAGATGTGCCCACCAGCTCTGCTGTTTGCTTGCCCTGTGAGGGCTCTTCTTTTTGCTCCGCTGAATTAGAGTTGGGCTAGATTATCTCTAAGGCTGTGCTGAAGTCATGTACTGTTACGCATCGATGACATTTGTCTTTTCTTTCTGTTTTGTTTTTGTGATAGGTTCACCAAGTTGAAGAGTCTTAACCTTTCCAATAACCATTTAGGGGACTTCCCACTAGCGGTCTGCAATATCCCGACCCTGGCCGAGCTCAACGTGTCATGCAACGCCCTCCGAGCTGTCCCAGCCGCCGTCGGAGCGATGCACAAGTAGGTCCTCCAGACCTCGCTGCAGGACCCCCCCGAGACCCCACCCAGGACGCTGCGCTGGGGCCGTCGCACAGGAGGCTAGTTAACCTGCTGTGCTGGTCGTAGACGCCTCTGCCCCAAATCAAGAGATCATGTTCTTCTGTAGAGTTCTTTTCTTAGCTTCTTTGAGAATCTTGTAAACAATTAAAATATCCTTGTTTAGAACCAGTGATCCCTACAGATGAATGTGTCTAAACATGGAAGGAGGGGTTGCTTTCTCATTCCCTGAGTTATGTTGAATTCTAAGACTTAGAAGTTAATTTTTTTTTAACATATTTGCTTCCATTTTTATTAACTGAAACTACTTACAATCTTACACATGCTCATTATGAAAGTGAAAGTGTTAGTCGCTCAGTCATGTCCAGTTCTTTGCGACCCCATGGACTGTAGCCCACCAGGCTCCTCTGTCCGTGGGATTCTCCAGGCAAGAACACTGGAGTGGGTTGCCATTTCCTCTTCCAGGGGATCTTCCCAACTCAGGGATCAAACCTGGGTCTCCTACATTGCAGGCAGATTCTTTACCAGAAATATAAATACTATGAAATACTACAGCAAATACAAAATAAATGTTTTAGAAGCTCCCCAAATCCTACTATCTAAAAATCTTTATCACCAATATTAGGAAAATACTACGAGAGACATTTTTCTTTCCACTTATACAGAGAGAAGGATGGGTGTACAGGTGAAAAGTGATGTCTCAGTATTTGTATTTCTTTTAGGAGAGAAATACAGAATCTTCTCATTTGTTTAAAGTCAGACTTAGAAGTTAATTTTTTAAAATAACAATGAAAGATGAGTATTCAGGCTGATTCACATTGCAGTCAGCTTGGGGTATTCCCATTTATGCCTATCCAAGTTGAGAGAATTGGTCGTAATTTTCATTTTCAGTAAAAGATTAAGATGCTTGGCTCTGATCTTTTCTCTCTGGTGTATTATTGCCTCAGGCCCTGCCCTTAGCATTTTGCAAAGGACAATGCAATATATTTCCTTTTTCTGGTAAGAGGATCTATACTTACGAAACTCGCATGTTAATAATAAAGATGTAAAATGTATACATTCTCTTTATAACTCTTACGTTTTCTTTAATAGCTTGCAGACATTTTTGTTGGATGGAAACTTTCTCCAGACCCTTCCTGCTGAGTTGGAGAACATGCATCAGCTTAGTTATCTTGGTCTTTCTTTCAATGAATTCACTGACTTTCCAGAGGTGCTGGAGAAGCTGACAGCTGTGGATAAGCTTTGTATGTCTGGAAACTGCTTGGAGACTCTTCAGCTACAGGCTTTAAGAAAAATGGCTCACATTAAGCATGTGGATCTAAGGTAACCACTTGAAAGACATCTGTCCCGTTTGAGTGGTTGGCTTGTGTCTGGGGCATCAGTTGTAGCCCTTCTGGTGGCATTCTTCTGTCTAGACAAGCAAGCTGGTTAGTTGCAGTCCACTTTTCTGTTTTTCCCCATAGGGAACCCTGAAACTTGTTAAAATTTTTTTTTTTCCTCATTGATGAGTGACCATCTATCTTGAAGGTCTCTGTTGGTTTTGCAGGTTTGAGCCCAGTTTTAATTAGTAGGGCCATCAAGTCAGAGGAAACCATTTGTGGTGAATGAACCATGTCCCTGAGAACCAGGTGGATTCTGCTCCCCCTCGCCGCCCCCTTCCTGTGGCTTGAGGCGGTTGGCATCGTTGAGCTGCTCTCCTTTCTTTTTTTTCCCCTTTCCTTGGTTTCCTTAATATAATGTATTCATTAAATTTGTTACTTATTTAATTTGTTTATTTTAATTTCCTCTCTCTCCATCCAGATGGCTCTTCCCTTAGTTTACTGTTCTTTATGAAAATGTAAACCTCATCACCTTTTGTTAGGCCTGAGTTTGGCTAGAGCCTCCAGTCTCACCCCTTTGCAAGAGCAGGGAACCTGCATTTTGAATTCTGATCACACTAAACTCCAACTGAAAACACCCACACATCCTCGCTTACATCATGGATGTATTTTTGTATATAGTTTACATATGGATGGGCTTTGAGTTCTTGCAAAGCAACGTATTGGGTTAGGGCTTAATACTAAGTTGCCCAATTTGATATTTTTCAATGAAAGTTACTTCCCCATTGGAGCTGAAGCTCCAGTAACTTTGCCCACCTGATGTGAAGAGCTGACTCGTTGGAAAAGACCCTGATGCTGGGAAAGATGGAGGGCAGGAGGAGAAGGGGACGGCAGAGGGTGAGATGGTCGGATGGTATCACCGGCTCAATGGACAGGAACTTCAGCAAACTCTGGGAGATGGTGAACGACAGGAAAGCCTGGCGTGCTGCAGTCCATGGGGTCGCAGAGGGTTGGACACAACTTAGTGACTGAACAACAAACTTCCCCATTAGCCAGGGAGCGGTGACCACGTTAAATCTTAGGTAAGATACTTAATATTTCCGTGCAGCTGTATTCTCATCTCTAGATTACAGTTAATAACAACCTAGTTCATAGCATTTGGGAAGGAAGAGAGTAAACGCCTCACTCTCTCAGCAAATGCTCCATGTTGTTCTCATTACCTGGTGAGAACTCTTCTGCTCGTGAACCTTCTCTGCTGTCATTCTTGGCATCTTTTCCCCCCTTGGGATTTTCTTTCCTTGTTTTTCTGCCCACGTTCCTCCTGGGTGATAACACCAGACCCTCCCACAAGCCTGTCAGAGTTCATCAGTACAAAGCAGCAGCATCGCCTTGTGCTTCACTTTCATCTTCATTCTTACGGTTTGGCCCAGGGAGCCCATTCATTCCAGTCCCGCAGAGAAGTGGTTTGCTTTACCTTTCCTCAGGCTGAAGGGGTAAAGGCTGTCACACCCAGGGACATGTTAGCAATTTGCAGATGTACAGTTCTTAGTTCAGGGAGACCAAATGGTAACAATTTATCTGACTTTGAGAACTTTTTGAAGGGTGACAGGATAGGGAGCTGAACACATTGTCTTGTTAACTTTCTTTCTGAATTTGTTAACCTTATTTGCCTCTGAGTGGTGGCTCAGTGCCAAAAGAATCTGCCTTCAGTGCAGGAGAGGCAGGAGATGTGGGTTCCATCCCTGGGTTGGAAAGATCCCCTGGAGGAAGAAATGGCAACCCACTCCAGTATTCTTCCCTAGGAAATTCCATGGACGGGAGCTTGGTGGGCTACAGCCCGTGGGGTCACAAAGAGTCAGACACGACTGCAGTGACTGTGCACCCACAGCACACACACAACTGGGTTTATGAAACCTTCCTGTTCAAGAATTTGAGCTCTTTTTAAATTCGGCCACCGAGAGATGTAACAATGGTCATACTGATCTCTGGTAGCAAGCATGAGAGAGGGTTTCTAAGTTACCTCATGTTAGATAAGAAGACATCATTTTCCTTGATATGAATTAGCTTCCAAACAAGATCAATCTAATATGTTTGGAAGCAACTGTTCTTATTAAGAACTTTGTAAAGTCTTCAGATTTCTAGTTCAAATTGGGTCTTTTTAGATGAGATCAGTTACAGAATATTTAGAAACCAGAATAGACTTTTATACACTATAAATGTTGAATGATTGTGAGTAACTGCTTCCCTCCAGACTACTGAGCTGAGAAGGTGGAAATCTGGTCAGATTTGCTTGTAATTCTGCCTTAATATTTTCTATTGAAGCTAGTGGGATGATTTAAGAGGAGTTTCACTTCGTTTCTGTAAGCCGAGGGCTAATTTTATTGATAGAATTTCTGTTCCTTCAGATGGAAATAGTATGTCAAATTAAAAGTAATCATTTTTCTTTTAATCTTACTCTTTTTCTCACATTGACGTGTTGAAGACTGATACTGTTTTTTCTACGGTGTGTTAATATTCTCGCCCTTCTCCAAACTCTGAATGTTACGTTTCTCTCCTTGATCACCCCTCTCTCTGTTTTCTGCCTTGAGGGTTGGTCGCCTGTGCTCTCGGGACCCCGTCATTACCTCTCGTCTCCATGGTAAATACTCTTTTTCTTGCTCTAACCCATGTTTCTCTTCTTAGGATCAATTCTACTTCAGCTGCCAGTGGGATAATTTCACCTTGCTTTCTTCTTTTGACACACTTAACCAAATTGGATGTGAAACAGTTTAACTTCTTTAATGTATTTTTAAACTGGAGTATAGTTGCTTTACAGCGTTGTGTTAGTTTCCGCTGCGAATCAGCTGTATGTATATGTGTGTTCCCTCCCTGTTAAGCCTCCTTCCCACCACCCCCTGCCCCCACCCCACCCCCTAGGTCGTCACAGAGCAGTGAGCTGAGCTCCCTGGCTATACAGCAGTTTCCCACTAGCTACATATTTTACACGTGGTAGTGTGTGTATCAGTGCTGCTCTCAATTTATCCCGCATTCTCCTTCCCGTCTCTGCGTCCACTAATCTATTTATACATCTGTGTCTCTGTTCCTGCCCTGCAAATAGATTCATTAGTACCATTTTTCTAGATTCCATATATATGCGTTAATATACAACACTTGTTTTTCTGACTTCACTCTGTGTGACAGACTCTAGGTTCATCCACGTCACTATAAATGACTACTTTCTTTCTTTATTCAGCAGATTCTGTCCCGTGGATTCCTATTTTTGCTGATAGCAGCACCACTTCATCTGGTTCAGTTCATTCATTCAGGCGTGTCTGACTCTTTTGAAGCACATCACGCCTCCCTGTTCATCACCAACTCCGAAGCTTGCTCAAACTCATGTCTGTTGAGTCGGTGATGCCATCCAACCATCTCATCCTCTGTCGTCCCCTTCTCCTGCCTCAATCTTCCCAGCATCAGGGTCTTTTCCAATGAGTCAGCTCTTCACATCAGGTGGCCATAGTATTGGAGTTTCAGCTTCAGCATCAGTCCTTCCAATGAATATTCAGGACTGATTTCCTTTAGGATTGACTGGTCTGATCTTGCAGTCTAAGAGACTCTCAAGAGAATTCTCCAACACCCAGTTCAAAATTATCAATTCTTTGGCGCTCAGCTTTCTTTATAGTCCAACGCTCACATCCATACATGAGTACTGGAAAAACCATAGCTTTGACTAGACAGACCTTTGTCAGCAAAGTAATACCTGCTTTTTAATATGCTTTCTAGGTTGGTCATAGTTTTTCTTCCAAGGAGCAAACGTCTTTTAATTTCATGGCTGCGGTCACCATCTGCAGTGATTTTGGAGCCCAAGAAGATAAAGTCTCTCACTGTTTCCATTGTTTCCCCATCTATTTGCCTAGAAGTAGTGGGACTGGATGCCATGATCTTCATTTTTTGAATGTTGAGTTTTAAGCCAACTTTTTCACTCTCCTCTTTCACTTTTGCTGCTTTGTCAACGAAGGTCCGTCTAGTCAAGGCTATGGTTTTTCTAGTAGTCATGTATAGATGTGAGAGTTGGACTATAAAGAAAGCTGAGCGCCGAAGAATTGGTGCTTTTGAACTGTGGTGTTGGAGAAGACTCTTGCGAGTCCCTTGGACTGTAAGGAGATCCAACCAGTCCATCCTAAAGGAAATCAGTCCTGGGTGTTCATTGGAAGGACTGATGTTGAAGCTGAAACTCCAGTATTTTGGCCACCTGATGCAAAGAGCTGACTCATTTGAAAAGACCCTGATGTTGGGAAAGATTGAGGGCAGGAGGAGAAGGGGACAACAGAGGATGAGGTGGTTAGATGGCATCACCAACTCAATGGACATGAGTTTGAGTCAACTCCAGGAGTTGGTGATGGACAGGGAGTCCTGGTGTGCTGCAGTCCATGGGGTCACAAAGAGTCAGACACAACTGAGCGACTGAACTGAACTTTCACTTTCATCTTTAGTTCCTCTTTGCTTTCTGCCATAAGGGTAGTATCATCTGCATATCTGAGGTTACTGATATTTCTCCCAGCAATCTTGATTCCAGCTTTTGCTTCATCCAGCCCAGCGTTTCTCATGATGTACTCTGCATATAAGTTAAATAAGCAGGGTGACAATATACAGCCTTGACGTACTCCTTTCCCAATTTGGAACCAGTGTGTTGTTCCATGTCCAGTTCTAACTTTTGGCTTCTTGACCTGCATACAGATTTCTTGAGAGGTGGGTCATATGGTCTGGTATTCCCATCTCTTGAAGAATTTCCCAGTTTGTTGTGATCCACAGAGTCAAAGTCTTTAGCATAGTCAATGAAGCAGAAGTAGATATTTTGCTGAAATTCTGTTGCTTTTTCTATAATCCAGCAGATGTTGGCAATTTGATCTTTGGTTCCTCTGCCTTTTCTAAATCCAGCTTGAACATCTGGGCATTCTCTGTTCACGTACTGTTGAAGCCAGGCTTGGAGAATTTTGAGCATTATTTTGCTTATGTCTGAGGTGAGTGCAGTTGTGCAGTAGTTTGAGCATTCTTTGGTGTTGCCTTTCTTTGGGATTGGAATGAAAACTGACCTTTTCCAGTCCTGTGGCCACTGGTGAGTTTTCCGACTTCACTGGTTATCCTGACACAAGCTTTGTGACTCTGTTTTCTAGTGTGCCACCCAGATGCTTTCGGTTCATCTCGGGCACCAGTCTCACTCTCTGGCCTTTACTTTTCTTCTCACTGCTGCTCCTGCTTCCTCTCTGTGCTGTCTGCTGCCGTTGCACAGCTTCTCAAGCACAGCCTCACTCAGAACCTTAGTTCTCTAATTCAAGATACTTAAGCTCTCATTTCTAGTTTCAAGCCCCTAGCCTGTGAACCCCTTGAGGATGAGATTGCAAGTATGGTCTGTCCAGAGTGTGGTCCTCCAGCATGTGCTAGCAAACCAACTATTTGCAGCTTTTTTTAAATGAAGAGAAATGTATAGTAATTGAGACTTAGTAGCTTAGAAACATTGACCATTGCCACAATATTCACGTAGACCCATATAACGCATCTCATTGTAAAGGGAACAGATTAGGTTAGGTGTTGGCAAACTTGAAGTGGTGAGCCGCTCGGGCAGTGAGCTGTGTCCTCGTGTGTGCGTGTCTGTCTGTGAGGGATTAGAAGTTGGGAAATAGGTCCTTCCTCCTAGATAACCTGAGAAGCACTGCTCTCGTTTGCATGTCCTTGGTCTCTGTAGTGAAAATGGCTTAGTCACTCAGCCGTGTCCAACTCTTTGCCACCCCATGGACTGTAGCCCACCAGTCTCCTCTGTGCATGGGATTCTCCAGGCAGGAATACTGGAGAAGGTTGCCATGCCCTTCTCCAGGGCATCTTCCAGACCCAGGGATCGAACCTGGGTCTCCTGCATTGCAGACAGACTCTTTACCATCTAAGCCACCAGGGGAGCATGTGTCCTTGAACCCTCAGTTTTAGCATGCAGCAGGCCCAGTGCTTGATCAGTGTTAAAGGACTCACCCGCCTTTGTGTCCCTGTTCTCACTCCTCTCACAAGTGTGTGCTCCTGAGGGGCCCCTGCACCCATGCATGAAGCTCAGCCTGAAAGTCCAAAGGCCATTCAGCTCTTCCTCGTGGACTCCTTCTTCTCCCATGTACGTCCAGGGAATTCTGACTGCTCTCGGGGTTCAGATGAGATGCTTCCTCTCCCGTAGCATCTTTTTTTGAGCACTTTGTGTATTTTAGATATCATTTATGACGTTGATCAGGCTTCCCTGGTAGCTCCATCAGTAAAGAATCTGCCTGCCAATGTAGGAGACACAGGAGACACAGATTTGATCCCTGGGTGGGGAAGATCCCCTGGAGAAGGAAGTGACAGCCCACTCCAGTATTCCTACCTGGAGAATCCCATGGACAGAGGAGCCTGATGGGCTGCAGTCCATGGGGTGGCAAAAGAGCTGGACATGACTTATCGACTAAACCGCCACCATGACACTGGTCACAGACTTGTGTCCTTTGGCTTCATGTTTTAAAGCGCATGTGGTTTGAGTTACTGAATCTGTTGGCACGCCCCTTGTTTTATTCATCTCTCACTGACGCAAAGCCCAGGGTCGTCCTTGTCTCATCTCCGTGACCTCCTCTTGTTTGCAGAGCACCAGCACATGCGTCCCCCTATTTCTCAGCGGCCGTGTAGGACAAGGAATGTGTCAGCCCCAGTGTTCAGGTTAGAATGAGACTTCCTGGAGGCCTAGGTGATGGCTCAAGGTCATATATGTAAAGTGTTGAGCAGCAGACTGAAACTAGAACATTTTCACACTGCCGACCTACACACAGTAAATGCTCAATGAGTATTGATGAGATAAATAAAATGCCTCTGTTAACTGAGGAGATTATTGGAAAGAAATTTTCACAACATTTGCCTCTTTAAAAGTAGTCGTATTTCAGATGAACTTTTAAAGAGGCAAATGTTGTGAAAATTTCTTTCCAATAATCTCCTCAGGTATGTGAGCCTGAAACCTTTTGTTATTTGCATCCTGATAAGACTTGGCAATTTAAAGTGAATAGTGGCAATAACCTCCCTGTCATTATACATTTTCTTTTGTCTCATTAAATCAGCCCTATAATTATGTTCATGTTAATATAGTGCAGAGTTGGGGGTGGGCTGAGATGATAGTGCCACATGAAGGTGATTTAAAGCATAGGCTAGGGAGAACATGGGACAGTTTTCAGTTCCTATAGTCTCTTGTATCCAAAAGGAGATTTGGGTTTTGATGCAAAGAACTGACTCATTTGAAAAGACCCTGATGCTGGGAAAGATTGAAGGCAGGTGGAGAAGGGGACGACAGAGGATGAGATGGTTGGATGGCATCACCGACTCGATGGACATGAGTTTGAGCAAACTCCGGGAGTTGGTGATGGACAGGGAAGCCTGGCGTGCTGCGGTCCATGGGGTCGCAAAGAGTCGGACACAACCAAGTGACTGAACTAAACTGATTCTGTGTACATATTCTAGTAATCTAGTGAGTATTTGGAGATAGGCAGATTGCTGAGTTGAGGCCAGTTTTTTAATCTTACAACCTGGAATAGAAAAGAGAAGGAGCAAAAAAAAATAATTTGAAATCTCGGGGACATTTGAAGAAGTCACATGCTGTTCCTGCAGTGTGACAGGTCCCAGCTCTTGGCTGTCTTGTCCCTCATCCTTGTGTTCCGGTGGCCTTGTGATACCGCTGTTGGAAATTTAGTTCAGTTCTCTCGTTTTTTTTTTAGATTTATTCTTTAAATTTTAAAAATTTAGTTACCCTCATTTTATTTTTCCCAAGGGCTGAAAACCACTGCAGAGAGCACTTGACTTTTTTCTGAGTTCCTTCTCTCGTGTTAATGCTCTTGAACCAAGTGCGTGATCTCAGCACTCTGTTGTTGGCTTTGTAAGGAGAAGTAGGAGGTTCTGTTCTTTGTTTGTACAGGAGCTGGGCGTAGCCTAGCAGACTAGGACTGGAGAGAGTTCATCTGTTTATCTCCACTTTGAAGCTAGATGTGTTTTTGTATTGGTTCCTAGTCCCCTTACTACTTGCTTATCTTCCTGGCACCTCGTCCATGGCAGCGTTGGTCCATGAACTCACCAGTGTTTATGACCGAGGCTCTGCCAGGTTTTCCCTGCACCCTGAACTCGTTGGGCCCCTTCGCGATCCTTTGTTCTGTGAGTTCGCAGTGAATCCTTCATGCCAAATATCATTATTTCCTGTGCTTTGCTTTTTCAAGCAGTATTTTCAAGATGGAGATAGTTTTGGTAATTAATCCTTGGTCTGGAACCAGCTGTGAAAATTCATATATGCTTACACGCCTGTTTCTGGTGCATAGGTGGTCCCCATGCATCATCATTTTTTTCCAAGCTCACCTGTTAGTTTTGTCCTTTATGGCTGCTCATCTGCCTGCTTGCTTATCCTCTCTCCTTCCTTAAATATTCAGTGTAGCTGCAATGTGCTTAGCAGGGTATTCTGGGTTTTGTTTCTTGTATTCTTTCAACCAGATTCTTGGAAATAAATGTTTAAATGATTCTCTCCCCCTTGAAATGAATTAAGGTAAAAATCAAAATGCGTGCTTCTCTTCCACTCTATCAGTGGTCTAAATTGCGTTTCAGGATATAGTTTCAAAGTTAAGACCTCATGGAACTGTAGCTAGAAATAGCCAGGGAACCTAGCTAGTGAAGGAAGAGCAGAGACTGAGAGTAAAGGAATCATGGGGGCTGTGACAGAGTGACCCTCGAGTCCCTCTTGGCCACATGTTAGGGGGTGGCTTCTATTTACGGCATTGCCTTTGATTATAGTCTCTGTTTATGTCCTCCTCCTCTCAAGGCTGAACCTAATTAGGAAGCTAATAGCAGACGAGGTGGACTTGCTCCCTCATGTCACTCAGCTCGATCTGCGAGACAACAAGCTTGGGGATCTGGATGCTGTGGTTTTCAACAACCTTGAAGTTTTACACTGTGAGAGGAATCAGCTGGTGACGCTGAACGTGTGCGGCCACTTCCTCACAGCGCTCTACGCCTCGTGTAACGGTGTGTAGCAGAGACCACGTCAGCGCTCCTCACTCGGTTCCAAGAATTTGCTCAGGGCTGTCATCTTCCTCCCGGCTTTGGCCTTTCTGTCCTCATTTAGTAAAATAGGTGTCAATTTTTGCTAAGATAAAAAGCATGAAAGAAGAATGCTGTTTGGTATTTAAAGGAATCCAAAAGGAAGGACTTATAGGTCCTGACTTGTTTTTCTCATATTGTGACATATAAATAAGTTATTCCCGTTGGTGATTGGCTCTTCGGCTTGAAGAGCAGACGTGGGGGTGGGAGGTGGTGGGAAGTGAACTGTTTCTTGGGCCACCTTGTGAAGATGGTGAGTCTGGAGAGTGAAAGTGGAAGGCAGGTCTGTTATGGATTCCATACAGGGTCTGAGATTTCCTGCTCCACCAACAGAGGACCTCACCGCAAGAGAAACCTACATTATATACCACAGGGCCATCACAAAGCAAGAGCCGTATTCATTAAATAAGATTGCCTCCTTAGACTTTGGAGATCATGGCAGTTCTAAAACAAAAAGGTCATATGGGCGCATGTTTGGTGAAGTGAGTGAAGATTGCTACCCCTTCCCGTCAGACAGCTGGATGGAAACAAGTGTTTGCTACTACATGCTGAACAGATGTTCGTCAAGCGCTTGTTTCCTGCGTCGCGTAGTGCGGGAGCGCTAAAGGAGAGGGCTTCTTTCTTTCCTTTTTATTTCTTTTTTTTTGGTTTTAACGAATTTACTGTCATCTCAGTGGAGAAATAAACCAAACCTCAGATAACTGCAGGTCACCGAAGGGTTATAGGATTTGGCTAGTCGGGAGACATGAAATAGGTGTTGAAGAGGAAAGAATCTGAATGTGCTTCGTTTGGTAGGCGAGCAGAAGGGAATTCTCTCATAGGTATCTGCTGGGAAGTGGTGAGATGTACTTACGGGACGCATGGCTTGGAGTCGGATGGGGAAACTCTGAAGCTGGCACAGTAAGCAGTAGAGATCCAGTGGAAATTCTTAGGGGAAGAGGCAAGTGATGAAAATGAAGCTGTAAGACTGTTAACGTGAAAGCAGGGTCCAGAGTGCCCGAATGGGCGAAGAGGGGCATAATCCACCTTTCCACTAATCCAGGTTACTGCAGTGGTTTCGTGTGAGCTAGTAGGAATTTGCAGTCGGGACTACAGATGTCGATGTAGGACATCTGCTCAGAAACCGTGGACGTAAGGTAACTGGAGAAGAGAAGAGACTTGGTACCAGAAGTAGACTTCCAAAACCATCACAGTTAGCTGGGGCCAGATTAGGAAGCCAGAGAGAAGCTGAGCCTCTGAAATACTTGGTAAGTGGTTAGAGAAAGCAGAAGGGCATCTCAAGACTATGGCATCTGAGAAGCAGAGCCCAGGGTGTTGCTTTTCATACAGTTTTGAAGGCGGCTTCCAGGTTTGAGTAGAGGAAGTCCTTTCTGATCCTCAAGGAGTGCCATTCCAGTGAATAGCACAGAGTGAGAAAGGCACAAGCCAGGACACATTTGATTAAATGCAAGGAACCCTGAACGTTTAAGAAAAAACAATGATGTTCGTAATCCTCCAGATAAAACTTAGGCTGCATACCGAGAGGAGTGCCACAGTGAGTGGGCGGGAAGAGGCAGTAGAGTGAGTGATTTATTTCAGTCTCTGACTAAGATCTTGTGACTAAATTAGAAGGTCTCTGTACTTCCTGTAGTTTAGAGTTAAACAAATGGATATATTGTGCTTCCCAACCTAAACAAACAATGGAGAATAAAGCACAGGAACAGTTCTACACATAAAAGAGTCTCTGTGTCACTTGAATGGTGATGTGTTTGGTTTTGTTTTTTTCCTGCTTCCTAGAACTTGTCCAGCTTGACGTTTGCCCAGTTCCGAATTATCTGTCCTACATGGATGTCTCAAGGTAAGAAGCCAATTCCTGGAGCACTCTAGGGTCTGCGAGAAAATTATCTAGATAATTCTGTCTAAACCTGAGCATAAGAACTTTTTATATAAAATAGGTAACTAATGAGAACCTCCTGTACAGGGAACCCTACTCAGTACTCTGTGGTGACCTTCAGGGGAAGGAGATCCAAAACAGAGGAGATACATCTATACAAATAGCTGATTCACTTTACTGCTCAGTAAAAACAACTTACAAAGCCAACGATATTGTAGAACAACCAAGGCTGTGTTAGTCGCTCAGTCGTGTCCGACTCCTTGCAACCCCAGGGACTATAGCCCACCAGGCTTCTCTGTCCATGGGGATTCTCCAAGCAAGAATCCTGGAGTGGGTTGCCATTCCCTTCTCGAGGGGATCTTCCTGACCCAGGGATCGGGTCTCCAGCTTTGCAGGCAGCTTCTTTACTGTCTGAGCCACCAGGGAAGCCCTGCTTCTATTTCTTAAAACAACTATACGCCAATAAAAATTAATTTTGAAAAAGAATTTTTCTATGTCTTAAAGATAAATAATGCAAATTAATATTCAATAGTGTTGAATACTTATCCTCTGAAAATACATGTAACTGTCAGTTTGTATACTATAGATTGCACCAGAGGAGTCAGGGTGCCATGTGGACACCAGTTTGAATGCCAGGTTTGCACTTGAAAGATTAGTCAGTTGAGGGTTGTATGGCTGGAAGGTCCAGTACTTCTATAATTATATTAACTGTATTTTCATGTCTTTCCCTGAAACGATGTTAAGTTCATTAAAAATATATTTTTTGCTCTATCTCTTTGATTTTTCCCTCCTTTTTGTACATGTCTCCTTACTGCTGCTCCTGCTGTTTAGTGGCTAAGTCATGTCCGCCTCTGCAGCCCCATGGACTGTAGCCCACCAGGCTCCTGTTTCTGCCCATGGGATTCTCTAGGCAAGAATACTGGAGTGGGTGGCCATTTCTTCCCACCCCAGGGATTGATCCTGTGTCTCCTGCAGGCGGGTTCTTTACCACTGCGCCCCCGGGGACGCCCCATGTCTCCTCCTAGGGAGCCCTTGAGCAGTGGCGACTGGCACTGCCAGAGCGGGGTTTCCGTGCAGCCTGCTCCCTCTGCTCAGCTCACTGGTGCACAAGCTCACCTCCTCATCTTGTATACAAATTCTCTACTGCCGTGGATCATATTTACTTTGGTTTCCACAAATATTGTAGTAGACTTTTCTCTGAAGGCCCAAACCATGTGTTGGAGTGAATTAGACTTTCATGATCTCCACACACCAAATTGAAACTTTTAACGTAATTCCAAAGGTAATAATCCAAACTTTTCTGAATGACCACAGTCTGTAGGAGTATGTGGCCCTCTCAGTGGGACAGGCAACTCATCTCAGTGTGTAAAATTGGGTACAACTGCTGTGTGATTTGTTAGGTGCAGAATTTGCCTTTAGTCATAAAAGTATACAAACCTAGATATTTTAATAATATACTCAATCATATTATGTAAGAATGTGTCAGAATTTAGCTGATGTGAGAATGATTACAATTACAGCTTCGAATTTGTAAAATCCTCTATGTGTAGTGCTTCATACACTTCCTACAAAATTCATGTCAGTTTTCTGTTTCATGAACTTTAAGTCAGACACTACCTAAGTTCTTTTTATTTTCTCAGCCTTGAATATTGTTATCTTCAGCACTGAAATAAAGAGTACAGGAGTGGGGTTTGCATACATGGGTGCATGTAAATATCTTGAGTAGATTTATTCTAGAGAATTGGCCATAGAGTGAATCTATTTGTCCTTTCTTTAAAGGATATAATTGCTGATTGGTTCCCATTGAAGCCCCCAAGTGAGACTGAATTGGAAACTTGGGTTGTGCTAGTCCCTGAATCCTGTCCTTAAATGCTGTTCACCTTTTTTTTTTTAAGAAAAATTCTCATGTCCAGAATCTGTACTGTAACATGCTGTGCCTAATCCACTTCCCAAACTGTGGGACTTTTTCTCGTAGAGAAACCCCTGCATCTGACCCCTCACGTAGCTCTGGGCATTTCACCCTCCTCTCTGTGAGCGTTTACATTTCCCAGAGGAGCTGAGCTGCTACTCATTGGGGTGTTTACTAGGTTCTTGGAGTCCCTCAGGGTCAAAGTTCCAGGCTATTTTATCGCTTAGAGGAGTTCTGTTATTGAGTGTTTGCTTATGCTGAAGCGCACTTCCACTTGCCTACCTTAGTGAGATGTTTTAGGGGTTGATGTGTGTGTGTGTGAGAAAGAGAGAGTGTGTGCTTAGTCACTCACTCGTGTCCGACTATGTGTGTGCGCACGCGTGTGTGTGCGCTTGGTCACTCAGTCATGTCCGACTGTGTGTGCGTGTGCGTGTGCGTGTGTGTGCGCTTCGTCACTCAGTTGTGTCTGACTGTGTGTGTGTGCACACGCGCGTGTGTGCGCTTAGTCACTCAGTCATGTCTGACTGTGTGTGTGTGTGTGCGTGTGCGCTTGGTCACTCAGTCATGTCCGACTATGTGTGTGCGCACGCGTGTGTGTGCGCTTGGTCACTCAATCATGTCCGACTGTGTGTGCGTGTGCGTGTGTGTGCGCTTCGTCACTCAGTCGTGTCCTACTGTGTGTGTGTGTGCACGCGTGCGTGTGTGCGCTTAGTCACTCAGTCATGTCCAACTGTGTGTGTGTGCGCACGCGCGTGTGTGTGCACTTAGTCACTCGGTCATGTCTGACTCTTTGTGACCCCATGAACTGTAGTCTCCCAGGCTCCTCTGTCCATGGGATTCTCCAGGCAGGAGCACTGGAGTGGGTTGCCATGCCCTCCTCGACTACTGTACAATAAAATAATGAAGTGTGTCAGTCGGTAGACCTTCAGAACCAGAGCAGTGTGTACCTATACAAAGACTAAGCAGAAAATAATGCCTTCTCTTCTATATTTTAATTGAGAAGTTGATATAATAGCAAAAATTTTTACTCTACTATAATCCTTGTTCCAAGCCTCATACTTTTCATAGATTTGTTCACCTGTTTTTAAAGAATTGTAACCATAACATACATACTGTGTTAGATTTTTTTGTGCCTAGTCATTTCACATATTTTAAAAAGAAGATAAAAAGCTAACCATCCATGACTAAGGAGACGTTCAAATACAGTAATAGATTTATCAAAAAAGTGGTCAATTCATTTAACAATTAAAGTCACCGTTAGTTTACTTGTTTCCAGTAATTATAATTACTGTCTCATGCATAAGTAAATATTTTCAAATCATTGAATCTGAGACTTAGGGTCAGTGTATATTTTCATTCCTACCTTTTCTTTCCTCTTGTCTTATGGCAGTGGTGTCAGGGTACCTTCTGGAGTTGGGGGAAATTTTCATATTAACGATAAAAACGCAGATTGGAAAACAAAGCTATTTTATGCCATTTGACTCTTTACCTTAATTGGAAGTGTGTAAAAATGTGTTTATTGGTTTTCCAAAGGAAGACATCTTCTCCCTAAACTTAAATGGGTTTATAGACATTTTGGGGATAGTAACTCTGGAAACCAGACTTTTTTTTTAGACTTTAGAGATAATACAAATGATGTTACTGTGTTCTTTCCTACTTTTTCTTTATTTCTTGTTCCTTATCACCTCCTGCTTCAGGTTAAAGTGATTACACATATCTTTTTTATTTATATTCACTGTAATTGAGTATTTCCTTTGAAGTTTTATTTGTTGTATGTAATTATTTTGACTTTTGAACCATGTTTTAAGCCAAATTCCAATCAAAGAAGAAATTGTATATTCTTACATTTAGGAACTGTTTAGAAAGCGTGCCTGAGTGGGTCTGTGAAAGCCGAAAGCTAGAAGTTTTGGATATTGGCCATAATCAAATATGTGAACTTCCTGCACGGTGAGTATTAAGCACAGATTAAGTTAGAGAATCTCAAATAAGGTGAACAATGGAAAAAATTGCTGGTTCAGTGTTTAGTTTGTTGTTGTGAACCCCTGAAAGAGTTTGCTTTCAAACCTTATTTAGTATCTCTCACCTCTCGTGGTACCCTGAAGTCATAGTATTTCGTCACGTGGTGACTGGTAGACTGAAGCTTTGACCACCAGCCAGACTTGGCAAAGCCGTGTGGAGGCTGATGCTTGGTGGAGCTTTTCAAATAAGCCAGAAGAAATGTCCAGAGACTCAGCAAATGATGTGGCTGGTTCACCTCTGTAATCTTAATTCTTTCAGAATCTTTACCTTCTGTCTATTGTCTTAATGTGTCTATCTTCTCGTAGAAGAAATCTGAGAAGAATTTAATTTAAAAACTAAATTTCCATTTTTAATTCCCGGAAAGCTCTGTTGCTTTTACTTTGTTTCTCAGCCATAGATTAAACCTGTAAGTTCGGTCCATTTGAAAATGCTGAGTTTTATGCTCAGCATTTAGGTGACCCAGTGCAGAGCCCATCACCATTAGCAAAAGGCCTTTGGACAGCGGTGTGTGTGTGTGTGTGTGTAGGAGGTGGAGAGAGAGACCTTTTTAGAAGATAGCAAAAATGACAAAAGGTGACTACAAACGAGGAAAAGTAATTTATTAAAAAAAAAATCTTGTCCTGTTATCTTTCCATCTATTTTTCTCTTCCCTACTCTGACCTCCCCAGTTTAACACATGGAGCCTATTGGAGATTAGGGCCCCTGTGTCACTGCAGGCTGCAACAAACATATAAATAAACCAACAGTTACATAAATACAGGACAACTGATTTCTTATCCAGTTTTCCCGAGTTAATTAATCTTTGATTTGCTCTGCACTAGTATAGAATTTGGGAGATCTAAACAAACGCTTACTCAAAGCAAATCCAGATGCTGTATTGTCATCAAATGTAAACAGCGTTTGTTTTTGTGTGTGTTTAACACGTTGGACAAGAACAGTACATATCGTTTGCTCATTTAATAATGTTGTATAGTTGCAAACTTTGTATCAGCCCTGTCATTGATCTAATATCCAGGCCAAGACAGCAACTCATTAGAAACCGATTGAACATTCAAGCTTTGTTTGTCTAAGTGATGTGTGTGAAAGGGTTTGACAAAACAAAAATTAATATTTAGAACTGGAGATGTATTGAAAGGAAAAGAAGCTATTTATTCTTCGTATCCAAAAGAAGTGAACACATTCTGTCACTAGCATGTATACTCATTCTGTAGTTATGAACTCTACTTTCTTATGTGGAAAAATGAAGATGAAGATTGTGTTACCTTCTTTGAGCTATCCATCTAGTTAAGGGCACAGTGTGTATGTATATGTGTGTCTGTGTGTGTGAGAGAGAGAGAGAGAGACAGATAATCCCACTCCTCTGTGGACCAAACGCAGAGTTATTGGTTAGAGTGAGCGTCCCAGAGGCTGGCCCTGCAGGAACTGACTGCAGACCGTCCTGGACGCGTCATCTTGTCCTCCTGTCTCTAAACCCGCAGAGGCAGGCATATCCTTAATGGTGGCCCATGGTGTCACCATGTTGAAACAGATTGGTAGCATCTTTGTGAGCAAAGATTCTCGTTTTGATACTTAAAGTTGATAAAGTTATGGCTGTAAATTAGAGTGACTGTCAGAACTTGAGAGTGAGTGAGGTCCAGGAGGTGGGTGAGGAGGCCTCACTCATTGACGTCAGTGTAGATGGGCGCTTGTTTCAAAGTGACCCAGACGTGAATCACAGCCGCGCGTCCCCACAGTCCCCAGGTGTCTGTGTTGGACGCAGGACTCTCGCTACTTCTACACCGGTTGCTGTCTCAAGTGATCATAAAGCAGATTTTGCTTTGATGAACACAAGGTCATCATTTATCGCAGTTTTGATAACCCATAGAAGGGACAGTCACGCTTCCCAGCAGCTCGTTTAAGGCTCAGGAGAAAACACTGCGTTGAGCGCCTTCTGTTCTCTTTAGAAGGGAGTCTGCTTTGGGCCAGGATGAAACCAGTGAGGAAATAGTCAGATTCAGGGAAGTAGGGAAAGGAACAAATAATTGCTGTGAAATGCAGCTGAGGAAAATGTAACCTTTTCTCAGTGGGCATTGGTAAAAGTTTGTTTGGACAAAAGAATCCTCGTTGAATGTTGATCCTGTAGGTAAACATTGCTCAGCTGTGTTATCAGAAGTTACATCTGGATAAAAAGATCTCTCTTAAAAAGAGGAGGAGTAGAAGCAGCCTGTGTTCCGGGTGCCCTGGGCGTACGCCTTGCCCGGGGGGCCCAGCCGCTCCCAGTCTGCCTTGTGAGTCTGACGAGACAAGGCCGCTACCTTCTCTGGCTTCTATGAAACTCATTTTTCCTTTTCACTAAGTAGAGCTGCTTTGTTACATATTCCTTTTCATGGTTTTTCCCACCCTCTTTTTTTTCTGAAGTATGGAAAGCATTGACATATGAACAGCTCAAACTTTGAGCTTATATTAAAATGAGCTTGCCGTTGCTCTGGTGAATTTAGGTTCCTTGGCAAGGTAATTTTAAGTCTTCTCCTACTCCCATTCATTTTTAAGCCTTCATCCCAAATGAGCTCTCAGTAAGTTGCCTTCTTTCTTTGCCCCTGTTCACACAGCTTGTTTTGTAACAGTAGTCTCCGGAAACTGCTGGCAGGACACAACCAGCTGACCAGGCTTCCTGAAAGGCTAGAAAGAACATCCGTGGAGGTCTTGGATGTGCAACACAACCAGCTCCTGGAGCTGCCGCCCAACCTCCTGATGAAGGCCGACAGGTAACGCCCGTGGTTTGTTTTGGTTGTTCATTGACTTGTGAAATGCCCCTTCGTTAGCAGTCTTGTCTTAGCTGTGTTAGTCACTCAGTCATGTCCAACTCTTTGCGACCCCATGGACTGCAGCCCACCAGGCTCCTCTATCCATGGAATTTTCTAGGCAAGAATACTGGAATGGGTTGCCATTGCCTTCTCCAGGGGATCTTCCTGACCCAAGGATCGAACCTGGGTCTCCTGCATTGCAGGCAGCTTCTTTACCATCTGAGCCCCCAGGGAAGCCTAGTCTTACCTTAGGTGATCTCAGACCATTTCCAGTGGAATTTGTGACTATCCGAGGCTTCACTGGTGGCTCAGAGGGAAAAGAATCCTCCTGCAAGGCAGGAAACCCTGTTTTGATCCCTGAGTTGGGAAGATCCCCTGGAGAAGGGAATGGCTACCCACTCCTTGTGACTATCTTATCTGTCCTGGATTTGCCAGCCGTTTCCCTCACCGCTTTGTAGGGAATGGAGGCAGGAATACCTTAATGAGTCTCCCTTAATTGTGATTCCGTAAGGCCGGTGAGCCGTGCACAGACGAGCCTGTGACGGGGGGGGGGGGGGTGGGGGGGTGGGGGTGGGGGTGTAACACCAGGGTGAGGAATTTGCTACCTGCTCAAAACCCTGCAGGTCAGTCTCGACTTAAAGTGATCATCTCAGGATTCTCCCTTCTTGTCTCCACATATTTATGACGTTGGGCAACAGAGAGATTTTCCTAGCGTTTTGACATTGTCTTTTTTTTTAATTGTTCTCATCTTTACCACAGTTTCCCCTCACATTTGAACTATTTTCTTTTTGGACCGAATTTTTCTAAATTACTTGTTCACTAAGTATTAAAAGACATTGTTTTGATCTTAGGAGGAAGTTAGTTTAAACATTAAGTGAAAACTTTTCTGTGAGAAGTTACCACAGGCAGAACTTTCTTTCAAGAAAGCTGTAAGTAGCTGTGCATGTTAAATTACTTTGGAACATCTTGTTTGCTGCAGAGCCTTTATGCTCTCCATAAAATACTCCATAGCCTGGCGGCCTGAATTATGTTGTTCTCTGTTGATGTTTATTTTAGTGAGTGACCATAACTTTAGTGACAAGATGAAGGATCTGACTTTTACTATGCCTCATGATAAAGACAAGAGTTAAATTTAGTTCTGTGCTTCCCTAAGAGAAAGACATAATGATGGATCTTTTTGCTTTAAAAAATATTTCAGAATGTTTGGTTTTTTTGTTTTGATTTTGTGGGTGAAATAGCGATTGAAGAACTCTGGCTCTCCTGAGCCGAATTAGGTAACGGTCCCCAAGCCCCAGGCTCAGCCTGCCATCGTATTCATCACATACATACTATGTTTAATTTCTTGCTGACTTGTCTAGCCCCACTCACAGATTACAGATGTTTAGGTTGTTTCCATTGCTTGTTGTTCAGTCACTAAGTTGTGTCCGATTCTTTGTGACCCAATGGACTGTAGCTCACCAGGCTCCTCTGTCCATGGGATTTCCCAGCAAGAATCCTGGAGTGGGTTCCCATTTCCTTCTCCAGAGAATCTTCCCAGACCAGGGATCAAACCTATGTCTCCTGCATTGGCATGCGGGTTCTTTACCACGGAGCCACCAGGGAAGCCCTTCCATGTCTTGACTGTTGTTAAATAGTGCTGCTGTGAGCACTGAGATGCATGTATCTTTTTGAACTAGAGTTTCCTGCAAACATATGCCCAGGAGCTGGGCTGCACGGTCACTCTGTTTTTCGCTTTTTGAGGAACCTCCATCCTGCTCCATAGTGGCTGTCCCAGTTCATGTTCCCACCAACAGTGTAGGAGCCTTTTTAAGATGGTCAGTAAATATTTGTTTAATGAAAGATAGCCAATTTAAGGAATTTTAAATACTACCCCTGATCTTGGATTTGCATTTTTTTTATTCCTCCTCTTTTTTTAAAAGAAATCTTTTTATCCAGATGTAACTTCTGATAATAAATGTGTACAACTCTTAAGAATACTGCTCCGTGAACTTTTACGTATATATATACCCCATAACCACCACCCAGAGCGAAACAGACAATATTTCCTTCATTCTTTTCCTTCTGTTTTCCTCACTAAAAACTTATCCTCTGTACTTAATGTAAGTTACAATGAATTCCTGCTGGAAGAGTTACTGAGAAATAATGAAATTGTGAGAAAATGGGATTGCTCCTTTATAATGGCTGCTGCTGTGTCATTGCCGTGACAAAGAGAACAGTATATCAAGATCGTTTTAAAGAGTTGTTCTTGCTTTTGCATTCATATGGAAAGATAATTCACAGCCTATCAGTAGCTCTAGTCCTGTTTCTTACTGTTACGAATACTACAGGGTCTGGTTTCTTCCCCTGCTGTAACCTGGCGTTTTCTTTCCTGAGGCTAGTGAGGCAAAATCTGGGTGGGGTTCTGTAATGGAGATCGACTTGTTCTCCCAGGGGATCTGTGCTGAACTGGTAACGTGCGTTTGGGTGTTAGGAGCCTTTGAGATAAACTGTGGATCTGCGTCTTGGAAGGTCACGGCTCGCAGAGAAGCTATGTAGACCTGGAACTGTCCAGTAGATAGTAATCACTCTTTGTTCATTTCTGAGGCTTTGATTTTAAAGGAACACTTGTATACGCATTTCCTTTTCTGAAGCATCAGTAAGCAGTCTCTGAGTGTCCCAGGTACCAGGCCCATCTGACAGCGTGTGTCTGAGGGTGCTCGAAGCGGGATCCAGGAGACGCTGTGTTCATGTTCAGATGTGTTCACACGAGGAGCTCAAGGGGCAGCGTTAACTAGGTTGTTCCACAGGCCATTCTGCTGACTCCTGGGGTCAGGAACTGCTGCGTGGACTGTTGCTTCGTGGCCCTCCGTAGGTCTTCCCGTGTTGTCTATGCTGTACAGTCCCAAATGGACTGTGCATGTTGGAAAAGGGGTGACTGTATGAGCTGGAATATTTCTAGTCACACAATGTGAAAAACTTAGGACCCAAATTGAGCCTCTGAAGGAGGACACTGCTATCGAGGAGAGCAGAGAAAGCTGAGCCTGCAAGTGTGAACTAAAGGCGTTTAGGCAGAAACGCCCTTGTCTGAATGCACAGGCCTGTCTGTCCAGAGCCAGCTTTGTTTTGAAAAATCAGGGCTGCCTCCGGGGGATGTAGACAGTCTCTGCAGGTCTTGGGAGGAGGGCAGGCCGTGTTAAATGCATCTCTGGCCCAGGAATACTCTGGAGTAAGGGGCCGAGTGAACTGGCCGAGTGAACTGGAAAGGGCAGGCACCCTGCTTCTATTCTGTGAAAGAAAAGCAAACGACCAGAAGGGGCTGAAGTGAGAAACTTTTCCAAGAGGCGCTCTGCCTTTGTTTTCCGAGAGTGCGGTAGCTGCGTCTCCAGGCTAGTGTTGCCGTTGACCCTGTGGTCCTGACTCAGTCAGCAAGAAGGCTAGGAGGTTTGAGTCCCTGGGGCAGACAGGGTTATGAAGAGGGTGGGGTTAAGTTGATGAGATCTTTTTGAGCAACATTCTTATATTATCTCACTCGTTGGAAGACAAGAAAACCAGAACTTTTTAAAATTGAAATATGGTTGACTTACAATATTATATTAGCTTAAGGTGTACAACAACATAGTGATTCAATTAATTTTTATAGATGACATACTATACAAAGTTATGATTAAAAATATTGATTTTATTCTCTCTATTGTACCATACTATTTACTGCCTCTTAAAGGGTTAATACTTTTTTCTACTTATCCCGTTTACAAAACCTAAGTAACTGAGGTTTTATCTACTACCTAAAGATTTTTTAATTGAGATTAATTAAGATTTTACATTGAGGCATAATGTACATTCAGGAAAATGTAGGGATAGAGTGTATTTGGCTTGATTAGTTTGAGGGGAAGGAATAAACTACTAACCGACATTGTTGGAAGCAGATCATCCTAAAGACATGAAGCTCAAAATATTAAAAGAGGGTTTTTTGGGAGACAGTCGTCACAAGCTCCTTGCAGGTGGGTTCAGCTGTGATTTGTTTTAATTTACTTGGTTCAGGATGGCCGGTGTCTTACTGACCTGGTAAGTTTATGTCACTGGGTTGGGTGCTACAGGAAATTGAAAAATGACTAATCCTCAAGGTGCTTTCAGTCTAATGCTGAGTTTAAAATAGCTGCACAGTAAACTAATACAACGTGGGGCTAGAGGGAAAAGAAGAATGTGGATGATAGGGTTGGTTTACATTTAGGCTCCTGGTGTGAAGAAGAGCATTCTGTCATATAATACAGAGCTTGGTATTTGGCAGATGGCTCCAGGCAGCGATGAAACTGCTTCAATTCTCCTTCTATTCAGTTTGCTTCACAGTACAAATCTTTAAAAATATATGTAGATGTTCACTTTTTTTTTTTCTTTTTTTCTGGTAATAAATTATTGTTACCAGTTCTGTGGTTTTGTAACTGAGGGAAAGGCCTGAATATAAGTCTTCATAAGTTAAAAATGGTTTAGTTCTCTAAATAGAGCTTGTGCTTGGAAGCTTCACGAGAGGTCAGAAAAACATGTGTTGTTGGACACAGCAAAAGGTTGAACTCTCTTTTTAGGGAGATTTCTTTAGCTTTGAATCTTGCTGCTAAAACACAGTATCGTGGTTTTAATTGCATAATATTGCCTGTAAGATATTATAGCTTTGGAATGGTGTATTTTAATCTGCTTGACCTCGTGCGGTTAACTGGAGAAGAGAGAGGAATCTAAATTAGATGACTTCTAGTGATATCTTTGGCTTCCTCTGAAAACTTGAGACCAGTTTTTTCCCCCACACTCTTTGGTTATTTTTCAGCCGTGCTGGGTCTCTGCTGCTGCCGGGGCTCTTCCCTGGTTTGGGGGCGGAGGCTGCTCTTGGCTGCAGAGCATGGCTTCTCGGGGCTGTGGGCCCCCCGTTGCAGAGCACGGTTTGAGGGCACACCCACTCAAAGGCTGTGGCTCCAGGGCACCTTCAGACCGATTGTATTAAAATTCTTATGACTTGAATCAGCAATTTTAAGTTTATGAGTTTACTCTCCATGTTTTTCTTTGAATGTTGTGTCTTTTGACTGGCAGCTCAATAACTATAGACAGATGTGAAGTATGTTGGACCATATTTGCCGATAAATGGACTGTGATTTTGTATCTTGTGATCAAGACAGGACTTGGTTCTGTGAGGGAAACTGGCAAATATTCTAATCTGGATCCTAACTGGCCTCGTCTTCCCATCTTACCTAGAGTTGAAAATTTTCTTGATGGAAACCCCCAAAAGAGTTTCAGATAATCCGTGTTCTTCAGCAGATGGGCGGGAGTGGGAGTAAACACTCCCCGTGGGTCACCGGAGTGGGTGGGTGAGGGGCTGCCATCCTTCCGTCCCTCCTGAGAGCTTGGCAGTGGCTGACTCCTGGGCCATTTTGCATTTGCACTCTTATATCATGGCCAGAGAACTGCTTCTGATGAGATAAGTCTAGTTAACAAGCCGCAGTGGGCCCTTTATAGGAGAGTTATAGATTGCTGTTGTAAGTGGAGGTTAGGGTCTGTTTTTTTCCCCTGATTGGAGCAAAACAAGGTATTTTCAGGAGATGGGAAGCAGGAGAGAGTATATGTACAAATGAAATACGTGGTAATTATTAAAATATCCCCAGAGTATTAGTCACATTACAGACCATAAGTGTTAGTGACTCAGATAGCATGTGTGTAAATATCCAAGGGACCAAAAGGGAATAGAAGATTTGGGAAAGTGTGATCAATTGACCATGACGACTGGTGCCTTTTGGCAGAGATAGAAAATTTCTGACATTTTGAAGAGCTAGATTGTCTGTATTATTTTTCCTAAGGGAAGAGAGCTATCTTGTGAAGTTCTGATGTTTTGATAGCCATAGTGAAATAAAATAGTGTTTATCAAGGAGTGTTCAGGATCCCTTAGATTACCTACCAAACATGCATTTTTCTGGCCATTTTCTCATTTCTACTGACTCAACTTGGCCAGTCATCAGAATTGTTAATTCTGTATAGATTTTTGAAGACTTGTGTGCTGTGCTTAGTCATTCAGTCACGTCCAACTCTTTGCAACCGCATTGACTACTGTAGATTGCCAGGTTCCTTTGTCCAAGGGGATTCTCCAGGCAAGAATACTGGAGTGGATTGCCATGCCCTCCTCCATTTGAAACCTTAATTAATAAGAATATCTGGAAGGTAAAGTTGAGAATCACAGATCTTCCAGAATGAGAGCACAGCATCATTTTTGTGTGTTTTTGCTAGAAGTGCATTACATTATTCTAATGATAATAAAACATCAAACAAATTGAGAGACATTCCACAAAATAATTGTACTTTTTTAAAGTGTCAAGGTCATTTGAAACAAATTACACTGATTAGAGGAGACGTATGAGGCATGATAAGGAAATGGAATGTGCAATCCTCCGTTGGATTCTGGACCAGAGAGAGGACATGAGTGGGGTAACCTACTGAATCAGGATAAGGGCTGCAGATAAGCTTAGCATGTTGCCTCATTGTTAATTCTTAGTATAATTACGCTTAATTTTTAAAGTTAACCTTTTTGAGTTCTTGTTCAGCAGGTCTTCCATCTGTATGACCTTTGTTCCTTCGCTCCATAGGTTGTGATCTTTGTTGCCCAAGCCAGGCACGTTCTCAGACCTTGCCAAATAATAGCGTGTGCATTCTGCCAGGCGGTACGTAGGCGCTCTCTCTTCCCATGCAGTCTCACCATTAAGTGGTGTTGCTGTGCAATGAATAATAGGCATCCTGTTTTCAAACTGATAAGTGGGGATGTAGTAATTTAGTGGGTCTCTATCAGCACTTAAAAAATGGGATAGAAAATATCAGTGTAAGACAGAGTAAGGTTAAATACTGTTGCAAGAAACTTATTGTGTTTATATGTGTGTATTTTGCATCTTCACTAGGTGGTCATGTAAAATGCATGTTGTACTCTTGGTTGCCACTAATGAAAAGTTTGAAAGTCCCTGCTTTAAGGGCTATCGGTCTTTTGAAGATAGATGAAGTTGTTAAAAGCATTGTGTTGTATAGACACATCAGAAATAATTTAGAGCATTTTGTTTGACGCCTTTTAAGAATTTTGAGGTCCAGAAATCAGGGGGTTGTATAAAAGTTGAAGGATTTCACTGCGCTTAGGGTCTTAAGCTTTTGCATTTTTAATAGACCACAAGTCGAAGTACCTATCTGCATAAAAAATAATTTGAATGCAGAATACCTGGTCTGCCTGCAAATACGTAGATCTGTTGTGGCACCAATCCTATGCTTTGTTTCAAGGACAGAATTTGGCTGTAAAATTTAAGGGTGTGCTGGGAATTACTAAAAATAAACCAAACAAAAGCAAAACAGAAAACCCTAGAGGAGCCAGAACAGACGGACAGAATGTGCCAAGGAAGACCAGAGGGATTGCTCCAGAACCAGGAAGTGGATTTGCCCCCCTGCCGTTGTGGGCAACTCTCAGATGCTTTAGGGCAGGAGTCCTGTGTGAGCATCCTTTCTCTACAGCGTCACACTCGGCCGAGAAAAAGTCTGAGCACTGTGCTGTGTGTCCCGTTATTCCAGGGATGGAGTTTGAAGTGCTGGCATGTGTGGTCCTCACACTGCCCAGCAGGCGCTCTGCTTGACCTCTGGGGTTTGGGGAAAGATGACATGAAAACATCCTCAGGAAAATGTTTTATTATTACTGTTTCTGTCAGTTAAATTTTGGAGAATTGTATTAGGTAACCGTGGGCTTTCTTGGGGTTTCCCTCGTGACTCAGATGGCAAAGATCTCTGGGTCGGAAAGATCCCTTGGAGAAGGGAATGACTACCCACTCCACTCTTCTTGTCTGGCAAATCCCATGGACAGAGGAGCCTGGCAGGCTACAGTCCGTGGGGTCGCACAGAGTCATACATGACTGAGCGACTGAACACTACCCCTTTCACATAGTGGGGTCTTTAAGATCAATGAGATCTGGGTTTATTTCTGCCTCTGCCACTAACTTCCCAGGTGGGCTAGTGTCAAAGAACCTGCCTGCCAGTGCAGGAGACGAAAGAGACACCGGTCTTTTGGAGCTTCCCTGGTGGCTCAAGATAGCAAAGATCCCTGGGTCGGGAAGACCCCCTGGAGAAGGGACTGGCAGCCCACTCCAGTACTCTTTCCTGGAGAATCCCATGGACAGAGGAACCTGGTGGGCTGCAGTCCATGGGTCACAGAGTTGGATATGGCTGAGCCCGCTTGTGCACGTGTATGCACGCGCACACACACACACACACACACACACACACACACACACACACAGCCACTAATTACTGTTTGACAGCAGCCAAGTAATTTGACTTTTCTCAGCTTCAGTCTGTCTTCTGTGAAATGGAACGGGGGCACCTCTGGATGGTGGGGGTCAGATGAAGCAGGAAGTAGGAAGGAGCTGTGGTCTCTCGAGAGCACTTCACCGAAGGAGGGCAGTGGCACACTTTCCTCTGGTCTTTATGAGAGGGTTGGGTAGTGGATTCTATGGATCAAAGTCTCATGGCCTGTTAAACAAGCCTTTTATGCAGTTACTGCAAAATCTACAAGGGAGAAGCTTGAGGACGTTCTCCCATACATACGGAGTTGAGACTTAACTCAGTGATTTAGGAATTTAACTCTCGGGAAGGTTTTGAAAGCAGAAGGTAGGGTTTTACACCCTGTTTATTGAGTAAAACTGTTACCCGGAGTAACAGTTACATTTTACAGAATTAAAGCAGTTGCTCACTCTGATGGATGTAACACGCAGACGATTAAACCAACTTCATTTGCCTTCTGCTGAAATGTGGGGTTGTGTGACAGGTATGTTTTATTTCTTGAAGGATGGGCATTGAATTTAATTTCCCTGAGACGATTATAATCAGAAATGTTTTTAGCCCAGTTGTTTGCTCTTTGACCATTAACTAACAAGATGATTCAATCAGGCTTTATTCAGTTCAAACTCAATTTTTCGAAACCAGCCCATGTAGTTTCAGCTTAGTTTTATTTCCTGGAGGGGTGGAATGTGGGATCCGCCCCCTCAGTCTCCCACAAAGAGTATAAGCTTCAATACAGGCAAATTTCAACAAGATGAGTGGACAAGTCTTTCTGAAAATCACTTTCGTGTTGTAAGGAGTTGTTAAAGTTCCTTCAGTAGTTTTCTAGGTGAGCATTCACTAGTCAATCTTTTTTCCTTGTTCGAAACAAATTTCCTTCTTTTTTCCTGGCCTAACAATAATGCAAATATTCATGAGTTAATTTCTTTTCTTTTCATGTGTTTTTAACTACATATTTCCTAAACAATTGTGTTTTAATGAGATTGTCAGAGTTTCTCAGCCCTATTCCAAAATGTTTCAGGGCAATGCATTTTAATGTTTTCTGATTCTACACTGGAGAAATCCTAGCAGGGTGTTTAAGTCAGGTGATACAGTGAGAGTCGTAAAAGCGCTTTAAAAACTACGGTGCTGGGATGGGTTTCCTTCCTAGGGCAAAACCATTTCAGAAACTGCGTGAATGACCTGTATTTTCTTCTCTGCAGCGCACACGACTGTGATTTCCCATGACTATTCATGGGCTGTACGGCCCTTTTCTAACTTCCCTTTTTTTTTTTTTTTTTCTTAAAGAAAATGTCAACGGAATACGTGTTTCTTTAATGGAAAATGTTCTATTTTGGGGAAGCTGCTTTTCCTTAGCTACATCGTGGAGTTGTGTGTGTGTGTCTGTGTAAGTAAGTGTGTGGGGGCTGCAAGATCAGAGAGTGCTGAATTAGTGGATGGAAAGCTTGGAACAAAGTCTTGGTGGTGACTGCTGAAAATAGAGCCTTCTTTTTATCCTCCGTTAAAAATGCCTGTACCTGGTACTCCAGAGTTTGTCTTTTTAAGGAAGGTTTTATTCTTTTTCTAACTGAGGTATGGTAAAATAGTCCCAAACTGAATGCAGAATGGTTTTGAAATGAGAGAAAGTCAGTTCATTAACAGAGTGGTTAGTTCCAGGTAGGGGTTGGGGAGCGAGGCAGCTTTGACCTTGGTAACCGTGGCAGGTGGGTCCTGTGGGCTGGGCAGTCTCTGCTCGGTCACTGCGGCCCACGATGGAGCGCCCAGGCTGGAGATCACCCGCGCGCAGCAGGGTTGTCTGTCTGCCCAGTTCCTGCTCCGCCCTTCTCTTCCCTTTTCAGTGATTGGGAACCTGATCCCAGCAAGGATTCTGTTTCAGTTCAGTTCTCCAACTTTGCATTTTGCATTTACCTGTGTTTCACAGTAACTAAGGAAGGATTATAGTTTTTGACAGTTTTAGTTATCTCAGGTATAAAAACATTCTTCATAGTTTAGCTGTTGTTCACACTATCATTTGGATTACTGATAGCGTATATTAATACGAATGTTTCAATGTAAATTTTATTAAAGTATAATATAAATACAGAAACGGGACCATATCATAAGTATGAAAGGGTTACTTGCTCACTTGTGTCCGATTCTTTGCAACCCTATGGACTGTGCCCGCCAGGCTTCTCTGTCCATAGAGTTCTCCAGGCAAGAATACTGGAGTGGGTAACCCATTGCCTTCTATTGCAAGTATAGTACTGGATAAATTTTCTCAAAGTGAACATACTCATGTGACCAGCACCCAGATTAAGAACCAGAATGGTATCATACTGGAAAAATTGGAAGCCATCTCCTAGACACTGTCTCCCTTCCCTGACTTTTAATACTATAGATTAGTTTTGCCTGATTTCGGACTCTGTGATTATGGAATCATGCAGTGTGTCCTGTTATCTAGATTCTCTTATTAGTATCATATTTTTGAGATGCATCCTGTTGATACATGTAGTTCTTCATTTTCACTACTATATCGCATTCCATTATTTTACTACATAACAAATGATCTCTTGCAGTTGTGAATATATGTCAGTAAAATATGGTTTAGACAGCATACTGAAAAGGACTTAGTCACTAAGTGATGTAGTTGTATTGTGATCTAACTTCTAATTGTATTATTGCTATGAAAACTCTTATTTTAAAATAGGCAATTGTGTTTCTCTTTCTTAAGACAGGATATTAACTTTACCTTATCACTCTCCTTTCTACTCCCCACCAGCTGTAAGATATGACTTCTTTTTACTTTTGTACTTCCATGAAAATTTATTTCTGGGGAATTCCCTGGCAGTCCAGTGGTTAGGACTCCGTGCTTCCACTACAAGGGACAAGGGTTCCATCAGGGAACTAAGATCCTACAGGCCACACAGTGCGGCCAAAAAAACAAACAAAAAAAATGGATCTCTATCTCTCTGTAGTTTGCACATTTAGGTAATTATTGTGTTCAGTATAGATTGTGGAGTCATATATCTATATGCCTGCCAAAGCTAAAACCTATCTTTAAATTCGTGTTTCTAAACCCAGTTTCTAATATGGCAGGTATCCATCAGAAAAGTTCTAGATTTGTTGAGAATTCTGGAGTGGAGCTCTGGCTTATCAGCATGATTTTGTTGTGTTTTGTTATCATAGCCTGAGATTCCTGAATGCATCTGCAAACAAACTGGAAACCCTTCCTCCAGCCACACTTTCAGAGGAGACCAACAGCATCTTACAGGAGTTGTATTTGACAAATAACAACCTAACAGATAAATGTGTGCCCTTGTTAACCGGACACCCCCATCTGAAGATTCTTCACATGGCCTACAACCGACTTCAAAGTTTTCCCGCAAGGTAAAGGAAAATTACAGAGTGGCATCCTTCAAGGCATTTCTGAAAATAGGTTCATAGACAGAAAGGCAAAAACTGAAATGTTTATTTTCCAAATAGCGTCAAGCTTATTCCTCTTTTCTGTAAGCCATTATCAACATTCCGCTAAAGAGGAATGGGTTTATTTTTCTAATATGAATGTATCCAAGGACCCAGTTGCTAGAATGTTCTTATGATTTTGAAACAAAGCATGTTATTTACAAGGTGTATTTTTTCGTTTGCTTCCTATTAACCAGTCAAATTAATTAAAAAAAAAATTAACATAGTATGGCGAGTGAGAATTAGAACATTAACTAGGAACCAGAAGGTTCTTAATTAGCTAATAGCTTTGTATTTGTGTTTATGGTATAAAAAGCAGTGGTGGCTTATTCAATCATAGAAACTGTGACATTGGAAATAATTGATGGCTCTCAGAAAACGCCACTTCTCAGTCTGTTTGAGCCTGTGGTCTGGGAAACAGCAGCGCTGGGTCTCGCTGTGAATGGGTCTGTGCGCTGAGCCTGCCCTGCAGGACTTGCTCTGCTCCTGTGTCCTTGGCGTTCATCCACTCAACAGGCAGGTCTTAGAGCTCACATCGTACAGCAAAGAAGCAGACACCAACCCCCATAGTACTCTGCTGTTAACTGCGGCTTAGCAGTGGGCCAAAGCAGAATATTGGCGCGGCCGCCCTCTGTGGCCGTCGAGGTCAGCAGTCTGCCGAAGCCCTCACTCAGACAGGGAGGCCCGGGTACGCGCTGACTGCGAGTGCCGCTCTGGTTTGCCGAATACATTTATTCATTTTCTCCGACTCATTTGATGTTGATGTGTAAGCTTTTCTTTCTTTTTTCTTTTTAATTGTTGCATATTTTTCTTTTACTGTGGAATGAGATGGTGTTTTTAGAAGAAAACATGGTAGTCCTGTAAGAATAACATCCCTGAAAGGGCTCACCGTCCTCTTTGAGATGGTTGGTGACCAAGCCTGGCAGGAGAAATGGTCGTCCACTCAGGTTCTGAGGGTTCTCCCCAGTGACCCCGGCCACTGGTGACTGCCCTGAATACAGAAGCTTGTTTTCTTTCCACCTTCATCCTATGTTGAGGCATGGAAATTTCTTTAACATTTTCTTCCTTGGGCCTGATTTCCATATTTTGAATCTTTTTTTCATGCTTGTTCCTTATTGATTTTTTTCCCATTTCTTTTCAAACTATGATAACATATTCAGATAACAATCTCTTACAAATTTAGGCTTTCATAGATGGATTACTTCACAGTCTGTACATACAGGGGTGTTTATAGCATATCCTAATACCATGTTGAATGTTTATGATATTAAAAGATCCGATTTCATAAGATAAAAACTTAGTTCTTGTATCTTTGGTATATATCTTCAAATAATCAAATAAAGTAACCTTTATTTTTGAGAGATAACAGAAGGGCAATAAAGGGTTTCTTGCTAAATTGTTTGAATGGTTCATTGTGACAAGTGAGACTGCAGCAGGCGGGTAAGAACCAATAACTGTAAAGGAGATGACGCACATCGTGGGTTTGAGTCGCGCTCACTGGTGCCTGTTAAGACCCCGGCACCACCCGTGGTGGAAAAGGGGCCGGAGGAGTGATAGATGCATGTAGGACTGTGGGGGTGGGGGGTGGCTTTCTCCCTCTAGATTTACAGAAAATATAAGAAACTCCTAACTATGGAATTTTTCTTTATTTGGTTACTGTAATTATTGATTAATATAACTAATGTTAATTCTAGACTATAGGTTAAGATTAAACAATAAAAGACATCCTTTAATAAAAATGTTAAATTATATTGAAAGTGAAAGTCATTCAGTTGTGTCTGACTCTTTGCAACCCCATGGACTGTACAGTCCATGGGATTCTCCAGGCCAGAATACTGGAGTGGGTAGCCTTTCCCTTCTCCAGGGGATCTTCCCAACCCAGGGATTGAACCCAGGTCTCCCACATTACAGGCGGATTCTTTACCAGCTGAGCTATCAGGGAAATTATATTAGGGTGTGTTATCAAGGTAAAGTCAGAAAGGTGCTTTCTTTGTAGATATTTAGCAGAAGTTGAGAGAAATTTCTTTGGGTACAGATTGAATTTGGCTCAGCCAGAAGATCTCTCGGTGGCTCAGACAGTAAAGAATCCATGTGCAATGCAGGAGACCTGAGTTCGATCCCTGGGTGGGGAGGATCTCCTGGAGAAGGGAATGGCTACCCACTCCAGCATTCTTGCCTAGAGAATTCCATGGACAGAGGAGCCTGATGGGCTCAATCCATGGAGTCTCAAAGAGTCAGACACGACTGAGTGACTAACACACTCACACGGAAGGCCTCGAGGTGATCCTGATGGCCGTCAGCATTGTCCTCCTCACCACCGCTTTGTTATCACACATGATGTGGGAGGACTGGGGGGGGGCGGTTTCAGGAGGAAGCGTATCTTCGTATAAGCTGCGCCCTTTCCTCCTCTGCATGCCCGTGAGGTTTCAGTGCCGATGCAAAGAAATCCTGCTCCCACACCAAGCTCTTTCAAAGCACATGTCCTGGATTAACGCTAACTTTTCACCCATTTGAGTAGGATTTTCACTGAAGTTCAGACTAAGCCACACAGCAAAGTGATCATTGTCAGGATAATTTAATTGACACACACAGTTTTAATAGGAAAAGGACATCCTTTTTTCTTCTTGTTGCCAATTTAAAGAGTTGAAGTTAAGACTTTTTGTTTTGTAGTAAGAAAAGCGTGTGTGTTAGTTTCTCAGTCATGTCCAACTCTTTGAGACCCCATGGACTGTAGCCCGCCAGGCTCCTCTGTCCTTGGAATTCTCCAAGCCAGAATGCTGGAGCGGGTTGCCATTTCCTCCTCCAGGGGATCTTCCTGCCCCAGTGATTGAACTCGGGTTTCTTGCGTCACCTGCATTGCAAGTGGATTCTTTACTGTCTGAGCCACCAGGGAAGCCCCTGTAGTAAGAAAGGAGGTGTTAAAATACTTTGATCCTCAAAAACAGTAGTGAAAAAATGACTTAACAAATCATGGGTTAAAATGATTGTATGTGCATCTTTAAAGAATCTTCAGACTAAATTACCCTTTGGTTCTCATCATCTATTATTAGTATTTTCTTTTTAAATTTCCTTCTAATTATTTTGTGACTCTCCACTTTGGATTTTCTCTTTTTTTAGTAAAATGGCAAAACTGGAGGAACTTGAGGAGATTGACCTCAGTGGGAATAAACTGAAGGCCATCCCAACAACCATCATGAACTGCAAGCGCATGCACACAGTAACCGCCCACTCCAACTGCATTGAAGTCTTCCCTGAGGTTATGCAGCTCCCGGAAGTCAAGGTATGCGGTCCGAGCCTGTAACCCCAGGCTTCAGGTCCACCGAGACCTGTTTCCTCTGAGTCACCGGTGCAGGATGTCAGCACCCTCACTGGGTTTCCTCAGAATGAAGATGTCTCTGTTGTTCTTGCTCCATCCTCCCTCACCACTGGGCCACACTGCTGAGTGGGCAGAGGGGGAAACAAAACAGTGAGCGAGAAACCCTGGGCCGGGGGTGGGGAAGGTGGCTCAGGGGTCAAGAGTCTGCCTGCAGGATACACAGGAGACCGGCTTCCATCCCCGGATCAGGAAGATGCCCTGCAGAGGGAATGGCCCCCACTCCAGTGTTCTTGCCTGGAGGATCCTGTGGACAGAGGAGCCCAGCAGGCTACAGTCCATGGGGTCGCAAGGCGACTGAACAGCATCAGTCACAGCCACCTCACTTGTTCCCATCTGTCTAATAGTACCTGTCGTACCTTTTACCAGGGTGTTTATGAGACTCAGAGACTGAGCCAGGCTTGATAGGACTTTGAAAGAGCTAAGAGCACCGTTGCACCCCACGCTGCTGATTAAACAGCAGCGTCACCACAGCACTGTGGAGTAGTAATAATTCCCCGTGTAGATGTAGTCTCACTGCTGTTACTATGACCAGAGATTCCTTTCAATTGAATGACGCTGGCAGGACAAGTAGGATTTCCCATTTGGTAGGCATGGAAGCTGAGGTGCTGAAAAGGAAGGCGGTTTCTGTCATGAAGACGGCAGCTTTGGTGGCAGAGACTTTCTGCGCCCCCTGACTCCGAGCAGTCTCACAGGGTGAACAGCTCACTAGAAGGAACGTCATCTAACGATTGTTTTTTTGACGCAAAGAGTAAGACGTTCTTTCATTTGTGTCTCAGCATTTCTGATTATTCATTTTATGCTTAATAAAAAAAACTCTGGTTATAGACTCAGGATATATTCTGAGCTGCTAAAAAGGAACAGATGTCTCCTATTTGGAGACACCTTGAATAGCACGAACGATTTTTCATCACAGGGGCACGTTTATGTGGTTGAGGTATGCACGAGCTATGTGATAAGTGTGCGTGTATGTGTGTGCGTGTGCTTTAGGCCATGAAGTATTTTAATTTGAGCACTGTCATCTCATATATGACTGTGGCATTTTAGAACACTTACTGAAAACTAGCAGAATTTTCTTTTTTTTTTTGCCATGCCACCTGGCTCGTGGGATCTTAGTTCCCCGACCAGGGATGGAACCCGGGCCCTGCAGTGGAGGCAGAGTCTTAACCCTGCACTGGCAGGAAGTCCCAGAAGTATTCTGTTTTCACTTTACGGTACCTTTTACAGTGGGTGAGAGGCGGGCTTCTGAGAGGAATAGATCTAGAGTTGGATTCCAGCTAAAAGTCACTTAATTGTTCTGTTTCCTCATCTGTACAATGAGGGAACAATACAGAGTTGCAGTATTGCTGTGAGGATGAAATGAAATAAAACATGTAAAGCATCTGAAATAGAAGTAAGAACTCTAATGAGAGCACTAAATGTGGACTATTATTAGTGATGAGGCCTCCATAGGGGTCAGCTCTGATGCTGATTGTATGGAGCAACTGTTTTGGCTGATGATCAACAGAATCCAGGAAACCTGTCACTTAAGCACAAGCTTCTCTGATTCCAGCACAGGAGCTGTGCTGACAGCTGAGCCTGCCAGGGGCTGCTCGCCAGCTGCTCCTGGGAGGGGGTGCAGCATGTCACGGGGGCTCCTTACACAGGACCCTGTGCAGCCCGGCCTCGGGATTAACCTCCCGTGAGCTGTCTTATTTTCTGCACCTGTCTTTTAATGTTGTCGAACTCTTCGCTATAGATTCTTTTAAGTATCTGGTTTAAAATACAGATAGGCGTTTACACTTTTCAAGTTTTGACTAGATTTTACACAATGTGAATGTTGTCCTGCAAAAGCAAAATTTCTCTTAGACCATTCCTTGGGTTCCTGGCTTTTAAAATTGGTGCCTTTGTGTTCCATTGAATTCCTTCCCTGTTGTCTGCTCCCTGCACCCTGCTTTGCAGCCCCTGCGTTGGGGGTAGGGGGAGGGTGTGTGGCCGGAGCTACACCAGTGGCTTGTGGGGTCTTAGTTCCTCCCCCAGGGTTTAAACCCAGGGCTGTGGCAGTGAAAATGCAGCGTCCTGGCCACTGGGCCACCAGGGAAGTCCTACACCCACTTTCAAAATCTCACTTTGGGTATTATTTTTTAATAGGTTTTTTTTTTAATCCCAGATATTATATCTTAGCATTTTCCTTATGTTAAAAATGTCCAGTCTTTCTGATCCAGCAATTCCATGACCAAGAGATATTTTGTTGTTCAGATTTTATTTGGGGGGGGGGGTGATGAGCAGTATCAAGTATCCTTTACATACAAAAGTGTGAACTTTGCAGCCCTGGACAGATAGTGTTACTGAAAAAGTAATAGTTACATTGTTTGAGAACTCTGGGTTGATAGTGTTATTTCACGTGAGAAACAACTCATTCATATTTCATATGAGAATATTTTAAGTAGCTCTGTAAGTATTTACACACATTTAAACCATCGAAAAGAAGACTCCTGGTAAAACTAGTGGCTGTAAACAAATGGTAAAACACCTATAAGGGTCTCCGCTGAAAACTGAGCCCTAAAGCGCGGTTTTAATATAAAAAATCATTTTTTTCATAAATTGAAATACTCTAGCCTATGTTAAAATTTTATTGTGGTTCAGATGGTGAGAATCCATCCACCTGTAATGCAGGAGACCCAGGTTTGATCCCTAGGTTTGGAGGGAAGATGCTCTGGACAAAGAATGGCAACCCACTCCACTATTCTTACCTGGAGAATCCCATGGACAGAGGAGCCTGGCGGGCTGCAGTCCACGGGGTCCCAAAGAGTTGGACGTGACTGAGTGACTGACACTAATAATCCTAGATTATATTCTTAATGCTTCTTGAAAATGAAGTACAACAGTAATTGTAAGGAGTTTCATAAAAAGTATTAAAATCATTGCAGTGGTAAACATTAGCAGATAACATAATTTAGAGAAGAACAAGGTCCTGTTATATTCAGCTAGTTCTCTGCCAGCAGGCTCATCTTTTAAGACATTAAAGGAGAGGGCTTGTTCACAGCTTTGTTCAGTTCAGTTCAGTTACCAAAGCTTTAAAATCAACTATCATTTAAAAGGAAAAACAAGTTTTCTTACTAAAATATATATACTAAAATGTAATTTTTGAAACTTGTAAAATTAGGCCATTATTTGCATACCCCTAAAACAGAGACTACATGCCTCCCCTAATCTTGGGTAAAATGTAGGTCTAGGCTTGGCTTATTTTGGTGCATTCAGTGAGATCTCGCAAAGTGATCATCAGGCAACAAATTCTCCATGTGGGCCAGAAGGTCATATAAGTTAGTAGGAAAAAAGTTAATTTTTTAGAGTTTTCTGGTGAGCTCAAGTGCACCCAAAGCTGTAGAAGCTTTGTTCCCTAGTATTATTGTCTTCACCATTGTTTGACACTTTCTTCCAAACCCCACCACCAGTCCTGTGTTCCTGGAGCAGGTTGTGTTCTGTTCTGATTCTAAAATGACAAACCTATTGGATACAGATCCTCTGTTAATCAGCCCGAGAGGAAAACCTGATCCTTGAGTCACCACGTCGCCCAGGCTCGGCTTGACTGGTCCCAGGCAACGTCCTCGTCTAGGCTGCTGCTGCTGGTGGCCCGAGAGCAGCGTGGGCGGCACTCAGTCCCTCTTGCCCAGGGGCCCCTCACCTAACTCCATGGCAGTCACAGCGATAGTGGAGGAGTTTTGCAACAAAACCCAAGCTCTTTGTTGAATTACTTCCAATTAGTGACATAGTCCTACCTGTTTCTAAGTGTGGTTTCAGCTGGTGAAACTAATGTGTGACACAGTGGATGAAATGTAAACACCATATACTGGCAACTTTTGTCAAATTTTCCATTTTTCTGTAGGGTCCTGATTCTGGCCACTAGGTGAACAGCATATTTTAAAATGTTTTAAGTTCTCCCCAGAAGGTTTTCATGTTTGTGCTGTGAAGTAATAAACCATTTGGATAGGTTGAGTGACGTCATCGTAGGACTGTTGTTTTCACTGGGAATGGAGTACGAACTGTTTTTAATACACCACACTCTTGAGAACAGTGGCTCCGGGAGGTTAAATTTCCCCTGGAATCCAGCCATGCTTGTTGTTTCTGAAGTGAGATGAGAGCAAGAGGACCAGCTCAGTCTTTACATAAAACACAAAGCACATGGGGAAGCAGTGGGTCAAAGTGGATGAAAGAAAAGGCATTAATTCTTCAGAAGGATGAGGGAAAGAAAGACATGCCAGGGGCCAGTTAGGTGGCAGTTTGGGTGGGGTAGCTGACCTTCTAGACTTAACGGGTCACCCAGGAACTGAAATGTCCAAAAACCAGGAAGCAGGAACAATTGTCTTTCTGGTTCTGGAGTCTGGGTATTAGTTATTTAGGAATTCTTCTAAAATTTGGGGAATCTAGCATCCATTCCTGTTTGGAACAAAAGCTACGGGAAAGGCATGAAGTAGTGTCTCCCAGGATATGGCCATTTAAGCTGCTTTTCTCTCTGTCTCGCTGGCCACACAGCCCACAGGAAAGCTGGGACTGAACAGTCTCTCTCTCAGAGTTGGGGTAACGTATTAACTCCGACAGATTGGTTTGTTTTTTTAACTCAAGTTTGAAAAATTATTTCAACAGGTCTTTTAAACACAAAGCCATGCCCTTTCCAACCAAATACTGCTTCATCTTATGAAGTGGGCTGTGTGTACACGTACATGTACAACTGGCCCTCTGTGAGTCATGTGTGTGAAAAGCATCCCTTCAGAGATGCTCCAGGGAAAGGAGCACTTGTGACCGTGAGTCCTCAGAGAGGTTGGCTATGAAGTGGGCGCTGTCATGCTCTCGAAAGTCTCCTGTCCACAGGGTGAAGAGAAGTGAGATCATATGCCCCGAAGTCTGGAATATGGCGTGCAATCACCTATAAACTTCTTTGAAGTCTCCTTTCTGGTCTAAAATAACATGCTAATTTTGTGTTCTACTCTTATACCATTTCTTTTAGTTTTAATATAAAAGTAAAGGCTCCATAGTTGTCTAAGTAGCACTGAAGCTCCCAGAAGCTCGGGGCAGGTGTCCTGTGACTTTGTGATATGCACTGCGTCTCCCCAGGGGCACACAGAACCAGTTTTAAGAAATGATGAAAAGGAATTGCTTGGCTTATATATAGGATGCATTTCATTAAAGTCAGATTTTATAAATAATTTAGTTTTGGTGTTTAAGGGAATTTACTATTTGCAGGAATGAAATAGTAATTGGTGGATTGAGGATTTTTTTGAAGAAAGTTTTTCCCTGATGGTCATTTTTGTCAAGTTGTTGCCAATAAGGTTTCCTAAATCTAAAATCCAGCTGAGAAAAATCAGAGATACCGTATACAAACTTGAAGGGTCTTTACAAATTAATGGAGAAGGGAATGGCAACCCAGTCCGGTATTCTTGCCTACAGAATCCTATGGACAGAGCAGCCTCGTGGGCTTCAGTCCATGGGATCGCAAAGAGTCAGACACGACTGAGCAGTTAACACTTTTACAAATTGAAGTTCTTCTTTTGCTTATTCAGTCAACAAGCATTCGTGGAGGACTATTAAAGAACAGGAAATAGTACTTGTAAGCAAAGCACTTACTATATGTGTTAACACCAGAGATTGGCACCAGATATCCACGTCTTGTAATTTTTAGGAATAAACCTCCTTCAGTGTGCACAACTATGTTAGGGGTGTTTCTCTACTCAGTCTGCCCTTAATGAAATAAGTTACCTTCTCATGCAGAAGCAATCACATTTGAAAACATCAATTCCTTTGCAGCGCTACTTACTCGACTGAATTTCCCCAAACATGCACATTGTGGCTCCCATCCCAGCAGACCATTAAGACCCACTCATTTGTCCGTTCAACAAGCAATTGTCTGCGAAGCGGCGGGCAGTCGTTTGTTTCCCCTTTCGGTGAAAGCATCGGCTGAGCTGCTGCTTTGTGCAGCGCGCTGAAAACGCATCAGCTGTGGGAGGAGACGAGGCAAGGACAGCTTGAAGAGTTCCATTCACAGAGGAGAGTGTGCAAGGGCACAGACAGGTGAGAGCAGACGGGCCAAGAGCTCCCTCTGACAGCTGAACCACGGCATGAGAGGAGGCAGGTGCTGAAGGGCCGGCTAAAGGCCGCAGCTGACCTGCTGAGGGCTTCGGGGGCAGATTGAAGGGTGGCGGGGAGCGGCAGAAAAACTGAGGCTGGAGGGAATGAGACAGAACAAACCACGTCCGAAAACCACCCTGGCGGCACCGTGGGGAGTGGATCAGAGGGGGGCGAGGCTGAAAGCAAAGTTGGGAAGTGGGCATAGTCCTCAGGGCAAACGTGATGTCAGTCAGGACAGGACGGCGGAACTAGACGGAGCGGAACTGGCTGCAGGGAGTTCAGGACTGGTGACCAGTTGGGCCTGGGCGGGCTGGTGTGTGGACCCGTCTCAGGATCTGTATCGCTGTCCCCAAGGTCACCTTTATAATGAATACCCTGCTGCTGCTGCTGCTGCTGCTAAGTCGCTTCAGTCGTGTCCGACTCTGTGCGACCCCATAGACGGCAGCCCACCAGGCTCTCCCGTCCCTGGGATTCTCCAGGCAAGAACACGGGAGTGGGTTGCCATTTCCTTCTCCAATGCATGAAAGTGAAAAGTGAAAGTGAAGTCGCTCAGTCGTGTCCGACTCTTAGCGACCCCATGGACTGCAGCCCACCAGGCTCCTCTGTCCCTGGGATTTTCCAGGCAAGAGTACTGGAGTGGAGTGCCAATACCCTGCTGAACTCGGTTTATAATCTGGTAATTTAAAGAATGAGCAATTTTATGTCTGTGGGATTGTAAAAGTTTAAATCTTTAGAGGTAACATTAAAATCATTGCTAACCTGTTTCATAAAAGTCAGTGATGTTTCACAGTGTCTTTACTCTTTCCCTGTGATACATACTCTGACCTCCGAATCCGTTTATGTCAACTATTTAGCCTTCTGCGTTACCCACACCTGTCAGTCCTTAAGCTCATGTTTCATCACCATCAGGAGATTGTATCGACACCCTGTGTTGCGTTGTTTTCTCTGTGCTGATGTATACTGACTGTGCTACCAGAATAGCCCATTATGAAGCAGTATTATCAGGGTTTCACTCAAGTCCAGGTGACATGCAGCCATTATTTGTAATTGGAAAAACAAACAAAAAAAAAGGAGATGACCATGTCCCTATTATTAACATTTAGATTAAGTGAATTCTTGCACTTCTGTTGAAAGTGTTAAGGCTGTCAAAGGTGATGAGAGTGAAGACCTAGAATAAGTGAAATGTAATGAGATTGTACCTACATTTATGATTTTGATATTAATAATAAGGCTAAAGAAAGATATACAGTTCTAACACCGGTTGTGTTCAGGTGTTAAAGCGTGGTGGTGGTGGTGGTGATTTAGACACTAAGTCGTGTCTGACTCTTTGCGACTCCGTGGACTGTAGCCCGCCAGGCTCCTCTGTCCCTGGGATTCTCCAGGCAAGAATACTGGAGTGGGTTGCCATTTCCTTCTCTAGGGGATCTTCCTAACCCAGGGATCGAACCCTGGTCTTCTGCATTGCAGGAAGATTCTTTACCATCTGAGCCACCAAGGAAGCCCTAGTCCATTGTAAATGTTTAGGGCTGAACAGCAGACAGACATAGTACCTGTGTTTTGCCGTCATAGTGCAGTGAATCGTCAGGCTGATTCTCCTGCAACAGAGCATTAGAACCCTTGAACCGCTTCTGCAGGCCATATCTTCTTGTTTCCACTTTTCCTTCAGTGCGTGGACCTGAGCTGTAACGAACTAAGCGAAGTCATGTTACCAGAAAACCTGCCTCCAAAGCTGCAAGAGCTGGACCTGACTGGAAACCCACGGCTCGCCCTGGACCACAGAACCCTGGAGCTGCTGAAGTGAGTCCTTTGTGAGGCGCCGCAGCCCCTCACTGGTCACTGAGGAGGACGTTTGCCACTCAGTGCAAACGTTAAATGGAATGGGAAGCGTCTGACTTCCTAGGTCTGTCTGCACAGATTTGAAGTGAAGTGGTTTGTGAGTCTGTAGTTCACCAAGATGGACAGACAGCCAAGCATTTTTTTCAGATAACTGGATACTGATGTGTCCTTACAGAAAGTTCTTCAGAAAGTGTCCAGACAAAAAGAGATGAGAGTAATGAAAACAAAGTAGCAAGGGAGATTTAAAGACACAGGAGACCTACAGCTCTCTCCACTGTTCACCAGGGTGCAGCGTCTTGGCCCAGGTGCCTCAGTGTGTCCAGACCTTAGTTTTTTCATCTTTAAGGGAGGGTGGTCTACACAGTGTCTAAGGGACTTTTCAGAACTAAGACTATATGGATTATCAAAACATACTTCATCCTTATTCAGGTAACTTTTGAATGTTTACAAATCTGACATGTCATTTTGTGTTAAAAATAATTGTATAAAAATTTGTTAATAAATGGAAGCAGCTCTTTGGAGAAAAATAAAAGTCAAATTTCTATTGCACACCAAAATAAACTCCAGCTAAACTAATGAGTTAAATCTATAAAATGAAATGATTTTTAAAAGTAACAAGAAATCATATAAATATGTTCACAAACCAGAAGAGAACTTTTAAGGCCAAAAAAGAGAGTAGGGGAATCACACGAGAAGTCGGTATATGTGGATTGGTTTTGGGATTTATGTCACATGTAGTTATGTATGAGTCAGTAATGCTGAGTACTCATTCAAACAGAAAATAAGCAAGGGACGGTAACGTTTAATAAACAAAGTACAGATAGTTACATGAAAAGATGAATGTGCAGCTTTATTAGTATATCAAGGAAATATTAAATAAAATATTTAAATGATAACATTTTTCCTCTCAAATTGGTGCTGATGGAGGATTGTCAATTTATATAGCTTTTTAAAAAAGCTGTTGGCTCTGTGTGTCAGACTTATAAAAGTTTTCGTATACCTAAATCAAGGTTTTCTGTGGTAAAAATTTTATTCTAAAAAATAATCAGAAATGTGTTCATTTTAGAGATAGGGATAGTTATCAAGATATTTCTAATTACATTTAGGATGAGTATAAAATCACACGGGGAGATTTTCATGATGTAATTAGAAAAAAATGCAGAACCATGTAGATAACGGAGCGACCCACTATTACACAGGCCTGGGCGGCACCTGTTGGAGTCTCCGCCGCAGAGCGCGTGGTGCCAGGGCGGCCGCAGCGCCTGCCGGGACGTGCAGGTGTGCGCCCGGATCCAAAAGGTTAGCGACAGACAGTGACATCAGCGCACTCTGTGGGTAAAAACTTGACCCTCTGTTTACTATCTAGAAAGCTGTGGCTCCTTGATAACCCGAGAGGTTCCGTATCTAACGTGTAACTTGGACCCTCTGTCGAGGGCTGGCCGGGCTCTTCTCCACAAGGCAGCGTCGGTCCGTGTGGTGACTCCTCCACGGGGTTGAGCTCCGGCTCCCAGGGCCCCTCCGCCTCCTCGGGATGCACGCGCGGCAGCGCCCTGCTCCCTTCAGAGCGCCGCCGCTCGCGCTCTTCTCAGCCAGGCGGAGAGTGAGTGCCGCTTCGCTGGAAAGGGTTATGGCGGGGAGGGGTCAGGGTTAGTTTTTTCTGTAATAATCAGGCTGGAAATGGGATTCTTTAAAGGCTCTCTGTTCTATTTGTTTGTTTTTTTAAAGTACAAATGTCTTTAGAAAGGAACCTTCCATTTGTCTCTAGAATTCAGAAAAATAAGCAAAAAAGGCAGTGAGGAGCTGTAAGGTATGCCTTAAGAAACCCATGCATTGCTTACCATGTACATGGATCAAATGTGGTACCAGGCCACATGGAAAGCAAACAAGGGCAGGTCTTTTTTAAATACCCCTTTTGTTGATGCATTGGAAAAGAGCGTATAAGAGGATATATCCCCCTGATGTAAAATGAGGTATTTGATTTCAGAATTTTCCATTGGCACCATCTGTGATATTTATGTTTCTCAGATTTTTAGCATAAAGGAAAAAGTGAATGCCTTCTGGTAATTAAGAGTAGAAACTTCTGTTTAATGAAATAGTTTTAAATTTCAAAGAAACTGCCACGAAATATTTCTAGAATCAAAGTTAATATTAGATGTTGACTTACTTCTGAGTTGACTGCTTCTTGGGAAAGGTATTCAGTGTTTATTATATTTTGGAGTTAATGAATGCCAACAGATAATTTAAATTCTTGGGCTCAGGACAGAAGTGTTTAGGTGTTGAGGCTATACACCCTTTCTCTTAAGTAATAGGGGAAAAAACTAGTGGCAGTTTACAAATAAGGATTTATCTCTCCATGTGGTAGGCAGCCCTTTAAGAACCTGCTACATATCTGTATGACTTCGTGTTCGTGGGTATTGAATGCTTTCTCTTAGGCTGGTTTTCAATGAACTGCGTTTGAGGGTTTACTCTTAATATTTGTTTGGGATCCTGTTGGACCAATCACAGCACACCACAGCCAAGGTGAGAGAAGACCTTGTCCCCCGCTTATATGTGTGTGGTTAACACGAAATTTATTGAATCCCCCTCATTTATTTCATAACTTTATGATGCTGGTCTCAGCATGGTTGGCTGTGCAAGTGAGGAAAGAATTGGAAGCGTCAGGGAGCAGCAAGTCCCCAGTAATGTTTTATAAATACTTAAAGGGGTGATGTGAGCAGGTCTTGGATTTGAGGATGAATGTTGCAGAACTCTCTCACGTCATCCAAGCACAGTATGATTGTAGCTGAGGTTTCATTCTTTTCACATCTGGGTTTCATGTTGTGAGAACACACCTAACTTAAAGAAATAGTTCCTGTTCTCATGCCAAGGTTGACAGCCATTCATCCCCAGCAGAGAGCAGCCATCTAGGGTGGTGAGTGTGAAAGCCCTTAATAACTGCCATTTGATGCTGATGAAACTAACTTCCGTGCTCTGTATATATGCCCCTTGGTTTCCATTATGATGAGTAGCTAGTTCTCGCTGCTGATAAACATTTCAGACACATCAAACACAGTGAGAAACGGTAAGTACAGAGTGCTTAGCTGTTTCTCGTTTCTCAGGTAAAGGTAGCAATGAGCACCCGTTCTGTTTTAATGATTCCCGGCCCCTCCGTTTCTCTGATCAGTAATATCCGCTGTTTCAAGATTGATCAGCCTTCGGCAGGAGACGCTTCTGGAGCTCCAGCTGTGTGGAGCCATGGCTACACTGAAGCTTCAGGGGTGAAAAACAAGTAAGTTGAAACTTTGGAATGAGACTGCTGCCCACCCGCCTCCCTGCCTTAGTGGGGCAAAGAGAAGCCCATTGCTGGCACAGACTTCCCTGTGCCACCTTTATTCCAGCGTGTTTCCCCAGAGAGAGGCCACCGCATGACTTAGGCTGGAACAGCCCTGCTTGGCATCACACCCTCCCTCTTTGTGAGAGATGTTGCTAGGAGACGGTGTAACTGACTCATTATGTCTCTGTGAGACTCCAGTGTTTGGAGAAGGCGTGAGTATTGAAACGCATCCCCGCTCTTTTGAAAAGCCCCTTTTATCTTTCTCTGCAGCCTGTTTACCAAGCAAAACAGGGATAGTATTAAAGCAGCAGAAGTAGCCTTGCTTGTCCTTATTTGCAATCCCTTACGGTACTGACAGTCAGCATTTCTGTGGGGCTGTGTTTTACAGTCTCAATCAGCTTGTCAGGAGTTTGATGTCCATTCCCTATGTTAACTGCTTGTCTTGCCACCGGGTCCTGTCCATCTTAATTCCTTTCTCTTCCGTCTTTTTACCAACCTTCCCTGTCTCAGATGCAGGTGTTGATTTCTTGAGAATTGTAATCCTGCTCTTCAGGCTTGGTTTTTATGAAGGGGTGCTGATAATCAGTGCGGGTAAAGAATCTGCCTGCAATGCAGGAGACGTAGATGCGATCCCTGAGTCGGGAAGATCCAGGGTAATGGAAACCCACTCCAGTATTCTTGTCTGGAGAATCCCATGGACAGAGGAGCCTGGCGGGCTACAGTCCATAGGGTCACAAAGAGTTGGATGCGACTGAGCGACTGAGCAGCAGCAGCAGAAAAACAAAGGATCATATAAGTTAGAATAGTCATCATTTAATTAGCTAAGTATAAGAACACAAAGTATTCAGAGCGGGTGGGGGCGGAGGGGGACAGGAAGTGGAGGATGACCTCATAAGAGCTAACAGCCTTCAACCCTAGGTGCATATTAGAATCAATCAGGTGAAGACCTTTAAAGAACATTATCCAACCTAGGACCATTAAATCAGAATCCTTTAAAATCTCCCGCAGGTAATTCTGACGGGCATCCGGGACTGAGAACTGCTGGCTAGCTTTCCTTCATGGAAAATAAAAGGTGGAACTATGGTTGCCTTGGGTCAGAAAACCGAATGGAACTCACATTGTGGGTCTGACACATAGTCCTTTCCTCTTTCCCTGAGAGTGTGCGATGGTGTATTAGAGAAGGCGTAGACTTCCTTCACCACGTTAGGAAAAGTCCCTTCAATTCCTAGTTGGCCAAGAGTTTTTATAATGTGTATCAGATTTTTTGTCGTAGGCTTTTTCTGCATCATTTGAGGTGATCATATTTTTTCCTGTCTTAATCTGCTGAGATAATGAATTGTATTGATTTTAAAATGTTGAATCTGCCATGCATTTTCAGGATAAGTTTCATGTGGTCATGATGTATTACCCTTTTTACATTCTGCTGGGCTCAGTTTTTGCTAATTTGTTGATCACATCTGTATTCACAGAAATTTTTTTCTTGTGGTGTCTAATTTTGATATCAGGGTGATGCTGGCCTCACCTCACAAACTGAGTTGAGGAGTATTTCATCTTCAGGATTCTGCAGTCTTCTGGAAGAGTTTCTATAGCCTTGATATTATTTCTTCCTAAATTTTTGGTAGTATTTGCCAATAAATTCCACCTGGGCCTGGAGTTTTCTTTGGTTTATAACTAAATATACGATTTCTTTAATATAGGATTATCTCTTTCTCCCTAAATGAACTTCAGTAATTTATGTCTCAAAGGACTGATCCATTTTCATCTGGTTTTCAGATTCATTGGCCACCATATCCACTATCCTCCTCTTACCGTCTGTAGGGTCTGTAGTGAGTCTCCCCTCACTCCTGAGCACTTGTCATTTGTCTTTTTATCCTGATCAAAGTGGTTTCAGGTCTATCAGTTTTATTGATATTCTCAAAGAACCAGTTTTTTGTTTCATTGAATTTTTTTGTTGTTGTTGTCTTTCTGTTTTCTATTTCATTGACTTCTGCTCTTAATTTTATTATTTTCTGCTTGTTTGGATTTATTGTGCTTGTAAATTTCTAACTTCTTAAGGTATAAGTTTGGGTCACTGATTTGAGCTTAGGGTATTAGCATTCTGAGCACTTAGAGCTATAAATTTCCTCCTAAGCAATTTTCCCAGTGTGGTTAGAGAACATACTTTGAATCACTTGAATCTTTTAAAATTATTAAGACATTTTCTGGCCCAAAATCTGGTTTATTATGGTAAATATTTTCTGTGCATTTGGAAAAAAATTGGGTAGGTTGTTACTTAGATCACGTTTGTTGACAATGTTGTTCAAGCCGTGACCATCCCCGCTGATTTCCTGTAGACTTTTCTGTCAGAGCCTGAGAGGCTGTAAGTGCAGGCTTATCTGTTTCTCCGTGTGGTTCCCTCGGTTTTTGCTCCATGTGTTTCACAGCTCTGTTGTTGAGCGCATAAACAGAATGTCACAGTCTTGTGAGGAACTGACCCTGCAATCACTGCAACTATCTCCTTAATATCCTTCACGCTGAAAGATACTTTGTCTGATATTAATGCACCTACTCCAGCTTCCGTTTGTTCAGTGTTAGCGTAGTACAGCTGACCCTTCAACTGCATCAGAATAAGGGCACCAACCCACCACACCGTCAGAAATCCATGCGTCACTTCACAGTTAGCCCTTTATATCCAAGATTCCACATGTGCAGAGATTGTATAGGACTACAGTAGTATTAGAGGGAAAAAAAATAACATATATGTGGACCCATGCAGTTTAAACCTGTATTGTTTAGGGGGCCACTGTATATCATTTCTAATCCTTTTTGCGTTTAACCTATTTGTCTCTTTATGTTTAAAGTATATTTCTTATAAGTAGCATATGGTTAAGTCTTCCTTTTTAATATGATCTGAATCTTTTTGGGTAGTGTCTAGACCATCTTTATATTCAATCACATACTGATGTGGTTGGGGTTAAATCTGCCAGTTTAGTAATGTTTGTCTTCTGTTTGTCTCTTCTGTTCTTGATTCTCTTTCTCTTCATTCTTTTGGGTTATTTCTTATTCCTTGTTGTCTCTTGTATTTGTTCTCATTGGTTCTAGTTTCTACACACATTGGTGTGTGTGGTTTGTTTCGGGTCTGTAGTGTAACCTTGACCTTGTTAATTATGGTTTACCTTCGAGTAGTACCTTATCCTTTCACATGTGTGATAAGAAGCTTACATTGTGTACTTCCACTTCCGCTCCTCGTCTTGGTGCCATTATTGTCACGTTTTACCTCTGCTTTTGTTATAACCCCCAGGATCAGTTCAGTTCAGTCGCTCAGTCGTGTCTGACTCTTTGCGACCCCATGAACTGCAGCATGCCAGGCCTCCCTGTCCATCAACAACTCCTGGAGTCCACCCAAACCCACGTCCATCAAGTCGGTGATGCCATCCAGCCATCTCATCCTCTGTCGTCCCCTTCTCCTCCTGTCCCCAATCCTTCCCAGCATTAGGGTCCTTTCCAATGAGTCAACTCTATGCATGAGGTGGCCAAAGTATTGGAGTTTCAGCTTCAGCATCAGTCCTTCCAGTGAACACCCAGGACTGATCTCCTTTAGGATGGACTGGTTGGATCTCCTTGCAGTCCAAGGGACTCGCAAGAGTCTTCTCCAACACCACAGTTCAAAGGCATCAATTCTTTGGCGCTCAGCTTTCTTCACCGTCCAACTCTCACATCCATACATGACCACTGGAAAAACCATAGCCTTGACTAGACGGACCTTTGTAGGCAAAGTAATGTCTCTGCTTTAAAATATGCTGTCTAGGTTGGTCATAACTTTCCTTTCAAGGAGTAAGCGTCTTGTAATTTCATGGCTGCAATCACCATCTGTAGTGATTTTGAAGCCCCCCAAAATAAAGTCTGACACTGTTTCCACTGTTTCCCCATCTATTTCCCATGAAGTGATGGGACCAGATGCCTGTTGTTCCATGTCCAGTTCTAACTGTTGTTTCCTGACCTGCATACAGGTTTCTCAAGAGGCAGGTCAGGTGGTCTGGTATTCCCATCTCTTTCAGAATTTTACACAGTTTATTGTGATCCACACAATTACTTTAAACAGTTATTTCCCAAAGTATTTCTCAACTTCAGTATTATCGACATTTTGAGCCCGATAATTATTTGTTATTAGAGAGCAGGGGAGGGATGGGGTGTCCTGTGCATTTTAGGATATTTAGCAGCACCCTCGGCCTCTACCCTCTAGATGCCAATATCACCACCATCCCAGTCATTACAAGCAAAGATGACTCCAGGGGGCGAAATCTCCCCTGTTGAGAACCACTGTTTGTGTACTTCTGTTCGTTTGATCCTGGTTCCCCAGTGAGGGGTCGAGCCTGTGCCCCCCGTCATGGAGGCGTCAGGTGCTAAGCATGGACTGCCAGGGAAGTCCCGAGAACCACTGTCCTAATGTGATTTTTAAAATAAGAAAAAGAAAATGTTTGTATTTACTCACCTCTGTCATTTCCGATATGCTTCATTCTTTTGTGTGGAACCAGCTTTCCATCTGGCAGGGTCATTTTCTTCTGCCCCACATATTTCCTATTTCTTGTAGTGCTGTCTTGTTTATGTGCATCTGAAAGTGTCTATTTTGCACCTTCGTTTTCAGAAGCTGCTCTCCCTGGTTGAGAAAGCGAGGATGACTGTCTTTCTGTCGGTGCTTGAAGGCGCTGCTGCTCGTCTTCCGCGTCGTTTCTGACGAGAACTCTGCCGCCTCCTCTGCTCCTCGCAGGGCGTGCTTTCCCTCTGCCTCCACCCCCGCCTTGATCCCTGCTTTTCAGCATTTGATTTTGATGTGCCTGTTAAGGTTTTTACTTGCTTTTCTTGCTGTTTGTTGAGCTTCTTGTATCTGTAGGTCTGTCATTTTCATCAGATTTGAAATATTTTTATCTATTAATTCTTCAAAACGTTTTCCCGCCTGTCTCTCTTCTCTTTTGAAGACTCCAGTTCCCTGTGTGTTAGGCTGCCTGAAGTCATCTCACCACTTATTAATGCCCTGGCTTTTCATTTCTCCCTGGGCGTTTCCTCGTTTTGGACAGTGCGTGGGACCCGGGTACACTCCATGGGACAGTCCAAGTGGAGAGACTGCAGCTCTCCTCCCACCAGGATGCACTTTCCCTTTACTTTTCCCAGTGTTTTAGTTGTGACTCAGTTTTTGCTCCTAGTGGAAGTTTTCCTTAATAAATGTCTTGAGAACGAATGTGGACATGTGCATTCATCATCTGGTGTTATTCTCCATGCCTCTTAACGGTCTTTCAGTGCTACTTAAAAATAAATCATCAGAATAGGATAGGGGAGAGCCATGAAGCATGAACATGTGCTTAGCATTTGTCTTCACTTACAGAGATTAGTTGATGTAAAGTAGCTGGGGTTAGTTTTGCTGCTGTCCAGTCACCGAGTCGTGTCGACTCTTTGCCACCTCATGGACGGCAGCACACCAGGCTCCTCTTCTCCCTTATCTTCTGGAGTTCGCTCAAATTCGTGTCCATTGAGTTGGTGATGCTATCTAACCATCTCTGCCTCTGACACCTGCTGCTCCATTTGCCTTCAGTCTTTCCCAGCATCAGGGTCTTTTCTTATGAGTTGGCTGTTCATATCAAGTAGCCGAGGTGTTACCCCGGCTCAGAGTCATGAAGAAAGAGACAAGGCTGGATTGAGCAATTGGGAGGAGACCCACAGCTGGGGTGGGGATGCAGGGGAAAAGGTGCATTGACTCAGCACAGAAGTGTTTTTGCTTTGCAGGTTGTGTGTGGCAGCCCTGTCAGTGAATAACTTCTGTGACAACCGGGAGGCCCTGTACGGGGTGTTTGATGGGGACCGGAATGTGGAAGTGCCCTACCTTCTGCAGTGCACCATGAGTGACATTTTGGCGGAAGAGCTGCAGAAAACAAGGAATGAAGAGGAGTACATGGTCAACACCTTCATTGTGATGCAGAGGTAACCTCGACGTGCCTGCCGGGGGCCTTCTTACTCTTCTCCGTGATCGAAGTTTAAAAGGCCAGGAGTTAAAGCCTTCAGATGGGGTGTGTGTGTGTGTGTGCACACGAATGCATGTGCTCAGTCGTGTCCAACTCTTTGCAACTCCATGGACGGTACAGCCCACCAGGCTCCTGTGTCCGTAGGATTTTCCAGGCAAAAACACTGGAGTGGGTTACCATTTCCTTCTCCAGGGGATCTTCTCAACACAGACATCGAACCCGCATCTCTTGCATCTCCTGCATTGGCAGGCGGGTTCCTTACCACTGAGCCACCTGGGAAGCCCTGTTCAAGACAGTGTTACTAGAAGAAGCATAGGCCTTTCCCTAGAGATTCAGATCACCGTGGAAGTTGTGGAATGTTGGTTCTAGCTCTGAGGGCTGAATGTCATAAGCATTCCCACATTCAAAGCCTTGCTCACTCTTTGTTGCTTTAAAGGCTTTGTAGGTTGTAAATAATGGGCCTGTTGGTCTTGTACTGCAAACACTTGCTCCTGTGGGACCAGGAAGCAGAGAGTGCTTCAAAGGTCATGGGAACAGTGACGATCTTTTCTGCTTCTCTTCTTTTTCTCTCCCTTGATAATCTGCCAGAGGAAATATCTTTGCACTAGGCCTAGAAAAAGTGTCTGCTGAGGAATGCTGCCCCAGAGAAGCCTTGACAGCTCCCCTAGGCTTGAGGACTCTTGAAGAGCTCTCTAGAGGTGGCCCAGTGAGGTTCTCTGCCGAGGCCCACCCAGTGGGCGTGTGCAGTTAATGATCGATGCTGATAACAGCTAATTTTTAGTGAGCCCTTAAATATACCAGTCATTGTTCTAAATGTCTTAATGCCGAGAGGTATAAGACTGGGACGTCTGTCTGCACATCTGTCTACTTTTCTGTTTTGACCACCATCTTGTTGCAGAAAAAGCAAACACATATTATACACACACATCCCCCACACATACCCTTCACACAGCCCAAAGAGGCCTACTTTTTATGGACCCCAAGCACTGGGTCAGATTTAAGAACTTAAGACCCTCAAACCCTGGTCCCTGGCTGCACTTCTCACAGATAACAGCACAAGTTCCGGCTTCACTGGAGGAGTCAGGGCCTCTGACAGCAGGAAAGCCATGCTGCCTTGGTGGAGCCTGGAGCCGATGGCCTAGACATGCCCGCACTGGGCTCCAGAGATGCCTGCCGTCCGCTGTCTCCGCATCACGCGCACACCTCTTGTTGTCCCCGTGGGTTAGCGGGATTCGGGGCGTGTGGCAATGCTTGCGGTCCTCGCGAGAAGCGTGTGCCCACTCTGCTGACGTCCTGATGCCTGCGACCAGGCCGCCCTTGTTCCTGTCTGTGGTGCCCCCAGCCTGACCTACAGGGTCTGCCCTCATGAACAGCGGAGTCTGTCCGTCTGGACCTCCCTGCTCCTGTCATGCCCAGGGTCATTCCGAGGCTCCGCTAGCCTCGGGCCTTGCCGTCAGGGGTCTGAGCGCCTTTTGATTGCCAACACTTGCAGGTGTCCTGTGTGTTCAGTACGTGATGAAGTAATGGCAAGTAAGAGCACTTTGGAGCTCATCATTAGACAGTCTTTTCTCTAAATATTTGAGGATAGACCTCGTTCGTCCAGAGAGTCGCCCTGTGTAGGACAAGAACATGAATGACCCAGTGCTTGAAAGCTCCTGCCAGCAAGCAGCCTGTGAGAGGGGTGACCAGCCATTCTGACACGTCGGTGGGTGTTCACACCTGCTGCTGTGCGCTGGCTCCCCCCGACCCTCTCAGGAGTAGAGGGGTGAGGGAGACGCGGCCGCCCCCGCTGGCGTTGGCCGCGCTGATTTGGGCGCCGCAGGCCGGACCGAGCGGGTGAGGGCGCTTCATCCCTCAGCGGCTCCTCGGGCTTTTCGTGGCGGAGTGGCGCCGGCCAGCTGGGAGCAGACCCTGCGTGTGTGCACACACAGGTGTGCGTCCAGGGCCGCGGGCTCCCCTGAGCTCAGCCGGGCCAGCTGGGAGCAGACCCTGCGTGAGTGCACAGGGGTGTGTGTGCAGGGCCGCGGGCTCCCCTGGGCTCGGCCTGGCCAGCTGGGAGCAGACCCTGCGTGTGTGCACACGGGTGTGCGTGCAGGGCCGTGGGCTCCCCTGGGCTCGGCCGGGCCTGCCTTGGTGAAGGCGCCAGGGGCCCGAGCTCTGTTCCCTGTCCCGTGGGACCGTCTGGCGGCCGTGCAGGCTGTCAGCCCCTCTCTCTCTTCCAGGAAGCTGGGCACTGCCGGGCAGAAACTCGGAGGCGCTGCCGTCCTTTGTCACATCAGGCACGACCCTGTGGACCCGGGAGGACCCTTCACCCTGACCTCCGCCAACGTGGGCAAGTGCCAGACGGTCCTGTGTCGGAACGGCAAGCCGCTGCCCCTGTCCAGGTCATACGTCATGAGCTGCGAGGAGGAACTGAGGAGAATCAAACGGCACAAGGCCATCGTCACCGAGGTGAGGTGGGCCATGTCCCTCAGGTAGGGGAGGACCGGGAGCGTCTCCCTCACCATCTGTGAACGCCGAAGCTGATCCGAGCTTCCAAACCCGAGCCCACAGCATCACAGGGCAGACTCTCTGTCACGCGTCTGAGACGTTATAACGTCCAGAGCAACAGAGCAGGCCCAGCGGCCTCTCCGCGTCAGGCCGGGCGGTCACCCCGTCCCCTCCTCAGGGCGCCCGCAGAGGGGCTCAGGCCCGGCGGCCTCTCCACGTCGGGGCGGGCGGTCACCTCGTCCCCTCCTCAGGGTGCCCGCAGTGGGGCTCAGGCCCGGCGGCCTCTCTGCGTCGGGGCGGGCGGTCACCTCGTCCCCTCCTCAGGGCGCCCGCAGTGGGGCTCAGGCCCGGCGGCCTCTCTGCGTCGGGGCGGGCGGTCACCCCGTCCCCTCCTCAGGGCGCCCGCAGTGGGGCTCAGGCCTGGCGGCCTCTCTGTTGGGCCGGGCGGTCACCCCATCTCATCCTCAGGGCCCTGCAGTAGGGCTCAGGTCAGACAGCCCCTCCACGTCGGGGCGGCAGTCACCCCGTCTCATCCTTAGGGCCCCGCAGTGGGGCTCAGCCCGGTGGCCTCTCCGTGTCGTGACGGGTGGTCACCCCATCCCCTCCTCAGGCCCCGCAGAGGTCACACTGCCCGCCCTCCTGTCTTGGTGGCTCTGATGCCTGCAGGCTATCACCTTTCAACCTCAACGCCTCAGTCTCCTCCTCGGTAAAGTGGGTGTGGTGATGCATCTGTCTGGCCTCCCAAGGCCAGTGTACACATCAGTGTGAATTAACTAGTTCTTACTTCAGTTGGTGCCTCCTGCTACACTCCAGTAAGGCGGTGAGTGCTTCTCAGCCAGGGGCCAGTCCCCCTTCAGCACCACAGACACTTGGTAACGTCCGAGGACACTTCTGTTGTCACAGCTAGGGTGGAGAGTGAGTGCTTTTGGCACGTAGCTAGTAGAAGCCAGTATGTGTGCGAGTGTGTGGGTCACTCAGTCGTGTCTGGCTGTTTGCGACTCTGTGGCTGTAGCCCGCCAGGCTCGTCTGTCTCTGGGATTCTCCAGGAGTGGGTCACCATTTCCTTCTCCAGGGGATGTTCCCAACCCAGGGATCGAACCCTGGTCTTCCCCCGCATTGCAGGCGGATTCTTTACCATCTGAGCCCCCAGGGAAGCCCAGGTAGAAGCCAGGGATGCTGCTGAGCCTCCCACAGTGCGGGGCAGCCCCACAGCACAGTATTTGGCCCAGAAGGTCCGAGTGCCGCTGCTGAGAAAGGCCTCGGGCTGCATCCCAGAAGACTGGTTGCGACACAGCCCCCAGAACGGGCTGGAAGAGCTGTGCTCCCGTCACACATTCATCCTGCAGCGCGGGTCACCACTGTGTGCGTGAAATGGGTGGGAGCTGTCGATGCGATTCCCGTGTAGATGCGCGTCTGCCCACAGGAGGTGTCCAGTCTCATCTTGTTGGCAAAGCCTGTGGAGCCGTGTCGTGACGCTCAGGTGGACAGTGCTGGAGGTTTGCAGTCAGTAAAGAAAGTCTGTGACTCCAGGAAGGCTCTGACAAGGGCCATGAGAAAGACAACTCCGGATCTACCGTGAGAGTCGGGGAAAGGAGTCTGTCTGCCTGTCGATTCCAGTCCCCTTCCTCTTCTAAGAGTAGAGAGGACTAAGGTGGACACTAGACTCCATGTAGGGAGCAGAGAGTCTCAGATGGGATTGAGTTAAATTATTAACTGTGTATTGAATTCCGTGCTCAACAGTACACGGTGCAGAGATTAACCATTTCTGCTGAAGAACTTGAAGAATAAAGAACCAAGCAGGAACACCCTGAGCTCCTCACTCCAGCCTTGGAGTAAAAGCTTTTTACTGGCAAACGGTCTGAAACTTTGGTTCACTGTTCAAATGGTGGGAACCCAGCTGGACTGAAGCGGGAGGCGTCATCGTCTCCATTTGCTGCCAGGAAAATCACCTCAGGGATCACAGGAGCCTCCTTTCTCCTTGAATAAGTCTCTTCCCCTCCAAACACTTCACTCCTCCCCATGCAGTCTCACCGCGATTTCCCCGGCAATTTCTTTCAGCTTCCTCCAGTTTAAAATTCCACTCACTTCTGGACCTTCCCACGCTACCACCTGCTGGTTGCTGGGCTGTGGGCAGTGGTCTGAGATGGGGGCCATGACTCTGAATCGCACCTGCTGGCCCCCCTGGCTGGCTCAGCAGGCCCTTCCTCCCTGGACCCCTGTGGATTCCCAGAGATGCTGATCAGCCCCTGTTGCCGACTCAGGCCAGATAATGGTGTCCTTTGGAGCGGACAGGTCCCAACACAGGGAATGAGTGAAGTCCTTTCCCTGTGTCCCTCCTGCTCCCTGCCTGCCCTGGGCTTCTGCCACTGGTTCTGATGACAGGTGGATGGGAGCCCCTCACAGGAGGCGGACAGTCCTGCAGGGCAGGCAGGCCCCGGAGCTGGCCCCAGGCAGGAGCCCCGGGAAGCTGCCAGTCTCCCCGTCCCTCAGCGCTCGGTGTTAACATCTGCTTGGCAACTCCTCTCTTTCCAGGACGGCAAAGTGAATGGAGTGACCGAGTCCACGCGCATCCTGGGCTACACCTTCCTGCACCCCAGCGTGGTGCCCCGCCCGCACGTGCAGTCCGTGGCCTTGAGCCCACAGGACGAGTTCTTCATCCTGGGCAGCAAGGGGCTGTGGGACAGCCTGTCCGTGGAGGAGGCCGTGGGTGCCGCGCGCAGTGTGCCCGACGCGCTGGCCGCCGCCAAGAAGCTCTGCACCCTGGCGCAGAGCTACGGCTGCCGCGAGAGCGTGAGCGCGGTGGTCGTGCAGCTCAGCGTCCCCGAGGACAGCTTCTGCTGCTGCGAGCTGGCCACCGCCGGCGCCCTGCCACCGCCCAGCCCCGGCGTCTTTGCGCCCGCCGCCGGCGTGGCCGTTCGAGAACGGCCGGCCGACGGGCTGGGCGCGCCGTCCTCCAGCAACGGGCTGGCCTCCGAGATGAGCAGCGAGCTGTCCACGTCGGAGATGAGCAGCGAGGTGGGCTCCACGGCTTCGGACGAGCCGCCGCCGCCGGGCATGCTGGGCGAGGGCAGCCCCGCCGGCCCCGGCGAGCCCCGCTGCGCGCTGCACCCCCGGCGGCGCGCCCCGGCGCCTTCCAGCGGCAGCTGTCCAGCGCCACCTTCTCCAGCGCTTTCTCGGACAACGGGCTGGACAGCGACGATGAGGAGCCCATCGAGGGCGTGTTCAGCAACGGCAGTCGCGTGGAGGTGGCGGTGGACATCCACTGCGGCCGCACCAGGGACGGGGAGCGCCAGCGGCCGCCCGCGCCCGGCCTGCCGCCCGAGGCCGTCGACGAGGGCGTGGGCGCCGCGGAGGACGAGCTGGGCGCGGCGCGGCGCGCGGATGGGACCGCGGGGACCATGGGGCGCCGGCGCGCCAACGGCTCGGTGGCCCCCCAGGAGCGCAGCCACAACGTGATCGAGGTGGCCGCCGACGCGCCGCTGCGCAAGCCAGGCGGATACTTCGCGGCCCCGGCGCAGCCGGACCCCGAGGACCAGTTCATCATCCCCCCGGAGCTGGAGGAGGAGGTGAAGGAGATGATGAAGCAGCGGCCCCCCGCGCCGCCGCGCCCGGGCCCCGCGGAGCCCGCGGACTGCTGCTGCGACACGCCGCTCTGACCCGCGCCGGGCGGGCACCGCAGACCAGGGGGCCGCCCGCCGGCTCCAGAGGCTCCGCTGTCTGCAGGCCCCCCTTCTGCTGGCCGTTTAAGAAAATAATAATAATTACCACTTTTCTTCTAGTGATGCTTTACCCGTATGATTTCAATTTGTTAACCTCTTCCCCTAACATATCAGATGTGTAAAGACAAAGAACAGAAGGTTTAATATATTACAGAGAAGCAGTTAATGGTGTTTTTAAAATGGCTTTTTTGTTGTCGGTGTGGAAGGCAGGGCAGGTTGCCAGCACTAAACGATTTAGTGACGCCGTGATTCTGTATTTCTTTGCGGGGGAAGACGTTTTTCGTTTTCTTTTCTTTCCTTTCTTTGTCTTGAAAAGGATAGACATTTGTAGAATATGGACTAACTCCTAGGAGTTGTTTCACTCTGTCAGGTGACTGAAGTCACTGGGATTCACTAATTTTCTCTGAGAGAACCGTTGATTGGGAAATTTCTATTGTAAATAGCTCCGTGTTGTATAGTGATGCTTCAGAAGTTTTGTAGCTTTGGCGTAAGGGACACAGACTGAACAACTGCCTCCCCTCGGTCCCCGAACCTGCAGGGTCCCCCATCGATGCCTCTGAGCCCTGCTGAGGGCACTGCCCTTCAGATGAGGTGGATCTTAGGCCGCTGGAAGGGACCTGCCCCCCAGGGGCCTCTGACCCTCCTCCCCTCTCCTGTTCCCTCCCAGCCCCTTTTGCAGACACTTTTTAATTGTGTTCCTTACTGCTGCCACAATCAGCATGATTGTGTAGCATTTGGTTAGATCCTTTACATACTGAGAGTTATATTAAAGCAGAATGCACAATTGAACATGTCATAATTTGGGTATAATAAATATAAAGTTTACGAGTCCTGGACCCATCTGCTTTTGTCGGGGAGCCAGGTGTGTCTTGCAGATGATCACGCCCGCTTGGGTTTGAAATGAATGCACGTAACTTTGGGGTTACCTGGTGCTTCTGTCTTTGATTTTTTTCTTTTGAAGAGGAAATAACCCAACAGGTTAAACTACCTTGAATGAAGGTAGTGAGACCCACCCTATAGTCAACAATATGTGTAGTTGGTTGACAGCATTTCTATTTCTGGTTGTTACTGTGTACAATAGATATTAGAAGGGGAATAGGTAAGGTTGCATAGAGGAGATCCCGGGAAAATCCCACAAAGCCAAGTTTGTTTCCCTTTCTCTCAGGCCCCTCAATCATGTGAACCAGTTAGTTGATCTTTTTAATTGGATACAGTTGGGGTTTTTTATATTGGAGTATAGTTGATTGACAGTGTGCATGCAGAGTGAAAACTCAGCCGACTGCCTCACTCTCCACCCCTCACAGGAACAGTGTCCATGCAGTGGGTCCTCCAAGGGATCGCGCGCTCCTCGCTGGCTTACTGGCCCCACTTAGCAATAGCAGCATCCCACTCTGCGTCTGTGGCCCGTGTGTTGCATTCCCACTCTGCGTCTGTGGCCCGTGTGTTGCATTCCCACTCTGCATCTTGACCCATGTGTTGGAGACGCTGTGAGTCTTCGCTGCACCTCATGTGGACCAGCTTTGCAGGTAGAATGGTTTCCCTTCTTCAGGTGTGCCCTCTAGAGGGGCACCTGGCAGGTTCAGTGACAGGACACAGCAGCTAGTCTCTCTTGTAAACAAAGTAATGGGCTGTCCGGCCCCTCTCTGGGTGGCCGGATGAGTGGACCCCTCGTCTTGGTGATGTCCGTTCTTCACTCCATGGCTACTTTACACTGTGTGCTGTGCAGACCACTAAGACTATGGAAGAAGACTGAGCTCATCTCAGCCCCGTAAGTGTGGCTTCCCAGGTGGCGCTCATGGTTAAGAACCCGCCTGCCATGCAGGAGACGTAGAGACACGGGCTCCATCCCTGGGTCGGGAAGATGCCCTGGAGGAGGGCATGGCAACCCACGCCAGTGTTCTAGCCTGGAGAATCCCATGGACAGAGGAGCCTGGCAGGCTACAGTCTATGGGTCACAAAGAGTCGGACAAGACTGAAGCGAGTGGACTTGGCACACGCACAGCCCCACAAGGGATCAGTGACCAAGAGCTGAGACTGCCCAAGGCCAGGCGCTGCTCCAGACTGGGCCCGCCCATCTTCCCTCTGCTTTGGACAGATCTGAGCAGACCCGGGAGGCTCAGCATTCTCACCTCGTGCCTCAGTCACCCCAGAAGTTCTGGGCTGGCTCTCTGACTTCTTGGTGCCTGAACCCCTTGTGGCCAGGGCTCGTCAGTTGCCTTGTGTGGCCCCCGCCCCAGACAGGCCATGTGGACCGCATTCTTCCACAGCTCACCTCCAGAGGAGCCCACTTCCACCCCAAGCAGGGCCAGCAGAGGCAGCATGACCTGGGGGGTCCACGGAGGGTCCCTGGCAGCTGCTTGTGCCTGAGGCGGCTGCTGGGATCAGCGAGGCCGCGCCCCGACCTCTGCGGCTGACGGGGAGATGGGACGCGGGCATGGCGTGGCTGTTTCCCTAAGACCAGCAGCTCAGGGCGCGCTTGCTTCTAGTTCATTATCCCAGCAAGTCCCACTGTCCACTCACCACACGTAAGGGACTCGGGAGATGAAGGACGAGACCTTGCCCTTGGGGAGCGTAGGGCCAATAGTGAGTGAGTGAAAGAGACCAGTGTGTGCAAGGCTCCTGCTCAGCCTCCTTGCTCTTCCCCGGGAGCTGCCCGGAGCTGCCTGAGGGGCCTTCACTGCAGCCCATTGAGGTGAAAGTGAAGTCGCTCAGTCACGTCCGACTCGGCGACCCCATGGACTGTAACCCGCCAGGCTCCTCTGTCCATGGGATTCCCCAGGCAAGAACACTGGAGTGGGTTGCCATGACCTCCTCCAGGGTATCTTCCCGACCCAGGGATCAAACCCGGGTTTCCTGCACTGCAGGCGGATTCCTTACCATTTGAGCCGCTAGGGAAGCTCACCGAGGCAGCATCTAATACTGTATGTAGAGCTGCTCATAAAGCTGGAAAGCGCTTAGTATTTGGAGACTCCCCAAAGCCACGGGATCTGCAGGGTGAGTGTGAGGGACACAGGCTCCCCCTACCCCCCCAACTCCCTCATTCCTCTGGGAAGGCCAGAGAATGGGAAAGGTTTGCGGAGCTCCAGCGAGGCTGGGGCCTTGCTGACACACTCAGAGCCCCCCACTGAGGACCCCAGGAGTCGCAGGTGTGGGCTCAGCCTCAGGTGTGCCTTCCGTGGCTTCCGCGAGGGCCCCGGGCGCCCTGACACCCACCCGTGGGACCCGGCTTCTCTCTACGGCTTTGTCGCAGTGCCACCTGCTGGTGAGACTAGACTTGGGTGGAAATGGGTATGACTCCCTTCTCCATCTTGCACTCTTCCAGAAGAAACAGTTACGGTTACTCCTAGACCTGAGACAGAAAGCACTCCCAAGCACTATCAAGTAGTCAGAGAAGCCACGCTGAACCATGTTACTGTCCCCGGCGTCTGCTCTGGAAGGTGGAACCGTTGACGACTGGTTCCTGTGATGGGCAGTTTTTTCCTGGGAAACCAACATGCAGACGTATCAAGAGGTGTAACAGGAATCGCAGCATTGACTTGGGAGAGAGGAAGTCCGTCTCCAGCATCCATCTAATCCTCTGTTCCTCGTGGAGAAAGGGCTTCCCTGGTGGCTCAGCTTGTAAAGAATCTGCCTGCAATGCAGGAGACCTGGGTTCGATCCCTGGGTTGGGAAGATCCTCTGGAGAAGGGAACGATACCCACTGCAGTATTCTGGCCTAGAGGATTCCATGGACTGTACAGTCCATGAGGTCGCAAAGAGTTGGACACTACTGAGTGACTTTCACTTTCATGGTGAAAAATAAAAACCGTAATACACTTTGGATCTAATAGGACTGGTTGTACCTGAGTCAGCTCATTGCTGACACTGCCCAGTAGGGAGAAAAAGAACAATTCCCACGCGAACCTCATCAGAAAGCATTTTGGATTCCCACGAACACGGACACGTCAGGAAATAGAATTTTTGTAAAGCGTGAGGGTTATGGTATCTGCCCCCCCTACCTCCCCGTGGTCAAACCAGGTAATTTGTAGACAGTAGCACTTTATGTAAGTGGAAGTGTTGTCTTGTTATAAATGAACAGCTAAGGGTAGTCAGAACATAACTCGGGACACAGCAAAAATGCTTTTTTAAATTAAAATCTTCTAGAGAGAAAAAACTCCTAGAGAAACAGCCGTTACGACTGTTACAGGAGGGAGGTTTTCTCATTTCTTGTCACTGAATTTCGTTTTCTTTCAATTTATCCCCCAAAAGGCATTTTGGGCAACTGAATCTGCACTTGCCTTATTTCACTGTCGCTGTTCACCTGTTGTGAACTGACTCCTGCCGCTGCCAAGTCGGAAGATCGCTCTAAAGGTTGTCCCCCCATCCAAGCCTTACCAGAATTGCAGCCAAGTTCAGACTTAGCTTGGCAAATCCGTTGCCCTGGTCGGTAACAAAGTAGGAACCCCATCGAGCAGACAAAGCTTTGGGCGATGACAGGAAGCACACTCCCCGACCACCTCACCGCCCGATTCTCCACGTGCATTCACGCCACACATTTAGGAAGCGCCATGGACCACCGCGTGCTCAGTCCTGGGCCCCCTGCTCGGGGCCCACAAATGCAGGGGGCTAGGGTGCCCAGGCCGTCTGACGCCCTGAGGTCTTGGTCTCAGCAAGTTGAGGGTGGTTTCGGGCCCTGCGTGTTGCCCACTGCCTCCCAGAGGACTGAAGTTGAACCTTCAACAGCAGGACGGGGCCCAAGGGGGCCCAAGGCTGCTTTCCGTCTCCCGGCCGTGTGGTCGAGTGGAGAGCCACGCTGCGCCCTGCCCGGAGTTAAGGACACAGACACAGGCGCTTTGTTGGGCTCCAGTTCACTGTGCTTTCGTTTTCTTCTAGATCAGAAGCACAAGGCTCTGTTCTGTCCAAACAGGAGCGGCAGCCCTGGAGAATCCTCCCGTCTGCCTGTGACTAGAGCTGCTCCCACTGTGAGTCCTCTGTTTCTAAAGCCACGGAAGTAAAACTGACTTCAGACTGAATTTCAAGTACTTTCTAGTCATGACTATGGTCTTACTCCAATAAACCGAAACCTCCTCCTAATTCGTGCTCTTATCTATTTGGAGGAAAGTTGAAATGGCAGCTCAGCTCGTCTCCCGAGCGGCCCGTCCAGCTGCTGTCTTTTCCTGGACTCGTTTACAGGTCGTTAGCTTTTCTGCGTCTTGAGGAAAACTGCTCTGCCGCTAACATTTGGAGGTTCTTGAGTCCGTTTGACACGTAAAAGAAATTGCCGTGTCAGCCAGGAATGAATCGTGTGCACGAAACAAAGTCTCTTGTTAGTTTGATGTCCATACATCTTAAGAACTCTTCGAACACTCCTTTCCCAGAGCAGCTCAGGTTTATGATGGCTCAGCGAGAAGTGTCCCCCCGCCCCGCCCCGGGCGCCCTAAGCACAGTCATTCACACTTTTTCCTCAGGAGATGAAACCATCCTCGGTCCCAGGTAAACCCACAGGACTTTTTCCCCTAGAAACCTCATTACGCGTGTATGACAATGCTGTCTGCCTACCATTTGCGTATACTCTTCCTGTAAACATTTTCACGAGTCCTCTGCTTTTCAAATTTAAAAATCTCATCACAGCTCTAGCCTGGCAGGCCCATGGTCAGGACTCTACACATCCACTGCAGGGGGCGGATGCGAGTTCGATGCCTGGGCGGGGAACTAAGGTCCTGCACGCTGCATGTCACGGCCAAGAAAAACCATGGTGTTCCTTGGATTACACGCTGTTGGGTTTTGTTTTTTTTCTCCTTTTCCGTTATCAATACACTCTCTGAAGGATGAGATGCTGTGTCCTGGGGGAGGAAAAGGCAGTGGGCAGGCGGCTCGAGCCCCTTATCATGGCCTGCGCGGCAGCCTTCTCGATACTGGAAGCCAGGCTGAGCACCGTGGAGCAGGAATGACCCGAGAAAGTGACGCGAGAGCCCGCCCAGTGCGCACCCCTGAGCGGAGTCCAAACCGTCTGCAGATGGGCTTCTGTGCTTTCTTGCTGGAGCTCCAAACAGACCCGCTTCGTAAACTGCCGAGTGCTTACAGGCAGAGGTTGAGCCTCACTCTGAGCAGAAGCGCTGGGGTGGCCAGAGCGCAGGGAGAGGACCACGGGGATGAGGAATAAACCACGTTTTGAAAGATGTTAGTATTAGATGCGTAGAATGCAGGGGCGGGCTGGGGGCTCAGGGCAAAGACGTGCTCCTGGTCTGAGTCGACCCTCGCTTGGAGCTCTCAGCCCCGCCCCGTGCGGAGCTTATCTGTCCACCTTCAGGCGTTTCTGCCCTAGATCCCGTGGGATAACACTGCTGACTTCCCGCCTCCAGGCCCCAAAGGAGGCTCACACGCCATCAGCAGCTTCTCATCAGTGCCCTTCTTGCCTGCCTGCCTGTCTTCCTCCTTCCTGCAGAGCCGAGGCCCCTGACGGCTCCACACGGCGCCTCCTCCTCATGGGCCAGGCGCCACCGGTGCGGGCATGGGGCAGATGGACGCTGGGCCTGTGCCCGCAGAGCTCTGAAGACTCGGCTCTTGGGCGGAAAGCAGAAGGACTAACGTTCCCTTGCTCATCAAACACCAGCAAGAGCATGTCTGGTTTTTTCTCCAGCTGCGGAGCTTCACTTGAGCCGTTCTCAGTGTCCCCACTTGCGGATGACGGACATGGCAGGGGTTACCAGAGCACCGGCCCCAGGGCTCGCTCTGCTTCAGCTTAATCCTCCTGCAGCCCATCCTCGGGACCGGAGATGCACATGCCCATCTGTTAACCAAAAAAGTTTGCACACTCAGGATGAGCTTCACTCAGTAGGAGGCAGGGGCTCTGCAGATCCTGGAGGGCTTGAAGCAAGCCGTCCGGTGGTCGGACACCGCCGCCCCCTCCCCAGGCTGGACGTGCGCCTTGGCCTCTGCTGGAAATCACTGACTTGTCACTTAAGCCAGGCTTCCGCTAGAAGCACCCTCAGGGTCTCCAGGCTCTGTCCCTGAGCTTAGTCCATCCTCCACCGTCCAGCTGCGCCAGAACGAGCATCAGCGGTCCTTCCGCGCGGCGCCCCGCCGTCGCGGCCTCCAGCGCCTCCGTCTCCTCCAGCGGCCTTGAGGGCCGCGGCTCAGCCACGACGGGGCCGGGGCCACTCCAGGACAGAGACGGGCGTCTGCGAGCCTGCGCTCTTCCTTGTTCAGACCCCGCGCTGAGGCCCCGTCCCCCCGGCTCTGTCTTTGGCCCGTTTCGCAGGCCCTTCGCCGGACCTTCAGAGCCAGGCTCCGTGCTCCTCCTCGCTCTCACCCAGGCTCCTCCCTGGGGGTCTCATCCCCGGCGCCTCCCGCGTCCGCACGCCCCCGGGATCCCGGGCCTCGGGCCCCACGAACCCCGCGGGCCTCGGATGAGCCCCTCCGCGAGCCCGACGCCGGCAGAACCTGCCTCCTCCGGGGGTTCCGTCCAGCCCGCCCGCGGTTCTACCGCAGGTTGGGACAGGAGACGCAGGGGCCGCGTGCTGCCGCCCTGGCAGCCCCTCTGACCGGTCAGAGCCAGAAGGAGCTTTGAGTTAAAAAATGTCTGCCGTTCAACAAAATGTTCGTTTCCTCCCTGGACTCAGGAGCATGACTTGTGTTAATTCAGGTCTTGGCAGGAGCTGCAGGCGGCGTGGGGCGCGGTGGTGTCACCGGTCTGCGGAGGGTCCCTTCCTTTCCGCGGGAGGAGTCCTCCCTGTTTGGGTCCTGCTGTGGGCACTCCATGCCAGGCTGCCTCAGGTCGCAGGTGCAACGGTTCTGAGCTGCTGTGTGAACTAGGCGTTTCCTGTGGTTCAGCTTAACAGACGAGCCCCCCGTGCTGAGAGAGGTGCCCGGTGAGCTGGCCGCCCACCCCATGCAGGGTCTCCTGCTGTCCAGGGTGTGTTTATTAACGGCCTGGGAACAGACGACTAGCTGTGGTTAGGTTTTTCCCTGTATCTCTATTTTAAATTGCTTATTTAGCCCAGGACAAACCATTTCACATCCTCCATAATCAATAAATATCAAGTAAATTCTTCCAAAACCAAGTGGAAACCACAGCCTGGATAATGAGCTGACTTACCCCTTTAATGAATCTCCCCCACAGTCGCCTTGGTGGGCAGCTCACTGCTTTCATGACATTCTTCCCCAGCGGAGACAAATTGGAACAGGCACCCTTTGGGGTTTTCTCAGGAAGCAGGACTCATCCTACCACATGAAATGGACGTGGCCTGATTCAGTCAGACTCCATGAGGACCTGCTGTACGGCCCGGGCAGATGGTGTGGGGCCAAGCTGGCCCCAGGGGGGGCCCAGTACCACCAGCGGGAAGCCTCCGCCACCGGGGAGGGGGCCTGGAGGACAGAGTGGTCTCCTGGGAGCATGTGTTCAGCCCTCCGTGCACAGAGAACCGTTGGATATGGAAGGAAAATACCAGAACTTCCCTTTTTGTTTGCTTGCATTTCTGCAAGTTGTGAGAGTTAAATTCATATACTGCGGGACCCCCTGGGACACCAGGGGAGCCTTCACCTTCCAGAGCAGGGGGTGAGGGTTCAGCCCCTGGTTAGAGAGCCAAGATCCCACAAGCCTCGAGGCTGAAATCACGGCCAAAATACCAAAACATAAAACAGAATCAGCAGAATCAATATCATAACAAATGCAATAAAGACTTTAGAAATGGTCCACATCAAAAATATCTTAAAAAGAAAATTCATACCCTGCTTTGAAGAAGTGTCGGATGCTGCTTTACCTTAGTGGTTGGCTTGATCTTGACGGCAGCTCTAGGAGAAGACTTATAATCCTTGTTTCCGCAGGAAGCGGGCTCAGATGGTTCCAGTGATCAGCCGCAGGTCAGGTCACTGCCTGGAGGTGTCAGAGCTGCCTGGCTGGCCCCCAGACTGTGTCTTATCGCCTTTAACCATTTCGTGGGTGAGCCCGTCTTCACCTTGTGGTTACATGTATGTATTGATAGCTTCCCTGGGGGCACAGATGGTAACGAGTCCGCCAGCAACGAAGGAGACCCGGTTCGGGTTCGATCCCTGGGTCGGGAAGATCCCCTGGGGGAAGGCCTGGCGTCCCACTCCCGTGTTCCTGCCCGGAGAATCCCACGGACAGAGGAGCCTGGCGGGGTTCAGTCCACAGGGTCGCAAAGAGTCAGTTGCGACTGAGTGACCTACACTTTCACTTTAGTTTTTAAAGGAAACTCCATACTGCTCTCCATAGTAACTATTGGTTTACATGCCGACTAACAGTGCGAAAGGGTTCCCTTTTCTCCACATCCCCTCCAGCATTTATTTTTGTAGATTTTTTGATGATGGCCCTTCTGACCGGTGTGAGGTGGTACCTCAGTGTAGTTTTGATTTGCATTTCCCTAGTAATTAGTGATGTTGAGCATCTTTTCATGTGTGTGTCAGATCTGTATGTCTCCTTCAGAGGAATGTCTTTTTACTTCTGCTACCTGTTTTTTGATGGGGTTTTTTTGTTTTTTTGATGTTGAGCTGCATGAGCTCTTTGTATATTTTGGAGATTAATCCTTTGTCAGTTGTTTCATTTGCAAATATTTTTCTCCCATTCTGAGGGTTGTCTTTTCATCTTGTTTATGGTTTCCTTTGCAAGGTAAAAGCTTGTAAGTTTAACTCAATCCATTTGTTTATTTTGTATTTACTTTTATTACTCTAGGAAGTCAATCAAAAAAGATCTTCCTGCAATTTATGTCATAGAGTGTTCTACCTATGTTTTCCTCTAAGAATTTTATAATGTCCAGCCTTGTGTTTGCATCTTTAATCCATTTTGAGTTTATTTTTGTGTGTTAGGGAGTGTTCTGATTTCATTCTTGTACATGTGCTGCTGCTGCTGCTGCTAAGTCGCTTCAGTCGTGTCCGACTCTGTGCGACCCCATAGACGGCAGCCCACCAGTCTCCACCGTCCCTGGGATTCTCCAGGCAAAAATACTGGAGTGGGTTGCCATTTCCTTCTCCAGTGCATGAAAGGGAAAAGTGAAAGTGAAGTCGCTCAGTCGTGTCCTACTCTTAGCGACCCCGTGGACTGTAGCCTACCAGGCTCCTCCGTCCATGGGATTTTCCAGGCAAGAGTACTGGAGTGGGGTGCCATTGCCTTCATAGCTGTCCAGTTTTCCCAGCACCACTTATTGAAGAGACTGTCTTTTCTCTCTTGTATATTCCTGCTCCTTTGTTACAGATTAGGTGCTGGGGTTTGTCTCTGGGCTTTCTCTCCTGCTCTGTTGATCTGTGTTTCTGTTCTTGCGCCAGGACCACACTGTCTTGATGACTGGAGCTTCCTTAGGTGGTTTCATCTCTGCCTCCTTCTGTCCGCCTCCATTAGCCAGATCTGATCCTGGCTCAGATGTCACCTCCTCAGAAGGGTCTCCTTGACCACCCAACCTAAGGTGGCCCCTTCGAAATCACCCTGAACTACATGGCTGCATTTTTATTTCTTCATATCCTTTGTCAATACTGACGCGAGCTTGTTGATTCTTTGTGCAGCATTCCTTCATTATATTGGAAGCTTCATGGGAGTGAAAAGTCACCTGTGTTTGTGAAGTGTCCCCAGTGCGACCAATAGTACCAGGCCCACAGGCGGCAGGTGACAAAACCAGATGTCCAGGTGGACATGTAAATGACTTCCTCCTCCTTCACTGTGACTTCTTTTGAAGGTCAAGAAGGGCTTACAGAATGCTTGGGATAATTCCAGGCCATGATGGCTGCAGAAAGTCGAGGGAGATTTTGTTTTGACGTCTTTTAGCCTCAGCTTACTTAGTCTGGTGAGCTAAGTGCCAAGGGTCACAGGTGAATGACCCCGGGGATTCAGTCTCTTACTGAGGAGGCTCCCACCCAAAGGTCACCCCTGGGACAGCCCAAGCAGAAGGAAGCCTGGCGGGTGGAGGATACTTAGGTCATGGGGAGGTTGTCGACAGAAAGGGAACATCGGCTTCCAGGAAACGGGAGGGGCCCTGCTGGGAGCCAAGGTGTGGGAGGGCGGAGGTCATGCCTCGCCCCCCCAGCAGCGTGGCCCCCGCCCTCCCGACTGCCCGGTGGTCACACACACTCCGCCTTTCTTCTCACGGGATGCGTTTCTGGGGCCTCTTGCCAGCCTCTTGACTCGCTTCCCTTTGCCAAATCCTAGGGCCAGCTATGTCTCCTCCTGACCTCTCTGAAGCTGCTGACTCGATGAATCACTTTCTATTGCCCTTGGCAGGCTTCCTTACAGAAAAAAACCCTTTTGCTAGATTAATATTGACCACAAAGGATACAGTTTTACACTTTTTTTTTACATCTCATTTTTCAATCTCAATGGATTCAACTTATTGAAGCTACAATACATTGCAATTAAATATTGGAGGCAGGAGCTGGGGACAAAAGGCAATATCAATAGAATGTGTGTTAAACATTGAAGTTTTCAAGATGAAAATGAATTACCTTATTCTTTCCTGCGGACAGGCAGCTGCTCAGCACAGCGCACTCCCAGGTGGCAAAAGCACTGGTTAGCCTCCACCATGTGCCCGCAGCTTGGAGCACAACGTCCAGCGCGCTTTGTGGCTTTTGTTCCTTGAAGCAGGCACTCGAGCCCGGGTGACAGCAGCAGTGTGTGCAGGCTGGGTCATGGACTCACGAGACTGTTGGGTTTGAGGCTCTGCAGTGAGCTCACACTGAGGGATGCTCTGCTTCCAGCTGCTGTCCGCCCCGAATAGACCATCAGTGACGATGCTTGAGGAAGAAATTGGAGAATTACTGTTTGAAGGCAAATTCCAGACTGTTCTACCAAAAGCTTATTCTCACACACACACACACACACACACACACACACACACACACACACTGGATGCTGCCCTGAGTGCAGTGCGGCTCTAACTGAATTTTGGAATTTTGATAGAATATACTGGATGCACTCTCATGGCAGAAAAAGGGAAGAGGAACTGAAGAGCCTCTTGATGAAGGTGAAGGAGGAGAGTGAGAAAGCTGCTTAAAACTCAACATTCAAAAAGTCAGGATCATGGCATCCAGTCTGATCACTTCATGGCAAATAGATGGGGAAACAATGGAAACAGTGAGAGACTTCTTTAGGGGCTCCAAAGTCACTGCAGACGGTGACTGCAGTCATGAAATTAAAAGACACTGGCTCCTTGTAAGAAAAGCTATGACAAACCTAGACAGTGTATTAAAAAGCAGAGACATCACTTTGCTGACAAAGGTCCATACAGTCAGAGATATGGTTTTTCCAGTGGTCATGTATGGATGTGAGAGTTGGACTATAAAGAAACCTGAGCACCGAAGAACTGATGCTTTTGAACTGTGGTGTTGGAGAAGACTCTTGAGAGTCCCTTGGACTGCAAGGAGAACCAACCAGTCCATCCTAAAGGAGATCAGTCCTGAATATTCATTGGAAGGACTGATGCTGAAGCTGAAACTCCAATATCTTGGCCACCTGAGAAGACCCTGATGCTGGGAAAAATTGAAGGCGGGAGGAGAAGAGGGTGGCAGAGGATGAGATTGGTTAGATAGCATAAGTGACTCAGTGAACATGAATTTGAGCAAACTGTGAGAGATAGTGAAGGACAGGGAAGACTGGCGTGCTGCAGTCCACAGGGTTACAAAGAGTCAGACACGACTTAACAATTGGACAATGACAACTGGATTCTAACACCTCTTCCGAGACTTTTGTCTCAAGAGGCTTTAGCCTCTTGTGTGTTGTTTTTGATGATGATTTTGATACAAAATCCACTTTCAATACACAAATGTGGAGAAAACCGCGAAGTGAGCTGAGTGCACATGTTCAGAGACGAATGTCCTATCTGAGGTTATTAAGCTAAACCCACACCCGAGCTCAGGGTCACAGGCACCCGTGCCCTCACATTCTCATCTGATGGTGAGAACCCCCTTGCAGATCTCTCTTTAACCAACTGGTTTTTAGAATAAATCCCTTTGTGAGGTCGGCTTTGCCCGGGGTCTGGTGCCCTGGAAACCAGACTGTAGGCTGGGACAGGAGACAGGCAGAGTTGACCTGACGTCTGCAGTAGACCCAGGGCACTGGGGGCTGAATCTTGTGCCAGGAGGGTCTGAGGTCAGGCAGGACTGGGAGCATGAGACTAACCACTCCAGGAAATGAAGGGTCATCTCCACGAGTCCTAAAAGGTTTGGGAACGATGCATCTGATGGGGTCATCAGAGCTGTTGGTGTGTTTTCCCCACTGTGGTTCTCCTGCCCTGGCAGGCAGATTCTTTACCACTGAACCACCTGGGAAGCCCTTCTTGGCAGTGAGTCTCAACCCTGGCTCCACACGAGAGTACTTGGGGAGTATTAAAAAAAGAATACTGATGCCAGGATCGCACCCTGAGAAATTCTGATTTAAGTGGCCTGGGGGTGGGACCTTCATGGGTATTTTTGAAAGCACCTGAGGTGATGCCATTGTGCTTCTGAGGGGGAATCATAGTGGTGGGAGGAGAAGGGGAGAAAATGGAGAGTTCTTTCTCCAGCTCTGGGTGAGGCAAGGACTCAAGTACCCCATTTAACATGAATGGAAACCAGAACACTAATTGTTTATAGAAGAACAAGGCCTGACAGATTGCTTCACCTCGAGAGACTCCTCCGAGGTAGGGGGACAGGGCCTGGCGGGGCCGCCAGTTCCCAGAGCCAGCTGGCCTGGAGGCGACGCCTCTCCCCTGGTAAACGGGCGCTTCCTGTCAGAATCCCTGTGTCTGAGGGGAGGGTGGGGACAGTGACAGGACCCCGTGTCTGAGGGGAGCGTGGGGATGGCGACAGGACCACGGCCAGGAAGTGGCAGCTCCGGAGTGGCAGCAACTCATGTCCCCAGAGGAGGGCAATTGGGCCCTGGGCAGGGCCCAGAAGGCACCGCTAGCGGAAGACATCAGGGGCACCCTTGGGTGGACCCCGGGGGTGATGTGGGGGACCGGGGTGGGGGTGAGGTGAGCTCAGCCCTGTGGTCAGGTGACCCTTGCAGAGAGAACACCCCTCCTCTCTGACTTCCAGTCAGAATGAGAGTGCGTGAGGCATCCAGCTGGTGCTTCTGGATCTCAGGCCTGGCCCTTCCGCAGGGCAAACCAATTAACCTTTGAGCCTCAGTGGGGTGAGAAAACACCACGTCCCCTCGCATACTTTCCAGAGGTTAACTGTGCTCCGTTCCAGCACCTCCAGGAAGCCCTGTGCGCCCTTGTCGGGGTCTCCTCCCTGCCCTGCTTCCTCTCTCTCTCCACCTTCCTTCAGGCACCGTCTCATACTGGCTTGAATTAAACAGCATCTAAAGTGGCAGAGCTGGCTGGAACTTGGAGCCTGACGTGAGGATTTTATTTTATTTTAATTCACAGGATTTTATTTTATTTTATTCACATCAGTCTCTTCCACTAAGTTAAAAGTCCAAGGCATCTTAATAGAGGTGTCATCATTTGTACAGCACCCTGCTGTGTAAGGAACACTTATATATTTATCATCTCGCCAAACTGTTGAAGTCTGAAGACAGATGTAACTACATCTGAACCTTGTCCAGTCTCTGTGTTATCAGGTGCAGAGGCTTCCCACCTCCAGACCACCTGTCAGTGAGAGATTTTTGACACTCGAAGAACTGATTCCTCTTGCTAGAATTCGTCAGAGCCACCATATTGTGAACCTGAACTCTAACGAACAGCGTTGGAGCCAGACTCAACCTGAGCGGCCCATCCTGGGTGGCCATTCTCTTGTCCAGGAGCAGCCCCTCTCCCTTTATCCTCTCCCTCCTCCAGCCTGTGCACTTCAGCCCTGGTTGGTGGTGTTCAGTCGCTCAGTCGTGTCTAAGTCTTTGCGAACCCATGGACTGCAGCACGTCAGGCTTCCCTGTCCATCACCAACTCCTGGAGCTTATTCAAGCTCATGTCCATTGAGTCAGTGATGCCATCCAACCATCTCACCCTCTGTTGTCCCCTCCTCCTCCCGCCTTCAATCTTTCCCAGCATCAGGGTCTTTTCTAATGAGTCAGTTCTTCCCATCAGGTGGCCAAAGTATTGGAGCTTCAGCTTCAACATCAGTCCTTCCAATGAGTATTCAGGGTTGATTTCCTTTAGGATGGACTGGTTGGATCTCCTTGCTGTCCCTGGGGACATGTGGTAAGCACACCCCTCCCATCATGGCTTACCACACACTCCCCAAAGGTCCTGAAGAGGCTTTGTGTTAACAGTTGATCAGAGTTTCAGCTGACTTGGTTGCCCGCCCATCCCACCTCCCCTGGTCTGGCCCCCTCTGGGGTCCATCTGTCAGGGATTTTCCTCTCCTCAGGGCCTGAGTGTGGTGCTAGTTTCTGATGAACCAGACTTTGTAATAAAATCCTGCCCAAATAATCAGCTCTGAGTGGGAAGCACAGGTGGCTCAGATGGTAAAAATCCGCCTGCCAAGCAGGAGACGGCGAGCTCCATCTCTGGATCAGAAAGATCCCCTGGAGAAGAGAATGGCAACCACTTCAGTATTCCTGCCTGGAGAATCCCATGGACAGAGGAGCCTGGTGGGCTACAGTCCATGGGGTTGATCGCAAGGAGTGGGAAACGAGTTAGCGACTAAATCAAATTACGCATCGAGCAGGAACCATTTTGTATTGATGTCCTATTGCAGAGCCTCACGTGGCTCTGAGCACATGTCTATGCAGCCAGGGCCCTGGAGATGAGGCTGTGCTGGGAACGTGGGAGGCTTCTGGGTGGAGCTTTCTGATCATTTCACATGATGTACTCTGCATACATCAGGCCTGGCGTGCTGCAGTCTATGGGATCGCAAAAAGTCGGACACGACTGGGCGACTGAACAACAGCAACAACCCTGCATGTAGGTTAAGTAAGCACGGTGACAATATGCAGCCTTGATGGGCTCCTGTCTCAATTTGGAACCAATCTGTTGTTCCATGTCTGGTTCTAACTGTTGCTTCTTGACTTGCATACAGATTTTTCAGGAGGCAGGTGGACGTCTGTTTTCCCATCTCTTTAAGAATTTTCCACAGTTTGTTGTGATCCGCACAGTCCAAGGCTTTAGTCAATGAAACAGAGGTAGATATTTTTTAGAATCCTCTTGCCTTCTCTATGATCCAACCAATGTTGGCAATTTGATCTCTGATTCCTCTGCCTTTTCTAAATCCAGCTTGTACATCTGAATGTTCTCGGTTAAGATAAGCCCCAAAGATGGCATATTACAAACACTGTTCTGCACCTTGATTTTTTTTTTTCACATAATACTGTATCAGAGATCTCTCTATGTCTGTACTTAGAGATCTTCCTTACGGCTTCTTACAGTGTCATGCCTACTGCTTCACGAAGAGTGGACAACTTGTTTTATTCAGTCTGTGCATGGGTGTTTGGTTTGTTTCCTATGTTTTGCTGTCACGTATAATGCCACCATGCTTTGCACAAACACTGCTTTGCTTTCCTTTCCAATGTCTCTTTGGGATCGATTTCTACAAGTGGGATTCCTGAGTCAAAGGATAAATGCGTGTGGGATATCAGGAGGCACTGCAAATTCCCCTTCCTAACGGTCATTCATACTGTTTTGCATTAAAAACAATTTGCCCACGCCGCGCGGCCTGCGGGATCTGAGTTCCCTGACCAGGCATTGAACCTGCAGCCCGTGAACTGGAAGCACGGCTCACCCTTCTGATGGCAAGCACTGTGGTGACTCCTCCCTGATTTTGAACTACATGTAAATGGGTCCCTTTTGTATCTGCCTTCTTTTGTTCAGCATTGTGAGATTCACCCTGTATACCATGTGTAGCCATGGTTTGTTCTTTTTCGTCACTACATAGTATTTCATTTTCTGAATTATGCTGCGGTTGATGTATTCACTCTACTGTTAGTGGGCGTTTTACTTGTTTCTTCTTTGAAGTGGTTATGAATAGTGTTGCTGTTAACATTCTTGCTGAATTTCCATGGAATTTTATACCCAGGAGTGGAATTTCTGGATCATAAGGTATGCATATTCTCTATTTAGTAGATACGGATGATTGATTTTCTGGAGTATTTATACTGAGGTATGCTCTCATTATCAGCACATGAGATTTAGTTGTTCCAAAAATCTCATCAACCCTAGGTATTCTCTGTCTTTTAATTTAATTTTGTGATGATGTTTGTGACCCCATGGGCTATAGCCTGCCAGGCTCCTGTCTCCATGGAATTCTCCAGGCCAGAATACTGGAGAGGGTAGCCATTCCCTTCTCCAGGGTGTCTTCCCAACCCAGGTCTCCCACACTGAAGGTGGATTCTTTAGCAGCTGAGCCGCCAGGGAAGCCTTGCAGAATCTTACTTTAATGTTGAGTGCCTTTCGACGTGTTTAATGTGTTTCTTGGTTAGTTGCTTTATATTCTTTGGTGAAGTAACTAGTCAAGTCTTTTGTTCATTTGTCTGTTGGGTTGCATATCTTTTTCTTGTTGACTTCTAGGGCCTTTTACATATTCTGAACATAGATTACTTGTTGGGTGTATGTACTATGTCACCTTACACTCTGAGGCTTGCCCCTTCACCTTCTTAATGTTGTCTTTGGTGAGTAAAAGTCTCTAATTTCAATTAAGTCTAGCTGCCCAGTCTCTCTTTGTAGAGTTAGTGCATTTTAGATTTTTTTCTCTGTTTTTTCCTAGATGATTTAGTATTCCATCTTTTACATTTAGTTCTGCAATCCACCTGGAATTGATTTCTGTGTGTAGTGTGAATTAGGTGTCACGGCTCATTTTTCTCCCATATGGTTATCCAGTAGATCCGACACTGTTTATTAACGGTTGGTCTTTCCTTATTGTACTGCACTGTCGCCACTGTCACCAGTCAGACGATCATGTGTGTTTAGGTCTGTGTCTGGACACTCTGTGCTGTCTCATTAGCTTACTTGTCTGTTTTTATGCCCTTATCGCACCGTCTCAGCTGCTTCAGCTTTATAACAAGTCTTTTTTTCAATTGTGGAAAAATACCCATAACATAAAGCATCATCATTTTAACCATTTTTAAGTATACAGTTAAGTGGCATTAAGTAGCTTCACAGTGTTGGGCAACTATCACCAGCATACACAGCCAGAATTTTTAAAATTTTAAGCACTAAAAATTTTTAAATTTCGCAAAGCATACAGCATCAAGCGTGCCATCTTAGCCATTTCTAAGTGGACAGTGCAGTAGTGCTGAGTGTATTTACATTGTGCAACAGATCTCCAGAACTTTTTCGTCTTCGGAAACGCACTCTATACCTGTTAAATAACAACTCCCATTTTCCCTTGTCTCCTGGGAACTTCTACTTTCTATGAGTTTGACTACGCTGGACACCTCATGTAAGTGGAGTCATGCAATGTCTGTCCTTTCATGTCTGGCTTATTTCACTTAATAGAATGTCCTCAAGGTTCCTTTATGTTCTAACAGGTATCAGAATTTCCTTCCTTTGCAAGGCTGAATGATATCGTATATGTAGACCACATTTTTGTGTATCCATTTATCCATTGATGGATGACAGTTTGCTTCCATCTTTTGGCTATTGTGAATAATGCTGCTATGAACATGAACAAACAAGTATCTACTTGCATATATCAAAAACAATTCTGGAAAGTTCCAAAAAACAAAACTGGAATTTCCCATGCACCTCCAAGTATTTACATAGCATTGAGTGTGAGAAGTAATATAGAGATGATTTAAAATATACAGGAAGATGTGCATAGGTTATATACAAATACTGTGCTGTTTTCTATGAGGGACTTGAACATCCACAGATTTGGGTATTCAGTGGGAGTGGGGCACCCTGAAACCAATCCCCGAGAGATACCGCGTATTTCTTATCATACCGTAGTGACCCTGCCCAAATGTATGGCCCCCTCTTCTTCAGGAGAGACGGTGGGCCCCGCAACACCCATCTCTTCTCACACTGTCTCCTTCTGGTTCTTGCTCCAGGCTCTGTGTCCAACTCCTCGCTGATGACCCTGAGTTTCGGGACCCCAGAGGAACTCACTCATCCTTGGTCACCTGCAGGTCCCAGCGTCACACACTCGGGCCCGCAGGTATCCTGGAGCTGAATGTGGAGGAGGAGAGTGAGGCTGTGTTCAGGTCTGCGGTCCCCAGCCAGCATGGCTTTGGTCAGTGAACTGGCTTGTGGCTTATTCCTTGGGCAGCAGTTAGAAGCCTGGCGGGGTAAGGTGCTGATATACAAGCTTTGTGCTTCGTCTTCTGTCTTCCCCTCCCTCCATTCCACACACTCGAGAGGCTCTGAGTGGCGTCTCCTCGGGAGGTTTGAAGATAAGTCTGCTCAGTGCCATAGCTCTGTTTCTTTGGAATTGCTTGAGGAGTTGCCTTTAAGGGCTTCAAGAGGGAAGAAGAAAGAAGTTGGTAGGCTCAAGACTAGCAAGACCCAGGTCTCTGGCGAAGTGGCAACACTCTGAAAGGATTCCTGTGTGGGATGCCATATTGCCTGGGCCCTGGACACTGGAGTTGCCAACAATGACAAAGAGTTTGGAGCCCTCAAGCAAAGCATGAGTGGCTCACCATTGATTTGGAGACACAGAGTAAGCTTGGGCACTCAGCAGCCACCAGGAAAGACAAAGGAACAGGAGTGTCTTCCAGGTGCTTTGAGTCGGCCCCAAACATCAGAAGCTCAATCTTGGGCTAGAGGATACGGGTGTGTGTGTGTGTGTGTGTGTGTGTGTGTATGTGTGTAGCTAATTAATGGTGGTCAAGGTTGATTTTCCTGTTAACTTGGCAGGATGGAGATTCTTAAGGGTTGAATTGTGTCCTCTCAAAAGATATTTTGAAGTCCTAACCTGTTGCACTTCAGAATGTGACCTTATTTGGAAATAAGGTTTTTATAAAGGTAAACAAGTTACAGTGAGGTCACTAGGGTGGGCCCTAATCCATTATGGCTGGTGTCCTTACAGGAGGGGAAATTTGGACAAAGAGACACAGAGAACACCATGGACTCCAGAGCTGTGAGATGATAGAGCTTTGTTTAATTGGTGGGTAGCTGATTTACAGCATTGCGTTAATACATTCCTATTGTTTAAACTGCACAGTGGTTTACATTATCACAGCAACCCTAGGAAACCAATACAGAGGTTCAGAATTGGATTTAAGGAGAATAGAGAAAGGCAGTATTTCTTACACCCGTGGATTTATGAACCGAGGTTCCCACCAGCTGGCAACTGGAGAGCTAATTTCCTGAACATCCGTATGGTTTTCTGAAAAAAGTTTCTAAGAGTGTCTAATATCCTTCGGCTGTCCACTCAAGGTTACACTGTCTCCTCTCTGGAAAGTGCTTTCCCCTCCTTCAGGCCTCCCAAGTGTGTGGTCAGGTGGATTCCACGGCACTGCTGAGCAGAGAGGGTCAGGGCCAAGAGCACGCGTTGGATTCTTGGCCTCTGGGCCAGCCCATCTCTCTGCTGTCAGGACATGCTCTCCCCTGTGGTCAGCGTCCTTCAGAATGGAAGCTCCCTTTATGGTCACACTGTGATCCCATCCCCTGGCAGAAAGCAGGGATGAACAGAAAGTTCCCACGATTATATGGAAACCAGAAGCCAAAGTGAGGAAGACTGGATGAGGGTGGGCTGAGCCGGCCACTGGCGATGTGAGGGTGACTCAAGCTCAGTAGGAGCCGGTCAGATGCCCTGTTTGATAAGAGGCTAGAGCAGACGTGGTGCCATGAATAATGACGTGTTTGCGAGGTCTGTACCTCTCCAGAAGTACCTGGCTGGTGTGGCTTGGACCATACTGTGAACACCGCGTTCAGGGCTAGGATCCAGTTCCCCTGGGTCTCCACCGCACTGGTGAGCTGTCAGAGCACACCCACGGGCTGTGCATGCCGGGAGTCCAGGCAAACAACGGGGGCCTGTCTTGGTTTGGATGGGAGGCTGGGGTGGCAGGGGTGCCCGCATCCTGCGAGGGCGGGCTTGGCTCTGATGTGGGAGGGGCCGGGTCGCACATCACCACTGGGAAAGAGGTGGTCGTACTAGGTCGGACCGGATGGAACTGTTGAGCGGCGACTCCCCAGATGGCAAACGGCTGCCCCGGAAAATGTTTACACCAAGGATGGGAGGCCCAGGACGCAGCCTGCAAAGGGAGGGGTGGGGATCACTTCCTGCCTTCTATCTAGCACGATGCCTCTGGCTGCACACAGTTTCCAGTAAAAGCCCCCTTCATTCATTTCACTTTTACTGTAGGAAACTTTGAGGTTTTAGCAAGATTAAGAAAATCTTGTTTCATGAGCAATGATAAAACCTGTAAGAAGAGACTGAGGACAGCGTGGAGGGTCTTAGAATTTGTCATGAGGCCACTAGGGGGCAGAGGAAGACAGCTCTTTGCAGCCAGGAGATCCACTGCGGTCCCAGTCCTTTCCCACCACAGAAAGCTTGAGTTAAAAAAAAGAACAAGCATTGCACAAGGATGGCTTTACCACCATCAGGAGTTTCTGGTGTTCGGAGGTAGTTTGCATTTTACAGATAGAGTGTTGAGTATTAGATGGAACACTACCTGTAACTGGAACTCAGTGAGCCAAAATTCAGTCAGACCTGCTGTTTAACACGTGCTTCTGGCTTACACACGTGTGCCAGTGTATAGGGTCACTGTCTTCAGAGAATGCTCCATCGAGCTGCTCTTTTGGCTGCTGCCATTTGATTTAGAAGGGAGTCAACCTCAGGTCCAGTCTTGATCTCAGAAAAGTTTGAAATTGTTACTTTCTTGTTGTTGTTCAGTCGCTCAGTCATGTATGACTCTTTGCACCCCATGGACTGCAGCATGCCAGGATTCGCTGTTCTCCACTCTCTCCTGGAGTTTGCCCAGAGAGATAGAGTCTGCCCACTTTTGTTCATCGATTGAGTCAGTGATGCCATCCAACCATCTCCTCTGTCTCCTCCTGCTCCTCCTGCCTTCAATCTTTCCCAGCATCAGGGTCTTTTCCAATGAGTTGGTTCTTCACGTCAGGTGGCCAAAGGATAGGAGCTTCAGCTTCAGCCTCAGTCCTTCCAGTGAATATTCAGGGTTGATTTCCTTTAGGGTTGATTGGTTTTATCTCCTTGCAAGTTACTCTCAAGAGTTTGTTACTCTCAGAGCCTGTTTTCCTACATGATGGACTTTTTCCACTGAAGCACTGCTGACTCACAAAGCGCTAGGAAAGCAGACAGTGCATGGTGACCCATCACCAGGCACAGGGGAAGGCACAGGGACGTACCTCTGTGGGAGCCTCATACCTGGGAGCGCCTGGTAGTTGATTCTCTTATGCCAGAAATATGGGCCTTCCCTGGTAGCTCAGATGGGAAAGAACCCACCTGCAATGCAAGAGACCAAGGCTCAATCCCTGGGTGGGGAAGATCCCCTGGAGAAGGGAATGGCCACCCACTCCAGTATTCTTTCCTGGAGAATCCCATGGACAGAGGGGCCTGGTGGGCTGCAGTACATGGGGTCACAAAGAGTCGGACATGACTGAGCAACTAACACTTTCAAGCATTTGATGCAGTAATCTTATGGGTTGAATTAAAGTACTTTTTCATCCTGAAGGTCTATCTCCCCCCAGTTCTACGAAGTGAGGATGAAAGATAACATCCCCTTCACAAAAGCTGAGGCTCTGAGGACTTCTTTCTTCAAGTCCCTTCGGTCAGCAGATGTTTATGAGCTCTGTGTCGGATCTGATGAACGTCGAGGGGTTCGGAGATTAACTGAGGACACAGACATGTGACCTAAGAACAGGGTGCGGCCTGAGGCGCCACAGGGACGTGTCTAGGGGGCTGTGCCCGCAGAAGAGGAGGTCCCAAGGCTCAGCTGAGGAAGACGGACCCAAGGAGGCTGTATCGATGTGGTCACTTTTAGCTGCTCCAGCTCCCCCCAGGCAGCTGGCAATAGCAAACCCAAAACCACTTGGGAAGGACACTTCTGTGTTCCAGATTGCACAGGATTCTCGCAGAGAACAAAACATGATCATCCCTGTGGAAGACAAGCTTACAGTAAAGATGAATAATTATAAAATGCTAAAGGACACAGACAGGAAGACTTAAGTGTCCACACCAAACATTGTAGCTTTTAGGTAATGGACTAGTCAGAGAGCATAGCGTAATGCATTTAAAATATAAACCACAGAAGAGCAAGTAATAAATGGAGATAAATATGACCAGATAGATTCGAAGAAGCGCCAAATAGAACTTGTAGAAATGAAAAATAGGATTATTTAAATAAAACACTCAGTGGATAGGGTTAAGCAGCAGCTTAGACACAACTAAAGGAAAAGTTTGTAAATTGGAAGATGGAGCCAAGGGGAGATAGAAAGTACTAAAGAGAGCTTAGGAGGCATGAAGGACAGACGAGCACGAGCTGTCGCGTCCCTGATAGGAGGTTTAAGCTGGAAGAGAAGGAGTGAGACAGCGGCAACCCTCAGAGATACTGGCTGAGGGCTTTCCGTTATGGGGCTTAGCTGCTCCTCGGCATGTGGGATCCTCGCTGATCAGGGACCAAACCCGTGTCTCCTGCACTGGCAGACTCCCCACTAAGCCAGGGAAGCCCTACCCCTTGATCCTCCTACACGTTTCAGAGCAAAAAGCATCAGCTGAAGCCCCAGGAAACGAGCAGGACACAGAGCAGCCTTGCCCCCTCCTCCGACCTCACGGGGAGGGGGGACAGGTGAGGAGGGTGCTCACAGATGGGGACGCAGGAGCACGTGGGGGTCCTCCTATGACCTCCTGTGCCTGCATCACGCAGTCTCTGTCCACTTACATCTCTGGCTGGGGTTCTCTGTCAACTCACCCCTCCTGGGACGGAAGACGGAGGCCAGAGGGACCCCAAAGTGCATCACGGGGCCTCCAAGCCCTGTGCTACAGCTCAGACCTCAGACTCCAGAAGGAGCGCGCTTCTGGTTTTGGGAGGAAATCACCGATCCGTCCATCCTCCACAGCAGTCTCCCACTGGCCGAGGTGGGCGCCCGTCTTTGGGTTCTCTCTGCGTCTGACCCTAAGACAGAGACTCCAGATGAAGCAGTTTATTTGGAAGATGATCCCAGGAGATGCTGGCAGGGGCGTGGGGACACGGGACCAGAAAGGGAAGACACCCAAGCGTGTGATATCAAACTGGCTGCCACTGTCGGTGACTGAAGCTTATACCTGCTCAGAAAGCTCTGGAAGCCAGTGTAGAATGTGCCTCTCAGAGTGTCCTGTCTTGGGGTGTAAGGGAGCCAGGGTGGTGTGTGAACACTCCTGCGCTGTTGGGAGGCTGTTCCAGGGGCATCAGCTCCTGGGCACTTCGGCCTGCTGCACCACTTGAAAGGCGGGCGCTCCAGGTCAACAGAAAGTCTTCAGGCCACGGGACTAGGTGCTGGCCGTTGGAATCCCAGCCTGTCATTGCTGAAGGAAAGGACAAGGGTGTGGACAGGCTCAGGCAGCATCTGGTATTGCGCCTTGATTCCAAGCCTGCAGGAGAGCGCACTTCTTTCACAGGCAACACGAAGACCCAGCAAACTCGGGGCCAGAAAGGTGCTTCGGAACTTCCCGCTGCCCACTGGCCTCATCTTAATGAACCCTGCCGCCTCCTGTTTCTCTTGCAAACTTTGGGAGGGTTGCAGGAAGCCTGGGGCTTTTTTTGCCTCTCATTACAGGGACAGAATCTAAAAAAAATTCCCCGAATGTGTGCCTTGTCTGCCAGCTCTGCTAGTGGCCTGGCAGGCTGTCAGCAGGCAGACCACGCAGGTGCAGCTGGCACCGCAAACAGCAGGCGATGCAAAGGAGTAGGAAATTCAGGATGCTTCAACTCCTGGCTGACAAACTCCAGAAAAAGGACGCGCCTTTATATTCCTGACATTCACCCAGGTTTGAGTACTATAAAAAGAACTGGAGAGGGATAAAATTAGAAACACACCTTTTGGCACTCGTAAAATAAAACGGAATAAAAAGCTTTGGGGAGTGACAGGAAGAACACCAGGGCAGGCGGCATGACTCACTGCAATTTAGCCTTGGCCGCAGCCTCGGCGGGTGACCTGTCCCATCCCACTGAACGGTTTTAATGACCCTGCCCTCTGCTTTTCTTCCTTTCTGTGGTCTACAATTTTATCTTAAATGCCCAGTATTTTATAAAATCTCTAATAGCTTGAGGAGAAGGCAGTGGCACCCCACTCCAGTACTCTTGCCTGGAAAATCCCATGGACGGAGGAGCCTGGTGGGCTGCAGTCCATGGGGTCGCGAAGAGTCGGACACGACTGAAGCGACTTAGCAGCAGCAGCAGCAATAGCTTGGACGTTCATTATCCACAAGGGGGTTTCAGTTCACTACCTCACCTAAAATAAAGACGCTACCTCTTACACATCCCCTTCTCAGCCTCTTCTTACTCTCTCTGCCATTTTACAGCAGGTTGTGAGGAGGATGGGTCCCAGTGGAGAGCCCTGAGTCCACCTCGGCAGCTGTTAGAGAGACTCGTATATGAAGCTATGAAATCCCCATCCTTCCTAGAAGAGAGTTGGTGCTTCCCTGGTGGTTCAGCGGTAAGAATCCGTCTGCAACGCAGAAGATTCGAGTTCGATCCTTGGATCAGAAAGACCCCCTGGAGGAGGAAATGGCAACCAGTATTCTTCCCTGGGAAATCCCATGGACAGAGGAGCCTGGTGGGCTATAGTCCAGGGGTCTAGAAGAGTTGGACACGACTGAGACACTAAATCAGCACCGCAGAAGAGAATTATGAATTATGTCAGGCCCCAGTACTTGATTGAGAGTCTTTTTATACTTCAGTATCAATTTCAGCTTTATCTATTTATTCCATCCATTCATCAGTCTGTCCTTACATCCACCCACCCATTGTTCCATCACATCCCTCCTGCTTGGGAGCCAACCATCTTTCTTCCATCCCAGCCATTTTCCGTTCATCTCTCCAACCGAGCCGAGCAGCCTCCCCCAACCCTTCCCAGGTACCCACCTTCCTTTTTCTTCCTTCCCTCTTTCAACGAATGCATCTCAAATAATCATTCTTCCATCTATCAACTCACTTATGGCAACCATCCAAGACTGAGCGCCTCTGAGCTAACTACCCAAGCATCAAAATCCAGAGGTAAAAATACTAGTTTACCCTTTAATAACATTTTTTTAAAAATCTGTAACTGGGGATTACCTTTTCTTTTCTTTTAATGGAAATCATTTCCTCTAGAAATACTTGTTAATCTGCCCACATGCAGTGGTAAGCCTATTCAGGGAAAAGTGGGAAGAGAATTCTTGAGAGTGTCATAATTTAATACAGAGCCCTGAACCGAGTGTCTCCTGAGGGATGCTCCCTCCTGTCGGGGAGCCCTTTCTCTTGTGCATTTTCACTGGGTATCACAGACGACCTTGTACGCTTTCCTGGTGGAGCAGGAACTGAGACCGAGCCTTCCAGATGTCTAGGAGGACTCCGGAAATGCGCACAGCAGGCAGCTGTGTGTTAGAAACGGGGGTCCAGACCCAGCTTCACTCTGACGGCCCGGAATCTCCCAGCAAACCTCCTAACCTCAGCGTCTGTTTCTCCACACGGAGTTATTGTGGCCCTACCAGCTTTGCATAAATTGTGTGCAGACTGCCCAAAAAAAGCTTCAAAAACCATCAACTATTTCTTTTAAAAATTGTTATTTTTTAATTATATAAATAGCTAAATGTTGACAGTAGAAAAATCAGAAGATCCAAATGAGAAAAAACTAAAACAAACAGACATAAAAACCTTTAGTCCCACCACTCAGCTCCCCTGAGGTGTGTTCTGTTGTTCAGTCGCTAAGTCGTGTCTGACTCTTTTCAACTCCAGCCACACGCCAGGCTTCCCTGTCCTTCACCATCTCCCAGAGTTTGCTCAAGCTCATGTCCCCTCAGTCAGTGGTGCCATCCAACCATCTCATCCTCTGCCGTCCCCTTCTCCTCCCACCTTCAGTTTCCCAGCACTAGCATTTAATGAATGCTCAAGCTGAAAAAGCAGGTTCTATAACGGGATATATAGTAAAGATCCCAACATTTAAAACTATCTTTTCAAATATACACATATATTGGGAAGATTATTTTAAATTAACTTTAATTCCAGTATAGATTCATAATATTTAAAAAGATAAGTAAAATATAAAAATTTAAATTGATCATGCCCTACTATGTAGCTCTAACCACTGATGACATTTTGGTGTGTTATTCTCACAGAATTTATATCTGTCTACATTTTTACAAATATTACACCAAATCATACAAATATGTAATCTGTTTTTCCATTCAATGACCAACTTTCCATGCCAATATGTATACAGTTGACTCTTGAACTGCACAGATGTGCACTGCATGGATTATTTTCAAAAAATACATACTACAGTACTTACTGCAAGATCCATGGTCTGTTGAATCCCCAGATGTAGAACCATGAATAGGAAGATCAACCATGAAGTTATATGCAGATTTTTCATTGCAGGATGTGGGATAGCACCCATCACCCCAGTTGTTCAAGGGTCAGCTGTACTTCATGCTATTTTAATTAGCTTTTAGTGTTCTATCTTGCAACCCGATCACAGTTAATTCAGCCCACCCTCTTCTGTTGGCTAGTTAACATATCCAGCTTTCAAAAATTTGTAATTTTTCCTGTGAACAACATACAGTCAAGATCCTTCCAGGAGAATTTTTGTGTGCATGATTTCAGAACTGTTGGACTGCTTATTCTCCCATTGTGATATAGGCGAATCTTCACACTTCAGAAATGTTGAACTATTTCAGAATAGTCCACTTCAGAAACGTTGGACTATTTATTCTCCTGGTATGATATAGGCGAATCTGCCCTACCCCCTTATAAGAATATACTTAGTTAGGTCTGAATTGGAAGCCCTTTCTTTCTTTCAGCAGTCAATACAGAAAGGGGAGGCTGGAGAGTCTGTCTCCAAGCCTTACCCTGAGGACCCCATCCAGGCGCCCCACCTGACAGATAAACTCTTTCACTAGCTTTTCCCTAAATCCCTTCAGATTTGCCTTGCAAAGCCTAGAGAACACAAATATAGATTCTTATCTCCCACCCCTTTTGCGACACAAAGTAGCAAATTATATGCACTGTCCTGAAGCTCGCTTATTTTTCTCAAGAGATGCAGTAGAGCACTTTCGCATCCATGGTTTCAGCAGCAAAGCGGGCCCCCCCAGGGAGGCACCAGGTCTAGGCAGAGCCCCCTGCTGGGCGCAGTTCGCTTCACAGGCAGGGTGGCGGTGAGCCATCTCCTGCGTATGCGCATGCCCGTGCCACAGGGTGCATCCTCAGAAGAGCGATCATGTATTTGTAATTTTTTTTTTTTTGGCCACACCACACAGCTTGTGAGATCTCAGCTCCCCGACCAGGGATTGAACCCCAGCCCTCGGCAGTGAAAGCAGAGTCCTAACCACTGGACCACCAGGGAACTCCCCATGTATTTGTGATTTTTGATGGATGAGACACAATCCCCTCCATAATGGAAATACCAGTTCACATCCCACCAACAACATTCCACAGTGCCTGTCTCTCCACAGACCAGCTGACAGAGTGTGGTATCAAAAACTAGGATTTTTGCCAATGCAGTGGATGAAAGCGTGTTTCAGGGGTGCTTTCTGTCCATGTTGCCCACATTTTCTATTGGATTCTTTTTCTTTCATCTTATTGCTAAGTGCTCTTTTCTGTATTAGGAACTTTTATCCCTGATTTATCATATGAACTGCAAGAATTTTTTTTTTTTTACATTTGTCATTTAGAAAAAATTAGCCTACAGTGGTTTTTTTCCTTTCCATGCAAAAGTTTAAACAGTGTGCAAGCTCAGTTGTGTCCAACTCTGTGCAACCCCGTAGGCTGTAGCCCGCCAGGCTTCTCTGTCCATGGGATTCTCCAGGTGACAATCCTGGAGTGGGTTGCCATGCCCTCCTCCAGGGGATCTTCCTGACCCAGGAAGAAAACATGTCCCCTGTGTCTCCAGCATTGCCGGGGGATTCTTTACCGCTGAGCCACTCGGGAAGGCCTTAAAGAGTGGAGTGGAGCATACTGGTCTCATCGCCGGGCCTCTAGACATCGAGTCACAGGCTGGTGAAGCAGGGACAGCGATGGGACAGTGATGTCCTCCAGGAGGGAGCACTCCCAGGCCTCCAGGAGCCCGGGGCCGGCCCCAGCACCCAGACGGTCCGGCAGCTCCTTGGGTTCTCAGGGGCTGGCTGCCTTTTTTTCTTTTCTTTTCTTTAAGCCTCATTTCATGGGAACAGGAGCACTGTAAGTATCTCACAAATCCATTTAGTGAGAACAGAGGGAACAGAATTGGGAGCGGGCTTATGTCGGGGAAACATAATATGGTCAGGCCTGTGCCTGCAGCACCCCCAGCCCCCACAGTGGGCGACTTGGGCTGCAGTTCTCTGACTGCCCAGAGGGGGCAGCACTGATAATGGCAGGAGATGTGCTTCCCAGTGTGTGGACCATTCTGTGTACACGTCAGTTTTGTTTTGTCTTGTTAGCAATAGAGTGGTTTCATTTTTATTGTCAAAGTCCACCGTTTATTAGGCTGCAGATCTGAAGCAGATCAATTTTTAATTTATACTTTTTAAAAAAAATTTTTTTGTTTACTTTTTTAACTGGAGGAAAATTGCTTTTCAATGTTGTGTTGGTTTTTAAACGGCACTCATCACAGCCTAGGGCTTCCCTGGTGGCTCAGACGGTAAAGAATCTGCCTGCAATGCAGGAGACCCTAGCCCAACCCCTGGGTCAGGAAGATCCCCTGGAGAAGGGAATGGCAACCCACTCCAGTGTTCTTGCCTGGAAAATCCCATGGACAGAGGAGCCTGGCGGGCTACAGCCCGTGGGGTCGCAAAGGATTGGACATGATTGAGCGACTAACACTTTCACTCTCATCGAAGCCTAGTAGTTTATGAACTCTGTCCTGAAACTGGGGCAGAAACTGGGAGGTCACTGGACATCCCTGAGTAAGTAAGGATGTGCATCTTGGCTGTTCCTCTTGGCTCAGATGCAGCATTCTAGAAGAGTCCTGGGGCTGTAAGAATCATGCAGAAGGGGTGTATGTAAGAGTCCAACAAGCTTCTGCGCTGGCCAGAGAGCCTCCCTCTGAGGCAGCTCTTTTAGCCCTGTGGTGTTAACAGTGGAAACACACACGCAGCCCTAACAACGCCAGGCTTGGAGACTCTGCCGTTACCCCTCCTCATGGGTGGGGACACAGAAGAACAGAGAGTTTAAGAGACTTGCCCCAAACTACCCGCCCAGGATGTGGCAGAGCTGGGACCTGAACTCAGGCAGCCCGACTCCAGGGCGCAGGCTCCTGGTCAGTATACAGAGTGGTCTCAGTCAACGACTGCTGCTGCTGCTGTTTGGTCTCTCAGTCGTGTCCCACTCTTTTGCAACCCTATGGATTTTAGCCCTCCAAGCTCCTCTGTCCATGAGATTCTCCAGGCAAGAATACTGCAGTGGGTTGCCATGCCCTCCTCCAGGAGATCCTGCATTGGCAGGCAGATTCTTTACCACCGAACCACCCGGGAAGCCCTCACTTAATGACTGAAAGTGAAAGTGAAGTTGCTCAGTTGTGTTCAACTCTTTGCGATCCCACTGACTGTAGCCTGCCAGGCTCCTCTGTCCATGGCCCTGATTGCTTAATGACCACTCCACACCTAAGGAGAGATGTAGAGGGAGGGCAGGAAAGACAGTTGAGGAGGAACAGAGGAAGAGAACTGACGACTTCCGGTACCACTGCTGCTGCTGTAACTGCTGGCCGCTGTTATGAGGGCGGTTTCTAGTTCCATGAACAGAGGAGCCTGGCAGGCTACAGTCCATGGAGCTGTAAAGAGTTGGACACAACAGAGCGACTAACACTTTCACTTTCTATTTCTGGAGGAAGTGGGGCCAGGGAACTGGATCCCAGGGTTCCAGGTTCAGCATCTGAAACCCCCCAAGCTCTAAGATCTGGGGTAAATCACTTTATTTTGACTTATTTCTCTTGTTCTTATTATGGTAAAAAGCACACAACATAAAACTTACCATGTTGTTCTATTTTCCAGTGTGCAGTACAGTGGCTTTCAGTATTCACAATACTCGGCAACCATCACCGTGACCTACTTACAGCACTTTTCCATCATCCCAAACAGCAACTCCATTCTCATTCAGCGATAACTCCCCATTCTTCCTCCCCAGACCCTGGTAACCATTGTGTACTTGCTGCCCACAAATCTGACTGTTCTGCGTACCTCGTATGCATGGAATTGTACACCAGTTGTCCTTTTGTGTCTGCCTTATTTCATATAATAAGGTGCTAAAGGTTCATCCATGTCTATTGTGTATCAGAATTTCACTCCTTGTGAAGGTTTGGTAATGCTCTGTTGTACACGTGTTCAGTAATGATCCGTTGTACACGTGTTCAGTAATGCTCCGTTGTACACTTGTTCAATAAGATTCTATCGTACTTGCTCACTAATATTCCACTGTGCTCATGTTCCACCTTTTGCGTACCCACTCACCTGTTGATGGACCACTGGATGGCTTCCTCCTCTGACCAGTGCTGCTGTGAACACTGGACCCGAGCCCGCTTTCAGTTCTTTGGAGTCGGTACTTCAGAGTGCAATTGCTGGGTCTCCTACCAAGTCTGTGTATAATAGTTTGAGGAACTTCCAAACTCATTTTGTTTTCAACCAGGAGACATTTTCCCCTTATTCAGGAAATGCATACCCTGGGCATACACTTCCTAGTCATTTCCTGGGCCAACGAGCAGAGATTTTCCAGCCTCTTCCCCCTGAAGCATCGGCCTTGCAAGAGTCGAGTTTGTGCGGTGCTCACAGGGCCTGAGGCCACAGGCCCGTGAGGTAGGTGCCAGGCCCCGCATACGGACCGGCCCTCTCCTCACCTGGACTTGACACCCGGGGGACCACCCCTTCCTTCTAAGAGTCACTTTCCACGTTCGTTTCCTTCATAGTTTCTCCTTCTCCGCAGCAGTTCTGTGAGGGCGGAGGTATGTTTTACTCGAGTTTTCCATTATAGCGTCAAACCACAGAACGGTGCCCGGCTCGCGGAAGGCGCTCCAGAAGTAAGAGAAAGTGCCAAGACTCTGTATTCAGTGTCTCACCGAAGCCTGAACTCTGTGAAAGGACACTTATCCTTGCTTCGTACCCCCAAAACAGGGCCAGAAGCTTGCGGTAACCTCCGCACGGCATCGCCGACGGGGACACAGATTCTGGGTGTGACCCCCGCGGGGATGGGCAGACAGGCGCCGGCGCTCCTCCGCCACCCACGAGCTGACCTGGAGACCCCACGAGGCTGCCGCCGCCCGTGGGCGCGCGCTCCTGCCCTTCCCGGGTCTGGCCTTGCCCCGGGGCCCTGTCCTCGGTGGGGACCCTGTCCTTAAGGCCCTCACAGAGCCGGCTCGGCAGCGAGCTCGCCCGGAGCGTTATGGCGACAGCGCGCGGCGAGGATGGCGGAGTCCTCGCGCCCAGCCTGCGCCCAGGGCTCCGCGCCACCTCCCCGGCCCCGAGTCAGCCAGTTCACGCCGCCTCCCCTCGGCGGCTTCGTCTGCCGCCGCTCCCAGAACAGAGGACCGCAGGCCGCGTGCCTTAACAGCAGACGTTCCCTGTCTCGCTTTCCTGGAGGCTGGAAGGCCCGGCTGAAGGCGCGGCACGGCCGGCTCCTCCCAGCGCGCTGCTCCTCGGCCTGAGGACGGCTGTCTTCTCGCTGTGTCTTTTTTGTTTTAGTTCCTTATCTGTTTTTGGCTTTGCTGAGTCTTTGTTGCTGCCTGGGCTTTGCTTCCGTCGAGGCGAGCGGGCGCTCCTCTCCTGCTGCAGGGCGCGGGCGCGGACTTCGGTAGCTCCATCTCCCGGGTTCTGGCTCGCAGGCTCAGTAGTTGCGGCGCACAGGCTTCGTTGCCCCGAGGCTCGTGGGGTCTTCCCGGACCAGGGGTCGAGCCTGTGTCTCCTGCATTGGCAGGCGGATCCTTTACCGCCAGGGAAGCCCCTCCCCGTGTCTTCACGGGGTCTTCCTTCTGTGTGTGTCTATATCCTTATCTCTTCTCAGGAGGACAGTTCTTGGATTGAATCAGGGCCCGCCCCCATCACCTCATTTCAATTTAATTACCTCTTTCCAAACACAATCTCCTGAGGTGCCGGGGGCTAGGACTTCAACAGACGAATCTGGGAGGCGACATACTTCAGCCTGTGACAGCTCGGCCAGAGGAGCAAATTTCTCCTCTTTCCTGGAGTGAAAGATTTAGCTCTGAGTCACAGCCAAATCCTCGGCCTCTTCCAGAAACGACAGCTAGCAGCATGTCTTCGTTTCGATTTCTCCTCTCAAGGGGGCAGATCCTCCAGCCGCGTGGTTATGAACAGAAGAACGTGTGTCCACGGGGCATGGTGCACTAAAGGGGCCACCACGCTGAAAAGCGGTAAAATTCTGTGTTTCAAAAATATGTCCAGAGAATATGGGTTATGGGATGGTGTGTAAAGGGGCAGGGGGTCAAGAGATGGGATGTCATAAACGGAAGCCCATCCTCAGCCCAGAATTCCACTCTTGCTGGAGTCTAAGCCCCTGATTGTAATGCCATGGATGAAGCCGTCGCCTGTCCTGTAAGAGCAGACGCTCTAGCTTCGCATGCATTGATGTGGCCACAAAACCCGGGTTTCTTCCTCTCCTGGAGCCATAAATTAAGGTCTGCTCTGCACTCATCTGCTCGCAAGGTCTTGGCAGCCTTCTTTGGACCTTGGGGCTCCTTCAGTTCTTACAGTCTTTGTTCAAATAAGCAGCCTTCTGATGGCTGGCCCAGATGCGAGGCCCACATCTGGAAACCATCCCTGGTCTTGGCCCAGGCGTTCAGGCTTAGGGGATGTGTTTGCATCAGGTAGAGCCCCGCCTGGTGATCCACACGCAAGGCCCCATGCAAGGCAGAGGTCTTGGGGGCTGGGTTTGGAGACCATGTGTTGGGTTGAATCCCAACAGGCTACCTGCCAACAGCACCACATGGGTGTTCCCATCCTATCATCCTTCCTGGTTCCCTGGTAGGGCCCCCAATGACAGGCTTGCCACTAACATCCAGCCTGCAACCCACCTGCCTCGAGGCATCTCACTGGTGCTGCCACCGTGACTTGGCACATAGAGGGAAGTGGTTGTCTGAGACTGGGACTAGGTCTCCCCATTAGGGGATTTATACCTGAAATTCATGGTGCAGGCGTGAGGATGAATTGTTTGCACATCACAAAGTGCTTAGTTCAGTGGGGGCTCTGATTCTTAAGAAAAACCCTATGCTATAAAGCCAACAGTATAATACAGCATGACCTAATTTGGACCAGTGGCACCTCTCCAAGGAAAGGCCCTGCTCACTATTCTGGAGGCTCAGTAAACATCAAAGAATGGTTTATGCGCAAGAAGGAGGTAGCGTTTCTGGGTGGACCAGAGTTTGAGCAAATGCTTGTGGCAGGTACCTGTGTCGAGCCGCCAGCCATTATTGACAGATTTGAAGGCTGACTGGTCCTCTGATCTGAGAAGGATCCTCACTCGTGTGTGCCTGGCCTGACCTGTTGGTTTTTGGTTTTATTGTTGAATGCATTTTACAATTTCCCAAGAAGAAAATTGTAAAAATCCTGAATATTCATTGGAAGGACCTGATGCAAAGAGCCAACTCATTGGAAAAGACTTTGATGTTGGGAAAGACTGAAGGTGGGAGGAAAAGGGGACAACAGAGGCTGAGATGGTTGGATGGCATCACCGACTCAATGGACATGAGTTTGGGTAAACTCTAGGAGTTGGTGATGGACAGGGAGGCCTGGCATGCTTCAGTCAGTGGGGTCCCAAAGACTGAACAACAACAAGATAAAAGAAAAAAAATTATTCCTCAAATTCCAACCTCAGAGATAACTGTTGTTAAACACTTTGATTTCTATATGCTGAATCTTTTCTCACATGTTTGTATAAGTACTTTCTGAAATAATCAAAGACAATCATCCTGTAATTTGTGGTTCAGTTGCTCAGTCATGTCCGACTCTTTGCGACCCCATGGACTGCAGCACGCCAGGCTTCCCTGTCCTTCACTGTCTCCTGGAGTTTGCTCAGACTCATGTCCATTGAGTTGATGATGCCATCCAACCATCTCATCCTTTGTCATCCTGTAATACTGTTCTAGAAACTCCTTTTCATTCAATAGCTCATGATGTTTCCATGTCAAAAGCTTACAGCTGCCTCAGTGGTCTTAAGAGGAGCAGTGCTGCCAATTAGGAGAGGACTGGAAACCAGTGGAGGCATTTTCAGCTGTCACAGTCATGGTGGGATTGCAGAGAATTGGGGAGGGATGCATAGCTGGCACTTGGAAGGCAAGGGACCAGAAATTAGGTGTTCTGCAAAGCTTCAGTTCAATTCAGTTCAGTCGCTCAGTCTTGTCCGACTCTTTGCAATCCCATGAATTGCAGCACGCCAGGCCTCCCTGTCCATCACCAACTCCCGGAGTCTACCCAAACCCATGTCCATTGAGTCGGTGACGCCGTCCAACCATCTCATCCTCCATCGTCCCCTTCTCCTCCCGCCCCCAATCCTACCCAGCATCAGGATCTTTTCCAATGAGTCAACCCTTCGCATGAGGTGGCCGAAGTATTGGAGTTTCAGCTTCAACATCAGTCCTTCCAATGAACACCCAGGATTGATCTCCTTTAGGATGGATTGATTGGATCTCCTTGCAGTCCAAGGGACTCTCAAGAGTCTTCTCCAACACCACAGTTCAAAAGCATCAATTCTGCGGCGCTCAGCTTTCTTCACCGTCCAACTCTCACATCCATACATGACCACTGGAAAAACCATAGCCTTGACTAGACGGACTTTTGTTGGCAAAGTAGTGTCTCTTCTTAATATGCTATCTAGGTTGGCCATAACCTTCCTTCCAAGGAGCAAGCGTCTTTTAATTTCATGGCTGCAATCACCATCAGCAGTGATTCTGGAGCCCAAAACAACAAAGTCTGACACTGTTTCCACTGTTTCCCCATCTATTTCCCATGAAGTGATGGGACCAGATGCCATGATCTTAGTTTTCTGAATGTTGAGCTTTAAGCCAACTTTTTCACTCTCCTCTTTCACTTTCATCAAGAGGCTCTTTAGTTCTTCTTCACTTTCTGCCATAAGGGTGGTGTCATCTGCATAGCTGAGGTTATTGATATTTCTCCCGGCAATCTTGATTCCAGCTTGTGTTTCTTCCAGCCCAGCGTTTCTCATGATGTACTCTGCATATAAGTTAAATAAGCAGGGTGACAATATACAGCCTTGACGTACTCCTTTTCCTATTTGGAACCAGTCTGTTGCTCCATATGCAGTTCTAACTGTTGATTCCTGACCTGCATACAGGTTTCTCAAGAGACAGGCCAGATGGTCTTGTATTCCCATCTCTTTCAGAATTTTCCACAGTTTATTGTGATCCACACGGTCAAAGGCTTTGGCATAGTCAATAAAGCAGAAATAGATGTTTTTCTGGAACTCTCTTGCTTTTTCGATGATCCAGCAGATGTTGGCAATTTGATCTCTGGTTCCTCTGCCTTTTCTAAAACCAGCTTGAACATCTGGGAGTTCACGGTCCACGTATTGCTGAAGCCTGGCTTGGAGAATTTTGAGCATTACTTTACTAGTATGTGAGATGAGTGCAATTGTGCAGTAGTTTGAGCATTCTTTGGCATTGCCTTTCTTTGGGATTGGAACGAAAATGGACCTTTTCTAGTCCTGTGGCCACTGCTGAGTTTTCCAGATTTGCTGGCATATCGAGTGCAGCACTTTCACAGCATCATATTTCAAAGCTTAATCCAGCTCAAATTTTGAATATCCTGGTGGATATTTACAACAGTGGGAAAAAAATTCTTAAAATGATTTCAGCCCAAGACCCAACTCCTTTTTACATTTAACCTCAAAGCTTTTGGGCCTGGTTTTAGTATACATTGAATTTTATAGCAATGCAGCTAGTGAGTTTTGTTTATAATTTTTACTATGAGTTTTCAACTCAGCCGTTTGGAAAACCTCATCAGCAATAGGAAAGCCACTCCCAGCATCTGAGTCAGTATTCTAGCCACCTGGGTCTATCTGTACTGTAGTTGTTGCATCTATAGTGAGTGTACACACAGGGAACCCCAGGTGGGCTAGTGGTAAAGAGCCTACCTCCCAATGCAGGAGACGTAAGAGACATGGGTTCGATCCCTGGGTCAGGAAGATCCTCTGGAGGAGGGCGTGAGGGCATGACAACCCACTCCAATATTCTTGCCTGGAGAATCCCATGGACAGAGGAGCCGGGTGGGCTACAGTCTATGGGGTCACAAAGAGTTGGACACGACTGAAGCAGCTTAGCATGTATACACATTACAGGGAAATACACTTTATCAGCCTTTTATTTGCAATGTCAGATGCAGAAAGTATCTACAAACATAGTGGTACCCTATCTTGCTTTTGTTAAGTCCAACTTATTTAAAAGTAGATTTAAGCATCTGGTTTCTTCATTATATCTTCAAATGTAGTTGCACCTAAAAATTTGCAAGTTGCAACTGTTATCTGTCAGCTCTGTAGCCCCTTCCAAGCCCTGCTCTCCATCTCCGGGGTCGGAAACCTCCAAGTTATATCTTCCAGATTGCTCCCCGTCTGGCTGCGTTGAGCGTCTGCCAGCGGGAAACACTGGGGAGGCTGGAAGAGGAGCGCGGGGAGCCGGTGTTTCCCCGGGCTCCGGGCTGCGTGCTGTGCATGGTGGCAGCTGCAGGGCCCGGCCGCCGGAGGCCCCGCATCGCTCTCCTCCCTCCTGCTTCTCCAGTTCTGGGGGGTGGTGACTCCATGTCGCTCCTGACCGTGGACTAGCCTGGCTTCCTCTCTGCTCTTCAGCCCTTCCCAAACCTTTATAACCAGTTCCCTGGATTAATTTACTTCTGTTTGAAATACCTAGAGGGGTTTGTTTTCCCCATTGGACATGAATGGATTAAAAATACTTAGGATGTTTATCCTATTTGACTTGTTTAATGTTATAGTCAGGCCATTCTATCCCTTTTTTTTTTTCAAATATGCACTTGGGTAGGTATATTGCCTGTGAATTTCATTTCAGCATAACAAAAGGGGATTGCAAAATATTTATTGCTATAGAAGAGTGGTCTTGAGCTTGATAAGAGTTGAAAGCAAGCCACACCATCGTCCTTCCCCTTCCTGTTTGACACTGAGAATTGTTTCAGACTCACACTGGTGGCGCTTCTTCAGAAATCCTCGCGCTTAGTTTTCCAGCGCATTTCAAAACTTCTAAGGGCAACTGTTTCTAATAGAACTAGTTCTGTTGCAAATATCATCTCCTTCCTGGGTGTGAGTTTTCATAAAGAAAGGCCAACAAAAATTGCACTTGCAGAATACATGCTCCCCGATAAGAGAAGCCACCACAATGAGAAGCCTGCTACGCTACTAGAGCATAGCCCCCACTCGCTGCAACTAGAGAAAAGCCTGCACAGCAATGAAGACCCAGCACAGCCAAAAATAAAAATAAATAAAATTTAAAAATCACAATAGAATATTTAGAACTAACAGTAACTAAAAATTATGTACCAAAATGTACCAGATGCAGCTAAAGTGGTACTTAGAGAACACTTATAACTTCAGATGTTTATGTTAGGAAATAAAATCTAAGACTTAATAAAAAGAGCCAGCTTAAGAATTAGAGAAAGGGGATATATGTATACTTATGGCTGATTCACGTTGTTGTACGGCAGAAACCAACAAACTATCATAAAGCATTTATCCTCCAATTAAAGATAAATAAATAAATAAATAAATAAACAAAATTATTTAGGGGAAAAAATAGCAGCATAAACCCAAAGACAGTAGAAAGATAATAGAGGTAAAGCAGAAATGAATGAAATAGAAGAACAGATATCATGCATTAATGTGCATGTGTGGACTCTGGAAAAATGGTAGAGATGAACTTGTTTCCAAAGCAGAAACAGAGACACAGATGGAGAGAACAAACATATGGCTACCACGGGGAGAAGGGGGTGGGCTGGGTGGGGGAATTGGGATCGACCATGTATAAGACAGATAGCTAAAGAGAGCCTGCTGCTTAGCACAGGGAACCCTGAAAGAAAGTGAAAGTGAAGTCACTCAGTCGTGAGCAACTCTTTGTGACCCCATGTACTACAGCCCACGAGGCTCCTCCATCCATAGGATTATCCAGGCAAGAATACTGGGGAGGGTTGCCATTGCCTTCTCCAGGGGATCTTCCCAACACAGGATCTTCCTGGGTCTTCCAAACCCAGGGATCGAACCTGGGTCTCTCGCACTGCAGGCAGACTCTTTACCATCTGAGCCACCAGGGGCTCCTGATTTAGCACAGGGAACTCCACTCAGTGCTTTATGAGGGCATAGATGGGAAGGAAATCCAAGGTAGAGGGGACATATGTGTACATACAGCCGATTCACTTTGCTGCACAGCAGAAATGAACCCAAGACTGTAAAGCGGCGGTACTCCAATAAAAAAATCAATTAAAAGTGTAAAAAGAAATTAATGCAATAGAACATATATATGAGAGGATGGACACAGTTGTTTTGGGGTAGGGGAAACAAAATAAGAATCTAGCGATATTTATCCAGAAGAAAACACAGATAGACAGCATTAGGAATTTGAAAGGGCACTGTAAGTACAGGTGAAGCGGAGGTTAACCAGCTCACTGGAGGATATTATAAGCAACAGCGAGTGACCTTGTTGCCTGCCAGTGTCTTAGATAAAGCCATTCCTTCTTTGATAAAATGTTTGAATTAGCTGATCTCAAACAGAAAGCAAAATGCAGCGCTGCTCATGAGCTAATGACTGTTTTGTGAAGACGCAGAATCTGACTCATTAGGTCTGGGTGGCGCCCGAGAATCGGCATTTCTTTTTTTCCTATTCCTGTCTTATTTTATTTACTTATTTATTCTCACTGAAGTACAGTTGATTTACAATGCTGTGTTAGTTTCTTGTGTGCAGCAAGGTGGTTCAGTTATACATATATTCTTTTCTGACTCTTTCTCATTATAGGTTATTACAAAATATTGAATATAGGTCCCTGGGCTATACTATCCAGTAGGTTCTTGGGTGTTTATCTATTTTGTATGTAGTAGTGTGTGTATCCATTAGTCCCAAACTTCTAATTTATTTCTTCCCTTTCTGCTTTGTTAACCATATGTTTGTTTTCTATGTCTATGAGTCTATTCCTAAGTTTTTTTTAACAACAAAATTGTATCTGAATATGTAGTCTGACTTTTACATAAGAATTGTTTCCTTCTTTTCATTTTATGGTTTATTTAACTATTGCCTTGGCTTTATGGCAGATTCTTTTTTTAAAAAAATATTTCAAGTAAACTTTATTTATGGATGTTGAAATGTGAATTTCATATAATTTTCACATGTCATAAAATAATAATCTTTTTTGAGTAAATAGTCAGCTACTCAAAATGGTAAAAAGCATCCTTAGCAACGGGCCGTACAAGCATAGGGGCTGGGCTGGGCTGGTCCATGGCTACTGTTTGTTGACTTCTGATCGAAATCAGTGCTGCTCAAGCTTTTTAAAATGATATTATTTATCTATTCTTGGCTGTTCTAGGGTCTTCATTGCTGTGCGGGCTTTTCGTGAGTTGTGTTGAGCTGTGGTTTGCGGGCTTCTCACTGCGGTGACTTCTCTTGTTATCCGGGCTTCAGGAGCTGCAGATGTGAGCTCTGCATTGAGGCCCCCGGCTCTAGGGCGCGGGCCCGCCGTTGTGGCACACGGGCTTGGTTGCTCCACGGCATGTGGGATCTTCCCAGACCAGGGGTTGAACCTGTGTCTCCTACATTGGCAGGCAGATTCTTTACCATTGAGACACCAGTGTGTGTGTGTGTGTGTGTGTGTGTGTGTGTGTGTGTGTGTGTGTGTTTGTGCATGCGCATGAAGTCACTTCAGTTGTGTCCGACTCTGCAAGCCCGTGGACTGTAGCCCTCCAGTCTCCTCTGTCCATGGGATTCTCCAGGCAAGAATACTGGAGTGAGGTGCCATTTCCTTCTCCAGGGGATCTTCCCGACCCAGGGATTGAACCTGAGTCTCTTACGTCTCCTGAATTGGCAGGCAGTTTCTTTACCATTAGCGCCACCTGGGAAGTCCTGACACCAGGAAACCCCTCAAACTTTTTTTTTTGAATGTGTAGCTGATGTAAAAAATTGTAACTTTCAAGTGTACAACAGAGTGATTCACAATTTTTAAAGGTTATATTCCATTTATAGTTATAAAATATTGGCTATTTCCTCTGTGCTGTGCAATACAGGGAATCCTTGCAGCTTATTTGCTTTATACTATGATCAACCTAGACAGCATATTAAAAAGCAGAGACATTACTTTGCCTACAAAGGTCCATATAGTCAAAGCTATGGTTTTTCCAGTAGTCGTGTGTGGATGTGAGAGTTGAACCATAAAGAAAACTGAGTGCTGAAGAATTGATGATTTTGAACTGTGGTGTTGGAGAAGACTCTTGAGAGTCCCTTGGACTGCGAGGAGATCCAACCAGTCCATCCTAAAGGAGATCAGTCCTGAATGTTCATTGGAAGGACTGATGCTGAAGCTGAAACTCCAATACTTTGGCCACTTGATGCTAATAACTGACTCATTTGAAAAGACCCTGATGCTGGGAAAGATTGAGGGCAGGAGGAGAAGGGGACAACAGGATGAGATGGTTGGATGGCATCACCGACTCAATGGACATGAGTTTGACCTCATGTCCAGGCTCTGGGAGTTGGTGATGGACAGGGAGGCCTGGTATGCTATAGTCCATGGGGTTGCAGAGAGCTGGACGAGACTGAGTGACTGACCTGAACTGACCTGAACTGCACTAGTGTCTTGTGCCTCGCGAGCGCCTCCTCCTGTCTGCCGCTCCTCCTTTCTCTCTCCTCACTGGTGACCACTAGTTTGTTCTCTGAATCTGTTTCTTTTTCGTTATATTCACTAGTTTGTTGCATTTTTTAGATTCCACATATGTGATGTCATACAGTATTTGTCTTTCTCTGACTTACTTCACTAAGCAATACCCTGCAAGTCCATCCACGTTGTTGCAAACGGGCAAATTTCATTTTTTGACTGTTGTGTATATATACACCGCATCTTCTTTACCCACTCATCTGTCGATGGACATCTAGATTGCTTCCATATCTTGGCTATTGTAAGTAATGCTGCTATGAGCATTGGGGTGTTGAATTATTGTTTTTGTTTTTTCCAGAAATATATACTGGCAGCCACAATCCAGGGGGTCGCATAGAGTTGGACATGACTGAGCAACTCACACTTTCGCTTTACACCCAGGCGTGGGATCGCTGGGTCGCATGGTAGTACCGCTGTTAGTTTTTTGAGGAACATCCGTACGGTGTTCCACAGTGGCTGTACCGATCTGAACTCCACCAACAGTGCCCAGGGCTCTCTTTTGTCCACATCCTCACCAGTACTTGTTATCTGTGCTCTTTCTGATGATGGCCATTCTGACCGGTGTGAGGTGATATCTCATTGTGGTTTCGATTTGCATTTCTCTGATGATTAACAGTATTAAACGTCTTTTCACGTGCCTGTTGGCCAGAGAGTCTGCATTCCTAACAAGACCCCCTGAGGGATGTAGGTGTTTGGGTGCATATTTGAGGAGCAAGGCCCCAGCATCATCACCCCATCCACCAGCATTATTGTCTTTTCAGCAGATTCTGTCCTGCTGTGTTGCCTTTTGTTTCAGTTGCTCCCACACTCCCAAATCCTTTCCATTCCACCCAGATATAGTGAAGCTGAGCTTCGTCAGAGTTGAAACCTGAAATAACCTTGAAAGAAACAGAAAGAAAGCATAAACCAAGCCGAGAATCAGCTAAGTCTGCTGCACGGCACTGCTGAGAGGGCCCCCCTCCTGCAGAGGACGCCTCCAGTCAAGCCCTTTGTTCTTCTTTTGTTTTGTTTGGTTCGGTTTAGATGAACCAGTTTTCTCTGTGTTATGGAAAGTGGGTGAATTGAAAAGTGCTGTGTAGTCATGATGCCTGCCAATAATTGTAATGACAAACAATTATATAATGCATTCATTGGCAATAAACACTATGAAAATTTCTCTTTTAATTATATAAGTGAAATTTCTGTTTGTCTTCATACAGTATTTTAGAGGCTTATCTTAATTATCCCCGTATCATTCATGGTTGAATAAAAAGTCAGTTTGATGTGCAGTGTGGGATTAAAAAAAAAAAAGTCTCCTACATAATGCCTCCTAAAGCATGAACTCTAACTTCAAATTCCCTTTGTGCAAGTCAAGGAGAAATTGATGAAGTCATTCTGCTTGGGTGCACAAAACGAGAATTTTCTTTTACTTACACTTTCTAACAATAATAAGGTTGTCATCTTTAATATTTAAGTTCAAGGCTGGAGGGAAAAAGATATTTATGCACATATACGTATAAATCTAGGCTTCCCCAGTGGCTCAGATGGTAAAGAATCTGCCTGTAATGCAGGAGACCCAGATTCCATCCCTGGCTTGGGAAGATCCCCTGGAGAAGGGAATGGTTACCCACTCCAATATTCTTCCCTGGAGAATTCCATGGACAGAGGAACCTGGTGGGCTACAGTCCGTGGGGCCACAAAGAGTCGGACATGTCTGAGCAACTACCACCACCAGTACAACCTTAGCAAATATTAGTCATCTGTCCCCAAATACCTGGAACCAGACAGAAGGATAAAATACAGTGCTCAGGCCATCCCAGAAAATGTGCAAGCTTTTAGGTAAAGCGTGACATAGTCATTGGTGTGACGGCCCCCCTTGGGGTCCCTCGTCCTGATGCTGGGGCACTCTCCACAGTGTCCCGAGTCCAGCCTTTGTCTAGGGCTGAATGAGCAGGAGGAAATATCCGTTAGAGGTCAGGCCTAACATCGGAGTGGTACAAGCAACAGGCCTGCAGGAATGAGTGTCCTGGTGTCCTCGCCGTCTTCAGCTCAGCTCTAATTAGCTTCACCTCAACACAAAAATTGACTCAGAACCAAGTAGGCCATTTACAAATTTCAAAACACAAGCACCCAGGGTACCCAACCTACCCTGTGTTTTGAGTGTAATTCTAAAACACCAGTCCCTAGATAATATGAGTGAAAGACCCAGGGCCTTGACCCCAGAGCCTGTAGCCACGGGAGCACCCTTCTGTGGCAGCCTCCTCCTTGGTCACGGAAGCCCAGCAGAGACATTGGTGAGGAAGGCCTGGGTAGACACAGGGTAGTGGGAAACAGGGAAACAAGACAATTCATTTCTCAAAACTATGTTTTCGAGGACTTGCCCGGTGGTGCAGTGGTTAAAATCTGCCTTTCAGTGTAGGAGACGCAGGTTCAACCCCTGGTCGGGGAACCAAGACCTCACATGCCTTGGGGCCTCGAAGCCTTCGCTCCACAACCAGAGAGACGCTCGAGTGTTGCCACGGAGACCCGGCGCAGTCATAAACAAACAAATATTTTAAAAACCAATGGCAAAAACTGTGTTTTCAAAAGCCTAGCATGGGCTTCAGCCCTCTCAATAGTCTTTCCCGAGGAAATCTAATTTAATATCTGACATCGGGGACCTTTTCCGTACCTGGCTTAAGAGTTGAGGCCCAGGAAAACAGCCAGGCAAAAGTGTTCTCTCGTGCGATTCTCCACTATTCATGGGCTTGGACTGCTCCCACCTTTCTACAGTTGGGCACCTTGAGGCCTAGACAAGTTAGGGGACGGCCCACGGCCCAGGGGCTGGGTCAGCTGCACCACGGAAGCCCAGGGCTTTCAAACGCCATGCTGTTTCTCTTCCTCTCTGCTGCCCATCTTACAGTAAGGTAGCATGCAACTCAGAGACGGGTCTGCCTCTCACAGCTGCCGGGAAACTCTGAATAAATGTTGCAGAAATGTTCCACACGCCCAGGTAGCTGCTGTGAAGAGCAGAGGTAAAGGGATGTTTCTAAACATTTTCCAGGAAAAAACAAGCATGGCATCCAGCATTTCAACATGTGTGTCGTTCACGTGTGTCCGACTCTTTGCAACCCTAGGGACTGTAATCCGCCAGGCCCCTCTGTCCATGGGATTCTCCAGGCAAGAATACTGGAGTGGGTTGCCTTTCCATTCTCCAGAGAGTCTTCCCCACCCAGAGATCAAATCCCGGTCTCCTGCATTGCAGGCAGACTTTTTTTTTTTTTTTACCATTGAGCTACCAGGGAGGCCCTATTCAACATTATGTGCAAAAAAAGGGGGAGTAATGTGTTTTAAATCCTCAGAAAAATGCATTCAATCTAGAAGTTGGCCCTCTGATAATCAAACTGGCTCAAATGTGAGGCAAAAGAGATTTTCAGACATCCTAGGACTCAGAATCTCTACCTTTCATTCATTTTGGCTAGGAATTGAGTGACATTTATGCTCATTTAGACAGATGAAGGGCTAAACCAGGGAAGACAATGAACCAAGATATTGGAAAGTGGATGTAACCCAGGAAAAGGGTGAAGAGAAGTTTCCGGAAAACAGAAGAGCAGCAGACTAACCCGGGGCAGGAGGACAGATGGTTCAGGGAGAAGAGACCCTAAAGTAAAAGGAGCCTCCCCAGAACATCTGAGACGGCAGGTCACCAGGGTGGGGCTTCCCTGGTGGCTCAGTAGTAAAGAGCCCCCTGCCAATGCAGGAGACCCAGGTTCGATCCCTGGGTTGGGAAGATCCCCCAGAGAAGGGAATGACAACCCACTCCTGTATTCTTGCCTGGGAAATCCCATGGAGAGAGGAGCCTGGCGGGCTACAGTCCATGGAGCCCCAAGAGTCGGACACGATTGAGCGACTAACAGCAACAGATCACTAGGGTCAGGTGGCAGCACTGATGGAGTGTTTGGAAAGAAATGAGTAATATTCACATAGTCATAATAATATGCTTTAATTTAAAATAGTGATCCATCATAACAGAGAATTGATACCATCAAAGACGGATAAATCAAGAACAAATCATAAAAGCATATTATGTAATAATGGGAAGGCGGTTGCCAGAAGCAGCAGCTAGGAGAGTTCAAAGTGGTTCCTCCAGGTGTGAGAACTGGAGGCCGCCAGGAGGGTTGGGGGCCGCAGTGATTTATTTCCAGCCTTCGGGCGCTGTGGGGTCCGCTGCTCCTTCCTGTTCAACCCAGTTTTGCCCCTTTGGGTTCAGAGGTTTCAGTTCAGAACTATTTGGAAGTTCTGTAACTTAGAAGTGGTATTACGTCACTTAAAAGTGAAGAAAAAGAAAGAAAGAAAAAAAAACGAAGTTAGTCAAGCATGAAAAATCTCGAGTGTAACAGAAAAGTCCTAAAGCGCGAATGAGTAGGTCGGTTCTTAAATCCAGCAGAACCTTTCGTCTGTTTTCAAATGATGTGTCCACCCCTTGCTTCTTAAGAGCAGAGCTGACACCAAAAACAGGCTGCTTGCTGGGTCACTGCAGGCCGGGAGGCCCGCTGCTCTGCTTGCAGGAGACTGTGCATCGGTGTGTGCATATGACACCGCGCCGTGTTCCGGAAGGACTCGGGAAGAAGTCAAGTTACAGGAAAGGGGTTACATCTTTAAAAGCCTTTGGAATTCTCATTCAAAGAATTTTATTCCCAAAGCCATGAGTGAATTTATATTTAGAAGGTAATGACAGGAGCGCAGCTATTATTTATTGAGAGCTTCTTTTGTGCCAGACACTGTGCTAAAAACCGTGTGCGCACTGGCTCACTTAATCCCTTCACGCCGCGGTGTCTCTGCGCTCCTGAAGCGAGTGTGCCTTCACAGCCGTTCGGAAAATGAGAAAGCTGAGGCTCAGAGAAGTTAAGTGACTTTCTCAAGCCAGAGAGCAAATAAGGTGGAAGGATGAGATGTGAACCAAGCTAATGTAGTTCTCTTTTTAAAATGTTTATTTATCTTTTACAAATATTTATCTGGCTGTGCCAGGTCTTAGTCGTATGTGCCATGTGGGGTCTAGTTCTCTGACCAGGGATTGAACCTGGGTCCTCTCCATCGAGGGTGCAGACTCTTAGCTGCTGGACCACCAGGGAAGCACAGCTAATGTAGTTCTAAAGCCTGTGTGTTCAGTCCTCAGACCACGTGGCACAGAAAAACGTTTGTTGCAGATGCACATAGGCTATGTACATACGCACATGTGGTGATGTAGCTGGAAGACCTGAAGTTGTTTGGATATTGAAAGCTCAGGATATCCTAGCTGAGTTGCACAGAAAGGAGCACTGGACTCAGGAGACACAGGAGCCTCAACAGTGCACAGCCTGGCTCTGGCATCTGGGGGACCCTTGCCCCACTCTGGCCCTCGGTCTCCTCCTCCATCAGACGGGAGCATGGGTTACACGAACTCCAAGGTTCTAACCTCCCATTATTCTGAAAGTCATAGGCGAAGTCCACTTATAATCCCAAGGGTAAAGTAAATAAAATATTTATAGGGCTGAAAAATTATAGGGCAGACATGACTTTACTTTAAAAAAACAAAACCTCTCAGTTGGAATTAGATGGCATCTTAAAGAGAAAACCCTCTATTAAGGAAAATATGTAGTAATCAAAAGCTTGGAAAAGAGGCTGAGAAAATTCCTTTCTCTACGGAAAACCTGGTCCTAGAAGCTGCTGTTAGGAGGACAAGGCAGAGAGTCACATGCAAAACATCTAAAGATTCAGGATCCCAAGGTTAGTGATGGTGACTCCAGTCTCCACTGGCTCCCTCCAAAACCACTCAAGAGAAGCACACAACCTAAGCGTGCCTGATGGCTGCCAGGACTTCGAGATGAGTTTCCCGGAGCCCCACGCAGCCCAGTGTCTCTTTATCTCTTTATTTTATATGTAAATATTTATGTGCGTGCTAAGTCGCTTCAGTTGTGTCCGACTCTGCAACTGGATGACTGTAGCCCTCCAGGCTTGTCTGTCCATGGGATTTCCCAGGCAAGGATATTGGAGTGGGTTGCCATTCCTTGCTCCAGGGGATCTTCCTGACCCAGGAATCAAATGTGCACCTCCTGCATTGGCAAGCGGGCTCTCTTCCACTGAGTCACCAGGGAAGCCTTTAACATGTATAACTCATATGCAGTATTTCCATTTATAGGAACCACAGCAATCTTGTTGTAGAGGGTTCAGCTGGGAGTGATAGAGACAGCAGCCCATGTAGCCTGTGCTTGGGGTATTTAGAAATAAAGGCAATAATCAGAGGCTCATCCTGGGTGACTTAATGACTTGGATCTTTTATTCCGATTGCTTTAACAAATGATGGCGTCTTCCCACAAGCCCTGGGCACTCTGCCAGGCACGGTGAGCAGTCGGGAGATGCTTTCGCTCTGGCTTGCTTAGAGAGGATTAGCTGGAAAGACCTTTCCGTGACCCCTCTTCCCTACATGCCTTCTTGTTGTTGTTCAGCCGTTCCGTTGTGTCTGACTCTTTGCGACCCCATGGCCTGCAGCACGCCAGGCCCCCCTGCCCTTCCCTTGCTGCACCTCCTAAATTAGGAAGATTTGCATGTGTCAGGTTGTGGGTGACAGCTGAGATCATCGTTCGCCTCTCAAACCGGGCTGTGGACCTCTGCGGGTCCGAGGATGTGATGGGGGCCCGTAAGTGCTCTACGATAGATAGTTTATTAATCTCATGTTTTCATTTTGTTGCTAACTTTAAAAAAACATTTCTGTTATACAACGTGAAGTAAATCAGAGAAAAACAAATATTGTACATTAATGCATATGTATGGAATCTAGAAAAATGGTACTGATGAACCTATTTGTAGGGCAGGCGTAGAGATGCAGGCATAGAGACCCAGGCGTAGAGAAAAGACTTGTGGTTACAGTGGGGGAAGGAGTTCAGTTCAGTTCAGTCACTCAGTCGTGTCTGACTCTTTGCGACCCCATGAACCGCAGCACGCCAGGCCTCCCTGTCCATCACCAACTCCCTGAGTCCACCCAAACCCATGTCCATCGAGTCGCTGATGCCATCTAACCATCTCATCATCTGTTGTCCCCTTCTCCCCCCACCTTCAATCTTTCCCAGCATCAGGGTCTCTTCCAATGAGTCAGCTCTTCCCATCAGGTGGCCAAAGTATTGGAGTTTCAGCTTCAGCATCAGTCCTTCCAATGAACACCCAGGACTGATTTCCTTTAGGATGGACTGGTTGGATCTCCTTGCAGTCCCAGGGACTCTCAAGAGTCTTCTCCAACACCACAGTCCAAAAGCATCAATTCTTTGGTACTCAGCTTTCTTTATAGTCCAACTCTCACACCCATACATGACCACTGGAAAAACCATAGCTTTGACTAGATGGACCTTTGTTGAAAAAGTAATGTCTCTGCTTTTTAATATGCTATCTAGGTTGGTCATAACTTTCCTTCCAAGGAGTAAGCGTCTTTTCATTTCATGGCTGCAGTCACCATCTGCAGTGATTCTGGAGCCCCCAAAAATAAAGTCTGACACTGTTTCCACTGTTTTCCCATCTATCTTCCATGAAGTGATGGGACCGGATGCCATGATCTTAGTTTTCTGAACGTTGAGCTTTAAGCCAACTTTTTCACTCTCCTCTCTCACTTTCATCAAGAGTCTTCTTAGTTCTTCTTCACTTTCTGCCATAAGGGTGGTGTCATCTGCATATCTGAGGTTATTGATATTTCTCCTGGCAATCTTGATTCCAGCTTGTGCTTCTTCCAGCCCAGCGTTTCTCAGGATGTACTCTGCATATAAGTTAAATAAGCAGGGTAACAATATACAGCCTTGACGTACTCCCTTTCCTATTTGGAACCAGTCTGTTGTTCCATGTCCAGTTCTAACTGTTGCTTTCTGACCTGCATACAGGTTCCTCAAGAGGCAGGTCAAGTGGTCTTGTATTCCCATCTCTTTCATAATTTTATACAGTTTATTGTGATCCACACAGTCAAAGGCTTTGGCATAGTCAATAAAGCAGAAATAGATGTTTTTCTGAAACTCTCTTGCTTTTCCGATGATCCATCAGATGTTGGCAATTTGATCTCTGGTTCCTCTGCCTTTTCTAAAGCCGGCTTGAACATCTGGAAGTTCATGGTTCATGTATTGCTGAAGCCTGGCTTGGAGAATTTTGAGCATTACTTTACTAGGGTGTGAGATGAGTGCAATTGTGCGGTAGTTTGAGCATTCTTTGGCATTGCCTTTCTTTGGGATTGGAATGAAAACTGACCTTTTCCAGTCCTGTGGCCACTGCTGAGTTTTCCATATTTCCTGGCATATTGAGTGCAGCACTTTCACAGCGTCATCTTTTAGGATTTGAAATAGCTCAGCTGGAATTCCATCACCTCCACTAGCTTTGTTTGTAGTGATGCTTCCTAAGGCCCACTTGACTTCACATTCCAGGATATCTGACTCTAGATGAGTGATCACATCATGATTATCTGGGTCGTGAAGAACTTTTTTGTACAATTCTTCTGTGTATTCTTGCAGGACGGGACAAATTGAGAGAGTAGCATTGACATGTACACACTCCCACATGTAAAGTAGATACTAGTGGGAAGCTGCTGCGTAGCAGAGGGAGCTCAGCTCGGTGCTCTGTGATGACACAGAGGGGGCATGAAGGAGTGGGTGGGGATGTCTGTGCACTTCCAGCGGATTCGCACTGTTAAACAGCAGAAACTAACACAGCGTTACACGGCAATTATTCTCAGGTTAAAATTTTTTAAAATATTAATGGAAGTAATCCCAGGGTCATTCGATGACCACTTCAAAAATGAATCCTGCTCCCAGAGTAAGGTGTCTGCATTCGTGTTTAAAATCTCTTTGTCACCCGCGTGTGAATGCGTGCATGCTCAGTGGCTCAGTTGTGTCGGACTCTGCAATCCCATGGACTGTGGCCCGCCAGGCTCCTCTGTTCAAGGGATTTCCCAGGTAAGAACACTGGAGTGGGTTGCCATGCCCTCCTCCAGGGGATCTTCCCGACCCAGGGACCAAACTCTCCTCTCTTAGGCCTCCTGCAATGGCAGGCGGGTTCTTTACCACGAGCATCACCTGGGAAGCCCTTCTCCAGCCACCAGGAATATACTATGTCAGGCAAAAGCAACAGTGACAAAGCTGGCCCCTGGCAATCGGTGCTGTATGCCCACAGCAGTTAGTTTCAGTTATGCTAAATAAAATCTTAATTCTGTTAGTTTTCTCATTTATTGTTTGAATGTTTTTAAAAAGAGATACTTAGTTTGGCTCCTCCAGGTCTTAGTTACCACCCTCGGGATCTTCCATCCTCGCTGCAGCGGGGGCCTCTTCAGTGGCGGCATGTCGGATCTCGTTCCCTGAGTGGGGATCGAACTCAGGGCCCTGCGCTGGGAGCATCATCTTCCCCACCAGATCACCTGGGAGGTCCCGCTCACTTGTGTTTTTCTGGCTTGTAAATTTGTCTTTATGAATCAGTGTATAAGGGTTATGGGTATAAAGGATTAGAAGTGGAGTAAGGAACATTCAACCCACTCGAGTACTCTTGCCTGGAGAATTCCATGGACAGAGGAGCCTGCCAGGCTATAGTCCTTGGGGTTGCAAAGAGTCAGAGACGACTGAGCAACTTCACTTTCACTTTTCAAGTAGCATTACTATGAAAATTATTTAAGCCAATACAGAGATCCACATGATATTTTCCCTTTCTGTGTGAGTCGCTTCAGTTGTGTCCAAGTCTTCGCAACCCCATGGACTGTAGCCCCCCAGGCTCCTCTGTCCATGGAATTCTCCAGGCAAGAACACTGGAGTGGGTTGCCATTTCCTCCTCCAGAGGATCTTCCCGACCCAGAGATCAAACCTGCGTCTCCACTAGCGCCACCTTGAAAGGGTTCGAGCGCTGCTCAAGCTTACAAACACGCAGGCAGAGGAAAGGGGGCATTTAGTCCCAGGTGGCCCCTGGGAGGCAAGTTGCTTGTTAACAGCAGCTCAGAGAAACGAAGCAGAAAAACTGTCCTGTCTTGTGTCAAGAAACCCACATCTCCTGGAGCAGTGGATTTCAAACTGGTCTCTTGGATCTCACAGAATAATTAAAGCTAGACACTCCTCACACATTTTTGGTTGATATGTAAATTTTTCATCATAAGCTGTAATAGTCACAAAAGACATACTTTCCAGGGTGTTTTTAATATTGGCGTTTGAGAAACAAACTGACCCAGAATGAAAACTTCCATCATTCATTTAAAAAAGGATGTGAACCCCACTTTTGCTTAATGCTTGGGACACCTGTGTCATTCTTTTTTCTTCTCAAAGCTACATTTCAATTCTACTTCTCCCACAGAATTTTATTCTGATGTAAAGTCTGTGCTTCAAGGTAGTAATTGATTGCTCAATTATACTTCTCTGCCACAGATGTATGCATATAAATTGGAATTTTTAACTGTTTAAATTTCTAGTGACTGTGAATCATTAAGCATTCATTTTCATCTGGATAAAATGGAGTTATTGCTTAATTATTATTAGTTCACAATTGATCACAACAATATAAATACATTACAAACGCTGATTTGCTATATAATCATTACATATAAAAGTTAAAGGTCATTAGAAACGCTTCTCTTAAAGGGGTGGGTTCGTCCACAGATGAGTATTTCTGACGGCCGCAGTAAGATGAGTGCAGCTTCACCCCTCTTCATAGTTTCCGTTTGTACGTATGTAAGTTCTACAGCTCTCTGTTCCCTAAACAGAGAGCGGGCGTTTTGTTACACCAACGGCACGCAGTCCTTTGAACTTCTTCTAAGAGATATTTCAAAAATCACATTCTACTCCATCTTCAAATATTATTCTATTAATGTATCAGCTGACAACTCAGTTAGGTCCTCCTTCAATTTTGTTAAAAGCCAAAAGAAAAGAAAGAGCCCCACAAGAAACCTATTTGATTTAAAAAAAGATTTGTTATCCAGTCATTGGAGTTATTTAGTTTCTCAATTTTGGGAAAATATAACCAAAAAGGATGATATATTAAAACTTAGTAAATGACAACTGACTGTACTTATTATGAATATCTATCATGTAGGCATTTTATTTCACCCAAAAGATAGAGGAAAATCTAAATATTGTTAGTTAATCTCAGTACGCCTTTACTAATAGGATAGTTTTGATAAATGCAATTACCTTATCAAGGGCTTTAAATCTATTTTATTCAAGACGCTGGAGCAATCATTTTTTCATGTAATTTATGGAAATTGCCCGTCATGTAAACGAATTAACGAAGTCAGTCCTCTGTTGCCCCATCAGTCAGCCAAGTTAGACTGTGGTTTCCTGTTAGAAAAAGTCTGCTTTCCTTTCTCAGTTCAGGTGACTGTTAAGCTGTGTCTCCCGGGGGACATCCCACGTCCCAGAGAGCAGGGAGCCCACTTCCCGCCGCTGTCCCCTCCAGAGGCAAGTGCGGGGTCAGCAGTCGAGGGTGTAAGATGTGTATGCATGCGTGTGCTGTGCTCAGTCACTCAGTTAGGCCCGACTCTCTGCAACCCTATGCACTGTGGCCCACCAGTCTCTTCTGTCCACGGCAAGAATACTGAAGAGGGTTGCCATTTGATCCTCCCAACCCAGGGATCAAACCCACTTCTCCTGCCTTGGCAGGTGGGTTCTTTATCACTGAGCCACCAGGGAAACCCGTTTACACTATACTGTAGTTTATTAAGGGTGCAATAGCATTGTGTCTAGAAAAAAGTACATACCTTAAAAATATACTTTATCAAAAGTACATACCTTTAAAAAATGTTTTATTGTTCAAAAATGCTAACTGTCCCCTAAGCCTAAGTCATAGTAATAACATCAAAGATCATTAACATCAGACCACTGTAACAAATACATGATAATGAAAAAGTTTGAAATATTGCAAGAATTACCAAAACGTGACACAGAGACACAAAGTGAAGAAATGCTGTTGGGAAAAGGTCATGGATCGACTTGCTCCATGCACGGCTGCCACAAACCTCCAATCTGCAAAAACCGGAGTACCTGCAAAGCACGATAAAACAAAGTGTGTCTGTCCTAGAAAAAAGCTCCAAGTAATTACTGGTCAAGGTTCTAATCCAAACTGTGGAGAAAGACTCTTTGCTGGATGCACCCATTAGTGGTTATGTGAAGAGGCATGAAAAGCAAGGAACCAGTGAGGTAACCCTGGAAGACGGCTCCACCGCCTGCAGCACCCTGCAAAACGGAGCAAGGAGGCCGGGCACCCAGGAAACACACTCTCTTGGAGCAGAGGTCAGAGCAGTTCTCCCAGACGGACTTCACTTGAGGTGTGTTTCGGGAGCGTAAAGACGCAAAGGATCTCGACAGGTGCCCTTGAGCCCGACAGCGGAGGGGGCTCAGGGCGTCCTGACCGGGTCTGGAGGACGAGGGCGTGGGGCTCTGTAGGAGGCAAAAGGAAAGAGTGTGCGTGTCAAGCGTCCGCGTCTCAGCGCTTCTGAAGCAGGTGGAAATCACAGCTCCAGTCCCTTCCCCATGGGAACATCTGGGGTATAAGTACTCCTGTGCATATTAAGAGGACTATTTATAGTTTTCGACGAAAGGCAATTATGTACAGCGCTACTGTGTTATTAGGTATCTGAACAATACCAGGCTTGTAGGAACTGTTTGCAAAGATCTCGAAGCAGGTCAGACGTTGGCTGATCTGCCTCCTCCGGGTTGGAAGGCATGGATCTCTCTCCCTGACGCAGCAACACCCCCAGACTCCAGCTCCTGTGCGCACTGACGCCCCCGGCGTGATGTCACCAGGCGTGTCCGCCCACTGAAGTCATGTTTGCGCTGGTTCTGCAGGCATGCGGGGGCGACGGGAAATGCGAGCTCCAGGCCCTTCTGGGACGATTTGGACAGTCGTCCTGCATACTGGGGTGGCTACTCAGGCCTCTCACCTCCTCTGTGGGGCTGATGGAGGCAGCCAGCTGCGGAGGTGGAGGGGTGGGGGTGAGGAGGATAGCTGGTCCCGACGCCCAGGTGTGCACAGCTCCTGAAAGGAGACCGAGAGGACGGGGCTTTCCGGTCCTACTGGGCAGAGGGATGATTTTCAGTAACTTTGCAAATCAGACCTTGATTTACACATGGTGGTGTCATGAGTTTCTGGACCTTTTTCTGGGCTTCGCTGGTGGCTCAGTGGTAAGGAACCTGCCTGCCGATGGAGGAGACGCGGGTTCAATCCCTGGGTCAGGAAGATCTCCTGGAAGAGGAAATGGCAACCCACTCCAGCATTCTTGCCTGGAAAATCCCATGCACAGAGGAACCTGGTTGGCTATAGTCCATGGGGTCACCAAGAGTCAGACACGACTTTGAGGCTGAGCACACTTAGGCACGTGTCAACCACTTTCTGGACATTTTGCTACTTCTTAAACATCTCCATTGCAATCAAGCCTTGCTTTCTAAAACAACTCGGGACAATTTACAGCTCTAATGAACCTTCCCCTCTATCGTGGTTTAAGGAAGTGTTCCCCAGCCCTTGAAAATAAGGATGTGAACCCTGATCTCATGGGGACCGTGATTGTGCAGTCCTGAGCAATCTCTTCTTGTCTCTTTGTCTGTGAATCACATAATGAGAAACTGCTGGAGGAAGAAATTAAATTCAAAAGTAAAACAGTAGAGCCGTAAGAAGAGATCCTTACCGAGGGGAAAGGTGGTCTAAACCCTGTTGACTTAATAAAGAGGAAAAGGTGGGTGTGAAAGAGGGTCACAGAACAATTAGGAGGCCGGTCACCAGAAGGGCAGTTAAACCAATGACTACTGCGGGGGAGGAGGGGCTCCCCTGCTGCTGCTGGAGACGAGGAACCAGAAGATCGAGAAGGAAGCTGGGAGGTTGCTTATAATGCAGCCCATCCAAGCATGTGATTTAATTTCATCTCGAACCACCCAAATCCTCTCTTGAATATTAGGTTCCCCTGACTGGCATTGTGTGTGGAATTCTTGTCTTCGTCCGTGAAAGAGGAACCCCATCACAAAGGCCCAAAGTAATTACATTTTAAATAAACTTAAGCCACCAATTCTTAAATGGGTCTTTTTAATTTCAAGGCACAACTTTATACTTAACTGTCATCCCTTCACATTCTACTTCTTGGTTTTAGCTGCTGAGGATTAAGCGACCATTTGGTTGTTAATGTTTTGGCAATTCGGAAATATGATTTAAAACACTTAAAAGAGGGCCACGTCCTGAGTTAAACTGAAATGCAAGAGAAATGCAATCCTAGAGAAAATAGTGTTTGATATTCACAGTACGGTTTCCCAGGTGGCACAGTGTAAAGAGTCCACCTGCCAATGCAGGAATATGCAGGAGATGTAGGTTCGATCCCTGGGTCAGGAAGATTCCCCTGGAGGAGGAAGTGACAACCCACTCCATATTCTTGCCTGGAGAATCCCATGGCCAGAGGAGCCTGGTGGGCCACAGTCCGTGGGGTCACAGAGAGTTGGACACGGCTGAGCACGCGCGCTCACAGTGTCCTAGGAGCCCGCGTGTGAGCGCCGAGGCTGGCCTTTCCTCAAACTGACAAAGCCCACGTGGCCAGAGGCAGCAGATCCTGCTGGACCCAAGGTCAAGACCAATGTCGTGGTCCCTCCTGTGGTGTCTCCTGCTCTTCACTGAGAACAGATGGCCCTGCTCCAGGCAGAAACACAAAGCCCAACTTTCCCCTCCAAACCCAGAGCCTGAACTGTCCCCTTTTGGACACGGAAACAGAGAAAGACGGGCAGAGAGACGATGAGCGCGCTTCCTTACTGTGACCTCACGAACGCGTCTCCCAGTGAGAAGACACTTCCCCAGGACCCCACTTAATAGTAAATTATTGCTTTAGCGTATTAACTTGTACCCTAGAGGCCGAAAGGAATTATGGAAAACTGCCTGATTTACTTTTACAAAGTGGTTTATGCACAGGGGTGTAATCTGTCTCAATAAATCTGAAGTGTCTACAAAACAAGGCACTCCTACGGTAACACAGGCAAGGCGACTTCAGTCCTGTAGTTATTCACCACCGCTCGGTTCAGCTCCCCTCCGACTGGACGCCGGAGACAATGAACGTGGCCCGTTTCACTCACCCTGTCACACAGACCGTTTTCCTCACGTGGAGGGCAGACGAGGGGACGGGCAGTCAGGGGATCGCCCCTCCCCTCCCCTTCGCCCCTCTCTCGGGAGCTCAGCCCTGGGATGATCTGAGACCGGCGCCCTGCTGGGGGAGCTCTCGGGCCCACCGTCGGCAGGACGCAGCGTGTCTCTGTTTCACCAGGTCAGCTGTCCCTTTCATACTTACCTGCCTGCCCTGTGGTTCTGCAGTTGGATTCGTAACTGAACGGTGAAGCTCAAGTTCAATGAATTGGACAGTTCATGACCTGGAAATCAGATGTGGCAGCTGCAACTAGATTTTAAAGAAGGCCTGTCTTTTGTGATTTCGTGGAGGAGTCCGAGCTCACAAAACTCTTTTCAACTTTAATATTTATTGAGGGCATTTCCCCAAAGAGCATCTACTCAGGTTGCTGCTGCCAGGAGCTGGAAATATAGTTCACTTAAAAGCAGTCTTATTTACACAACTTGAGAATATTTATGTCACGATCACTGATTGAATGTTCAGCCCATTTTCTTATCAGCAGTACATCTCCCCCAAATGAGAAACCATGATAAGGACTGTGGGGACTGAAATATCCATCTAGTATGACAGAACTAGGTCTGCATCTAGGGGGAAGATGCTACGATTCTGGAAAAAGCTGCCCCATCAGAAAACGTCTGCTCTGTCTACTTGATCGTAATAAAGCTCTGATAAAATTCAAAATCCTAAGACACACACTCAAACTTATTCAGACAAATTACTTCTCTTCCTGAAAACCACTTTGTAAGCCTGAAATTTCAGCAGAGAAAGGATTCTAACCATTTCCAAGTAGTTAAAAAAATAATCTCCTTTCCCTTCCCCACTCCCAAATTCTTCCTAATGAAGATCTCAAAGTAGGAGACCCCAGCATGGGTCTCCTAAACAGAGATCAATAATTAGACAGCTATCCATGAACATGTACGGATGTGAGAGTTGAACCATAAAGAAGGCTGAGTGCCGAAGAATCGATGCTTTCAAACTGTGGTGCTGGAGAAGACTCTTGAGATCCCTTGGACAGCAAGGAGATCCAACCAGTCCATCCTAAAGGAAATCAGTCCTGAATATTCAGTGAAGAACTAATGCTGAAACTGAAGATCCAATATTTTGGCCACCTGACTCATTGGAAAAGACCCTGATGCTGGGAAAGATTGAGGGCAGGAGGAGAAGGGGGTGACAGAGGATGAGGTTATTGGATGGCATCACCAACTCAATGGACATGAGTCTGAGCAAACTCCGGGAGATGGTGAAGGACAGGGAAGCCTGGTGTGCTGCAGTCCATGGGGTCTCAGACAGTCGGACACGACTGAGCGACTGAACAACAACAGGAACAATCTCAGAACAAAAACTGCTCTGGGAGGGCACAGGAGGCCACTTACGAAACCTGAGCAACTTGATGGGAGAAACCCGAGGATAAGAGTGTAGAGTGATAAGGAAGAACAGCTTCATTTTTGCCTGCATTGTCCATCCTTGAGGCCAGCCCTGCTCTGTGCCCGAAAGAAACCGCCCGCCCAAGAAAGAGTTCTCCCTGACAGGACAGAGAGAAAGGGGAGTGAGCAGCCTTCCAGCTTTTGGGGCCCTGCACCCTGATCTGCTTTGCTTTCACCCACCTCGTGCATCCCCAGTCCCTTCAGTCATGTCTGACCCTTTGTGACCCCAGGGGCTGCAGCCTGCCAGGCTCCTCTGTCCATGGGATTCTCCAGGCAAGGATACTAGAGTGGGCTGCTATGCCCTCCTCCAGGGGATCTTCCCAACCCAGGGATCACACCCGAATCTCATGTTTCCTGCATTGACAGGCAAGTTCTTTACCGCTAGCACCACCTAGGAAACCCTAAAATAGCTATAAGTAAAATAACTTGGTAATGGATATGTAAACAGATGATATTGTGACATCAAACACATAAAATGTGTGTGGGGGGGGGCAGTCAGTGGGTAGAGTTTTCATGTGCAATGGAAGTTCAGTTATTACCAGCTTAAAATAGACTTCTGTCTCTAAGACACTTCAAGGCAGCCTCAGGGTCACCACGAAACTAAGCCCTGGGTAGGCACGCACGAGATGAAGAGAGGACTCACAGTTCGCTGCTGTGGAAAGTCATCAGTTTACAGAGGAAGGTAACAGGCGAGGAAGAAAGGGACAAAAGCCACAGAACCGCCGGAGAGCAGTCAACAAATCGGCAGCCCGGGAGGCAGCTCCAGCCAGCCCCACGTGGGGATCAAGAGAGGCATGCAGCATGGCATCTCTTGGTCCCCAGGGTCCCCTCAGGGCCTCATATGTTTCATTATGACCTAGTTCATCGGGTAGATGGCTTCTCAGGGACAGAGGACTGTCACAGGGCTCTCAAAAGAACGTCGTGAGGACATCCCTGGAGCCCAGTGGTTAAGACTCTGCTTCCCTTCCAGGGGCAGGGGTCCCATCCTCGGCCTGGCAACCAAGATCCTGCATTTTCTGGCCCATATGCCATGTGGCTCGGCCAGAAAAATAAAGTGAAATAAAGATATGTTTAAATGTTTTAGATAGCCAGTAGGAATTTGCTGTCTGACACAAGGAACTCAAACCCGCTGCTCTGTGACAACCTTTTGAGGGGTGGGATGGGAAGGGAGGTGTGAAGGAGGTTCCAGAGGGAGGGGATGTCTGTGTACCATGGCTGATTCGTGCTGATGTACAGCAGAAACCAACACGATACTGTAAAGCAATTTTCCTCCAATTAAAAATAAATTTTTTTAAAATTAAGAAAAAAGAATGCTGTGAAACACAAAATCGGGTGTTTTGGTTTCTTTCTTTTTTTTTTTTGTAGCTGTAGCAGTTAGGAACGACTTGGGGGACACAGAAAACCCCATTCCAGCCCCAGAAGTCACAGCTTGTGCAAGAGTCACGTTAGGATGATGGAGGGCTTGCTGCAAAGCCATCTTGAGCCCCCGTGTAGAGCCATGCGATTTGCCGTGGGCTGGGGATCCCAAGATAACTCGTGCTCAGTCCGAGCCCCAGCAAACAGAAACAACCAAGCAAAGCTTGTTTCTCAGTCGGCAGCAGTGATCTTTGTCGAGGAGGTTTCCAGTGTGCGAGCACACCCTCAGGCCTGGGTCTGCTGGTGTCGAGGAGGTCACCAGTGTGCGAGCACTCCTTCAGGCCTGAGTCTGCTGGTGTCGAGGAGGCCTCCAGGATGTGAGCGCACCCTCAGGCCTGGGTCTGCTGGTGTCGAGGAGGCCCCCAGGATGTGAGCGCACCCTCAGGCCTGGGTCTGCTTGTTGGGCTTGACTGGCAGAGGGTGCAGGGCTCCCATCCGGTGAGAGAGGTGAGCAGGGTGACCAACCACCGCCCCCAGGGAGGGTGAAGGCAGCATTTACAACCGCACTGCCTCCTGTCCTTAGCGACCAGCCACGGTTTGGAGTTTGGATTGAAAACTCACAGTTGTGAAGGTTGGGTTTTTCTGTTTTTGCAAGGTGCTGTTTCATTTGGTTTGGTTTTGTCTTGACATGAGAAATTCCAGATTCTGCAAAAGGTACCTAGCATCAGTCCACAGGCTTTTTCAACGTCCCCTTCACAGGAATGGAGAAGGCTTGTTGCTTACAGTGGAATTAAAAAATCACAAAAGCTGATGCTCCTAAGATTGTTTTGAAAAAATACACTGGGTTTTCATTGCACACGGGGCGATTCGAAAATATAGATCCATTCACTGTGTGGTTTGTTCATCTTATTTCTGAAAAGTTGGCTACAGAGTACTCCAACAGCACTGCGAGAACATAAGCGAGGTCCCCTGCTTCCTGGGTAGTACAGTGAGTTCCCCCGTCGCTTGTGCTGCATTCTGGCCCCAAACGTTTTACCTGAATCTAATCATCAAGGAAAAATTAGGCAATCCTAGGAAGCTGAAGATTCTGTAAGACAGTTGGGGTGGACTTAAAAATCCAAGTAGTATAAACCAGGAAAGACAAAACAGAAAGGCAGGGGGCATCCTAAGTTAAAATGTTCTGAGACTAAAAGAGAGAAAAAAATGAAAAACACGTCGTGAACTGCAGCTACATGGTCCAACTTTTTAAGGTATAAAGGACATTTTGAAGATGCTTGTGGAATTTGAATATGGACTCTACGTTATTATTTATTATTATTAAGTATGTTGTTGTTCAGTCAGGTCCAACGCTTTGCAACGCCATGGAGTGCAGCACGCCGGGCTTCCCTGTCCTTATAATACTATGTACATTATTATTACTATTTATCTTAGTTTAAAATAGATAATAAGGCAAATTTTCTTCAGTGTGATAACAGGGTATTGGTGGAGTTGCAGGACGCTTGCTGAAGCATTACGGGTAAATGTCGTGATGCCTGGAACATCCTTTCAGACGGTTCAGCTGAAGCGTACATAGGTACAAGAAGAAGAATCTGTTGCCCAGAGAAGACGTAGAACAGGCTGTCCTTTCTCGTGGGATATGGAGTGTATTCTAAGGGGCTCACTCGGGCAGGGTTCTCACCTTTGTTCCTGGCCACAGATTGAGATAATAAAAGGCCTGATGGTTTGATTCATACTTGGGAATGAATTCAATGCTGTAACTCTGAAGAACCAGCTAAGCAACTTTAGGTGCCAGAAGTGAACGCAACTTCCTTAGAAATGAGGGTTCGTGCTGCGGCTTTATGGGCAAACCTGCCACCGGGACTTGCTCTTGTTTCTGAGTCTGAACTGGGACAGTCCTGTTCCAGAGGTCGTGGGTGCTGTGACCCTGGCCTCACTGCTCGGAGACCGTTTCCGTCTGAAGCGTATGAAGCATGTTCTTACTGTTTGGGGGACAGGTTGGAGCGGGGAAACAGACCATTTTTAGGATGGCTGTGCATTTCCCTCCTGTCCCAGCTGAGCTTTGGACCCTGAGCGCAGACTCCCCTGCCTCCCCACTCTGCTCAGGCCCCGTGGGAGCTGTGATCGCGGTGTGGGGTAAGGGCTGCGTCCACCCCTGGGGGCCGGGAACCAGTCCCGCCCCGGCACTGGACCCACGCGCTCGGTGTGAGGCAGTGCCCTCTGCCTGCTTTGCCCGGAGCCTGTGTCAGGGCTCTGCCAGGCTCACCACCAGGCCTGAGATTGGAGAGAAGGCACTGGGTTTTAGAAGGTCACCTTGCAAATACCAAGAGAAGCACGCCTTCAGTTTCCACCAGGGGTGCGCATTGGCTCTTCAAGGGGCCACATAAGCCCTGACCCGAAGGAGATGAGCACAGGATTTGTCAGAACAGCTTAGTTGAGTCAATAATTCCTAGACTGTTACTAATAATTTGGTTGAACATGAGTAACTTTGTAGCACTACTGATTTCCTTCCTTCCTTCCCTCTCTCTTTTTTCTTTTTCTTCCTTCCTGTCAACAAATATTGGCAAACTGTGTGCACCAAGGGACATTTCTAACACCTTTTATTTCTTTAAGCGCTGTGGTCTATCTTTCCAGAGTTACTTCAGCTGTTTTCCTCCGTCCCCCTCCCCCGGTCTATCTTTGACTGATTTTCATCCAGTTATTCTGACTTTGTGTTGGTTTGTTAGTGCCAAATTGGAAGCAACCAAATTGTCCAACAACAGGCGTTTAGTTGGAAACAAGTCAAACGGTTAACAATAGTGAGTTGCTTAAATAAATTATAAAGGTGTTTTACACTATATCCCCAAACTTTAAAAATGATAACATTCATTTCTGCCTGATTCTAAACGTTCATAACACATTGACAGATGAGCAAAGCAGGTTAAAAGTAAATTAGAAAAAAGTTAAACCTAACACAATTCCAGATAATTCTTTTCTGCTGTATCACCTATGACGTAAGATCATTTTATTTTTCTAAAATCAGCTGACATTCACTACATTAAAAGAGGTATTTATATATATATATAGATATATATATAGTCAAGCGAAAAGAAGGTAACAATGGCAGCAGTATTTCTAGCCATCTGGTGACAACCATGATTATTTTGGTACCTTCCCAACCAGATAATGTTCTGCTCCCTGACCTAAGTTTCCCCTCCCGCTCCCCGCCCTGCCCCACTTCTGTCGAGGTCCACGTGACGTTTGTGTGGCTGAGTCCTCAGTCCCCAGCCCACGCACCAAGCCCCGCAGACGCCCGCTCACCCCGCGCTGGGCCTTCATCACTGGCGTCAGTGTGCGCGGTCCTGGCCTCCTCTTGGACCCCTCCCTTCTCCACGCTGGTCTCTCCGGAGCTCAGCCCTGAAATTCTCAGTCTCCATGCCTTTACACCACGTTTTGCCTCAAAATGCCTTTTTTCTAAGATGCATTCATTTATTGATTCAATACATTATTATTAGGTATCAAATACAGGCTTCCCTGCTGGCTCAGTGGTAAAGAATCCGCCTGCCAATGCAGGAGACACAGGTTCATTCCCTGGGTGGGGAAGATCCCCTGGAGGAGGAAATGGCAACCCGCTCCAGTATCCTTGCCTGGGAAATCCCATGGACAGAGGAGCCTGTCGGGCTGCAGTCCACAGGGTCACAAAGAGCCGAACATGACCGAGCACACAGACGCACAGCACATTGTGCAACCTGGACGAAAGTTCCGTGAGAGCAGGGATCTTTGATGCTGTCGTCACTGTTCCCTGAAGTGTCCTCAGCACTTACCGTGGCCCCTGACGCACCACTGGTGTTTGTGAGTGGTCTGCGGGTAATGCCCACCACCCCAAGATAGTCCCACCCTCATTCTGAAAACTGTAACTGTTACCTTTGTGTGCTTAGTCACTGGGTCATCCAACTCTTTGTGACCCTATGGCCCATAGCCCACCAGGCTCCTCTGTCCATGGGATTCTCCAGGCAAGAATACTGGAGTGGGTTGCCATTTCCTTCCCCAGAAGATTTTCCTGACCCAGGGATCAAACCCAGTCTCCTGCATTGGCAGACAGATTCTTTAATGTTTGAGCTACCAGGGAAGCCTTTGCAGGTGTGATTAAGGATCTGGAGATAGCAGTTACCCAGGATTAGCCAGGGAGCCTTAAGTGTGATGACACGTATCCTTCTAAGAGGGAGGCAGGGGGAAGTTCAGTGCACTCATGGAGGGGAAAGCAATGTGACACAGAGCAGAGACTGCAAGAGGCTGGCCTTGCGGACTGGAGTGATGACCTCAGGCCAAGGGAGGCGGCAGTCACCGGAAGCTGGAAGTGACGAGAAGCAGGCTCGTCCCCAAGTCCTCTGCAGCGGGCACTGCTGACACCTGGATTTCCGCCCCGTGATACAGATTTGGGACTTCCGGTCTTTGAGAAGATTCGTTTTTGTTGTCTCCAGCCACCCAGTTGATAGTGATTTGTTAGAGCAGTCACAGTGATCAGTGAGTATTTTCAGACTAAATGGAAGAGACACATTTGCTTTGTTTTTGCAAAACTGGGTTCACGCTGCGCCTAATCACATTGTGACTGTTCCCACTTTCTGCCCAGTCTTGGGAAGCAGAAGGCGGGTTCCATCTTCACTCAGAGATTAGCCGTGAGCCAGTTGGCTGCAGCCTCTGAACAGGTATGGAGAGCGTGCACCTGCTGCTCCTTGGTTTCATGCATCCGTTGCAGCAGGCTCACTGCGTCATGCAGGAGCTCGGGGGACAAGGAAAACATAACTCAGATAAGCCAGGAGCCTCATTGTAGCCACCAGCACTGTAGCATTGCCACTCAGTGGGTCATTTGAATTTCTTCTCTTCTCCTTCGGACAAAGGAGCTGTGGTCAGAGCATGCAGGTGGTGCGTCCTGGCCACGAAGAACTCTGGACGTACGTGCAGAACAAGGGTCCAGCTGAACTGACAGACCTGGGTGTTTTTTGCCCAGAAACGTGAGTTCATGTCCTAAAGGCAGCAAAGGAGACCATAGGATAAAAGGCAGATATCCGGGGAAGCAGATTAGTTTCAAAAGAAAATTATGTTAGCACTGCAAGGGAAGTGAATTTACTTCTTAGGTTTTCAAACTTACTTAGAGATTGTTTTATGAGACCATGTGCCTTATGTAGGGTGGACGTCACTGATGCTCTGGTCTGATCTTCGAGGAGAGAAGGACAATGAGAAATGCACGTGAGACAGAAGACATCAGTGGAGCTGGAGAGGAGAACTCACACGGGGGCCCAGAGACAGGGAGACGGTGTGTACATGGCAGTGAGGGGTCAGCACGGTCCCGGGTGCATGGTGGGCAGTGTGTGAGCAAAACAAGTCAGATGTCAGACCAAGACCGAGGAGGAGGACCCTGCTGGAGTCGGACGTCAGAGCAAGACTGAGGAGGAGGACCCCGCCGGAGTCGGAGGTCAGAGCGAGACCCAGGAGAAGGTCTCCCCTGGAGTCGGACGTCAGAACGAGATCGAGCAGAAGGTCTCTACCGTCATGAGTCTCCACCCGGGACCTGTTGAAAAATCTCCAACTCACCCAGGACCCTGGTTCTGCAAATGTCGAGGACGAGTATTGACATATCGTGGTTTTCTTTACAGCTGTTAAAGATTGAGTTTTTGTTCAGATAATCCATTCATCGTAAACTGTTGGCTGACAGGCATTTCTTATTAAAATATCATAGCTCTATTGTTCGTCTTCCTCAATTGATACAGTTTTTCAGCTTTGAGGGACAGCAGTACCTTTTGTGTAGAGTGTTTCCCTTCTTCCAAGTGTCCCCAAGGATTTCCCCGATGGCCCAGTGGGTAAGACTTTGTGGCTCTACTGCAGGGGGCACAGGTTCGATCCCTGGTCAGGGAACTAAGATCCAGCAAGCCACGAGGTAACAACCAAAACATAAATTAATAAAAAAATAATTGTTGAGTGTTCCTTGGATCCCAACAACATCTCTTCCTGAAAGCAGGCAGTCTGATGTCCCCATGGGCAAGCAGAGCCCCTGCACAGGTCATAGGATTAGGAAGGGCAGAGGGTAGGGCCCACATTTCCTGTTCTCCAAACTGTCTGAGTTTAGGGGCTGCTCAGAGCGTGGACCTTGACCATGGGCTTCTGTTTTCCTTTGATCGCACTAGTGGCTCATTTCTCCAGGCTGAACTGTGTCTGGCAGCCAGCACTGAGGGCGCCGGTGCCCTGCTGTACGCGGTAACGGCTCTGTTTGATGAGCCCAGTCATAACCAGCACGGAAGCCCTGCGCCGGTGCGGCCTGCTGTGCACGTGTAGCTGCTAGCTGCTCTTTGATAAGCCGGTGCCCTGGTGGGCAACCAGCACTGAGGGCGCCGGTGCCCTGCTGTGGGCCCCTGCTGTACGCGGGCGCCGGTGCAGCTCTGCTCTGTTTGATGAGCCCAGTCATAACCAGCACCGAGGGCGCCGGTGCCCTGCTGTGGGCGGTAGCGGCTCTGTTTGATGAGCCCGGTCATAACCAGCACCGAGGGCGCCGGTGCCCTGCTGTACGCGGTAGCGGCTCTGTTTGATGAGCCCGGTCATAACCAGCCCGGTCATAACCAGCACCGAGGGCTCCGGTGCCCTGCTGTACGCGGTAGCGGCTCTGTTTGATGAGCCCGGTCATAACCAGAACCGAGGGCTCCGGTGCCCTGCTGTACGCGGTAGCGGCTCTGTTTGATGAGCCCAGTCATAACCAGGTAGCGGCGCGGTAGCGGCTCTGTTTGATGAGCCCAGTCATAACCAGCACCGAGGGCGCCGGTGCCCTGCTGTACGCGGTAGCGGCTCTGTTTGATGAGCCCAGTCATAATTCAGGGCTGCTCTCAGCTCTCTGCTGCTCAGGCAACCAGTATCCTGAATATCAGACTCAGGGCATTTTAGTTAAGTTTAAAAATGTGTTGCCTAACAGCCGCTCAGCCCTTCGCTTTGCTCATCCCCACTCCTATGAGTCAGGATGACCCCCTAGGAGTCGCCTCTAGCTCTGAATCACCTGCGGCTCAGGTGCCGGGAAGGGCTGGAACGGACGCCCGGGATTCACACGCGCCAGCCTGCTCTCCCCAGAGCCCCCCGGGGCCTCCGCCTTGGCCTTCCGAGGGCCTTGCCTTTATTGCCCGATGACAGTTTAGTGCCCAACAGGCAAGCTTGGGCAGAATAATGAGGTGGGCACACGGTTAATGCTGTAACTTGAAAGGCTTGCCGGCACTGAGGGTTAGTGAAAAGCAAGCCCCAAGGAGCCGTCGTGGAAAAGCCGTCCTTGATGCCGATGCTGGCGTCGCCCTCGCCCTGCCGCTCACGGGAAGCGAGTCCTCCCCTTCCATCTTCTCCTTTCCTCAGTTTTGGCCGTGCCGGGCATTTGGTGCTGGGCAAGCTTTTCTCTGGTTGTGGGGAGCGGGGGCTGCTCTCCAGCTGGGGGCCCAGTCTTCTCGAGGGGTGGCGTCTCTTGTGGAGCGCGGGCTCCAGGCGCACAGGCTTCAGGAAGCTGTGCTTCCCCGGCTCAGTTGCTCCCAGCACGTGGGATCTTCCCAGGTCAGGGATCGAACTTGTGTCTCCTGCATTGGCAGGTGGATTCTTTACCCCTGAGCCGCCAGGGAAGCCCTCATCTTCCTCTTTAACTGCCCTTCTCTCTGTCACCACATCTTCTGTCTCCCCTGATCCATCCCATCCCAGCATTGTGTTAGTTGTTAGTCGCTCAGTCGTGTCCAACTCTGCGACCCCATGGACTGTATGTAGTCTGCCAGGCTCCTCTGTCCCTGGGATTCTCCAGGCAAGAACACTGGAGTGGGCTGCCATGACCTCCTCCAGGGGACTTCCTGAGCCTGGGATTGAACCCGTGTCTCAAGTCTCCTGCATTGGCAGGTGGATTCTTTACCACTGGCGCCACCCATGTGTCCCTAATTAGACTATAGTCTCTGAGTGACTATAATTTATTTCCCACATGTACAGACCGGATATTCATAAATATAGTCACTTTTTAATAGGATGAGTTCTACTTCGGGAGTGCTTTACTGTACATTTTATTTACTCATAAAACAAAAGGAATGCTTTCCTTTAAATATTTGTTGCTCAGGGGCCAGTGATGGTTAATTTATAAACCTTTAATTACTTCCTAGAGTCTGGAACTAGGTCAGAAAGAAATTTTAAAGTGCCAAGTATAACTGTCTGTTGTGGTCCAATTCAGATATGCAAATAAAGTATCTTTGAGTAAATCAAAAGAAAAGGTAATGTCATTTAGCCAAAACGTTGATTTCAAAACTACATCAGTTCCATTAAAAAAAACCAAACAATTTTAGATAGGTTCAAATATGAATGAATACATTGTCAATTTTAGCAAGTGATATACCACAGAAATATATCTGTAAGTCTATAAATGATGCAATCAACTTCACGTAGCTGGCATAGAAATGAAGTTTGAAAATGTAACTCTTGGAGGGCTTTGTTCTGAACACTTGTGAGTGCTCACATTTTTAAATTGGTCCAAAATATTTTGTTTTGACTTAATTCTGAAATGCAATTAATAAAAGACATGCAATTTCAATACATGATGTTCAAAATCCAACTTAAAGGATTTTTAAAGTTAGAGCTTTAATTGACTGAAATTGAACCTAATTGACTGAAATTGAAGAAAGTGGAAAAAACCACTAGACCATTCAGGTATGACCTAAATCAAATCCCTTATGACTACACAGTAGAGGTGAGAAATAGATTTAAAGGACTACATCTGATAGACAGAGTGCCTGATGAACTATGGATGGAGGTTTGGACATTGTACAGGAAACAGGAATCAAGACCTTCCCCAAGAAAAAGAAATGCAAAACAGCAAAATGGCTGCCTGAGGAGGCCTTACAAATAGCTGTGAAAAGACAGGAAGCAAAAAGCAAAGGAGAAAAGGAAAGACATTCCCATTTGAATGCAGAATTCCAAAGAATAGCAAGGAGAGATAAGAAAGCCTTCCTCAGTGATCAGTGCAAAGAAATAGAGGAAAACAACAGAATGGGAAAGACCAGAGATCTCTTCAAGAAGATTAGAGATACCAAGGGAACATTTCATGCAAAGATGGGCTCAATAAAGGACAGAAATAGTAGGGACCTAACAGAAGCAGAAGTTATTAAGAAGAGGTGGCAAGAATACACAGAAGAACTGTACAAAAAAGATCTTCATGACCCAGATAATCACGATGGTGTGATCACTCACCTAGAGCCAGACATCCTGGAATGTGAAGTCAAGTGGGCCTTAGGAAGCATCACTACGAACAAAGCTAGTGGAGGTGATGGCATTCCAGTTGAGCTATTTCAAATCCTGAAAGATGATGCTGTGAAAGTGCTGCACTCAAAATGCCAGCAAATATGGAAAACTCAGCAGTGGCCACAGGACTGGAAAAGGTCAGTTTTCGTTCCAATCCCAAAGAAAGGCAATACCAAAGAATGCTCAAACTACTGCACAATTGCACTCATCTCACACGCTAATAAAGTAATGCTCAAAATTCTCCAAGCCAGGCTTCAGCAATACGTGAACCGTGAACTTCCAGATGTTCAAGCTGGTTTTAGAAAAGGCAGAGGAACCAGAGATCAAATTGCCAACATCTGCTGGATCATCGAAAAAGCAAGAGAGTTCCAGAAAAACATCTATTTCTGCTTTATTGACTATACCAAAGCCTTTGACTGTGTGGATCACAATAAACTGTGGAAAATTATGAAAGAGATGGGAATACCAGACCACCTGATCTGTCTCTTGAGAAACCTGTATGCAGGTCAGGAAGCAACAGTTAGAACTGGACATGGAACAGCAGACTGGTTCCAAATAGGAAAGGGAGTACGTCAAGGCTGTATATTGTCACTCTGCTTATTTAACTTATATGCAGAGTACATCATGAGAAACGCTGGGCTGGAAGAAACACAAGCTGGAATCAAGATTTCCGGGAGAAATATCAATAACCTTAGATATGCAGATGACACCACCCTTATGGCAGAAAGTGAAGAAGAACTAAAGAGCCTCTTGATGAAGGTGAAAGAGGAGAGTGAAAAAGTTGGCTTAAAGCTCAACGTTCAGAAAAATAAGCTCATGGCATCTGGTCCCATCACTTCATGGGAGATAGATAGGGAAACAGTGGAAACAGTGTCAGACTTTGTTTTTTGGGGGCTCCAGAATCACTGCTGATGGTGACTGCAGCCATGAAATTAAAAGATGCTTACTCCTTGGAAGGAAGGTTATGGCCAACCTAGATAGCATATTTAAAAGCAGAGACATTACTTTGCCAACAAAAGTCCATCTAGTCAAGGCTATGGTTTTTCCAGTGGTCATGTATGGATGTGAGAGTTGGACGGTGAAGAAGGCTGAGCGCCAAAGAATTGATGCTTTTGAACTGTGGTGTTGGAGAAGACTCTTGAGAGTCCCTTGGACTGAAAGGAGATCCAATCAATCCATCCTAAAAGAGATCAATCCTGGGTGTTCATTGGAAGGTCTGATGTTGAAGCTGAAACTCCAATACTTTGGCCACCTCATGCGAAGGGTTGACTCATTGGAAAAGACCCTAATGCTGGGTAGGATTGGGGGCGGGAGGAGAAGGGGACGACAGAGGATGAGATGGCTGGATGGCATCACCGACTCGATGGACATGAGTTTGGGTGGACTTAGGGAGTTGATGATGGACAGAGAGGCCTGGCGTGCTCTGGTTCATGGGGTCGCAAAGAGTTGGATACAACTGAGCAACTGAACAGAACTGAAAGTTAGAGCTCATCAGATCTGAATCTTAAATCTTAAACAATTGTCATTTTTCTGTTTATGAAAGAGATTTTTTTTTTCCTCATTCAGCTCAGCTTAAATAAAAGTCCGTCATAGCATAAACCCAACAGTGGCATCCTGTGGCTTGGCCTGTGAATGACAAGTGTGTGTCACAAGTGTGGTCTCAGGAGACTTAGATTTGTAGCTACACAGAAGTGTAGAATCATCGAAAAAAACACGACAATGCCACCAGGAAAAACAGCCTTTAGCTTTTTAAGACCTAAAATCATTCTAAGTGAACCGTCACGTTCTTCTGTCTTTATTTCGTGAGGATGAAGTGCATGTATTATTCAAAACTGAATTGAAAATAAAACTTCAGAAGTTTACTGTTTTTAAAGCATATCTTGGGAGGAATCCAGCGTGGGGCTCCCCTCTGTGATTTTTATACCGAGAACATTCCGGTATTTTTCTCACGATGTTATTGCAACACCTTATAATGTTTAGATCAAACAGCGAGCTTGTCTTTCTCACATTAGAGAAAGAAAAGAGGGGGACATTGAAAAAGCGTCATTTCTGTGTGAGGGAAACCAAACCAGTAACAGCTGTCAGAGCTTGGTCTTGTTTTCCTCTCAGAAATACAATGCGACTAAATCTTTCGGGTTCTTTGACAGCCTCAGCCTTATCTTGAAGGACACCACTTTCATAGTTTTACTGCACAAGCTTCCAGCTTCTCATGGCGTTTTCCCCGCATTTTTAATATTTTCAAGTGATATATTGTCGCTTTATTTTTTCAAATGTTTCATAAATAGAATTATGATGCTAACATTCTATAAACTTTTGCATGAAAGATGCATTTGAATGCCCAGAAATGCTCTCTTTAAGTGAAAAAATTATAGAATATGAATACCATAATTTTAAATAGTTTAAATAATCTAAGTAATTAAGTCATTTAAGTAATCTTTTAAATAAGAAAAAAATATATGTAATAATGGTATTTGGATTTCCACTTTTGCAAAGCACCTGTCCTCATTTCTCCCCGACTTTCCTGTTGGAGTGCTTTCATGTTTTATTTATTTGCTTAGGTTCTTTCTCCGTTAAATATAAGTTATCTGATAAAATAAATATATATTTACCAAGTCCTTTGTTATAGCTCCTACAAATATCTTCTCTAAGCCTGCTTTTTTCTTTTTTAACTCTAACTTGGATTACGGTATATTTTGTTATAGAAATATCTCCGTTTTGAGGGGGTTGTATTTCAACTGTATTCACTTACAACTTCTAAGCTACATTCATTACTGAGATTACCCTGTAGTTGTTGGTTTTTTTCCTCTTGTACTGTCCTCGTTTCACTCTGCTGTCACACCTATACTAGCTTTCCAGACCAAGGAACCTGCTAGTCTTTCCTCTTGTCTGTGCATATGTGGGTGTGTGCTAAGTCACTTCAGTTGTGTCCACCTCTGTGAGACCCTATCGACCGTAGCCCACCAGGCTCCTCTGTCCATGGGTTTCTCCAGGCAAGAATACTGGGTTGCCATGTTGGGAGTGGGTTGCCATGCCCTCCTGCAGGGGATCATCCCGATCCAGGGATCGAACCCACGTCTCTTACATCTCCTGCATTGGCAGGTGGGCTCTTTACCACTAGTGACACCTGTAAGACCTTATAAAGATGATCTTTTCCTTGAAGATTTGGTAAAATTCACTGCTAAAATCATCTGACTAGCATTGTAGGGGGAAGGTGTTTGGAAGGTGCAAATATTTGTCAGATCAACTTTTTTTAATGCTAAAATTGCTTTATTCAGCTTTCTATTTGTTTTTCAGAGTTGGAGAGTTATGTTTTTTCTAGAAACTTCGCAGTTTTATCTGTATTTCTAAATTTGTCGACACAAAGTTGTGCAGCGGATTCCCTTATGACTTTTGTCATTCTGTTGCACCTGGGAGCCCTCACCTTTCTCCACGCCCAAAGCACTTCATTGATTTTGGTGGCTGAATAATATTCTGTTGTATCCACAATTTATTCAGTTATCAGTTGATGGCTATTTGGGTTGTTTTCATTTCTGGCTATTATGAATAATGCTGCCGTGAACATAAGTGTACAGGTTTTTGTAGATATATGTTTTCATCTTGGAGGTCATATACCAAGGGGTGTAACTTCTATCTAGACACAAAAAAGGGAGGTGAAAATTCAGTCTGCTTTTCTGCAACTGCTCATAAGAGTAAGGTGGTTGAATATCCATCCTATCACTTGCCTTTAACCAGCACCTTCATTGGTTGATTCTTTGCTTGAGAATATGATCCAAACTTTTAGTCTTGAGAAGGGTAAACCCTTGGTGATTTTACCATATGAAGTTGATGTAGTCCTTTGGTAACTTTGACCATAAGACGGGAAGTACAAACAGACACCCTCAGGGGTCAGCCCTCCGCTTCCGTGAACACCGTTCCTTCCTAGGGTAGTGGCTCTCTTCCTTCCCTCGGTAGTCAGCGCCAGTCCTCCAGCAAGCACTGTAACCTCCCCTTTTTCTTACGCTCTTTGTGGCATCAGGAAGAGAAACACCAGGTCTGAGTTTAGTTCCAGTGCAGGGGAACCAGTGGCGGGTCTACTGGTGGTGGAGGTTGATGAAGAGAGCTATGGGGATTTTTACCTACGTGTGTTATGGTGTTGAAAATAAAATAGACTTGCAGAGTATAGCTACAGTCTTTGTAGCATCAAACGATCTTCTAACAACTCCACTCCTAGAATATGCCCAAGAGAATTGGAAGCAAGTGTTCAAATAAATACATGTGAACACATGTGTATATACATGTTCGCAGCAACATTATTCACAATAGGCAAAAGGTGGGAACAGCTCAAAGGTCCTCCACGGGTGAATAATCAAATGTGGTATGTACATATCATGGAACATGATTCAGCCATAGAAAGGAATGAAGTATCAATACATGTTACAAGGTGAAGGAACCTCAGAATATCGCAAGTGAAAGAAGCCGGACACCAGTGGTCACTTATTGTGTGTTTCCACTGCAGGTCGCTCTGCAGACACAGAAAGCAGCCTGGTGGTTGCCAGGGGCTGGGGTGAGGGGATGGCAGAGCCCTGCTTCATGGGACAGGGTTTCACTTTCTAGGGGGCTTCCCTGTGGCTCAGCTGGCGAAGAATCCGCCCACAACGTGGGAGACCTGGGTTTGATTCCTGGGTCGGGAAGATCCGCTGGAGAAGGGGAAGGCAACCCACTCCAGTATTCTTGGGCTTCCCTGGTGGCTCAGCTGGTAAAGAATCCGCCAGTAATGCGGGAGACCTGGGTTCGATCCCTGGCTTGGGAAGGTCCCCTGGAGGAGGGAAAGGCCACCCACTCCAGTATTCTGGCCTGGAGAATCCCATGGGCTCAAAAGAGTCAAACACGACTGAGCAACTTTCACTCAGTCATTTTTTTAAGGCGATGAAAATGTTTTGCAAGTAAAGGTGATGGTTTACAACATGGTGACTGTACTAAATGCTGAGTTGTTCACTTTAAAATGGTTATTTTTATGTCATGTGAATTTCACCTCAACCAAAATGAACAAATCAAACCCTCTATGGGGACTCCCCTGGCAGTGCAGTGGTCAGGACTCCGCCTTCCAGTGTAGACGGTGTAGGTCTGATCCCTGGTCAGGCAGCTAAGATCCCACATGCCTCGTGGCCAAAAAACCAAAATGTAAAACAGAAACAGTATTGTTTCAATATTGTTGAATTCAATAAAGACTTTAAAAAATGGTCCACATCAAAAAATCTTGAAAAAAAATAAACCTCTATGGTTTTGAGTTCATTGCACATTTAAGCGACAGAGTGTCCTAATTTCCTCTCGTGGATGTTCATCTCTCTGCCACCCCTCTTTTAAGGATATTTTTTGATTAATTGTAGGCAAGGACTTGTTAATAATTTTAGGATAAATGTTTAGATAGATACAAAGATATTTGAAAGCAAAACAAGGGACAGATCAAATTAGCATTCCTCTTTGGTTATATGTTATAGAAATTCCTTTGAGAGTACTGTGTTTTTAGTGAGAAATTAACACATAAACAAAGTCATTTTTCCTTATAAGCTTGGAGCCCTAAGAGACATCTTTAACTGGGTGGAATTGCTTCATGTAATGAGTGATTTAAAGCAAAAGTAACAACCTTAACGTTGGCTGGTTGCACTTGTCCATTTGACGAGAATAAGCCCGGTAGGCGGGAGCAGCCCCCCAGGAGAGCACAGGTGCCCTTCCCATTCTGAGACCCCCTCAAGGACCGTAATGCAGACCAATTAGGCAGAGACAAACCCAGACATGTCTCAATTTGTCAGAAGCCCCGTGCTGTTTCCCCCACAGGATTGGGGTCTGATAAAAACCCATACGTAGTTCGGCCCAACACATTCTTCTCGGTATTTACATCCCAAGGGGAGTTTTAAGGGACATTTAATCCTCATGTTTCTGGTTCATTTTCCCTTAACTCATCAAAACAAGGTTATGAAAGATTGCTTTGATCTCTAACAGGACTTGTTCACGAGAAACACGAGGCCATTACTTTCAAAACAGAAAACTCTGGTCGGCCAAGAGTCCGGGAGGTAACGGCATGATGTTAGAGCTTCGTTCGGAGCCCCCCGACCTTTGAGACCCAACTGGGTCCTAAGCTCGGCTTGGGGAGGCCTGCTGCCCTCCAGCCCAATAAAACCCATTCATTAACTATCAGACCAGCTGTGTAACAAGTGAGCTTTTAGTGGCTGTGCCATTTTCTTGGTTCCAGGCCAGAAACAATAGGTATAAGACTTACACCATTAGTGAGACATTTCACAGAGAAACTGGGATTTGCATAATGAAGGGCTGCCTTCCAAATAAAAATGTGCCTTGCAGGACATGTATTTTTTTTTTAATGATGAAAATGTAAATAAATCTGTTCACAGCAGCCTTCTTTGGGTTCTTCAGAGACCATAACACACCTGGGCGTGAATTACTATAAGGTGAACCACACATTCCCCTGTCCTGTTGCTGTAATATTTGTGGAGTTCAAAGCCCAAGGTGTAAGGATAGGAAATACGTATATTATGAAATTACAACCAGAATTCCTGCTCCAATAAGCTGGAACGGTCCTCTGTTGAGATAAGATAGTAAAAGGCACTAGACTTGAGACCTGAGGGGTTGTAGTCAAAGTTCTTTAATTTGTCAGGAATAGAAACCAAGTCTGCCAGATGGAACAGAGAGAGGGATTTGCTGAGAAGATGTGCAGGAGCCTCACAGCGTAAAAGAATGACCTGGACACAGCAACTAGGAAGAGCAGGAACTGCTGGGCATCTCAGCGGCTAGTGTTTCTCATTTTCAGATTGAACTGAGAGTTAAAAGCAGATACATCAGAGAGGATTCGACTTGGGACACAATCCTGTGAATTACGGCAAGGACAAGCTAGGTAATCTCAACTATCATCCCCCCACAATGAAGCAGTATTATTTAAATGGGCTTCCCAATTGGCGCTAGTGGTAAAGAACCCACCTGCCAATGCAGGTTAGACTTAAGAGACATGGATTTCATCCCTGGGTCGGGAAGATCCCCTGGAGGAGGGCATGACAGCCCTCTCCAGTATTATTGCCTGGAGGAACCCATGGACAGAGGAGCCTGGCGGGCTGCATGGGTCCATCCGTAGGGTCACAGAGTCAGACACAACCAAAGTGACTTAGCGTTTGTCTTATGCAATTAAATAACCAAAAAAAAACTTAGAATCTGAGCAGAAAGTCACCTCTTCTTTAGCCCTGAGATATGGGCATTCAGCATCTGTTTAAATGCTTCCCAGGGTGGGGCGCTACTTGTAAGGACAGCCTAGTCCATTGTTACATATGTGAACATGCTCAGTTGCGTCTTTGCAACCCCGTGGACTCCAGACCATGGGATTCTCTGGGTGAGAATACTAGAGTGGGTTGCCGTGCCTCCTCCAGGGGATCTTCCCGACCCAGGGATCGAATCCAAGGCTCCTGTGTCTCCTGTATTGCAGGCAGGAGCTGAGCCACTGCGGAAGCGCATTCCATTATTGGACCACACAAAATATAAAGTGGTCTTATATTGAGTGAAATTTTACTTCTACCCTTTGGTTCACTATCTAGACTTTGAGCACTCAACCAAGTTTCATACAATGTACATAAGATAATTATTTATATGTAGAAGACAAATCAATACCTCAGCCTCTTGGTTTTCTCTTATTCTCGCTAAGCATATTTAATAGATTCAAATAGTTTTCATATAACGGAATTTTTCACTCTTCCGCACATAATTCAGTCTCAGGTGGCCCTCTCTGAATGTAGCCTCTAGGCTGGAATGTGCACTCCCGACAAGGTCTGGACAGCAAACTTCTGTTCATGTGGCTTTGGGTTGTGTTACCCTTACGGTGTTGACTCAGGCTGTGCTTGTGGTCCAGGCATGGCCAGTTGCTGAGTCAGCTCTCCCCTGGAACACTCTTGTGCATTAACATAAATGCCACCCAGAAAGGAACACTGAGTACTCATTGCTCGGGAGATTTTGATTTTTGACCCTGCCTTCTGCTCCATTAACTGTCTTTCCACCAATCGCTGATAAGCATGGATCTTACCCTTACACAAGTCACTGATTAAAAAAGCAAAAGTTGAACTGACCAGGGTCAAGCTCACAACCTGTTGATCTGGATTAGAAATGTTTCCAGCGGCTGACACTGAGCAGTGGTCTCTGAGTACAGTTATTCAACCAATGGTGGGTTTTGCAGAGTATGTCTGATGAAAGAACTGTTTCTCTAAATATTAATAGGCTTACTTGTAAAAAAAAAAAAGAAAGAAAAGTTCTCAGAGTCTTTATTATTGTGCCAAGTGAATTGTTAAGAATGTGGAATATCTTTTTATGTGTAGAGAGTGTTATCTGGTGGAACCCATAAAACACTTGGGAGACGCTGACCGAATCCTATCAGTGTGAGGACACCGTTTCAGATTGATACCACTGGGATTTAAATGAGCGCCTTGATCAGCCGCTCTGCTAGTGGCTGGGTAAGGTCTGCCTCCATCATGTCTCTGCTCTGCTGGGGTATCAGCTCTGTCAGAGAGAGTTAAGAGACTTGCCTGGTGGTCCAGTGGTTAAGATCCCGTGCTTCCAATGTGGGGGCCGCGAGTTCAAACCCTAGTTGGGGAACTGAGATCCCACAGAAACAGAACACAGCCTAAGAGGGGAAGAGTCTCCAAGGTGCACGCCGGGCTGGGACAACTGAGGGACACGGATCCTCTCTGCTGCCCGCTCCGTGGGGCCAGGTCTTTCTTTGTTCTCCTAAGCTAGGGATGAATGCGTAGACTCCTGCTGTCCCTAGAATCCCCTACAGGCCTGGATTGTGTCTGGCCGTTAGCCTTTCTGACATTCTTCCTCTTCCAATAATTTCTTTCTTGGTCACCTTTGGTCCTTCTTCCCATCTTTCAGTATTAATACATTTCTACATTTTATTCTTTTATAAGTTCTGTATACTCATTAGCACCTGCATTTGCTCTTGGGACATTTCTACTAAGTTCAACAGCAGTATTTTAGAGCTGGATTTATTTGTACAGTGGATGTATCCCTGAAAAAAAATGAATTTCAGAAATTGAGTTATATTTTTAACACTCACAAAGAGTTTGAAATTTATAGATTCTCCCAGTGGATCTTTTTTTGTAAAGCTGAAGACTGCTTTGGTAAGTCAAATAGCCTCTAATTTGTCAATTGTGTAAGTCTGTAAATTTAGTTTCCTTAAGTCACAGTTAATCTGTATCAATAAACACTGCATTTTAAGTTTATCAAGTAGCAAAGTATCTGGTCAGTTGACCAGAATTAATTGATGTGATTTCATGGCTGTGTTCAGCTTTACAGTATGATTTAAGGTTTACACTTAGTAAATTAAATGAGATCATTTTATAACCGCTCACAGCACGGCCTCAGTGTGTGATGTGTGCAATGGAATAATGAATCTACAGGAGCCCAGATGGTGCTGTCTTTTGTTGCCCTTCATGTCACTTATTCATTCACCAAACATTATGGAGTGCTTAGAATATTCTGGAAATTTGAAATACAAATACCCTTGGTTTAATTCACATCAGACAGTTACTTAGAGTTATCCCAGACAGCCAATCTTAAATCTCTGCAAATATGTTAATTACTAATTAGATGGTGTTGACATGATCCAAGGAGACAAGCAGGCATTCTGGAGTCAAGCTGGGAAAAAGCACCAGTGGGAACTGCTGGAACACAATCAGGGGCTCTTTGCTTGGACATGGACAGACCAAGAATCCATGCTGAGTCAATGGACAAGTAACGGACAAACAGGTCCGATTTTGCTCCTGTCTCCATAGATGGGCGATTGTGGTGGGGGTCGGGGGGTGGAATGATAAGAAGACGAGATAATATTCTATGAGAATCTGCTTCCTGTGTACCAGACACTATTCTAAACCCTTTGCACATATTGATTAAATCCGACAACACCCCCATGAGGTAGATTCTGTTTTCACTTCTATTTTACAAAGGAGGTGACAGAGGGTAGAGCGCTTTGCCCAAGGTCGCACAGCGTGTGAATGGCCGGGCTGGGGTCCGTCTGAGCAGTTGGTGGGCATCTCTTGGCTCTCTGGTGCCGCCCACGGGAAGACACCATTGTTCGTGCCACAGATCACCAACAGCGGACCTCAGGCCCGCTCACGCAGACAGATGCTCCCGATTTACCTAGTAATAACTTAATCAGATGGTTTACACACGTCCTCTCCTGTTGGAACAAGTATACAGCAACCTAATTCTGGTGGGCTGCGAAAGAGACATTTAAAAAAATCCCAGTGGCTAATGGAGAAATCATATTTTACCCTGGGCCAGGGGTGATCGAACGCCTCAGGTCACAGGGACATCAAAGGCTCCAAGTTCGGAATCCCTCACCCCCACATTCTGCACTTGGCTCCCTCACATCCCCATAAATCCAGGTGGCCGGGGTGTCTAGATAATGGATTAGAGATGGGTATTGATGGATGAGGACCGATGAGACAAGACCTGTGACAAGTGATTCATTAGCCCAGGCAACCCTTCATAGCTAAAAATATCAACCCTTTACAGCTAAAAAAGCTGGAGGTTATCTTTCTGAAACACAGGTCTAACTGTGTGTCTCCCCTGCTGAAAACTTGTTAATGACTCTCCTTAACCTCGGGGTAAATTCTCAAGGTGATGCTCAAGGTCCTCTGAGAGCTGACCCTGTACCCTGGCTCCCCCAGCAGACCCTGCTGGACGAACGGCTCTGTCTCCTCTGCAGACAGAGCCCAGCCTGCCAGAGAGTCAGGTCCCTGCAAGTCAGAGCGCAGGGATTCCTAGGACCCAGAAAGTGATAAACAGGGTTTGAAGAGCCTGGAGGAGAAGAAGTATCTCCAGCAGGGCCTCCTTGGCCTCCAGGAGCAGGGTGGGGGGGTCACAGGAGGAGGAACCAGCCCCCCCCCCCCACCCCCCCGCAGGGTGGTCCCCAAACCCGGCCACTGGTAAGACAGTCAGTGCTGTCACTGCTTCTGGAGCAAAGTCTTCAGGGACAAGCAGGACGAGCTGAAAGAGGCAGGGGCTTGAGAAAGGGGGAGACTCCAGGCACCGTGGAAGGAGTACGTGCACCCCCCACGCCCCACTGACATTTCTCTGCTCCCCTGGGCCTGCTGAGGGTGAGGGGCTCAGACCCCCCGCGAACCCACTGTCCATCCAGGCCTTCCTCCTTTCAGTCACCATCCCACTCCCTCACCTTGTGCCCCAGGTACTGAGCTCAGGCCTGGGGACAGAGGGGGGACAGCCCCTGCCGCCAGGAACAGGAGGGGGCGGGGACCCTGGGCCCATCGCAGGAAGGCAGAGTGAGGCGTGGCCCGCCCACCCAGGAAGGGAAGTGGGTGTTCGTCCGTCAGCAAGTCTGGGGTCCTGGGAAGCGCGGGGCAGAGGCCACTCCAGGCCGCGGCAGGCAGCCTCTTCCGTCCCCTGCACCCTGGACCTCTTCTTCCTCCCCGCCTCCCTCCCATTCACCTTCTGCTGGTTTTTCCGGGCCAACCTCAGGTTGCATCTGCACACAAAGCATGTCCTCCTCCACCGTAAAGGGGTCTCTCCACGCCCGCCTGGATTCTGTAGAATAAGCTCGCTGGGGCATGGAATCAAGAGCTTGAAGAAACTTGGTTTGGCTGTTTTGTTTTTTGGTTTTTTTTCCTTTTCTCACTAGATTGGAAACTGCTTGCATAGAGCTAAGTTGTATGTGACTCTTTGCAACCATATGGGCTGTATGGGCTCCTCTGTCTGTGGGATTCTCCAGGCAAGCATACAGGAGAGGGTTGCCATGCCCTCCTCCAGGGGATCTTCCTGACTCAGGGATTGAACCCACATCTCTTGCTTCTCCTGCATTGGCAGGCGGGTTCTTTACCACTAGCACCGGCTGGGAAGCACGGAAACTGCTTGAGCATTAGGCTCATATCTCGTACTTTGTGCTCAGCACATAGTCAGTGCCTGGCGCGCTGTAGTATGTGTAGTATTTGGTAAAAGACGATGTGGAAGACGCTCCCGAGGTCCCTCCCCGCCTCCAGGATGCCCGTGGGAAGAGCACGCAGACTGAGCTGACGGCCAGTGAGGCCCCTCCATGGCTGGTCCAGGGACCCTTGTGGGGGAGGCCCTTTGGAGGAGGGAAGTGGTTTGCAGATGGAGAGACAAGTGAGGTTGTGGGCTTCTGCGGGAGGCGGAATCTTGACACTCATCTGCCGAGTGAGAACTCTGGGATTGAGGATTTTGCCTCATTGCTCTTCAGCTCCTCTTCGGGTGGCCCTGGGGTTGACGGAGAAGCGCAGCTCAGCGATGGCTCCAGGACAGATGACTCAGGTGGGAGCAGGTCATGCTGAGTCAGGCTCCCCATGTCCCAGCCCGGAGCCCCTGTTTGTGCAGCATTCGGCGCGGGGAGGGCGTTGCCGCTGGGGAGGGCTCCCGCCCATGTCTGCAGCAGCACGCTTGGCCTTGGCCGCTCTAGGGTCCGCCCTGAGCTGCTGGCGGCCTGAAGCGGGGACGCCCAGCTGGGGAAACCAAGCTCTCCCTGCAGCTGGGCTCCCCTTGCCTGCGTGTGTGACACCAAAACCCCTCTGTTACTCACTCACGCTGGGGACGTCGGGGAAAGTTACCTACTTCCTTCGGGCTTCCCAGGTGGCGCTAGTGTAAAGAACCCGCCTGCCAATGCAGGAGATGGAAGAGCTGCGGGTTCAATCCCTGGAGGAGGGCACTGTATTCTGTCTTCTGGCCTGGAGAATCCCATGGACAGAGGAGCCTGGTGGGCTACTGTTCATAGGGCTGCAAAAGGTCGGACGTGACTGAAGTGACTTAGTGCGCATGCACCCACTTCCTTTAAAAACTTATCTTTGATTGTCCCTAAGTGGCAGTGAGGATGGCAAGCGGCAGCCTCCGTGACCGAGCAGGGAATTAGGTGTCACGGGCTCCCCTCTCCCCGTGATCCCCATGCAGGTTCAGACCCAACCCCGCCTGTGCTGTCTCCCTCCGTCCGAGTCTGGGTATCGTCAGTGCCTTTTTCTCTCTTTAAATGAAAGGCACATGCAAAGAACAGAAGTTACGGCCATTTTCATGAATCACGGGCAAATGCCTGGGTGAACAAGCGCACTTTCCATTCAGCTTTTTATAACGAGCAGCTCTTTGTGGTTGTAAGTCAAGGCCACAGATGTTAAGGCCACAGGGAGGCGTGTTTCCAGGTGGGGCAGGGGCCACGCTAAGAAAATGATGTTCTCCAGCTGTGCTACCTCTGTCGGGGGCAATGGTCCAGTTCAGATCCCTTCACACGTGGCCAGACCTTTTATACAGGTCAAACCTGGCGGAAAAGAACATTCTGGAGGTTTAGAAGTGGACAGAAGCACATCACACTTTGCTACCACAGGGCACAGGGCTGGACACAGAACAGTGCGTGTCCGTGTGTCTGTCTGTGTGTGCACCCGTGTGTAGGGAGGCAGACACTGTTGGCAGGCTCAGGGATGGTGTATCAGAGGGCCAATCAGGAAAACATAAGTCATAATAAGTATTTCAAACAGAGTTTAATACAGACATTTGGCTATAGAAGTATCGGGGGGACCGAGAAAACAGCGACAACAAAAGAGAGGGTGGGGGTGAGACCACAGCGGGAACAGAGCGCCTGCCGAGAAGCTACGGGAGCAATATGGCAGCCAAGGGTCTGCAGGGCCCTGCCTGTGTAAACAGCCTCCCAGACGCGAGGCTGCGGTAAGGGGAGATCATTACAGCCTGAAATGAAGCGTGAGACACGTGAAAGCTGCCCTTCGCCCGCAGGCACTCAGCATCCGTGGCGTTCTAGACCTGGAGCCTCGCGAGGCTCCAGCCCTGGTGCCAGCGGTGAGAGCCCAGGACCTCGGCGAGCTGGAGCGTCCGGGCAGAGACGACTCCACGAGAGAGAACCACAGTCCGCGGGGCTGCAAAGGGTCAGAAACAACTGAGCGGCTGACACACCACACGCACAGTGAGGAGGCTTGCTTGTCTAAAGCCCGGCTCTGGGTGAAGCAGAAAACAAAACCGAGACGGGGAGGAGGCAGAATGAGTCCTGTGGGTCAATACGGTGGTCCCCCTGGAGGGAGAGAAGCCGAGCCACTTCTGTCTCCCTGGCAGTGCCTGCTGGCGGCACAGAACGTCTGGGGAGACACCGAGGAAGCACAGCTTTGGACCCTAGGGCTCTCGTTCTTGGCAGAGATCCCTGTCCAACCCTGACCCAGATGCAACAGGGTGACTTGCCTGCAAGTGATCACCTTGGAGGCTTCCCTGGTGAGCCAGGGGTTGAGAGTTCACTTGCTGTGCAGGGGCGCGAGTCCAGTCCCTGGGCCCTGAGAATCCCGCCTGCCACAGGCCGCTAAGCCCGCGTGCCACACCGTCCGGGCCCCAGCTCGAGAGCCCGAGAGCCCCAGCTCCTGAGATCCTGCGTGCGTGTGTGCCGAGTACTTTCTGTCGTGTCTGACTGTGCCCCATGCACTGCAGCCCGCCAGGCTCCTCTGTCCATGGGATTCTCCAGGCAAGAACACTGGAGTGGGTTGCCATGCCCTCCTCCTGGAGATCTTCCCGACCCAGGGATTGAATCCTCGTCTCCTGCATTGCAGGTTCATTCTGTATCACTGAGCCACCTGTGAAGCCCAGAAGTCAAATAGCTGGGTCTTATTTCTTTAATGTGCAGCTAATTTAGGATGTTTGTAATATTTGATCCAGTGTCAATGGTTTTAACTACCATTGTTAAAGAATCATTGGCAGAAGTAATTTTATCCCCAAACCATTCAGTTTGCGTGGGATCCATAGTTATACCCACTTACTTTTGTTCTGAATCTTCCTGGTTGAGAGAACTTCTTAGTTATACTTGGCTGGGGAAACTAACTAGCCAGAAGAAAATAGGTTCTTTACTCGGGAAAAGAAAGCTCTAGAAAACCAAAAAATTGGAGGCCTTTTTGTTTGCTTGCTTTTTTTTTTTGAAGTATTTCTAAGCAAGGTTTTCACATTTCCACTATTATCAGCTTGGTTTTCTTGATAGAAAAATATTAGGAGTTAAAAAAAAAAAAGGGAATCAGAACAATTCAAAAGCAGCTCTGTTGTTCATGTGTCTCTACTTCCAACAGTTGAAGAGTGGAAAGTTGGTGCACAAGCCCCAGTTCCATGCAGATTCTTAGCCAATTGTCTGGTTTTCAGCAGAGATACAGTGAGAAGTTCTTGTATTATCTTAATGCCAGGGATTAATACTAAGAATTTACTTTGGGCATTTCAGTGGTGTCTTATGGAACCTGAACTGGACCATCAAAAATAAATGTTTAGGGACTTACCTGGTGGTCTATTGGCTAAGACTCCACACTTCCAATGCAGGACGCCAGGATTCAATCACTAGTCAGGGAACGTAGATCCCTCAGGCCACAACTGAGACACGGCGCAGCCAAATAAAATAATAATAATCATCGATTCAGAGAGACCAGTCACTCACAAGAGGAGTGGCTTAAAAAAAAAAATAAGTGTTTAACTGTATTTTCCCACAAGGGGCACTGAGACACTTGAAACAAGTCATCCTTGGCAGGTAGTGTGAAGTCAGGAGGATCTCTCTCCAGCCCTCAGTTCCAGTTAGGAAAGCTCCAAGGGCATCGTACTCCAAGCTGAGTCTCCATCTCCCACCTAGATTAAGAAATGGATCTCTTGAAAATGAACTGTGAGCACAATTTTAAATTTAAATATTGTGTCACCCAGATTGAACACCCGCCGAAATGAAAGACGTGCTGAATTGAAGACCTGGCTCTATTGGCAGAGGCCTTTAGCCTAATCAAGAAATTTATGGGCAGACAAATCTGTTAGGGAGCCAGACACCTTTTCTAAATTGAAATATCTCAAGTCATTTAGCAGGTGATCTTCGGTGTCCCTGAGCTTCCTCGAGGTCAATTAGAGGACCTTATGCATTGAGTTCAGTGTTATGACTTTAAAAAACGACTGGGTTATTTTCTTTCTTTCTTGGCTACCAGAACTAATAAAAACTTCTTGGAGATTGAGAAATACCTAATGAAACCAGGGTTTCCCTGGTGGCTCAGACGGTAAAGGATCTGGCTCCAATGCGGCAGACCCAGATTCGATCCCTGGGTCAGGAAGATCCCCTGGAGGAGAAAATGGTGACCTACTCCAGTAGTCTTGCCTGGAGAATCCCATGGACAGAGGAGCCTGGCGGATTACAGTCCAGGGGGTTGCAAAGAGTCAGAAATGACTGAGTGACTAACACACACACACACAGTGAAACCAGGAGAGTTGAATTCCATGGCTTCCTGTGTTAGTTCTTATTAGGAAATCCCACATGCCCAGCTTTGAAAGACAGAATGAGAAACCAGTCAAGGAATTGGGTATATTGACATCCAGCCTACCCAGATGGAGGAGACCTGGAAAGATGTGAAGAATAACATCACAGAATATGCAGTGTCTGCCACCCCGCACGGAGCCTGTCACATGTTGTCACTCACGGATGTGATAACTTTCCTGGCTTGCGTCTCTGAAAACATTCAGTGAGAGTTGGCGACTTGGTTGGTATTTCAGACAAAGAAATGAAGGCATGGATTGAAAACAGACAGGGCTTGAAGGCTTTATGAATGGCAGCTTTATGTCAAAATTCCAACAAAAATAGTTATCAACTGCCCCCCTCCCTTTTCTTAAGGCAGCAGGAGACTTTAGGTCTAAAATACTGTATGATCCCTCTCGACTAAAACTCCAATAACAACAAACAGCTCTTTGGCATAGTTTATGCTATTCTTGGCAAAGCACAGAGCTCAGGTGACATCAAGGGTGACTACATAGAGTATATATATACAATGAAGTCAGCTTATAATTAATTTCTGCAGATTTACAAACTTAACTGCATAGGAGTTAAAATTTCTGCAAGACAGGGAATACCACAAGCAAATAGGTAATGGCATATGACACACGTGAGACACGAGTGCTTATTTCCTTCATGTGCAAAGAGCTCTTAAAAGTGAATGAAAAGATAAGTAACCCAATGAAATAATGGGCTTTCACATATGTTATAAATATTTTAATCTGATGTGAGATTTACTCTTAACCTGATTTCTGTGGCTTTCCCAGACTTTTGCTTAGAAAGGCATTCCTCATTCTGAAGTACATCTATTTGATTTTGGATTTGGGAGGGCATTAATTTCTGATCCATCCATAGAATTTCTTTGGGAGCATGGTTAAAGATAAAAGAAAGATTCATATTTTCCTAAATAATTAGCCAGTTTTCCAGCTTCATTTGTGGAGTGGTCCTTTCTTTCCTCACCTATGTATGGTGTCACATTTATCATATATTAAATGCCTACATGTGCTCAAAATAACACGTGCTTTGAGTGGAATGTGGTGGATGAATCTGAGGTGCTTGCAACACATGGGCATCCAACCTTTTCCCTCTGCCCTCCCCACCCCCTTCCTCCCCAGAGATTTCAAACAGAGGGAAGGAAGCCAGAAAAACATTAAACAAGGTCTGTTGCTCTGGATAATGTCTCAGAAGAAAAAAAGCAGGCTGAGGTTTTATGGTTTAAAAACGATGGCCTGCTTCAAGAACCCCAAGAGAGGCACCAAGTGGCCACGTACTGGGCACTCACCCGACTGCAGGCGCGCCTCTGAGCACCTACAGGACCACCCACAATGTGGGTGTTGTCGTCAGTTAGAGATGAAAAAACAGGCCCAGAGGCCTCAGGTCACTCCCCCCAAATCATGTGGAAGGACAGTGATCTCAAACATGGCTAAACCATCCAATTGACAAAGGTGCTAGGGACATCACCTTCTTCAAAACGGTTCCTCTCAGCAGAGATGTCAAGTGTCACAAACCCTCAGTCAGAAAGGTCCCTGCAGCTGCGATGAAGTCTTCTCTGGTGGGAGTGAGTGGTCCTGGGTGGGAAAGTGATCAAGCCAAGTGACTGGTACGGTTCTGGGAACTGTGGACCGATTTCTAGGTTGAACTCCTGTTCTTCTCACATCAATGCTTTTCCTTTCCAGGAAATAGAAGAAAAAGACTGTCATCTCTCTAACTGGTAAAGGAGGTACGGCAGAGGCTTCCCACTGCAGGATGGTGTAGTAGCCCAGAGAATTCTGTATCTAAATCTTAGGAGAGGAGTGGCCTTTGAGTGTGTGTTTTCATTCATCATAATCAATCACTGAGTCTGTACTTTTGCTGAGTGACTCAGTAGGCTAGTAAGGTGACGGTGGACACGTGCCAGGGATGTGACCCTGGCTCACGGCAGTGAATATGGTACAAGCTGTGATGACTCGGGGGCTTCCCTGGTGGCTCAGCGCTTAAGAATCTGCCTGACAATGCAGGAGACATGACTTTGACTCCTGGGTCAGGAAGATCCCCTGGAGGAGGAAATGGCAACCCACTCCAGTGTTTTTGCCTGGAGAATCCCATGGACAGAGGAACCTGGCAGGCTACAGTCCATGGGGTTGCAGAGTTGGACACAACTTAGTGACTAGACAACAAATGATAACTCGAGGGGCCTCTACCTTAGGAATCTGCTTTTCTCTCTGAAGTGGGCTCTATTTACATGAATTCAGAAGCACCAGGCACCAGGTTTGGATCAAGGATCAAGAGTCCTGGATTCCTGGGTCTGCTTTGAAACTTCCATCTTCTTAACTAGGCCCTGTTCATTGTTTTTATCCAGAAAAAAGGAGTATCAACACACCTGTGTGTTTCTCCGTAGGTTACTTCAAGCATTACATGTATTTGAACGTGTCTTAAAATGTGTAAGCTGCTGTGTAAGTAAGCAAGTAAGAGTTAGTTGCTCAGTCATATCTGACTCTTTGCGACCCCATGGACTGTAGCCCACCAGGCTCCTCTGTCCATGGCTTGCTCCAGGCAGGAATAGTGGGGTGGGTTGTCATTTCCTACTCCAGGGGACCTTCCCGGCCCAGGGATCGAACCTGCATCTCCTGCATTGCAGGTGGATTCTTTACCATCTGAGCCACCAGAGAAGTTGCTGTTATAGATGCAAAGTTTTACTCCTGAAAATGAGAAATACCGTTAGCTCATCGTTTTCTGTGGTGGTTGTGCGTGTATGTTTCCATGTTGTTTTTTGACCACCTTGGCACAAAGCAACTGGTTTGCCCAATCCTGACTTGACTGTTGGCTCCAAGTTAGAAAGTCACAGCCTCTGGTTCTTGCCCCTGACGGTCGCTTCAGGCTCCCCAAGGAGAAACGTACTGCCTCGTCTTTCTGTCGGTTCAAACCACATCCTGCCCGTTTCCCCTCTCCAGAAGACAGCTCATGACACCGGTGGTTTTACGATGCGGCGGGCTTCTCCGTGAAGCCATAGCCAAAGTCTTTTTCACAGAAGTGAAAATAATTCATCCAGTGGTTAACATGTCAGGTCTAGGTATTGAGTTTACCCTCCCCCCCCCACCCCTGCATCCCTCACCTCAATCCGAACCCGATTCAGGGGAGCGAACAGCTCCTCAGCCTCCTCGCATTGTCTCAACTCTTACAACTTTCTAGACAGAAACTAAGCTCAAGGCAGGAAAGACAGTGGTGCTCCCGAAAGAGGGCTGCATACAGTCCAGCTTGGGCCCAAATCCAGCTGATGACACAGTCTGCAGTTGTTGGAAGGGACCTGGGCGATTTTCTAGTCACTTTACAGATGAGGAAATGCCTTCATTTTAAGCCCTGAGAAAACTGAGTCCCAGGATGGTTAGTGCTTCCACCAAGAGCCTATTAGAGCCCATAATAGCCTACTAGAAGCCTATGAAAGAATCTGCTTGTCAATGCAGGAGACGCAAGAGACGCAGGTTTGATCCCTGGGTCAGGAAGATCCCCTGGAGAAGGGCACAGCAAACCCGCTCCAGTATTCTTGCCTGGAGAATCCCACGGACACAGGAACCTGGTGGGCTATAGTCCATGGGGTCGCAGAGTCAGATGTGACCGAAGTGACTTAGCACAACACACAGAACCTATCAGAGGCAGAGCCTGGTTTGGTCCCAGGGTCTCTGGGCTCCTGGCTCAAGTCCATTGTAGGTAGACCAGTTGTCCCCATATCTGTAGTTCAAGGACTGTTGACACTGCTAGAATTGGTGACTTTGTCCTGGGGACTGGTTTGGGGTCTGGTGACCACACGACTCCTCTCACAGCTGGAAGCTGTTTGCTGAGAGCCAGGATGGGGCCAGCATCAAAGAGCAGATGAAGCTCTTAGAACAGAGCTGGTGAGTAGAGCCCACGGTGAGCTCAGCCACCTCCCGAACGGGGACACCAAGAGAAATAAACATCCTGAAAGAACCCGGCACTGGAAGAAGGAGAGAAGAGGGAGGAGGGGAAGCCGTGGCATCATCATCCAAGTCATCTCTGAGAAAATCAGAACTCTGGGATTCTCACACCGAGGGTGTGGGGCCGTGTTTATCTTCAAGCGCATGACAGCAGGCACCGCAGTCCTTCCAGGTTCACAGGACACTGGGGCAGGAGGCGAGGGCCGAGGCCTCAGGCATGGCTGCAGAAGGGACAGGGCCGCCACTCCCGCAGCCCCCAAGGCACAGCGGGCGCGGCCGGGCTTCGTGCGTCCTCCTGCGAGACCCAGAAGGCGAAGGTGCCCGTGATCGGAGGAAAGAGTGTTTGCAGAGACACCTGCCTCACAGCCTCCTGACCTCGGACAGTGTTCATTCCCAGGCTGAGGCCTCCCTTATCTCTCAAGGGTGCATGGTGGCCTGTCAGGAGTTAACTTATTAACTCGACTTGGGACTTTATCCTGGCTGCCAAGGGCTGATGACACTCCGGTGGGCGTGAGGCTTCGAGTTCGGGTGAGGGTGGGGGGCGTGTGTATCAGAGGTGGTCAGGGCCTCCCAGGAGAAGCGAGAGCCCTCAGCCTGGCCGGGGCCAAGCCCAGAGCGGCAGGCGCTCCTGCCAGCAGGGCACCTGGAAGGGCGGGGCCCTGGGCGCCCGGCTCAGAGCGGCTCCGCGGGCAGGGCCCCTCCGCCGGTTTTAACTGCCGTCCCAGATAACCGCCGGCTCCTCGCGCGTTGCACAATCAGCCGCTTTGCCAACAGAGGGAAGAGACTGTGCTTTTCCAACCCCTCTGGTCAACAACGAACTTCCTTGAGGGCTGTCTTTGCCGTCCCTTCGCGTCACCTATTTTTAGTTTCTGAGCTGGTCTGATGAGCTGTGGGTGTGTGTTTTTGGTGGCGAGGATGGTGGCTGATTCTCCTTTCACTCCTTCAAGCATCAGCCTGGGTCTGGTTTCCTTTCCTGGTTCAGGAGGTGCCCTGGGCTGTCGTCGACCCTAGGCCAGGGCTGAGTGGGCCACTTTAGGACGGAGGCTGCACGCAGGCCCCACTTGGGGTGAGCAGAGGAGCCTGCCCAGGAGGCCGACCCTGAATCCAGGGCTGCCGCGTGTTTGGTGGATTCATGAAGGCTTTTGCTCCATCAAACCCAGTGCTCAGTGACAACCTGGAGGAGTGGGATGGGGTGGGAGACAGGTTCAAAAGGGAGGGGACATGTGTATGTGTGTGTTAGTCGCTCAGTTGTGTCAGATTCTTTGTGACCCCCTGGACTGTAGCCCACCAGGCTCATCTGTCCATGGGATTTTTCAGGCAAGAATACTGGAGTGGGTTGCCTTTTCCTCCTCCAGGGGCTCTTCCTGACCCAGGGATCGCCCCAGGTCTCCCACATTGCAGACAGAGTCTTTACCATCTGAGCCACCAGGGAAGTCCAGGGACACATGTATGCCTGTGGCTGATTCATGCTGATGTACGGCAGAAAGCAACACAGTATTGTAAAGCACTTATCCTCCAGTTAGAAATAAATGATTTCAAAAAAAGAAACCAAAAAAGAGAAGAAGAAGGAATAGTGTGTCTGACAGCTGTGTCCCCAAATTGCCACCCAGAAAGTCGCCCCTCAGGTCCTCAGGCTGCCCTGAAGTCTTCGCATAGAAGAGGGCGGAAGAGATCAGACGTGCTCTGACCTGGTTACAGGCCAACGCAGCCCCGCAATCCTGGGCTTCCCTCTCACCTCTGGAGGGATGGGACCTCCCAAGGACCGTCCACGGCGGGTTCTTTTTAAATTCCCAAGCAGGATAACGTTTGTGCAAAGTGTTGATTGCACAAGTTCTAGGGCTCAGGGGAAAAAAAGAAAAAGAATGAGAGACAAACAAACCCCCACGTGACCGAGAGCAGGAGAGGGAGGCTGGAGTGACAGGACCCGGGCAGGAGCTCCCCGAATTTGCACAGGGGCCACCCCCAGCCCGAGGTTTGCTCGCCCGACGCTGAGACCAGGAGAGCCGGCTGGCCCGCCAGGGCATGGCCCTTCTGCCCACGCCTCTGCTGGGTCTGCCCAGGGCACCGCGGGCATCGGCCCCAGGGCTGCGTGGGAGGGAACGCGCTCTCCGCTTCTCTGAGCTCGGCTCTGAGGGACCACAGCCGGCTCCCTGCAGGGGCAGGGGGACCCTGCAGCCTGATCTCGTGGCCACCTCTGCTCTCTGACGTCAGTGGAGGCTCACTGAGGCTCCGAGTGCCTCACAAAAGCAGTTTGGACTGCTACGCGAACACTCGAGGATGCGGAAGCCCCAGTGGGAATAAAGGCGGTGAGGATCAGATGATGCTCTAAAAGAAACCCCCGCGGGGTGCGTGCACATGTGAACTAAACACGGCTCTCACGGTGCCCCCGAGTCTCACCTGGAGCCACCGGTGAGCCAGCCAGTGTCCCTGACTGCCTGCTGCAGCCTCTCTGCACGGGTCACCTGATGCCGGTTTCTTTCCGGGCCTGGATCCCTGGGGGGCGGAGGGACCTGCCCTGGTCCCCACACTGTACGGGACACCTTCTGTGTTCCGCCGTTGCTGAATTTGAACGGATGTGGTCCACAAGGCAGATCCCCAGTCTGACCTCCCAGGCTCTGCTACCCTTATCCAATCCCCAACCTCCCCATCCATCTTTCTCACCTCGCCACCCTCCCCCTGCTATGAGACCACCAGTGGCTCAGCAGTAATTTGAAAGCGTCTTGGGTGACAGAGACCCTAAGTGTCGGCGGCATATCTGCTCTGCATGTTTCCAAGAATTGAAGCAGGAGAGAAAGGTCGAGGGTGAGCAGACTGCGGGTGAGAGACCACAGGTAAGCTGTGCCAGGGTCCCGGAAGCTGCCCCTGCACCCCGGACCGGAAACGAGGAACAAGCCCCTCCCCGTTGTTCTGGGCTCCTTCCGGCCTCATGGCTTTTCTGTCCGGCCTTTGTGGCTCCTCCGGGGACATGTCGGCAGCTCTGCGTCTCCGCTCCACATCGTGACCCCGAACGCCCCCAGGCTCCCCGCGCCCGCTGGAGGCCATGGCCTCCGGTCACCACGCGGTGGGCAAGCGGATGGACCGCTGCTGTGTGGACAGCTCCCCTTGGGCTGTGGGGGTGTGGACAGCTCCCCTTGGGCTGTGGGGGTGGGAGGCAAAGGATCCCCTCATCTCAGGTGAGCTCGGCTGTAGTGAGGAGGCGCTGACAGGTGGACGAGGACGCCTCACCTGCTCCACTGGGCATTGCGGTTTACGCTGCGCCAAGTTGTCTGCACCCACGATGAAAGCTGTGGGCGGCTGGTGTCACAGATTGGCATGGACCTGGTAGGAGACTGTGTGTGCGTGCATGTGTGTGCACGTGTGCATGGCTGTGAACACTGCAGGAAGAAGGAGAAGGAAGCAGTCCCATATGGCTGGAGAGGGCCGGACTCAATTATTTGAAAAGACCCTGGCAAGTGATCAGGAGAAAACAGGGGATAAAGTTCTTCTGAGCAGGAGTGGAAGTCTGAGAACAGGAAAGCAGAAACCCTTTGTGCTCGGACTAGAAACCTGGTTCAGGAGCACGCCTTTGGATTCCTCGGGATCCCATGGGGTTAGAAAAGACCCTGTTCTTCAAAATGGAATTTGGAGAAAAGGCCCGCTTGTTGCGTGAAAAGGGCCAGAAGAATCAGATAGTCCTCTGAGTGGGGCAATACTTCAGCCACCTGATATGAAGAGCCAACTCATAGGAAAAGACCCTGATTCTGGGAAAGATTGAGGGCAGGAGGAGAAGGGGACGACAGAGGATGAGATGGTTGGATGGCATTGCCGACTCAATGGACATAAGTTTGAGCAAGCTCTGGGAGCTGGTGATGGACAGGGAAGCCTGGCGCGCTGCCGTCCATGGGGTCACAGAGTCGGAAACAATTCATCGACTAAACAACAACTGAGTGGGACAAACCCAGATCCGTTCAGCAGAAATACGGCTTTAGAAACCCTCTGGCAAGGGGAGAATGGGATGTCTCCATCTCCCATGGGGCAAGGCTGATGGTTGGGAGCTCCTGGGAGACCTCTGAAATGATGAGTAGTCTTCCAAGGGGTTATTTCCCTTTAGTATCGGCTGGGAAGCATTTTCTGAGTGAAACGACACAGTAAAAGGACAGACGATGTCTGAGGTCAAGACCAGTGAAATAAGCATTCACAGTCCATGGGATTCTCCAGGCAAGAATACTGGAGTGGCTTGCCATTCTGTTCTCCAGGAGGTCTTCCTGACCCAGGGATCAAACACATGTCTCTTACATCCCCTGCATTGCAAGCACGTTCTTTACCACTGAGCCACCAGGGAAGCCCCTCATGCTGGTGAAACTGGGGAGCATTTAGGGAGAAGTCCCATCTGTCGGCATAGTTACTGCTTGCTCAGTGCCCCGTGGTGTGTCCCCACTGGGGATGGAAGGATTGGCTCCAAGAACCACTTAGCAGGTTGAGAATCTAGAGACCAGATCGCCTAACCCCAGTCCAGTCACTGATGGGCTAGCTGACCCCAGGGCAAATCACTTTGTGTGGTTTTCTCATTTGGAA